>OU452240.1:1200000-1800000 GCA_911728455.2 Marthasterias glacialis
ATTTTTGTTTGCTTGATGCAAATATGAGATATTAGATAAGGAGTGCCACTTCTTCGCTGTCATAATAAGAAAAGGGGATGTTGCAGTGCGAAGAACTTTTTTTTCATTCTGCGCAAGTCTTTGTCTTGTTCCCTGTGCTACAATAGCATGATTAAATACTTATTCTCATTTGACCCAGAACAGGACCAGATTATTTCCCCCCTCGCAGCCTCGGTATGGTTACACTGATTTGATTTGGAGAAAACAAAAATGGAGTAAGGCTTTCAAGGCGTGTTTAAATACACTTTTGTTTGTCCAGACCGGATTAATATGGATTCCCTTCCATTACCCGCCCTCGTCCCCATGTCCCTACATACCTCTTACGCCGACCTCACACTCAGCTGCAGTCTGCCCCATGGTCTGTCATTTTGGGAGCCAAACACGTTCACTGTACTAACTCACGGGGAAGCCGACATCTAAGATTGATTTATCCTGGGTGATGACGTCAGGAGGATGGGGTTAAATCCTCCTTTCTCCATCCCTGCATAGCCAGCACCCCCCATTTGTGTCTTCTTTTCTTTTGTACCCCCTTGTTTGACTGGCTTGTTTGTACAATGCCCGTGCGTTGCTTTCTAAACACTGCGTCACCGTTGTCACGAAGGGACGGGCATGTCAAAACGCGTTAAAAGAACATTTTGAGATATATATATATTTTTTTTAAAGATGCTAAATTCGAAACTGAAAACTTTGCAGTATTTTAAATTTCTTGTGCAGTTAAAGTGGCGTATTAAATGTGTTTTGGTAAGAGTTAGTTAGATCTTATCAATAATTAAAAATCACCAAAAACGTCGATGAATTAACACGATTAAGTCAAACAGGCCCGTCTCTTCAAAACGCAAAAATGACGACCTACTTTTGTGTGCATCTTTAACAATGTTTTTACGAAGTGAAAGGCCGGGCCTGTCACGTGACCTGCGCGCTGACAAACCCGTTTCTTCGTGAAAACTCAAAATAATGAGACTTGACCTAAAAGCCTGTCCATTTTTATACAATGTATTTTGCACATGTTTGGGGACGCCCGTCTCTTAGTGAAAACGCAAAATGCAATTACCTAGATGGAAGCCCACTTACCAATTAATATAACTATTAAATAAATTACTTTGGATTAAGTAGCAGTTTGGGAAGGCTTACTACATTCAGGCCTAAAGGAAAAACATCTCAAAAATTTACAATACGTTATTTTTGACATGCCCATCTCTTTGTGAAAACGGTGAGGATAAGTAAAATAAACAGTAAAACGTTACACCACCCCCATCTCATATATTCAATGCAAGCATGCATCTATAAGTCTTTATGTCTCATTTTAAACGTAGACGCCCCACTTTTTAATCTATGTTCATGAACTAAGTGTTTCGTAAATGTACAATTTAGGTGACCTACTTTTCAGTTAAAAGCACTGCAGACACCGCGATTCTAAATTCTGATCATCATCATTCTCATAAAAGCATCCAATCGAAATTGTGCATCCCTGGGAACATTAATGTCTGTTTTTCCTTGGTCTGTTCTTAACATCACCTCATAAAATGTGTTCACAACATTCCTTTTGTTAAAAAATAAAAAATGCTAATAGGCCCTAGTACACACGTATGGACTGGCAATGAGGCCACTAGTGCACGACGGGATGGACTGGCAATGAGGTCACTAGTGCACGTCAAAATGCATCCCAAGGGACTGTGAGTGACCAGGAGAGGGTCTTATTTTGGCCGAGACCCTCTTCTGCTGCTGATTCACAGGCCCGAGGGGGTGCGTAGACGTGCGCTTGTGCCCGAATTTCGCAGTCCTTATGTCTTATAATACACCTAAGTCAACAATACTTATGAAAAAGAAAAAATATATGAACAAATATTTGTAAAAAAAACACTTTTATATATATATATATATATATTTTTAAAGCTGGACTGTTTTAATTCAACTTTTAACTCATGAGCAAAATTCAATAATTGAAGGAACACTTTTATATTCCCTAGAATCTGTTCTTTTTAGCTGCTGTTCACTGTTCACACCATGAGAGGGTGCTATAACCAGTCAAAATGTTGAGTATAGTGCCCAGTTCTGGAACTATTTCCCGCAACTTACGCGCGTGATGTCATTGACTCGTGTCTATAGTTCACGGTGACGAAAATCTCATGCACTAGCCAATGTTAGTTAACCCCACGTGACCATGTTTCAGCCAATCAGAATACAGAACCAGGAGGTGCGTCATAATCTTTACCCCCGCTGCAGTTATTACATCTTTTGTTTATGCGTTTTTAAACTTTCTGTGATTTTAATTTTATTTTTTGAAAGCTCCGTAAATTTTGATTTTTCAAGCCTTTTGGTCGCTGCAATTTGAATGTTTTTACAATAAACCAATCATACAATTCCCTTCGGAATATTCTTCTCTTCGGAATTCTTTGTTAAGACTCCGAGTTACCCAAAGGGGCGCTTTAAATATGTGTTCATTTTTGTTCCTCAAACAATTCAAAATTTTATCGCCAAGCTATAAATTTCACTTTTTTTTTTACTTAGTCCTGTCATGATTTATTTTAGTAATGACAGTCAAACACGTCTGGCAAACAAGCTTTAAGAGAAGTCCAATATTGACGCGAGATTAAAGATGCTATCCGCGGGGGGAAATAAGATTCGGTCAACGTTTTGGCGACTCAGTACCGGAGCAATTAGAGGGGAGACGGCCTCTTGCGTTTTTTTTTTTTTTTTTTTTTTTTTTTTTTGTTGAAACAGATTTTTCAATCTGATGCCCTTTTGTCCAATGGGTTGGCATTTTTCTCATCTCTGTTCCATCTTGAAGGATAAAGTCAGATTACGGTTGTCTTGGGTGTGAGCTGGGAAAGATTGTTTTCTCAAAAAAAAAAATGTTATTGGTTTTGGGTGCTTCAAGCATGATGAGTTTGTCCTTGGTTTGTGATTTAAACAGTTTGTGACTATTATTTTTGCAAAAGCTGTTAATGGCCTCATGTTTTGACCCGTACAGATTGTTTAATAATTGTATAATATATAATTTGTTT
Organism: Marthasterias glacialis; assembly: GCA_911728455.2. Lineage (NCBI taxonomy): Eukaryota > Metazoa > Echinodermata > Asteroidea > Forcipulatida > Asteriidae > Marthasterias > Marthasterias glacialis. Next base: position 1,203,045 of record OU452240.1, read on the forward strand.
AAAATCTTCGAAAGAGATTCTGCTAGGGTGGAATTGTGAGGCAACAATTTTGCATTTATAGCATAGCTCATTCAAAGCAGTTTGCAACTGCCCTTTTTTTTTGTTTATTATTTTGTATTATATTTTATTTATTACTTAAGCTGTAGAAGGGATTCTTAGAGGATTAGAGATAAGTGCTGCCAGACAGTTTTCATGGGAGGATTACATTCTCCAAGAAATAAGATCACCATAAGCTCTTCAGATGGAGGTTGGGGACTTTTCACATTGTTTGAAAACTGGCCGTTTAAATTACCTCTTAGAAATAATTACTAGGGCATTTCAGACAACGCTGATGCAATAAGGTAAGAGGTTAACACCTGTCTCTGTTTTGAGTATGTGTGGTTCTGAAAAGAAGCGGTGGTTCACTCGACGACGTTTCAAACACACTCTGTTCATCACGAGGAAATTGCTGGTTTACAACTGAGAGTAGGGATTAAGTAGTCTGGTCTTGGATCATCCTGGTAAAGGGATTAACTCAGAGAAGATGCAAAGGATCACGACCAATTTGGCAGTTTACTTGGAGTAATTTAACATCATGTCATGTAATGCTGTTGTTGAGGAAATTCGGTACAACTCATGGTTTTAGCAAGAAGTTGAAAACGTTTATGCTCTATTTTGACTGTGTGTAGATTCATTCACCACATACTATTATATTACATGCATAACATATGATATTGAATGGTCAGAAAGAAGGAGGGTTGACTGTGTTCTGTGTAGATTAATTCACCACATTATATCATGTGATGCGGCTGGCATACTTTATCTGCCATTCAAAACCACAGTGGATGATATTGAATGGTCAAACAGTAGGAGGGTTGACTGTGTTCTGTGTAGATGCATTTACCACATTATATCATAATGCAGGCTGGCATGGTTTATCTGCCATTCAAAATCACAGTGGATGATATTGAATGGTCAGACAGTAGGAGGGTTGACTGTGTTCTGTGTAGATGCATTTACCACATTATATCATAATGCAGGCTGGCATAGTTTATCTGCCATTCAAAACCACTGTGGATGACATTAAATGGTCAGACAGTAGGAGTTTTGGTTGTGTACTGTGCAGACTCATTCACCACACGATGTTATATAACAGGCATAGTTTATTATATTTAATGGTCATACCGTAGGAGGGTTGACTATGTACTGTGCAGATGCATTCACCGTATGGTATCATAACGCACAAGATCACCATTCAAGATCGTCTACAGCACGGTCAGACAGGATGGGAATGTTTTTAACCATATATTGTCACTGTCCGATAGGGATATTTTCTTAACTACACTTACAGAAGAGACCGAATAGATGAGAAAAGACTCCACATCTGCTCTTAGGATATTTGTTTGTTTTTAAAGAGGGAGTTTAATTGGGTTTCATGACAGACCCGAGTCCTCAAAGACCCCCGTCTTCAGGCTTCAACTGAAACCACGCACTTCTGCTCCATTATGAGGCACTACACTCGAAGTATCTGTACTCTCAAGAAGTACACTAGTCCAGAAGACGTTGATGATCCTCCTTGTAGATGTATTTAGAAGTCTCATGTACGTGGTTAGACTCATCAGCAAGGAATCAGGTTCCAACCAAGATTGGAAATGGTCAACAAGGTTTGGCCAGTGCAGGGTACCTTTTTTTCTCCGCGTTTGAACAGCCTAAACGTAAGTGACGGCCTCGGGAAAACTACCCGTCCGTGTACACACGCTGCTGGAGTGGAGGTTGGGGGCGGGGGCTTGGGCTGGGGTGGATTTGCCATGATAATAAACTTGAGTCTACAACTCCATGGGGAGAGTAGATGATTCTTTAAAACCTGCTGTAGACCTGATTTGTTGCCGGCAAAGAGTTGGGGTGGTGGGTGGGGGGGGGGGGGGGAGTTGACTGGAAAGCAGTGGATCGTGTTTCATCTGTAAGCTTTTTGTTACATCCGCAGAGTATTTTCTTTTTGGATCTGTATTTGTTTTTAGCTGAATTATCTACTTAAATATTTTAGGCTTTACATATTTACAAAGCAGACTCGGGTTACCATCCAGAAGGCCGTGTTATGTATATTGTGATGGACTGGTTCCCTTCTAATGTTTGCTTAGCACACGGGCATGGCCACTGGCATTTTGCTAGCTTGTTCCCAGATCTTCTTCACCCATTTCCCATCCACTCCAGTCTTGTCTAGATATGTAGCATGTCATGGCTGAGTGGTCTAGTGAGCCGGGCTCAAGCTTTGGTTGTCAAGTCATCGGGGTATGGGTTTGAGTCCCAGTCATGACACTTGTGTCCTTCAGCAAGATGCTTTACTATAATCGCTTCTCTTCACCCAGAAGTATAAATGGGTGCCTGCGAGGGTAGAGGTTGACATTGCGTTTGAAAAAAGCCTCCGAAGCGCCACGGCAGCTCGGGGCTGTATACTCCCCAGGGAGCTGAGAAAGATTACAGGAATGTTATTGGCCCAAAGACCAAGGCACTAATGTAAAGCGCATTGAGACGTTATTGTAAAATGCGCTATATAAGAACAGATTTGTAATATGTGTATATCTTAAAGTCAAACTATGTTCAAGTTGTTGAGATATTTTTTATGGTTTTCAGGCCTCCCCGTTGGCGAAACGCAGGGCATACAATAAAAGTCAGCTACGATTCATTTTTTTTTTTTATTTTTTTTTTTTTTTGGTGCAGAGTGGAAATATGGGTTTATACTTTTTTCATTTGACAATGTTGTCGTACAGTTTCCGGCCAGGAATTACAAGGAAGGCCACGGGGGCTACGGCCGCTTTTGCACCGGTCATGGCCTCGGTGGTTGCCCTTCAGAAGTGTCCAATAGACTTCAAGATTTTCCAGTAGAAGTGAAAACGGCCTTGCTCTCAAAAAGATGGAAATTCCAGACCTGCAAGTTACCGACTTACACTTCGCCATATCTGTGACATTCCAAGAGTGTTTTCTGGCATATTTTCCACAATTCATGACCGGACATTCTATTAACTCGTCAGAAATAAAATTACAAGCTTTTTTTAGATGATAGAAGGAAACACATACCATCATCAGCTGCACATTAAATAAGTTTCGCAGTGAAACTTGAGCAATATTTTTCCCGGCAAAATGGGTAACCAATGCTTCGCCGTAGCTCGACTTTGTGAGGTCATTGACGGAGAGCCTTTATTTTCACACAGGACAATCTGGTTATCATCACATTACACGTTCTGGCAATTCAGACGGGATGATATTGATCAAGAAAGCAATCATTCTCAAAGGAGAGAAAAAAACACATCTTGAAATGGGATACAGGACTTTTTTTTATTTGGTCACTCCGAAATGTGATATTCACGATTCTGCATGAAAGATCATCGATTATTTTATTTTCTATTAAAGAGACGACACTGCAGCAAGTTAAGAAAAAATGTTTTTCTCCTTCTACTGTTTTTTCCCCTTCTCCTATGAAAGAAATGATTCCAATCAAGACATCCAGAGATAGAAAACTTTTTTGAAAATGACCATCATTCCTCCCTAAATAACAATATTGCATCCACATACTGTCAGTCCCCGTGGCCACCAAAGAAATCTCTGGATCCACCCCTCAGTGTCTTCAAGATAGGCGCTACTTTTCAGATGAGTTGGACATCCCTTTAAAAATTTCATCATGCAGAATTGGCAATCTCACTTTGAAAAAATGTTTGCATCAAATTGTCAGTGTTTTTAAAGTATGAGAGAAAGACTCTGTTAGGGTCATGAGGTCGTGAGGGCGGAAGTGTGAGGCTACTGACCATTTGTGCATCAACTTTGTGACGTGTGAAAAAAAATGGGGGGAAAAATGAAAAAAAACCACAAATTTTCCTGTCCAAAAGCCAACACTGTATCCTTCCTGATAATGTATTTTTTTTGGTTGTGAATCTGTATTATTCGCCATCGGAATTTTTAACACAAAGGGAAATAATCAGAGACGATTTCGTGCGTACCTCAATTGCGTTTTTGATTGGCTGGATTCTTGGCGCGTGAATTTTCACAGCGTCACCTGAGCGATGGATGGATGAAGATCTCTGGAAGTGGATGCGTAAATGTTAACACCAAGCGGGTTTTGTTGGACTGTCTGTGTACATATTGAAATCACAAGAGAATAACACGAGGTAGCTGTGATGGAAGAGTTTGTATGTCTTGGGGAGGATGGTGGGGGGGGGGGGGGGAGTGTGTGAGTAGAGGTTGTTGAGAGTTCATTCTCAAATTGCGGATAGGAAAATTACCCCAGTACTCAAATATAGACATTTAAAGCAGTTTTAAAGAAAAAAATGAATATAAAATGATCACCATCATCGATGGACTCAAACTTACGCCTGTGACGAGCAAAAATAAATAAAATAATATCATCAATAATACCAATATCTTTAAGAAAGTGGTGGAAAGCTTTGGGTCCAAAGGATGTTTATTTGATTTTTTTAGAGTACATTTCTAAAAAGAAAGGTAATATTTCATTTGAAAATTTGATTAATTGAAATTAAAACAAAGACTTTTTTTAACAGCTAAACATAAATAAGGAGTAATTCAAAAGTCAAAGTGTTGTTAGAAGCAAAACAGAATGAACAAATATTCCAATAAATAATACAAATTAAAAACAATAATACAAAAAATAAAAATAATATGCACCATATTATATACTATAATATATATACCATAAAACTAACCTGTGTAAATTTCATTTGAAAAGGTGGCAGCGTTTTTTAGATTTCGCCAAAAATCTGGAGCGGTTGTGTTTACGCAGAAGTATCCGTCATTGGAATGCACATTATGAGAAGCGTTACGGCCATAACGCTTCTCAGATTCAATTTTCTTTTTTGATAAAAAGTGATATATTTTTTCCATAACTGCAGTACTTCGAAGTGAAACGTTTCTCAAAATGCATTTATACTATCCAAAACTGCTGTACTTCTTACCAAGGAAGTTATTATTGCCGTAACTTTTCAGAGTCATTACCAAACGTATACAGACCCTTTAAAGTTACCACATTTTAGCTTAAACCAGAAGCTAACAAGTGTGTTTTAGGGACACAGAATCGTCTTACATTTTAAGTCTAAGGTTACGTACACCCTTGTCACCGTTCAGGTCTTCCCATTTATTTAGGGCGTACTAATTAAACTTGACTACCCACGGGAATGCGTTATCCGTCGTGGGGAGTATGCCTCGTCACGATGAAGCGTTCGGTATTGATTGCGAGGACTCACAGACAGAGTGCAGGCTTGGTCATTATCGCAGACAAAATAAAATTGACATGTTTCAATCTAAACGCTCACTCATAAACTTTTATGACAATAGCTTTCCTTTTTGCCAATGTCAAAGGAATAGCACTGTTGTTTATTTCAATTGCAGCAATCAAAATAAGCTTTAAATGAAATGTTACAAAATCCCTGGCAAAACATAAAACCTATTTTGTCAAAGGAATGACCAATTGATTTGGTTAAATTTTGACAGATTTTTTCTTCTTTGAAAGAATTTACTCTTCAAAAACCAAGGATTTACCTTCTCTCAATAGCTTCTCTGTTTAACCAGTTGTTTGTACTTTTATTCATTTTTAGTACTGTTATTCCTGCTTGTAATGATACAAGGAAAAGTAAAAGGTTGCTGAAGACTGTAGCGTCGGCTTACAGACACTTTTGAAGACTGAATTATGAGGAAATGTGATGGAAGTGGGAAAAACAAAATGGGGAAAACCTGCCTGCAAAATTAAGTAAGAACTGAAAATTCAGTCAATGTGTTGTTTCCGGTCAGAGGTGAGATTCGATCCTGAATCACAGAAGTACCTTTACCCCAACCGGTATCATTCGTTATGTAAAAAAAAAATCTGAATTGGATATAATGAAGTTCTAAAAGTTTTGTACTTATTGTTTGTTTGAGAAATAAAATTCAAAAAATGTGTGCCGCAGGCAAAAAAGAAAAAGGCAAAAAAGTGCCCCAAAATAGAACAAAAATGTCTCACAGACCTTTGGGTGTGTGGTGATCCATTTGAACACTGTAACATGATATGTGCAAACAGTACAATACATTTCAATTTTTTCATGAAAATGGTTCAACACATTAGAGTCGCAGATCTCATTGAGCCGGATAATGCAAATGAGAAGTGCGAGTTCGCCCAACCTCGTCCCAACTTTAAATGGATTCTTCTTACGGTGTGTCAACCCAAAACAAGCCACTATTTATACACAACACTCCACATCTTCCATTACACCATCCATCGCCAACCTGTCGGTAAACCGGAGTCTAGTTACCGACGACATTCTCACGCATTGACAAACGCAAACAGCCTGGTGGTCGAGAAACCGAAAACCCCACTGTATAAAGCCTCACCCTTGTTCTCAGGCGATCCTCTACAGCCCACAATCCAATTACGGGAGAACCTACACAGTCCCCCTTGTTCGTAGGGACGATACCGCTGGAGGCTTCGACCCGATAAAGCGTTAATTAAATTTTTGTGGAGATCTGATCGCTTCGGTATTTTTCATCCTGTAGTGATACAGGTGTTCTCTTTATCACACATCTTGGAGCATAGAGATGTAGAAGACAAAAATCCCACAGGGTTTTAGAGGGGTAAAAATAGTACACTGAATACAACCCCCCCCCCAACTAAAAAAATCAATTCAATTAGTTTTCTTTTTTGAATAAATAGGATGGTATGAAAGAGCCGGAAAGCCCTTTACTTTGGGTGAACAGAAGAGAGAGGGAAACCTTGCTGGTGGGAATGACTCTAACCTCCACCCTGCATTACAAAGTAAACCACTGTTCCCTGCTAATTGGAATTGTTTTAAGAGAACGCTAGTAATTATTCTTTATCTAGTCCACTACACTTGAGGCGCAGTTTGTTTTTGTAAGACAGGTGTGAACAGTTTTTTTTTTAAATTATGAGACCAATTTATAGACCGTGCAGTTTGTGACTTCACATGTTTATAAAAGAGCCACAGAGCCTGGACTTCCTGCAGGCACAATTTGTGCACAGCCCAATGGAAGAAAACATAAAATAATATATTCTGTGGAGATTACACTGTCTGGTTTTTTATCAACTTTTGATATGAAGAAGGGGGGCCACACCTCAAAACTTGTTCAGCTGTTATTTTTTATAACTTTTGAATTGATGTGGGAAGTGACACATTAATTTAAAATTTTCAAAAATGAAAGTGTAGTGTCTTGTGTGCTAGGTGCCTGGGAATGTACAAGGTCACTCTTTTTGTAAATAAAGGTCACATGATTTACATAGCACCTTATAAGGGTTTACAGGGTAATGTGACTTAATCTGTTGCCAATGTAGTGAAGCCTCACTTTCCTCTGAGGTCATTATTTCATTCCGTTTCTTGAACTGGATCAATTCAGGGTGAAAGGGTAAGAGGGGAGCAAAAGCATCACCCGTCTTGTAACTTAATTGTGATAAAAGGGGTTCGCAACCAGACGGGGAACGCCAGTATTCTTATTAGAAGGCACCTCTATTCACCGGTCATCAGTAACTCAAATTGGATCAATTTATTGAACCTTATCTGTTTCGGGCATGGGAGAGCAAGGCCCTAGCATCTCGTAACTTAATTGCGTTAAAAGGGTTTTTTGAACTACCTGTAGACGCATCTACTGCGTACCTGGAACGAATAATATTGACTAATAGGAAGACTGTCAACAAAGGGTTGGATATCTCAGTTATTAGAGAGTCGGTACGTTAAGCGGATGGTTGCAGGTTTAAATCCCACTCCAGTCAATTTTCCTTGTTCACCCCAGAGTTTAGTTTGATTTCCCAAATATTATGGGAGCGATTTTGGAAGTGTGTTGTACTGGATACTTGTTTAGAGTTAGTTTCTGTTTTAATTGATATAGGAACATTCTTTCCCACACTCCCCCACTCCCACCGAACCCCGCCTCCCCTTTCCAAACCCCTTCCCTCCCAATATCAAATGTAAAGTCAGTTTGTGCTGCTGTAAATTCCAGTGATGTCACGTTGATACAATTATTGACAGATATTGAGAGAAATGTTACCAACCATCTGGCCTCTCGACAAATTAATTTTGTTTTTTCAGATCTTCATTTTATTTCTCATTAATAATTCAGTTAATTGCCATGCCATGCCATGGGTTGGATTGGCAAGCCTAGATCAATTCTCGTTCTAACATTCTAGGGCTCAGGTCTTTTGATGATTAGAAGGCGAGTCTCGTCCCGAGGAATGTAGGTTAGTCGTTGCAATTGGAGCACGTGGGGTGGGGGATCTTTCCTGTTTAATTAAATAGATTCGTGAGTCTAAAGTGGTGTAGATTAGGCGGGATATGGGCTGATGTATTCATGAAGACTTGCGGCTGCAAGAAGGAGAGGGCATCCAGTGGGAGATTAGAAACTTGTCTCATTTTTGAACTGCAACTCTTGTCTCGAAGTTTGTCCCATTCCCGCCACTTCTCATGGAAGCATAAGAGGCAATGGACTTTTCCCATGAAATATGCTAATTACATTCACGCATGCGTACAAACCCTGTTGGTTAGCACACGCCGTAGAAATGTGCACAAAGCAGACGCACAAAGCGCGTATACGCGTCAAGCTTTTATCAGTCCCATGCAAAAGGGCGCACTGTTCCCCAAGTTTTGCCAACCAACCTGTAAGTGCGCACGCGCGTTATCCAATTTACATATTTCATGGGAAAGATCTACTGCCTTCATTGCCCCCAGGCCATTGCCTTGGTGCCCCTTGAAATGTTCCAGTGCAATGATAGACAGGCCTGATACGTAGGCAACAGAGGCAATTAAAATGTGCCATGGTAGGGTGTCACTAATCTGGTGACATTTCGGGGTAGAATTGTGAGAAACTATCCTGTAGATTATATTACTATTTAATTTTCTTCAAGTAGTTTCTGACTTATGTATCAGTCACAGCAGGTCATGAAACCAGTTCCCTCTCACAAACAAACCGTCTTGTTTCAAACCTCACCCTTTGTAATTAAAAGAAAGACATTTTAACATTTGCTTTGACTAAATTCCATCTCGGCTGTTCAAATTTGGTCGGGAAGGTGCACTCAAACCTGAATAAACAAAGAAAAGAGACGGTGCGATTTGTTGAGGGATTTAGCGGAACCATTTTGGCAACTTAATTAATTGAAAATCTCCCCAGTGAGGAAAGCTTGGTCGTATAACAAGGTACCTGGATAATGTCTATTTGGGCTAACAAGGAAGATTTGTGGGACAATTTTATAGCAGCGCTTTCAAGTATCTTCAGCAAAATGTTTACTTTAACTTTTAAGGTGGCATCGGTGATGTGCTCTGAAAGTAATTTTTATTTGTTTTTTATAGGAATGCATTTACAATAATCTTAAAGTAGAAGGCTGTTGGTTTTATTGTTCAACATGTGTCTTCGTGAGTTTTAAGGTGAAACATACAAACAATAAATGAGTGTTCTTCCTTTCTTGGCGGTCGAAGTGGTATAGTAGGTCTACGAAATTAAAATGTTGAAAATTCACCTTTAAGTTTAAATATTGAAGGCCAAATCCATTTGCTCGATTTCTTTTAACCAAACACATCTACTGGAAACTGAACCGCCTACCTGAAAAGTCCTCCTTAATAAACACTGACATCGGACCAGAATTCGCGAGGAATTAAGGTAGATTTTCTGTAACTGAAAACTTGACCGGTGAAATCGGACCTGCAACAGGCCCGTGGGCTCATTCTCTTTTAAAACCCGCTCTCGTTAGCGCAAATGGGACACCTTGTCCAGTTTTAATGAATATCGAGACATTATTTTATATGTCTCGGTTGGAGAGTTCCTTTTACATTCTTAAGGAAAAGGATGTTAGAGACGCAGGGGAGACGAATTCAGGGAAAGACTGCTCACTAAAAGCCAGACAATTCCACAAGGGTTGAAATTGAGCCAACTGATAAATTAAACTCATTTTTTTTTTGGGACCGAAGGGTGACGGCATGGAACTCTTTCTCATTAATAATTTTAAAACTTGCACAATTATTGGGAATAAAGTGTACCAATCATTATTATGTAACTTTGTGCATTTTTAAAAATTTTTACAAAGGCGCCCTCTATTGCTAGGTCTTAAAAAGTTACTTTTTTCTCAAAAAAAAAAAACAAAAACAAAAACGAATGCTAAAAATGTACCAGATTTGGTTCACTTATTGGTCAAACTGATATTTTCGGAACGTGACATGTTTGAAAACTTTCTGAGTTGTTTTCTTGAAAACTGTCTAGGATAATAAGCTAATAACAGGATTAAATCTTAAAATATCTTAAGATTTGTTTTTTCAAGACTTGATATAATTTAGTCAATTAAGCACAAAGGGGGGTATTGTCCTTCTAAGCTACTGTCCCGGGCTGAGCCTCCCCACTTCCTCGAGGAATCACACATCAAATATTATTGACAGATCAAGAAACGGCTTTTGTCCAGATCTGTGAAGCTAATTCAATAAAGAGGAACTTGCCCCAGTGTAAACGCGTTTTAGACATTTCATTGTGGCTGTGTTCAGTCGCTGTGAGTGACAACAATTCTCACCAGCCGGCGGGGAGGCTGAATTTATGTAGGAGTGCCAACTCATTCATCGCCTCGGAGTAGTGATCTTTTTTTCTTTTCTTTTTTAAGTCAACACGATACGCTTGTGATTTTTTCAGGATTTTTTCGTGAGTTTTGGCATTTTTTATAAACCTCCCTTTTTTCTTTTTTTTTTAGCTATTCTTTGGGAAAATGTGAAGTTACAACCAAAACATGATAGACCATGTCACCTTGTTCACAAAAGAGTGTTCATAATCCAGAGCATTTCCCGGCAGGCAAATGACAACATGGTCAATTTTACACTTTGTGCCATAATTTCAATATTATAAATTCAGGATATCAATTTCAATTTGCCTTACACCGATGTGTTTGCGGTACCTGCCGCTAATAATACTGGATTCGAACTGGCCCCTCGTCACCTGGCGTGCTCGGTGGTCTAGTGGTTAAGACATCTGCTCTAATCATGCGGGAGTTGTTGGTTCGAATCCCACCCCAGTTGCGTGTGGATTTTTTTCCCACAGGACTCGAAAGCACTGAGTATACAGTGCTTATCACACATAGGTGAAAGGTAAATTGAAATTGATATTCAAATGCAAATATTAACGTCTATATATTCAGGAGTTATGAAAATAACAGCTGGACGAATTTTGAGGTGTGCCCCCATTCTTCGAAGTTGACAAAAATCAGACAGTGCAATCTCCAATCTAAGATTTTGTTTTCTTCCATCGGGCTGTGTACAAATTGTGCCTGCAGGAAGTCCAGGATCTGTGGTTCTTTTGTAAACATGTGATGTCACAGGTCACATGGTCTATATCAATGTTGGTATGATTAATTAAAAACTATTTTACTACAGAAACTTAAACAACCTTTCCCTGAAAATATTTTTGTATTAATGTTGAAAATCTGTTCAACTTCAAACTGTCTGAGTCATCCTTCGTGGTAAATAGGCAGCACTTCTTAAAATGTTGCTTAGCTCTCAGGACTGCAAATTTAGCTAATTAGGGGGAAAAATCCTTCAGGGGTAACTCTATGACTTAACCATTATAAAAACAAAAACAAATAAAAATAGCTCTTAATTTCCTCGCCTTTTTGTTCATAGCTAAAATATCTGAGAAAGTAGAATTTATAATTAAATTTTGAAAGTATGAGCCAACAAAAGTAGCCTTTTTTTCTGTAACCCGAATGTGTTCTCCATTCGCTGGTGCAACGGACAAGCTGTGAAAAACTGTATTTCTTGTTTGTTTTGTACAAATAGCTGTTTTTTGTGTGTAACGTCCTTGCTTGGCAATCCGTGGCCTATTTTGCCTCCAGTGGGAATCACATCTTGTATACCGTGTGTCTTTATTGGTGGAAATAAACGCGGTATTGTCGTGGACAGATAAGTCTAATTCAATACAACCAGTGTCTGAATACACTTTGGAAAGCCACTCAATAAAAAACCCCTTTCTCCACTTTTCAGTGAAATAAAATCAAAGCCCGGGAGAGAGTGATTTTTTTTTTTTTCGTTTTTGTTTCTTGGCGAAGTCTATAAGCTAGCAGGGAATTAATGTAATCAGAGGGTCGTTTCGCTTCGAGCATTCCCGATAAATTTCTAACAATAACAGTCGGGGGGGAATTCAGGCAAGTCATACGTTAAATGCTGGATGCGGCTCGAGGGGGAAAAAGAGCAAATGCTGTACTTGTCACCATCATCTTTAAACGTTCCCATCTCATCAAGTCCCGTGGTGTGAAAGAGATTATTGCTGTGGCGTGGGTATAGCCCTCAGTGATTCTGTACAGTCGTCCTTTCATACCTCAATAATAGCGACAGTTGTGAGGTAATGTTATTGAAATAAATAGCGCCGGTAGAGAGTGTTGACATTTTCTTCAGGGGATGAAGAAATATAAACTCGAGTTGAGAGGGTTTTTTTGTGTCTGTCTCGGGTACTTTTCTGAAAAAACAAAAAATCTTTTTGGGGGAAAAAGTTATGAACTGAAAAGCTGAAACATGTTCATTTGTGGTACGGAGTCTTACAAATTTGTCAAAGTTTAATGTTACTCCAAGAAAATGCTATATTATACTTTTTTCCTTATATTTTCATTTCTCAATAGTCATTTAAAGTAAAATATGCGAAATCAAAAATGCTTTTCTTTATTTTATCATAAACATTTTATAACATCCTTTAAAGGTACAATACAGGATTGGTATTCATCCAACAATTTTATTTTATTAGTATCGGTTTGAAAGTTTACGTATTATCTTCCATAGAAATATTTGAAATACTGTCAAAGTCAAGAAAATAGAATTTGAAGACTCCGATTTTAATTTTATGTTGTAAAAATCGAACTTAAAGACAATGTGTTTACATGCTGAAAGGGTGCACAGGTTTTCACTATTTTCTCCTGACTCGGACGGCGGATTGAGCCCAAATTTTCACAGTTTTGTTTTTTCATTTATTGAATCTCACAAAGTGAGAACATTGCACTGTCAGCTTTACCAATTCGATTTTTTTTTCCTTTCAGACAGATTGTAGAACAATAATAAGACGTCCCTAGTGATTACAAACAGAAAAAGTATCTTTCGAAGAAATTACAGCTGACACAGGCCCCTTAAACAGAATTATATTTCCCCATGGCTCAATCAAACAAATGGCCGAATGGCTCGTCTTATATATAGGATGTAGAATACCTTTTAAGAGATCTGCAACCTCATCCCCAAAGTAGTTTTATCGTTTTGTTTTGCTTCTCTTCCATCCATCATTGAAAGATTAGGATCTTTCAGAGGGTTTAAAGACTGTTCTTTATTTCTGCCGCTCGTTTAGTCATTGGATACCAAGAATGCAGTCCAAACTTCCCTCCTTCGAGAGGAGAATTGATTTTCCTCTATTATTGGGTTCGCGAAGGATTTCTTTTAAAGGCAATCAGATAAAAAAAACATTTGTGCATGTTGAGGCAACATGTGCAGCAGGGTTTGAAATCTACGCTAGACCTTACAAAATAAATTCAGGTCCTGTAAAATATTGAACTATAAACCCCGCAGTCTGGTGGATTTTCACCACCAAATTCAAACCCTGGTTCAGTTTTGTGTGATTTTGAATTATATAATTGCCCACTTTGTAATAACTTGCAAGTCGGTAAAAAAAAATAATAATTTATTATTTCTTTTTTTTTGTATAATAATAATATCAAAATTATCTGAATGATAAAACCGTCAAATTTAACCTCAAAACGTGAACGATGTAGATTCTGAACAATGCTGATCACAGGATTTCTTTTTGAATGCAAAACGTGGTGCTGAACTAACATTTTGGACTCTACTCAGACTCTTTCTCAAACGGTAAAAGAAAGTTCTTTGAGAAAGACTCTTCTTGGGTAAAAAAAACAACATAAGGCCATACCTTTTGCATTTATAGGACAGGTCTTGAGCATGACGTCATGTGCATGATGTCTATTACAACAAGCTCTTTTTGTAGAAGAATTTTGAAGTTGGTTACAATGGCCCTCTTTTGAGCAGATTGCAAAATACATCTGGACGAGACTCGGGATTGCATGTGCGCACAATCAATGGCTCTATTTGGATTCTTTTGGTTATTAATGGTGAGTTTGTGATGAGTGTGTCCAGTTGTGTCCAGCATGGGGAGGTCTGTATAGTGGGGCTGGAAATGGAGGGGCGGGGGGGGATCCTCCAAATCTAAAGCGAGGTTATAATGATAAACTGGGTTAGTGGATTCTGAGCACCATCTCCCCTTGACTCAACATCAGTTAGATTGAAAGCTATCGTTGCTTTATCTTTGTCGTCATTCATTTGGAAGACATTGAAGTCTTCCTTGGCTTATTTAACATGTACCTGCCTCAAGGTTGGGGACTGAATTGACTCCCTTTGATCGCTTCGATGGTAAAGCCGTCAGCGACCGTCATGAATGATTTACATGTTCTATGGCCACGTTAACCTACTTTTTATTGATGAGAGCTGAAGTACACTTACTCTTTTTTACACAGCCCACATCGACTTTTCCGTCAATTTTCTACATAGTATGTCAAGTGCAGTCAAAAAAGCAGTAGACATGTTTGTTGTGTTCCCTGTAACAATAATGGATCTTACATTAGGAAAACATAGCACCTGACTATTTCCACTTCACCTTCAGTTTGGTTTACATTGATCGGATCAGCCATTTTTGTTTTGTTCCCTATGGCATTAGTTTAACCTATACATTATGCTAAAAAAAGTGCCTGACTATTTTCTTGTCCAGCCTCGGTTCGGTTCGGTTAGATTGAAGAAATTAGGGCAGAAGAAAACTTTTTACATTCTGCTTAAATTGAGAAAGATTATAGCCCGCAGGGAAACAGGATACAGGCAAAGAGTTCCACATGAAGCAGTGCGTGGGGAAAAAAACATGTAAACACCGGTAAACACTGTGTAATTAAAATGTTTCATTAAAAAAATATGATGTTCAAAAGTTGACCTTGAGTCTGGTAAACATTTGTTATTGTTTTGAATACCGAAGAAATACTTAGAAAAAAGAGATATTCTCTTAGTGCTTGTTCAAACAAAAACAAATTACATGTAGTTGTTATTAATGTGTAGACAGTTCTTTCTTCTTAGGTTCTGGATTTTTAGATATATATTTTGGTCAAGTAGGAGATTTAGACTACAAGCCCACCGCTCTTAACAAATTTCCCCTTAACTTTGATTAGTTTATGCTGTTTGTGTCTCCTTCCCCCCCAAAAAAAAAAAATAAAAATAATAAAAAAAAATAGATTGAAATTTTCAAGAAATATCCACCAGATTGCTCGCCAAACTCTTGCGCAGAAAAATAGTCAACTTGGCTCGTCTCTTGAGTGTGCCGACTGACATACATGTTCAACGGAGTAGAAGACTTCCACCCGGCATGTAATAAACCTACTTTCGTGGTTTTAAATCTACTGGAAGTGTTGACTTGACATTTATTTATAGAATGTGATCAGTCAAGCGGATAGATATCATTTTCATTTAGGGGGTGTTCAGTGGGTGTAAAGCGCTTTGTGTTGATTGAGTGTAGATTTACCCACAGAGCTAGGCTTGAACCAATCTATGACGTTGGCAGCGATGAAACTATAGGGGTGCAACTTTATATATATATATTTATTTTTTGGGGGGCACACTTCTGGCCAATCAAAACTGTAGTTGATGTTTGCATTTTTTCTTAAGCCTCTTTCAGCGCTGTTGTTATGCCATTTTACTACTATTTTTTACAAGATTATCTGATGTGGAGGTACAAACAAATACATTGTGTGTAAATAGAAACAATTTTTTTTTAAACATTGAAATTACTACATAGAAAACTTGTAAATTGTAACATTTCATTCTAGTAATTTTGAATCTCAAGAGTCCTGGTAAAGAATTAGAAATTGTAAAGCATTAGATTAAATAAAAAAGGGGAAAAGAAGAAGAAGTAGAAGAAGAAGAAAAAACCCCGCAAATAACACAAAAGCAGGTTATTTTGCACTCAAAGTTTCTGAAGTATTAAAATAAAATGGTGGTTTTAATCTAACTTAATCTTTGAGTGAAACAGACAAAAAAGGAATAAAGATAATCCCCAAGAAATATTTTGCTCAGAATATTTCCGCTCTGTTTGATTTTTTATTTTATTTTTTTATACTCCGACTTAAAATTGTTTTTAAAAGAAGCAGGAGATTGTCACAATATTTTGTTACAACAAAATGATTTAACTGAATAACTTTTATAATAATCAGTGACAACTTTACTTTAAGAAAACATTTGTCATTGACAACACATTATTTTGTAAAAGGTAAAAAGGAAACCTTTGTCTTGCACGTGGGAAGAATTTAAAAATTGAGGTTGACGTAAAACAAGTTCAAAAAGCAGGAGCTTTGATATTTTACTTTAAAAGAATCATTTAAATTATAAACTCGTCTAAAAAACAGTGATGAACTTACTTTAAGAAAATATTTGTCACTGACCAAAAACTACCGAGTATCTTTTTTTGAAGTAAAAAAGAACCTTTGTCCTACATCTGGGAAGAATTATAAAATTGAGGTTGACGACACGGCGAATATTGGTTTCTATTTAAACTCTAAACAGTTCCTTCGCTGTAAACTAGAGAAGGGAAACACATACCAAAAGCACTAGGGGGAGAAAACCAAATACCACGCACGGAAATATCATAAAACCACACCGAAATAATACTGTTTCTGGCCAGGAGGAAATAACACATGGTTTGCTGTAAATTAAAGAATCGAAATTTAAAAATAAAAAAAAGTATTTATCATTGATCATATTTTTTTTTTCCTGAAACGGAAATGCGTAGGTGGTTTTGGGATCAATATTTTAACCCTTAGGCCTCTAAAGGCATTGGCAGATCCAATGCGGGGGTCTGAGAGGGCTATAGCCCCTCCCCCCATAACAAAATTCGTGTAAAAAAAAATGAAATCACACACGGTAATAGTGAGCTACCTCACCACAAGCCCACACAAACTGTCGATCCACTTATCTTGCAGCAAGACTTTAACCTTCCAGTAATGTTTTTGAAAATACAAAAAAATAAATACAAAAATGGTGATGGGCCCCCATAGCATGACTTATTTTACGCATGGCCTTTTTAACCATGTAATTTTAAACACTAGGGTAGTGTTGTTATTGTCAATATTTATACAGTAAACCGCTGTGGAGCCTCATCTTTCACAGGTGTATATTTAGCGAGGTCTTGCACCCGTGAGGAGAGCTGAAGAAAGGGGACATTATTTTGCCAATTAATCCAAATTTCAGCCAGGTGGGCCACACCCGGTTGGCCACACCCGGGTTAAAGTTATGCTCACTGCTGGTGATTACCGCAAAATTGTTTTTCCAAAATTATCGAAATTTCTCGAAAAGAAATTAGGTTGATGTGAAGTATACTGCAGAGAGGCTGTTTTGCATTTTAATGAAGTTGTATTTTTTTATTAAATGAAAGTAAAAGTGTAAGAGTAGCAGAAGTTGAAACGATCCATACGATCCATGTTTTATACATAAATGACACATTTTTAGAAAAACAAGTTCTCTTTGAATTTGTTCAATGAAATAGAAAAATATTGTTTTGGTTTGGTTTGTACTCAGGCGATGCAACTTTCTGATTTCCTCTTTTTCTAGCCATAGAAAACTGAAAACCACTTAATATATAAAGTTTAACCTTTGCCTGAGAAGTGCGAAAAATAGCACAAAATTAAAAATTAAGGGGATGAATTTTATTCACAGCAGTAAATGGAGTACCATTGTGGCATTTGTTGTATTTAAACATTTTGTAACAAAAATTACAATTTGAATCCAATTCTGCAATCCGGTGTGCGCATTACGAGTTGTCAGTGAGAGGTGCTTGTACTTAAACAAAACATGAACCGTTAGATTTTATTACAAAAAAATCATGTTTTAATTTTACTTTTAAGACTAATGCATGAGGTTTGGCTCTGACGAGTGCAAAGATCTCTCAATATTTTACGAGATAAGTTTATAGCTCCCAAAATGAAGACCTGAATTGAAAAAAAATCATGTAATGTCTCATTGAATAATAACTTGATGTCGATTGTTCACTCTTCTGTTTGTGGTAGTTTCTTAGGAACGTTGGCAAGGCGCAGGACCAATCTTCAAAAACCCCTCAACGAAATGTTCATTTAGACACGGAGTCGTCTGTGAAAAAAAACAAGAAATTTTAGAAGTACGGAGACCCTAAGGCTCTCCGTATATCTTCGTGGTGGTTGTTTGGTTTGTCAATACTTGATTTATGAGGTTTGATTTGAGCAGGAACAGTGTGCTTAGGTTAGATGATGCCTTGAGCTTTAGTGTGAACTTAAAGTGTTAATATTGTTGTAAAAACCAAGGATGCCGCACAGGTGAACTTTATATGAAGAAAGCTGTAATAATATGCAGTGCAAATACTGGGTTAATACAACGGTAAGAATTCTTAGAATTCAGAATATCAGGACCTGAATTTTTAGTGTTTTCCCCTATCAAATTCAAATGCTAGGCGGCTTACCTCGTTACTTTCAGTGAACACCTCCCTCGTATTATTTTGCCAGTATCACCATCCCGCTGTGGAGACTTACCTGTGAAGGAAATACTAATTGAAAAATGTTCAGTTTTATGTCTTTTATGAGCTTTACCTTGACCTATATGTATCAGGAACTCACAATTTGGATGTGTAGATGGAAGCATTGCGTATTTGTTTCAGCGTTGCATAGTTTGCAGTCTGCAGGCTGCCTGAATTCTTGCTTCAATCATCAATCCGAATGTTTACCACCATGCTCTGTTCATCAGCCAGGAGGGGACACACTTCCCATCCACAAAAGGATATCATTATGTCGATGAAATACAGCCATTACACGCTGTGTGAGTTTGAAAGAGAACAAACGCTGCACCTCTCCTCTAAAAACCACGGAGAAATAAGAAGTTTCTTACTCCTCCATCTTGAAACTGTCCTGGACATAAACCACCACATGGTGCTGAGAAAGGGAGACTCTCTGGTGCAAGATTGGACATCATTACAAAATTAAGATACAATGCTTTTGTGATCAGTCTTTTGCCAAGTTCTGAAGACATTTTTACTTTTGAAAATTAGAAAAGCTGTTGCAAACTGGTACCAACCAAGAGGAATTAATGCACAGAATGGTAGCAGGCTCATTGACCCTATTTTGACCCTCATTGACTCTATTTTGACCCTCATTGACCCTATTTTGACCCTCATTGGCCCTGTTTTGACCCTCATTGACCCCCATTGGCCCTATTTTTAGAGTCTGTCTCAAAGTTTACCCACTTGGAGAAATTACATTTCGAGGTTTGGAATTTAATGTATCAAAATAAATGTTTCTACTGACTATGCTTTTCAGGCCCGGAATTTCATCTTTATAAGAGGGCAAGGCCATTTTCTTTTCATTCTGCAAAGGGCACTTCACTGGAAAATCTTTTGAAAGTCTGTGGAAATCTTTTTGAAAGGGATATTTATGTGAATCATTATGTTCTACGTTTGAAATATTTATCCAACCACACTTTTTTTCATAACAAATGTTGTTGTAGCCCAAAAGCGCCCAATCTGAAGGCGAACATGTCCCTTGAAGGTTTATCACAACCTAATTTCACTCTAGACAGACTTATTAAGCACGCACTCCGTCTGACCCCACCTGCCTGGAATTTGATTTTGGGAACGGCACATCCGTAAAGAAAATCAGAAAGTCCAAAGGCAACAAGTTTAAGACGGGAGCAACTGAGGAATTGCCCTCGAACACTTCCATGTAAATGCAGGCCCCATGACATCATCTGACAGAGAGTTGGAGACAAAATCTGACATCATCTTCAAGAAGTCTCACTTCCTCTTTAACAACATTTCTCCTAGAACTTGAGTGCGGTACACTAGACATCCATCTTCTTAAATGAACGGGTAGACAAGATCGACAAAAATATACATCGAAACAGTCCACTATTTTTTTAAATACTTTATTTGTGTTTATGGTATATACGAAGCTTGTTTCACAAGTCTTTGCATGGTTCAGCTGCAGCCGATAGTACTTTCTTAGCAATATATGGAGGTCACACCCTCGACCTGAGAGTTAATTTCTCGGAAGGAGATCTTAAAGAAATTGCCAATGGGAATCAGCTGGACAGCAGGATGGTGGGTCTCTGTGTCTTCTGAGGTCAGATACGACCTCCGAGGCCCGGCTGATTGCCCTGGAGCTGGCATTCTTTGCCTCTTACCAGTGGGGGGGCTTCAGTGGTTTAGGCGGCGGCGGAGGGCATCAGTATCTGCCTTGGCAACCGTAATTCTATTAATAGCTGAGTCAGATTACACCTGTCAGTTCGTTGACCTCTTGGCTGAAACCAATATGGGGGAAAAACTGTTTGTAATTTGATTTTTGTTGTCACCAACTCTTTGCTCCAAGCAACAACCAACAGTGGTTAAACTTCCTGTCACAGGATGACGGAGTGATTTATCTTAGGACAATATTGTAAACCCATGAGTAAGTTGGTGAGATTTACGAAGGGAAATTGACCATTTTGCAGTTATATTTGAATTAGATTTATCAAAATTGTGAACAATTTGTTTTTTATTTATGGTTGTTCTCTTGTTGAGTTTACTGTAATATCAGCCCTACCCCCTCCCCTGTAAACCACATAAAAGCAATTAAGGTGCAACCGTTGCAATGGACTTTGCAAGCCTTGCATGGATTCAGATTTTTTTCTTCTTTTCTTGAGAACCTGTGTACCTACACGCAATGTTTTTTAACAACAGGAAACAAAATCATGCATTTTAATGAAAGACTTGCACGGTCTAGTGCAGTGCTTTGTTGATGCAATACCTACCAGCACAGTTCATTATAGCTGGATTATTTCAGCGTGACGACCTCAAACTTAACCTTGTTCTTCTCAAACTAACAGATGAAATCATGATGTTAGTTTTTTGTAGCAGACTTTTAGCGTTCTTTATGTAGGTTATGTAAACAGATTATACATGAAGATCATGCGTGTAGAATGATACTATCATTCCATGGACACATTCCAACATAGTTTCTTCAAGGTTTCTTGGCTAATTGCTCTACGGTCTTCAAGTAAAATAAACCACCGTGGAGAAAGTGTGATGAGGGACAAATACATAATGATGGGCTTTAAAGTTGAATTGATTGATATCATGAATGTAGATTGTGATTTGTATAATGGCTGGTGTGACGTGACACCGCATTGAAAAAAAGGAGATGTAAAAGTTTGCTAGTGTCCACCAAGTGCTCCAATCAGGGTAGTTGTATATCCCAATGAGGATAGACATCTCCTTCAAGAAGGGTACTTCCTCCTTAACCATTTTCATCAATTACTCATCTTTAGTCATTAATTGTGTATCTCAACCGGATGGTTTTGCTCTAGTCCTCAAAGTGTTTCCCAATCAAGGTAGTAGTATACCCCAATAGGGTAAGATTTAACCCTAGTATCTCCTTTGAGAAGGGTGTTTTTCCTCTTTTGACCTTTGTGATCTCTTTGACCTTTTTGACCTCTTTGACCTGTTTGATCACCATTTACTCATCTTCAGTCATTAATCTCAGTGGGTAGTTGTGTTCTCGTCCTTAAAAGTGTTTCCCGATCAAGGTATAGTTGTATACCCCAATAGAGTAAGATTTTACCCCAGACGTCTCCTTGCAGAAGACTGATTTCGTACACTCCTTATAATCCTTAATCATCAATTACTAATCATCAGAGAATGTTTCCATCAAGCTTCTGGAGTCACATTGCCCGCCGCAAGATAATTCCTCGCAATTTGTAGAAATTTTCATTCCAGGAAAAAGAAGAAAACTCATTCCAGTTTAATAAACTGATTGATTAAAGTTGTGATCGGTTGTGATGGCCATCGTTGATGGTTTCCTGAAGATCGTCCAATAAATGGATTAACAACTGAGGGTCACTGACCTCTGAGATGATTTTAGTGTCTGGATGTGATCGTCTCAGTTTGGGCATCTTTAGCCTCATGAGTTTAAAATTGGTGAATTAATTTTCTGGGAGGGTTTCTCTTCTTTACAGATCATGTTTGTGTGTTTTTAAGGTCGTTTTGTTGTGGCAGGAAGGTTTTTGAGGGATGAGAAATTTCAGACTTTCGTCTGCATTCGGACCTTTTTATGTCTGCCTGGTGAATAAATGTAGCTGTTATTTTCTTCAGGTATAAAGAAATCCTAATCTTTGATCTACTTCTCTTGTGCTAAGGATACTGTTCCCAGAAGCTCCCTGAAATCTATAACTGTAGGGGTTACCAAAAGATGGACACTGCATCATTTCAAAATTTGGGTCCTCGTTTCAGACCTTTTTGTCAGAAAAGACTCTCTGCGGCCAATTTCATAAAGCTCTGTTTAGCAGAAAATACTGCCTGCTAAGCAAAAGATGAGTGGGGCACCAGTCGCAACAGTGTAAACATTATGGAATGTTGGCTGGTAACATGTTTCTGGTAAGCAAGATTTGTCTGTGCTTAGCAAGTTTCTGTGCATACAGGCTTTATGAAGTAGACCTTTATCATGCTGCCGACATCTTAGTCATGTTCTCTGTATCCAATAAAAGTAGTAGATGCTCATATTCATTGTACTAAAGGGAACCAGACTATTTGCCTTTCCAGCCTTGGTTTGGTTACATTGGTTTGAATGGGAGAAAATCAAGATGGCCGCACCATGATAAAGGTCTATTGGGGCCCAGATGTGTATGCAAGCAGTGTGCAGATATTTCGCTTTCTGGTGAAGCACAGCCTTGAGATGGGGCACTATACTGTCTGTGTTGGTTTGCCGGTTGTATAATTTTTAGCTCAAATCACTGATAATTCCCATCGTCTCACTCGGCTCACCAGTCAGCTCTTTAAACACTGTTTCAGCATGGATTCTTCTCTTTATACATACCCCCAGGTAGGTACGCCTGTGGTTTTTTTTTCCAAAGCCATTATTTCTCGATAAAAGGAGACTCGCAGCGGGTTGAAATTGTAACGGGAAGGACTCCAATTTACTTTGTGTCCGTGGGGTAATTTACACATCTGCCTGGGTGATGATTTAGGCGTATACGCACCGGTAATCAAAAGAGAGTAAGCAAATGATGTGAATTGTAAGCAAGTATAATTTATACGCGGTGTCCGATTGAGCCGAGGAGAGGGCCTGAATGCAGACAAATTGTATTTGCAAACGAAGCCAGGGACTGGGGGGGGGGGGGGGGAGTTCTGCAGACCTTCGACCAAAGCAGAGAACTGTGCTGTAAAATGAACCCTTCCTAATGGGGTACTGACAGTGTGGATGTGTGGCCTTTGGGAGTAGGCGGGCCTAATTGTAGCTTGCCTTATACCTTTCACTTCTACGGACCCTGGTTCGAATCCCGCCTCAGACCCAGAGCCTTGTGTACGTAGTGTGGGTACTTGGTTTACTTGACTGCGTCTGTATTTTCCTTATTGTCTGTAATACACACTTATTTTCAGCCATACATGTTCGATTCAATTCAATTCACTTTCATTTACTTCATCACAGCTTACAAATGAAAAGTGGAAATGGTTTTCATGGCATGCATGCGCACAGCCCCAGCTCAACATGGGTAAGAAGAAATACATAAATGTTTACAGCTTTACATATACCATTATTAAAGATAATGATGGTAGAAAACTTTCCTTGAAAATATTTCTGCCTGAAGTGGTTTCCTTTTTAAATAATAATCTTGACCGCTCGGCCACGACACTCCACAAAGGGTAACACTTCCATCGAATGATTTGTGCAAAAACTCCGCTCCAGTCTCATAACCCACTACCACCAGACGTGATAGGCTTCCTATACTGTAATCTGGTTTTCGATTTGTTTTCCCTCAGAAAAATCAGCACAATTTGTAAAATAGCCTGAAAAGTCCTTAAAAGCCCTAAGCAAAATATGTACTTGCCAGTCAGCCCTTGTACTCAATAAAAATGTTTGCACTTTGTTTCCAAGCGCCAAATATTACTGTTCTAAATATTTCACCATTCACAAACTCTTTAACATACAACTTGTTTTAGCCCAAAGGAAGCATTCAAAGGTCTTTGTAACTTTAAACTGGTTTAAAAAGGGAAAAAGATGGTCAATATAAGATTGTTGCCATAGATGCAGAAAAAATAACTGAAGTGTTGCCAGTACGAAAACCTCAATTAAAATCCTGCATTCTTTCAGTCTGGGTAAGTCACACAACAAACCTTTTTTCTAGATTAGTTCAAGACGCAAGATCGTTATTCTTGTTGTTGAAGAAAACATGATTTCCAGCCCCCGCATCTTTTACGAGAATCAAAATCATCAGAGATTACTTGATTGACTTGCAGTTACTCCCCCGTTTTTAGGAAGTGACCAATAAAAAATAACACAGTTACTCAGTTCATGACTTCTTATTTCCCGTGCTTGGTAGGACAACCTTTTAATACAAGATTCTTGGAACTGTAGCGATGCTTATTTCCACCCATATAATCATTTACTTCGAGCACATCTGTTATTCGAATGTTCGACACCCCAAACTACCGTGTAGTAACTTTAATTTTCATTTGTAAACCATATGGAGAACTGTTCTCGACTTTTAACTGTAGATTATATTCCGGATTCTTCTGTTAGAATCACACATTCTTTCCGTCGCCTTATATCATACCACAGCGCAGAAATCTGACATTTTTTGTAAAGTGTCTTGTTTTTCTCATTTTCTTCAAATTTTGCCGTTGGATTGCCGTAGGGAAGGTAGTTTGCCATTGGATTGCCACAGGGGAGCAAGTTAGTGCAAGGTGTTTAACAGCTGCTTGACTTTTGTAGATAATTGGCTGTGCTTGCCTCAAATATTTCCTTGTTTTTGCTACTTTTTGTGGGCCTGAAGGGAGCCTGCTAACTTCTAGATAAGATACAGTGTTACATTTGGTTAGACAAATCAATCCTTTCTTGGGGGGGGGGGGGGGGTTGTACATTGTTGGTTTGGGGAGAGTAAGTTCATTCTTCCTCTAGTTTTCAAGTAATATTTATCATAAATGTACCGGGCTCGATTTCACCAAGAGCTAAGATTGATCTAAACTGCAAATCACTCTTTAGTTGCTAAGCAAAGTGTGATGTCACAATGCAAATCACTATGGTGATACTAACAACTCATCTTAAGATGAATCTTAGTGCTTTGTGAAATCGACCCCTGGTATGGTAAATCATTGTTTGTTGTTGTTGTTGTTGTTGTTGTTGTTGTTGTTGTTGTTGTTGTTGTTGTTTTGTTTTTTTTTGTTTTTTTTTGGTTGTTTTTTTTTTGGGGGGGGGATAGTAACATTTATTACAATCCTCTAGTTTTCAAGAAACGTATCATAAAGGGATGGTACATTATTGGTTCTTGGAAGAGTAGATTTCATTTCAATCCTCTAGTTTTCAAGAAACATAAAAAGGGACGGTAGATCATTGTTTTTTCGAGAAGAGTACATTTAATTTGGGAGTACTAACTCCATCAACTGAAAACACTCAACTCTATGAGAACTCAATTCACCCAAATTGTTTAGACACTGATAAGATTGGTATGCCTAGCCTCCTTCTAAGATTGTGTGGTTTTGGCGCACAGTACCAAATCCATCAAACTCAAGCAATTCTACGCCATGTAATTTTGGAGGATTTGGGATCGTGGTTTAGGTTTTCAACTGACTGTCCACAATAGACCGATCCATTAAACCCCGCCCCCATACGTGTTGACCAATCACACCCTTGGTTACGCCACCGAAAGCCCGACAAAAGTCCGACATGATATAAATCCTATTGGAAAATGTGAACATGCGTGCGCGTACTTATAGCGCGCGCGTTCATGTCGTGCAGTGTGGCATTGAAGAGACGCACATTGTACTGCCCACGTGTACAGTGGTGATTTAGCCAATGCTGTGATTGGTCAATATGTTTAGGGGCGGGGCTTAATGGATCGGCCTTTACTTATTCAAAATAGTGTACAGGGTGCTGCCACAGAGAGCGGGTTGAAAAAAATTGTACACCTCTTTAAATGTTGATTAATAAACCGTGATAGGATATTACACACGTCAGGAAGCTAATATTTAAAAGTTAATTAACGGGTTGGGAGTGGGTCTTGACAGGTTTGTGTACCATCTCTCGAAAACAAAAAATGGGGGGAAAAATGAGAAGTTTGGTGTGACCCACTTTGTGTATAATATCCAATAATGGCACTGTTTTCCAGGTAAATCTTAGCGCCTGAGGAAGTGGGGTTTGTTGAGAAATAATTTCCTGTGCATGTCAGTGCAACGTTTGTAAAATATTCAAATATCTGGATATCTTCACCCCTTTCTGGTAAATCAAACTTAAAATGCATTTCACCCCCTGGCTGGCTGTTATTAGAGTACCTGTTTTGATGGATTAGGAGAGGGGGGCATCCAATTAAATTTGGGATCTTTGGGAAAAGAGCCACCCATCCTGTGTTTGTCCCATAATTAGAGATGAATTACTATGGACTGTGAAAGCTGGCATTTTGGAACTTTCATAAACAACAAAAAATGGGTCCTACCTCGAGAGCTGTGATTGAAGCATTGAAGCTACTCTAGATTTTGACAGGCAAAGCCGTCAACAATGGGCTGAGAGTGAAATGTTAGGCCATGCGTGCAAAATGTGATTCGCGGGGCGGGGGGGGGGGTGGGGAGGAATGTAAAACGGATGTGAGGATTTTTGACAATCGTTGTCAGATGATAGTTTGTTGCCTGTGGGATTTGAAAACTGCATTTTGTGAGAAACAAAATGATCTGCACTGAAATAGGAAGCATGAGATGTTTTTTATTGCATCTTCAGGTGTTCCACACTTTGGGAACTTCAATTTTGTAATTTCAAAAAGTAAAAAAAAAAAAAAAAAAGGCCAAAATCTCACTATAAAATATGAAATACTTACCGGTATTCTCATTCCGCTAAAAACGTAAATTGTTCTCCCATATTGACATCCCCAAGTGTTACTGCTCTTTTCAGAGAAAGCAGAAATTCTTTGTTGTAATATTGTTTCCTTGAATGCTCTATTTTCTGACACCCCTATGTTCCGACAACCATACGTTTCGTTAACCATATGTTTTGATGATTAACCCCCGTGATCTAAATGCTAGGGCTGGGGTCGATGTGAGGTTTAAGGTTTAGGAATATACATTTTTAGGTGTATGGAAACTTAGGGTGTCAGGGCATTTTGTACTGAATGACCAGATAACAGGAACATGTTTCTTGCAATTTAACAAAACAGAGTTTATTTTATTTTATTTTATTACACTTGTCCACTGGCTGACATAACAAATACAAGGCAAACAGTAAAAAGACCTAAAAATACGCAAGAAAGACACCCCCCCAAAAAAAGGTCAGTGAGTGGCAAGATGGAACAGGTGACCAGCACCTCTACAGAGACCCCCAAGAAAACTAGATCCTTCAAGAAATGGGAATTTATTAAAACCTGCAGTCAGTACAACGACAATGAGATACCCACGTTGTGTTTTCCTCACTCTTTATTACCCTCTCATCTTCTCCTAGCTACAAGAGTATAGCTGTAATCTGCCCCAGCTCCCATCCCTTTCAAAACCAGAAAGATTGTATTTATATATTTCTTTGGGGGAGATGCCTTCAGTCTCTCAAGACAAAATCTAGTCTGCATTCAAACTCCAGAAGCCCATGTCGTAGGTCTTCAAAAATGGCGCCTCTGAAACATTACGCTCACTTCACTGTGGAATAAAATCAAAGCTTGAAAATGCCTACGCATCCGATTTAAGAAAAAAAAAAACCGAGTATTGGCTCAATAATCTTGTTCAATAAGGGGTTTTATTTATAGTGGATCTTATCAACTGATTTATTGATTAGGAGTTAAACATATACAATGGTGCAGAAGGAGGGACGTCAACTGCGCAGTTAGCACGTGAAGGGTCGGGGGCGTACATACGCCGGTCATGATTAGACCGATCCAGCTAACAGAGTGCGTCAGTTTCTAGAGATGCAGCTGAAATTTGATGTCGCTTAAGAATCGATGTTTCCTAACTGCAAGTTTATTACCCTTAAACCTTAAAGGAACGTCACACGTAGAACTCAAAAGAACCCCAAATTGGTTTGGCAAAACTGTGATAGATTTGTGTGTCTAGTATTGTTAATACAGTTTGGGACGGTTGGTCTTTGCTCTTTGGACGTTGCATGAAGATCGTGTTACCTCCATGGTATAAATAACTTTCTGTTGTAAAAGTGCTCCGTGGATTTTATGCAGGACCTTATGAATGTTGTATTTGAAGGCAGGGTATACCTTCCCATCTGTTTCAATCCTTTATAACTGTAGATATATACCATAAAACTAACCTCTGAAAATTTGGTTTCAAAAGATATAAGCGTTCTTGAGATATCGGCGAAAATCTGGAACGGTTATTTCCACGCAGAAGGATCCGAAAATGCTGAAACTGCATGTTTTTCATGGCGTGAAAAAGGCTTCATACCTGAAGCCTTTCTCAGATTTAAATATTTTAGCGAGAAATTACCTCTTTCTCAAAAGCTACGTTACTTCAAGGTTTCTCACAATGTTTTATACTATCAATAGCTTTCTGTTGCTCCGTAATACCACCTCGTGAGGAAATTACGACGGCGTATAGTGAGCACATGCAATTATAAGCGAAACTCTTAGCTAACATGCTTACACGAACTGATTTGTCTTCTACTCTGACTTGTCGCTAACGGTATCAGCACAGTCACTTGGTCCAGCCCTTTAGCGTGGCCGTCCTTTCTAAATTAAAATCAGCCGAATGGTGCACACAATGAAAGCCCCAGCTCAACATCGGTAAACTGACTGTAAATGCCTCCATTCTTTGCACAAATCAAGATATATGTAATCAAACCAACCTCTGTATACCATGTAAGGTATAGGCCTATGTAAACCTGTGAACATTTATGGGTTTTTTTCTGCTTACCAGTGTTGAGCTGCCGCTTAAAATAGAAGTGAGCATTAAAATTTAATAATAAAAACGAGCCCTAGCTTTCCGATGCTTCACTTGGATTAAACCCAATTTCATGGTAAGAGCGTATGAGAGTATAATCTTTCGAACTGTCAGAGTACCAGGAATGAAAAACAAAGTGACATTTAATACCACTTTAGCGATGAATCAAAACGGAGAGTGTCGTATAATGTGCATTAAAGTGGACAGTGACATGTAACGACGCTGTTCAATCACCGTCTGAGTATCACCGCGAGGAGGAAAGGGAAAGCATGAATTTGTACCGAGCTATTAATTTCTACCCTGGATACGCCATGAATAATTTGCGATGATACCCCGAAAATGTTTTGCCAATTGCCCTGGAAAAAAAATGTGAGAGTTGTTTACTGTGGAAGGAGTCTTATGGTATTTGCTCGGAGAAAATTAGAGCGAAGAAAAACATACAGAAACTTTTGCATTTGCTACGGACAATGCACAAAATACGTGTAACACGCACAACTATTTGTACATGGCTAATGGACGTTAATTAATGTGTGGGATTCCGTCATTAATTCATGTTTAGCTTTTAATTAACTACCGCTTATCACGGGCGGCTTTTTTTTCTTTTTAATAAAAAGCTCATAACTTTCTTGAATCTATATAAAAAAAAACTATTTGAAATTTGAATCTAAAGTTGTCATGGCAATAGAAGAAGAAAAAGATATGGATTCAAACCAAATGTGTATCTCAAAAATGGATATCTGACAGAACCATGTCTCATATTTTGTATCAACACCAGCTTTAATCGAGTAAGCTATTTTCCCCAACTCTCCACATGTTTCCAACATGAATAATAATGTATCGGTTCCCATACATCAATCAGTGTCTCTAGTGATCATTCATGTAATCTCCTTTAACATACAACCCCCCCCCCC
This sequence comes from Marthasterias glacialis, assembly GCA_911728455.2. Classification (NCBI taxonomy): domain Eukaryota; kingdom Metazoa; phylum Echinodermata; class Asteroidea; order Forcipulatida; family Asteriidae; genus Marthasterias; species Marthasterias glacialis. The sequence continues at coordinate 1,232,870 of OU452240.1, forward strand.
CAACCTCCTCGTTGCCAATCAATAAGAATAAAATGGTCGGTCGCAAGACTCAGGAGACATCAATTAATTTACTCTAACCCACCTCGCGATTACTCTTGACTATTCTTGATCTAATATTAACTGTGACTTCCACTCAATTTCTCGCTTCCCAATGGGAAAGTAACATTTTCGTCTCCTTGCTTTGTCTCATCTTCTCTCCAAAATTCACAAGTCTAGATTCCCCCCCCCCCCCCCAATCCTTGATCAAAACAACTTAAGAGAAAATCCTTGAGGTTTTGATGTGGACTTTGAGGGAGAGATGGCATTGGTAATATTGTGATATTATTAGTTCATTCAAATCTCCTCTTCATCTTCTTTAAAATGTCAAACTTATCAAAACTTCCACCACAAAAATGTTTAATTCCATGAGAGAAAATAACTGTTGACAAACACCAAATGTTGTATTTATTTTATTTGCACTTATTTGTCAAATAAAAGGCTCGTATACGTAAAAGTCACCCAGGTACAAGTCCTCGTAAAATGCCCGGTAATGATGGCGTAAGGCCTTACGTACAAGTCGTCGTAAAATGCCCGGTAATGATGGCGTAAGGCCTTACGCGCTTTTACGGGGCACAAGTATTTCGTCCCAGTATTAAAATGACGTATAAGCACGGTAGTCTGAAATTATAAGTATTGACGCATGACCAAAAGGGAGGACACGGTTCTCCTTCTCATTTGAAGGCTTGTTACGTCAAGAGTCACCTCTACTTCAAAGTCAGACATTCCTCGATTAAGGTAGAACAAGATGCCGTATAACTAGGCATGAGGATACTGCATTTCTACCGACTATATCACTCCACACCCAACAGGTGGACCACACCCACATTTTCGTGTCCAGAGAACTTCATAGTGCATAATTAAACTAAAAAAACAAATCAGACTTACTTTAGAAGAAAGCAAAGCTCTCTCCATGATTCCTAATTTCAATTTTGTTCAAATTTGTTTAGGAGTAAACGAATCGATCATCTTCAGAATGGTTCCGAATTTCTGAAATGGAATAATTGCATAATTCAGTCGATTTTGAATAAACAAGATGTTCATTGTTCTCAAATGGGTCAATGATTCACTGACGGAAAAGTAACACTAAAAAAACATTCCTTTTCACAAAAATAAAATCGTTGAAGGCGATTTCTTGCAACTGTAGACCCGGGATAAAGCTGCAGGTATAAGCTATAATGTGTTTATGGTTTGGCCATCAATTTAAAGGCATTGCATACGTTTGGTAATGACTCTGAAAATTGTTTGCAATAAAAACTTACTTGGTAAGGAGTACAGCAGCTTTGGATAGTATAATGCATTTTGAGAAACGTTTCACTTCGAAGTACTGCAGTTATGGCATGGCATTATTGTTACATTTTATTTATTGCCAGAATTAACCCAAAGACATGTTTTCCCATTCCCATGCAGAATTTAACCTTCCTATAATAACTTTTGAATGGCCAAAAATTGATCAAACTTTCCCGCTCAGTTTTTCTTGAAACACAAAATTTCACACCATTTTGCTTATACGCCCCTTTTTACCTGTCGTCAGACTGGGCCCACGACGTAGTGTTATCTCATTTTTTTTCTCCAAGAAAAGATGAAAGAAAGTCGTCAAGATTATGCTTATGAATACTATAATTCAATACCCCCTTCCCACACCGCCCCCCCCCCCCCCTTGAATGAACTGATGTCACTTTAAATCCTCCCAAGTCAAAATCAAACCCCCATTAGCCGTTTTCCTCCTCGTGTCCTTCTGTTCATTTCATTTTCCTCACTAATGGAACGGCAGATACACATCGTGCCTTTAAAAGCCGGACCGTAAGACTCACGACAAAAACCTCAACATTCATCAACTCATTTTGATAAATTTTCTTTAGTCACAAACTGATAACAATTTTACTCCCAGTCAATTTGTTAATTGCTGTTCGGCTTTTGCCATAATTATGCCCCTTCTGGTGTTTCCATGGTTTCTTGATCGCCTCTAAAAAAAACCTCAAAGACTATGGGGCTCAATTGACCAACTCCCCGGGGGCATTTTGCTTGATTGCACGCAGACATGTCCATCTAAAATCACGGACAATACATATTAAAAGCTCGCTATACTCACGTAGCTATATTTACCCCCTAATGGATTTGCGGTCCCCGTCATTTTATACCAACACAGAGATCTAAAATTAGCTCTGGGAAGTATAGGAGTTGTGTAATGTTAAGTGCCAGCCTATATAGTTTGGATTAAACAAACATTTCATTTGATTAGAAGATAAAATAAATGCTGCAATTTCCCCCTCCCTCACCTTTTCTAATTAATCTCTTCTGGCCAATTAATTAAAAAAAAAAAATTTACATCCCCGCCCAACTAGTAAAAAACAACAAACTCACAGCATTTTTAGCGTTCACAAAGTCACTGATTTTTCTGCCATGGGATGATGCAATTATGTAATTATGTAAACATCGTGTATAAATTATTGTAGTGTGCCCGGACGTAAACGACAAAAGGCCGTCTGTCCAAAATTGTTGGTTTAATAATAATGATGAAAATAAAAAATAGTAAGATACTGTTCATCATTTTAAGTTGGGTGCGCCATTGTACTTTTCAAAAAAACTGCATGTGTATTTTTTTGTATTCCTCTGGATAGGCGAAAGAAACAACCAAGTACACTCAAATTATCCAGCTTTCAAAAACCACTGGAATAAGAACTCTCAAAACCATCACCTTGCTCTTGACCTTGCCATTCCTTTCTAATCTTCTGCCTTCAAAAGAGAAGATATATAAAACCTTACATTCCACCTTCCTAAAAACTACACCTTAAACCTTTTTAAAAAAGAGAACACACCGAAACAGTATCCAACACGTTCGATCGCATCAGCCGCCAGCAGAAAATATGGTCACATTCTTGTTTCTTTCTTCTTTTTTTTACCAAGAAGGTAGAATGCTAATCTATCCGATCTAGAGGTTGGCTTACCTCCTTCAGATGAAAGCCCTGAGGCTGTCCGGACTATAGCCGTTACCTTTCTTATGATTAGAGAGAGTTACCTGACAATAATTGATCAGGACGCTCTGACAAACTGCTGGCCGGTGAGACCGTTCAGAGAATCGGATACTGCAGGGTTACGCTCTTCGCCGGAGTGAAGGGCCAAATATTGGCGGATATTTGAAATGCGAAACTGATGGTTTGTTTCAGTAGTTTTGGATTGAAAGTCAAAATTGACAGAGTGGTGGGTTTTGAAGTGTTAAGACACTTTCACAAGAACTCCCATTTTTTTCCCCCTTGCCTTTTGACACCCGAATAGAGGCTAGGTTATTCCTGACGTCAATGATAATACAAAGATTGTGATTCTTGACGTCAAAGTCAAATTTTGTAGATGAATTACTCGTAAAAGTTGAACCAAATCAGTTGCGACAAATCTGCCCCTGCGATGTCAAATTCACTTCAAAATGGCCATCACGTTCAGTATTCATGATATAAATTATTGTAGTCACTTGAAACAACAACGGCAGGTGGTAGCATTTGGAACATTCAAAAACAAGACTTCTCTCGGAGAGTTTTAGCAAATGACGACCGCCACGGACTTTTGTATAGTCAGACTAAAATATGGAACTGTTAATTTGTGTTTGTTTAGCCACTTTAAAACACGGAAATACTGATGCCAAATAGATTAATTAGAGAGACTTTATTTCCCCCCAAATAATAGTTCCTTATAAGCCAGTGGTTTCAGAATCCGTTATGTGTTCCTCTAGAGAGGGAGATAGCATTACCTTGATGTCAACAGAGATTAATTTTCGGTGTAGCTAACTGTTCCACTAACCTATATCAACCAGTTCCCACTGGAAGTTACTGCTAGTATATCAAGCCTCTACCCCACATGAGTACATTCTTGCAAGTTGCAATTAAAATCGTGAAACTTTAGAGCTGTCCCGAACCAAAAGAATTAAACAAAATTGGCTCCAGACTTCATTTCTACCGGCAGAAACCCAAGAGGTGTCGACATTTTTTTTTTTTTTTTCATATTTGCTGGGTTTTTGTCATTGCCAGAGGGAAGACACATGTACAGGAGGAGGTATTTCTGCTTGATTTGTTACCGAAACTGGCCGCTGTTTGTAAAGGAAATGCTAACAGTTCCCGAGAAGGATTGTAATTTATCTACAAGCAGACAATTACTGTGAGCGGCTCCGGTAGCTGCAGCACACGCAAGGTGATAGCTTTTGTTTCACCGCATCACTCGGCTAATTGGCTAGATGTCATCCTTAAAAAAAAAAAACCAAAAAACAAACAAACACCAGACTAGTATGTGTGGAGTCCACCACCAGACTCCGGAAATTACCTGCTGGTACAAATTCCTCTTTTGATAAATAATTTACCGATGTGTTGTTGTTTTTCTGTTGCTGTTTCTATATCTGGCTTTGGCATCCAGAGAGGGCTGAATGTTTTGATCATTAACAGCGATGTTGCGGAATGATTTATCGAGATAGAAATAGAGTATCGGTAAAAATGAGCAATATATCATCATCCATTAGGGTCCGCGGTTGTAAAATATAAAGTTCAGAAACAACAACCTTAAAGGTCTCAACATCTGGTTCCAGTTTTCATAAACAATTTTTTCACTTTGGGATTCTTTGGTTCACATAAGAGTGTTGATTTTCTCTGGGGTGCTGCTGCCCATCATTGGAGGTGGGTGGTGAGGAAAACATGCCTAAACCCAAACAATATATGCATAAATCAATTGATGAAAAGAAATGCTACAAATCTGACTTATTTGTTAATTTTGTGAATTCTGGTTGTGAAGCCAAGGTTACTCAGTAAAGAGAGATTAATCACTATACTAGCCAAGAACCCCAAGACACGTATGTTTCAGTTTTAGATGTGGGAGGAAATCTCTGGAGATTTTTTCCAGGGAAAACCGTGGAATTGTAGGGACTGTAAGCTCAATCCACATGCTGCCCCGGCGGGATTCGAACCGGGGTCCTAGAAGTGGTTGGCGAGGAAAGATATAGGCCTACCACTACGCCAACCTGACCGCCCAACTTAATAAGGTGTGGTATTGTAGCAGATTTGTGACCTCCATCACTAAAGCAAAGCGATACTTCTTGTGCAATCCGAAAATTGTTGGGACAACTTTGAGATTTCAGTTTGTATTTTCTACAGTATAGTGGGGGAAAACAACAACCCTTAAAAACCCAAACACTAAAACCTGTAAATTGTTTTTGAATAGCTTCACCGACTCGGCAGGGACCTTTTAGTTGTGATTTCAAGGCAGTGAGACGAGCATGATGACAGATCCTGTCTTCAAGTCCCACAGACCCTCTTCAGGTCTTGGCCGGACCCTCTTTAGTAGCGAAGGAACCGAGGTCTGAAGAGGAGGTATAATGCTCTATTTATTAAATTGCATTAGTTCTCTTGGACTTGATGTCGGTCCGGATGATGACTGCACTTGCCATTTCGTCATGGCTCTTAAATGCCCTCAGTAAATTTACTTTGATTTCGTCTTTCTTTAAAACATGTTTTTTTCAGGAGATTTCAGGTGAGCGAGTAAAACATAATCTCGTTGTGAAACTGGTACTGAAACCTGGAAAGAGAAACAACCTTACGTTTTCTCCTTTTTAGAGAAACTAGCTGGGAGGAATTCTAAACCGAAGTAGAAGAAGAATGTTGGAATGAGTACAGGGATATCCTATTGATTGATTTTCTTGTGATCAAAGTTGCTTGGGCATCAGCTCTCAGAGTATTTGAGGAAATTCAAGATGACACGTTGACTGTATAATATATTTCCATGCTTGCATCTTGTTGATGGCATCACATGCTTTAATGAGAGCTTATCTTAGGATTAGGAAGTCTCAAGAAGTTCTTGTGTAAACAGGTGATGCCATTTCTCACATTGTCAGCAGGATAACTGTCTTGGGCATGCCCCCCCCCCCCCCCCACCCATCCCTCGTGGTTCCGGGGGCCCTCCTGGACAAATCTCTCAGACCTTGTCGGTGTTTGTAGTAGGATTATAAACCGGACACTGCTGTCGATTTATACAATGTTGAGGCAGCCTCAAAGTTTTTTTCCCCCCTTCATGGGAACGATGAGATTTAACGTATGTGTCCTCACGGAGTCAAAAAAGCTGTGGGTGATCTTAGGGTATTTACCAACCAGTGTTAACAACAACAAAATCCAGTGCTTTTATATACCGTTTCAGTTTTCCCGAAAGCGGCCAGCCTGTTACATTATCACATGACAGTAAGTGCTTTTTAGTGAAACATGAACTTGGCCCTAAAGTTGGGGACCGTTCTTTAATTCAATTTTGAAAAGTAGGCCACTGTGCTGTTCTCAAATTTCCATCCCAAGTGTTTTGTTTTGTGTGTTTTCATTGGATCTTTTAGGTGTTTTTATTGGGTCTTTTTAGGTGTTTTATTTGGGTTTATTGTGTGTTTTTATTGGGTCTTTTGTGTGTTTCTTCGCCCTCGGTCGAGTAAACTTGTTTCGCCGAAATGAAGTGGGGCAGTTAATCGTCTCTAAAAATGCTGCGTCTGGTTTTGTCATCACAGTCAAGATGGAAGAGATTCTTGATGCCCTAGATCAACATGATTTGCTTCTAAAATTGAAGGATATGAAAACATGGTTATCAGGCGCACCGAAAAACAAAAACAAACAAAAAACGTTGAGTATGTTTCTCTTTTTCTACTTCTTTTTTTTTACATAAAAGATGAAATGAGAAGACTCTTTCTTGCTTAGTGAAACGTTAGTGATCATTATGGTCAGGTTTCCAGTTCATCTGACATGGCGAAAACCATATTGTGAGGCAAAGCGAAAGGAGGACAAGAAGAGGGGCTGGAAAGAGGAAGAGACGGGAAGGTAGTGTCAAAGAGTGGATAGGACTAGAGTTTGCCAACTCAAAGATGGCAGTGGAGGACAGAGAGGCATGGAGAAAGATTGCTAAGAAGTCCTCGTGGTGCCCCCCCCCCCATGACCCCTGTGGTTAAGGGATAGATGATAAACAAAGATAAAATTGACGTGAACAGTTTTCTTTTGAGTATGAGGTTTTTACGGGTGCCGAGTGTTACATAGTCTGCAGCCTCTCTTGAAGAGATTTTCTTGAAGAGGTTGATATCTGACATTCCTGACACTTCCAACACCACACAAGAGGCTCCAAGAGCTTATCTTAATGTGCAATAACAAGAAAGTTGAAGGCAAAGTAATGAACATTTTTCAGTTGAGTATGATGTTGTTGTTTTTTAAGGACGGGTAAAAAGAAGTTTGAGTGTTGCAGGAAAGGTCTGACATCCCCCCAACACATCAGACACCCCAAAAGATCTTTGTCAATAAAAACCTCCAAGGAAAAAGGACCCAACACTTCTGAGTATTAGAACATTTTTATGAGTACGAGTAACGACTGAAGTAATTGAATAGTTGATAGGCAGGGGTGTGAGAATTCAGCTTAAAAGCTGATTTCAGCTTTTTTGTACACCTGCTCTGTACAAAACTCCATGGGAAGTTTTCAAATATCAGCTTTTTGCTCGCTGTTTCCAGCTCCTTTTTTTGTGGGAGGGGGAGGGGGTTGCGGGCACTCACACCCCTGCAGGAAAATTACACCGATCCCCCCTTTAAGAGACTCTCGCGCAACATCCCCACAAGGGTGTAGGAAGTACTGTTCCATCAGTAGTCTGGGAGAGAGTTTATTGTCATTCACATCCGTCTGGATCGTGGGCTCTCCTCCAGAGAACCTGTTTGCTTTCATGGTTTGGCATAAATCAGACCGCTGCACCGTCCCTCAAGAATCAACGCCATTCCCAGCCCCGCAAAATGTCTTGTTAAAACAAATTTACTCAGATCTCTAGTGTCGGTATTATTGTGATTTTTTTTTTATCTGGCTGGCCGACGGCCGACAACCGACAACCGTTGATCAAGCAGGCGGGTGAATGTCGCCGGTTGAGCCCCAGCGCCCGTGTATTGACTGTTTACCCAACACCTGGATTGTCCTTATGTGAATTATGCATTCTTGACGAGAAAAGTAAATATACTTTGAAGGGAATCACTGGGTATTGTTTTTTCTTTCTATTTCGAGTATTTGTGTGCTCCGCTCTTAAAGAAATAGAGCGTACAGTGAACATGAAACAACAATGTATCACTGTGTATGTGTGTTTTATTTGTCAATTAAATGTGATTTATGACTTGATGGCCGCATACTTACGAGATCAGGTGTCGAGACCTTCTGGAGGCTATCCACTTTTACTTTTACGCTGACATGCATCCATGTTTAAGTCTCACAATAATAATAAACATTGGCCTGTCTTTGTTTTGTTTTTTTATCTGTAGTGCGGAGTTTTATCGCAGGATATCAGAACTGCTTATTGTTACGTAATGTGCAACGGTTTTGATTGGCCCCATGTAAAGTTTTGTCCAGCAGGTAAACTTGCTTAGCTATATCTTGCTGCTTAACATAAACTGAGAAGGGCTTCTTACCGACAGTTAAAACTAGACAGACATTCATTTTTAAGGAGCTTGAGTGCAAGCCCTCTCCTCCGCACTCAAAAATAGTACTCCTTAAAAATTTAAAGTAGATTTTAAAAAGAATTGTGAACAACGGGAAATGAACTGCTGGTGTGGTGGTTTATCAGCTTTATAATCATTCAACATAGATAAGAATCCGCCAATCCAATCTTTCAGTCTCGTACACTCGTATGAATCGTCAAAAGTACATAGGCCTACATACTTAAATTAAATATCATGAAAAGTCGGTTTTTATAAAATTGTGTTTTAATTTCACTTTTTAAACAAATTTGTGAAGTTTGGTTCTGATGAGTGCAAAGAACTCTCCTCAATAATATAAGGAGAACAGTTTGTAGCTCTCCTTGTATATTTCTTAAAACGAAGGGCGAAGGTAACCATTTTGATCCCCATTTCTTTTTGATTTATTTGAGTTGTTCTTTTGGGCTGGAAGAGACAAAACCTCTCAGAATTCCCAGGTCCCTCGATCCAGGTATCATTCCCTTCACGGTTTCACAGGGGATGCTAAAAACTGAAGGGACCCATAAATAAACAAATAATTTTATGACAGTGAGCATCTGGCTTCGGAACGCACTGATTTTTACATAACTAGCTTTAGACATGTTTGGCATTTTTACACGCACACAGGGGGTGGCTTTGTCACCCCTTACCCCATGCTAAGACGCTGAGGCTAAGTTGTAAATCCTCCGTGGTCTTGCGTCCCATGAAAGTCAAACCTTGTATGCCTTTTTTTTAAATGATATGTTGGATAAAAACCTGGCTGGGATAAAAAGGATTTCGAATGTGAGCTTATTAAGTTATGTTATAAATGACAGGAAACGAGCAAAGTGGACCACTTATATGTACCGTCACGGCAGCAGTTCTTTTGCAGTGGTTGTAACTTTTGGTTAAGTACCCGAAACTCCCAAAAGTGTTTCAACCATCGAATGGACACGCAGGCTTATCCTGAAAGTAATTTGAGTTGATTAGAATGATTGGTATTTTAATAACTCACAAATTTCATTTTCAAAAAGGACGGGAAATGCAGGTAACCTTTGCCATCCATTTTTGAGGAAAATTTGAGGGCGATTTGAAAAACAACACTAAAAACATCAAATGAATCAACTCATAGCAATTTCAGTATAGTCATGCATTTTCATCACATGTTTAAACACTTTTGGGCGGTTTCAGGCACTTAGAAAAAAAAAACAACAACCATTAGGAAAACTGCTGAAGTGACGGGTGCAAAGTGGTATTGTGTTCCTGTCAAATACATGTATCAACCTTCTTTCCACGACACTTCCCTCTTGTAAAATTGTAAGGGCTAGGCGTTTTATTCTTGGCACAGGACACCCCTCGGCAAACATTATCTTCTGGAACATTCTAAGATGATGGGGAGGGGAGGCATGGACGCTAGTGAAGTATTAGTATTGGCTAGCCTTTTTATTTTTGTTTTTAAATAATGCAAACAAAAAGCCTCTTCATTCAGAGAAATCAATTTCTAGGCACTTTATCTTCATTTTACCCGTGTCAGTTCATTTCTCTATATCGTCACTGTGTAATCACGGAGAGTGATTTTAGCCCCTGAAGTGCAGTCAAGCTTTCATGTATGGAAAAGGCCGAAGTTTGAAGTTAAACTGTTTTTTTCAATCATTGTTTCGGGAGGCTGTTTGCCTATTTAAACTTTGACATATTACAAAACCATGAAAGCGGAGATCTTAAATAATGCAAATTTGTTATTGATTTGATAGTAGTAAAATTTAATCAACGAGTAATTAACCGTGTAATACAATATTGTCTCTTCGTAAAAACTGCATGAACGAGGATTGTGTGCGGTGCGTCATATGCAAACCAATGCGTAAAACGAAAATGGCTGTTCGTGAAAACGCAAAATTCAGAACACTCGTCTCTGGCACCGTGCCAGCGCTTTGTACTTCAATGTTAAAAATGGCAAATCCAAGATTGGAAGTTTATGAAAATTTGAAAAGTGCAAAACTCGGGTGATATTATGCTTGTGCTAATTGTACGAAACTATGACGTTTTATGACTTGAAACTTGGGCAAAACGTCGGTGTGAATGATAACATCCAAAAAATGTGTAAAAACACCGATTTGCCAAAGTATATTATCTTTTTGTTAAGTTGGTTGTTCTTGAAAACGATGACGATATGGTTAATTCACATCACCTAAAACCCGAGTAATTGAAAAGTACAACTTTACTGCCGCCCTCTTTTGTTGAGCAATTCTGAAATGTTCATCTCATTGTAACACTTACAACTTTTGTTTGATCCAAAACAATGCCACCCTAAACCCCCTACCCCCCCCCCCCCCCAAAAAAAAAGTGCTAATGGTCCAAGATTTATTAGAAATACCACCTGCTGTGGAGCACCATTGCACCAAAACCTCCCTATGGAACAAAAACCTAAAAGGCGTAAATCAGAAATGGAATTGAGCTCATTTTTTTTAAAACCAGTAACGTGAATGACGGCTATGGGTTAATGTGGTGTTCCTGTGTCCTGCAGGGAAGATGTATATACATGTACAACGGATGTATTTCAAGATGTTTTATGTAGCTGTAAGATGGTGATCTGTCTTCAAGACTGTTCGCTTTGTTATAACAAGCCCGATATGTGACAGAGGGAGCCCCCCACCCCCCTAGAATGTTCCCATTCTCTGACACACTCTTCCCCTCTTTGCACAGAAGCACCCCCACTAAAATCCTCAAAAGAATTCCAGAGATTTCTAGAACACAATGAAGACACAATAGGGGGGTACACCCTGCCACATATCGCGCACCAAATGCGTTTTTTTTTAAAGTTTCTAATGCATTTTAGATCAATACGAATGTAGATGAGGGATTGGGAATTTACGGATTTACTCAAGAAAGTCTTAGTCTTGGATGACCGTTGAGTCCGGGTTTGAATCCCAAATGAATGGCTCTTTAACATTGGATCACTCCTTGACGTCTATTAAAGGCCTGCACACACAAATAATTTACCCCTCACCCGAAGAGCAAAGATATCAAGACATCAATGTCATCAATGTGCGAAATCTGCACATCTGCACAAGTTCCAACTTATTTGTCTGGTTGTAAACTATAAATCTTTCCCCGGGTTTAATTCCCACGATGAGGATAGGATAAAAAAAAATATTTCGATTTGGGGCAGCAAGATTTATGAGATTTTCTTCTCAGTTGGGCTTTATTTCTTGTCTCATTTGCAACTCAAGAGGATGGAGGACTGCAGTCCCCTATATCATGCTACTAGACAAATTTCCTGGGAAATTCCAAAGAACATTTATGTGACCTTTTTATTTTTGAAAATAGACCACTGGATTGGAAATTATACATCGTGTCTGAGAAACTCGTGTTTTATTTTTTTTTCCATCCGAAAGCAATTTCAATATATGGCGTATTGTGGTGTTGCAGTTATTGCAGTTACTGTAACACTAGTATTTTTAACCTCTAGTCTTTGACGTTGTCAAATTGAAAAGAGACGTACAAAGGAAAGAAAACGTTGTCGGTTTTTACACCACAAAATGTTACAGATAATTTCAGTTTCAATTTGGTGTCAGAAAAGACGAACAAAAAACACAAACAGTAAATTGAACTAACTCTTCAGAAATTTATCAAAATTATTGGATTGTCGTTCTCAGTCTTAAAGCCCCAGTTCAACATTGGTAAACTGACTGTAAATGCTTCCATTCTTTGCACAAATCAAGATATTTGTAATAAAACCAACCTGTGAAAATGTCAGCTTATATGGTTGTTTCATTTGCGAGAAAACGGTAAAAATGCATTCAGCATTTTTGTACACATTCCTATAGGCAGAGTTTTCGTCTCACTGAGGACGAAAACTAATTTTGGATCTTATTTCATTTCTTATTTAAAAACGATAACACTTCAGGCAGAAATATTTCAAGCAAAGTTTTCTACCATCATTATCTTCATTCCACGTGTGAAGGTATGCCTATATTATGTGTAAATCTGTGAATATTTATGTTTTTTCTTCTTACCAATGTTGAGCTGGGGCTTTAAGTCATCTTGAACGAATTCCAAAGATTTTTTTTTCTGTTACTGTGTAACTGTCTGCCATCTTCAAACCAAACCCTAAACCTAGCCAAAAATTCGATTATATTTGGTCAGAACAAGTACGTCATTGCAGCATGTGAATAACCAAATACTGTAGTGTAAACATTGTCCAGGTTGCTGAAACACGCCCCATAGGTGTTGTTTTAGTGAAGTGTGCCATACCCGACCGTCACTTCCGAACAAATTATGACCCAAAACATAATCTTATCTGGGTATATAAGATACTATTTTTGTTCGAAATATATTCAAAAATAGTGGATTCAGCATCTCTTCCTTAGTTCGACTCTCGAAAATGATATGTTTGGAGAAATTTAAACTGGCAAACGTACAAAAAAATGTAGTTTGACACCAAAATATCCATTTTGACATTTTATCATCACTTATAGAAATTGAATATTTTTTTTAATTTAATATGTGAAACAAGAATAAGACTTTCTTTCAAGTTTAAGGATCCTATTGCCTCAAGGAGGCTGGATATTTTTCCTCTTTTCTGCTTCATGTTACTCTTGGGAAGGTGGATTTGAGATGCCTGGGGGAGGGGGTGGGGGACGGAGAAGGGAGGGATGAAAGTTTATCCTAGACTACTTTAAGATGAAGCTGTTGTTTTCTTGACAAGAATACCTCAATTGAGTTGAAGCTTGTGGAACTTGGTGTCACATTGAGCAAAACTGAAAATTCTAACAAAATTTCGAACACAATAAATGTCACGACTAACAGTTTGTAGTAGATCTTTCTCGAACAAAAATATCTGCTTTTTGTTTAATTTCTGTCGACTGCAGTCTCCAGATCTCACACAATTTTTCAAAACCAAAACAGTCTGCTCTATAGTTCAGTGAAGTTGCGTTCCTGATTTAAAACTATGCTGGACCACGCCCCAAAACTAAAGTTGCCCAAATGTTCCGGGTTCATGAGGAAGGAGTGTCACTCATTACTTCAGAACAAAAGCCATGATTCGTTCAATACACACACTCAATTTACCCACACTAAACCTTTTCCTGATAAGGGCTTGTTCTCTCAACTGCAGTAACCTGGCTGTAATTACCCATTCAAATATGCAGTAGGCGTGAAAATTAAATGACCAATCAGAATAGCTAAATCCGAAATAGAATATGCATTAGGTCTGAAACTGATAGCCAATCAGAATAGCTGAATTTTAAATGGACACAAATGTAGTAAGTTTTGAAGTACAATTTTCCGTGAACATCGGTGGTGTAGCTTATTTAGGCGGTGTGGGGAATGGGCAGGGGTGGGGGAATAGAGGGGGTATGGGGTGGATTGGGTTGCTGGGAGAATTGAAGAAAATGATAGTTTGACAATGAGTGCTGTCAGTTTAAGATGCATTTAGAAATATTTTACCAACTTACAGGTGGCCAGCCACATTGCATCTGTTTACGCACTCCATCACAGTCTTTTGCAAAATGTCACCTCTGACCTCTTCACTGTTTGTGGGTCATAGGTCACATTCAGAGCAATCATCGTCATTTTGGGAGGGAATTGAATTAATCTTACCTGGGTGGGTACTGCCTAAACAGAAAACATCTGTTGATAACATAAATTGCTCTCTTCTATTGGAGAATTATGTGGAACTTCAACAATAGTTTAAAACGTCCTAGCACGTTGAACATCTCTGATGAAAACTGCTGCTGTAAATTTTAATATTTTGTCACTTTTTTTTTTGTCTTCAGTTTATTTCAGGAAATAGCTTCATGCGGTTCGTGAGATTGTAATTTATCCCATCCAGCCAATTTAGAATTTCATTTCCGATGTAGTTTAATACGAGGCCAGATCTGATGCTTCCGGAGGCAACGGAGGCGATTGCCACCGTTGCCCCTGGTCATTGCCTTGGTGCCCCTTGAAATGTTCCAATAGAAATTTCCCCCATAGAGGTGCCCTTCAGAAGATTTGCCTTGCCTTTGAAAAAAAAAGTACCAGACCTGTGTTTAACACCAAAGAAGTTCAAGTGGTTTCAAATTTAAACAAGTAGGAGACTGTCATCTATTTTGAAAACAACGGTATGAATGCAATGTGATTAATGGCCTCACGTTTCAACCCTAGCTGAGTCTTTCTCATCTGTTTAATCAGAATTTTCATACAATCACATCCATGATTTTGATATACTTAGTATTTTTTACCAATAATAATCACGGTTTCCATTCTTATTTTCTTATTTTTGCAGAGATTTGAGTTTCAACAATCTCACCACTCTCCCTGCCAATGCCTTTGGTCATGTAACCAAACTCCGCCACCTGTAAGTATTGACTTAGGTGCAGCCATTAATAAGGCACCTGACTATTTTGCCACACAAGCCTCGATTAGGTTTCATTGAGTTTGACGAGAAAACAAGCCTTTTTATGTATGGACAATGAGGGATAATTCAAACATGGATCATTTTGAACCCAAAATATTGTATAAGTTGTTTTGAGAAACATGGTTTGCCCTTATCTTTGTCAGTGACTGGCCAGCCAACGGGATCATTTTTTAGCCTGCCGTGTCACTCAGGCCAGCGAGAAAACATTTTAGGTAGGGGCTGCTGGCTGCTGGGGTTGCATGCACGGCAGCTTGTGCCCAATGTCACAAAAGTTAGACCTGAAATAGTGGGAAATCTACATACATTTTTTGTTTTGTTTATGTGTTATAATTTCTTCTTGATGAAGTACAAAGTGTTTTTTTTATGATAGAATGTGCATTTTCAAGATTGGGGTTGGGGTGTTAGGTGCTGTAGTTTTTTGCAGCACCCATATCACCTCCTGTTGGGGTGGGGGTTCTTGTCCTTCAGCTTGTTCACTGAATAGGGATGTTTTTCAGCACTGAACTGGCCACAGCTGGACCACTTGGAGAGGTCCTCCGGTGTTTTAACTTGAATTTGGTGGTGGACCACTACATTGTTAAAGCCCCACTTCAACAGTAAGAAAGAAAAACACAAATGTTCACAGATTTTACATATATTTTACACGGTATAAAGATAATGATGGTAGAAAACTTTCACTGAAATATTTCTGCCTGAAGTATTGTTGTTTTTAAATAATAAATGAAATAAGAATAAATGAAATTAATTTTCGTCTCATGGTGAGACCAAAACTCTGCCTAAGAATGCGTACAAAAATGCTGAATTCATTTTCACCGTTTTCTCGCAAATGAAACAACAATATGGGCCGAAATGTTCACAGGCTGGTTTATTTGATATCTTGATTTGTGCAAATAATGAAAGCATTTACAGTCAGTTTACCAATGTTGAGCTGGGGCTTTCAGGGTGAACACATGTAGAAACTTACTGACTACTTCCGCTAAGTGGTTTTTAAGGTTACACATTCGACAACATTGAAGTCCATTGTAGACAGTGACTCCGTCTCTCTTTAATCAATTTCACACCGTTTGGGGACAATTTGAAGGGGACAAACAAAAGACCTTTTTTTTGTTGATTTGTGGCATCACGTTTTAAAAATAGCTCGCCAAAATTTGCCCTCCTGGGCTCGCTTCCGTCTGCACTACGGGATCCACAACTCCCTAAATAACCACACAACCACGTGGGAGAACTTTGGACCAGTTCATTTCTGAAACGGGGGTTTCCTAAACGATGATTTTTACCTTTTCAAAAACAAATTGTTTATCTATAATATTTCGTTTGAGGTACATGCAGGGTCTAAAAAACATAAACTGTTGCCTCAGGTTAGGATAAACTTACCCCCAGGGATAAATGGAACGTTTCAGTTTCCATGGCAACCATTCATGGAGAGGGTACCTTGTGAACTTTGTGGGGTCTCCTTCGCTGGATTTGGTGACTCAAAATGACACCATACTGATGTAATTTAGCCCATGCTGGGCACCGCAGTTCCAGGCTGTACTTTTTCTAAATGGAAGTGTTTGTGACTTTTCCCCTATATTTGTGATTTATTTTACTGCGATGGAAACATTGCATGAAAAATTACCCCATGCCATGATTCTTGTGTGTACAGAGGTTTTGCTGGTGAAATTGAAATTTAAGTAGAGATCTAACCACAAATTGAATGTAAGGTTAAAATTATTTTAAAAATTGTAAGATAATTTTCTTAAAACCTGAAATATTGTTGGTTGCAATAAAAAAAAATCGCTTTTTATGAACTTTATAAAATATACAATAAAAACAACTTTAAAATGACCTCTTCGAAATGTCTTTCAAAAAAAAAAGTATTTATTTGAAAGAGTATTGTGGAAAGAAATCTTTCCTTAGGATATATTTCCCAATAAACGCCATATTTACGGGAATTTGAGTTTCTGCACTGAGCGGAAAGAATCTTTTTGACTGTTCTGCTTGGCCAAGTGGTTCATTGACCAATGCGTAAAACTCCTGATTCTTCACGCAGTATTTACACAGAAGCCATAGTTTAGCGTCCAAAAAAAACAGTACATCATCATTGCCCACAAAGATGGCAAACTTTACATTGTCTGACGTCAAGTGGGACTGTCTGTATACTAATCACCCCTGGGAACGAGGTTGACTTGGTTCTTGTTTTGAACTTTGTCTTGTTCCCCGACTGCATTGGTAAAAATAGTCACTGGTTCACGTTATATTTGTTAAAAGGGCTTAGACTGTACCAGCCTCATCATGGTTTTACATTGATTTAAATGAACGAATTCCCAAATGTCCAAAAAGGCAGCAAGGATCGAATTCTCTTCAAATTAAGATAAATGTCATGCATCAATAAAATGTCTTCTGAAAAAGCCATTTCTCTCACTTATGGATGAGTCACGGTTTTTCAGAGTACTTTTTTTTTACGTTAATGGGTTTAAAAATGCCATGGCGACGTATGTATTTGATTTCATTTTCAAAATGAGAAACTATAAAGAGTGGAATGACCTTTTAAGATCTGGAAAGATTTAAGACAAAGACCCAACTTCATGGGAAATTATTCTGAACAATTTTCTGTTAAAACCCACAAATGAGCAGGATACCAGTCACAGATGGTAAATATGAAATTATATTTTGGCTGGTAATCTTATTCTGGCTGGTAACCTTATATTTGCTTAGTTTCCATCTGAAAGCTCACTGATTACATAAGGGTACCAATCCTCCAGAGAAATATTTTCATCTGAAAAAATGTCAAGAAAGAAGTAACATTTTGAGACGCCATAAACCACCATCTTCTTATTCCGATTGCTGCAATTAAAACACACACTCTATGATTGTGCTCCAAAATCTCGACAAAATATGAACTTTTTAAAAATGTTAAACAAGCATACAAACACCAACAGAACATGCAGTCAGTGAACAACAAGCCAGTGAACAAAACAAACAAACAAACAAACAAACAAACAAACAACACATAAACAAGCAAACACCCCAACAACAAAGCCAACACAAAAACAGACAGACAAAAAACAGCAAACATACAGAGACAAATACGGACAAACAAACAAAAAAACAAAACACCCTATACAATCCAAACTAGACCACATAAACACATCATTGAAAAAAACAAGCAAGGTGATATTGAATACTAAAAGATGAGAACATGTGATTTCTTTTTAAAACCAATGATCTCTCATAGATATTTCCAAGGAGGATTTTCTTCTTCTCCTTGGTCATTGCCTTGGTGCCCCTTGAAATGTTCCAGAAGCAACAGAGGCAACTGCCTCCATGCCCCCCTGGTCATTGCCTTGGTGCCCTTTGAAATGTTCCAGAAGCAAGGAGGCAATTGCCTCCATGCCCATTGGTCATTGTCTTGATGCCCTTTGAAATGTTCCAGAAGCAACAGAGGCAATTGCCGCCATGCCCCCTGGTCATTACCTTGATGGCCCTTAAAATGTTCCAATAGAAATGTGTAATTCCATCGAAATGAAACCCTTTGTCCCTTTACCAAGGAAAAAGTACCTTGGTCTTAAGAAACAATGTCATGTAAAGGTCAGCCTCGACTTCCAATTTGATCTCATTTCCCATTCATCTTGGAAAAACATTACAATTAACTCCTTTCCCTGAAATCATTTTCCTCTCGTCATATTTCCACAAATTACTTCTCAAGAAATGCACATCAGTACTTTAATTATCTCTTTTTTTTGTTATATTTTTTCTCCTTCAGGAAATTAGTCGGTAACCACATCCGGACTCTAAATGAAGACGTATTCAGAGGACTCAAAGATCTACACTCACTGTGAGTAGCCAGGGTGGGATGGGGATGGGCGGAGTTGACCGGGTGAAGAAAGGGAGTAACATCCCTCATAACTGAACAGACAGAGGAAGGGCAATTAGACATGAGAAATATCCCCCAATATCGTCCCCCTCACCTCTAAACATTCCATTTCCTATAAAGCGTCCTTCTCCCAATTCCTCATCCAACTGCAAAATGACCATAGTAGGGAGAACGAGGAAAGAGACATTGAATTGATGTCTACCCCCTCCCCCCACACGCCCCACCCTCCCCCTTACCTCAAATATGTCAGAGTTAATTCACACAAGTCTCCCGTTTTTCTTCTTCAAACTTGAGGGAACAAACATGTGCAAACACATCCTTCCCACTATGTTTCACTCAGCAGTTCAAAAGAAACAAACGGCATTACGTGTAATTAACTGTGACAGGTAGATGGGGCATAAACCTAACGTCAGTACATGAGTTAGTGTTCCCACTTCTTGGCCTTAAGAAAACTAAAGCAAAGGGGAAAACAAAATTCAACAAGTCTTTGTAGAAACAGTCTCAGACAATTCCCGCAGCATATTTTCTCTCACAGCTTTCACTAAATTAGGAAAATAGTCGCGCGGATTACTCCCTGAATTTGTCGTTGGCTTCCCCCCTTGGTCAACTTAATCCGAGCCTGAAACACTTGTTACGAAACGTTTGCTGAAAACCCCATTGGGAAATCAGTCCGATTTCAAAGACGGGGAATGTTGTCACCGGAGGAAGCACGGTAGCCAAAACTTTGAGTCTTAATATTAATAAACTACTTTTCAAAATGGAAGGGTTATAGTTTTTAACAACCTAAAATTAAACCACAGAAATAAAACAAAACTGTGCTTTTACTGTAAATTGAAATATTTATAGCTACTGTATTGCCGCTGACAGCGTTATTTATTAACTTTGTTTTGATTTACTGCTGCTTTTGGTAATTTTTCCAAAGTTTTACGCGTCATCTACTTGTGTTCCTCTCGGGGGATGCTCTCAAAGCCGGGAAGTTGAGTAACTTCATCGAGAAAAAAAGGAAAGCTTGCCGACTTTAATTTAGCTGGAATACAAGAGATCTTGGGAAAATAACCTCGGGTAATATTCCGGCGAGTGCCTTGCCATGTGTAATCGCTCAATATTTTTCTTGAGTTGTGATATCAAGAATGGCTAGAACAATTCATCTTTAAAGACGCATGGAATTTATTTAGTTATTTATTCTTTACCTATTTACTGATGATTTTGGCACAATCAATGTTTTAAATTGAACAGAACAGTGGATAGATTTTTACATTTTATCCCAAACTCAGGTTTTAAAACTACGTTCATTTTCAATCTTTAGAAATATATATTTTTTTCCTTTGCAAAAAAGTGTTAACCGAAAGAGAGAGAGAGAGAGAGTTGGGCAATGTGTTGAAAGTTTATTGTGTTAGAATTTGTTTTTATTATTAATTAAGAGAGGGGTTGGGGAACAGGCTTTCTTTAGTTTTAGGGGTTTTTTTTCTTTCTCTAAAAAAATCTGGTGTATCTCCTTTTTAGAAAAAGAGAAATTTCATCTTTAAGTGATTGCAAATGTAGGCAGACTGTTCTGGGCGTCCCTGCTCAAAAACAAGTGATGTAAAGGAGTCTTTATCTAGAGCATAATGCAAGCACCGCAGCTAATTCGTCTCGCAGGCCGGGCATGTTGGCTTAAAATGTGTCTGGCAATTTTTGCTAAGTGCCAAACGTAGTGGAAGAATCGCCTTGAAGAACGGCTGTTAAAATTCATGCCCAAGGTGAAGGAAGGAAGGGTAATTAATGTCCCATCGGCAGACTCAAGACTTTTTGCCTTTGAATGGTCTTCCAAGGCATGAGTTTCCCTCACCTCGAATGCTGAACTGAATATTCGGAGCTGGAAACCTTTTTTTTTTTTAATTAAACTGTGCCTTAAAAGGAAAATTTCAAGACTTTATCCCTTTTTTGTTCAAACAATGTTTTTCTTTTTGATCAACTTGCAAAACATCTTCTTTAATAGAAACAAGGCCTCGTGGGGAAAAGTCGCGTGTCTTGGCCGGGCGGATAAGGACATCGGACTCAAGCTCTGATGTTTCTGATCAGCAGAGTGTGACACCACTCGGGCGAGAAAGTAAAATATGTACTCTTTTTACATTTGAAGAGTATAGATTTACGCTACTAAAGTACAATTTTTAAGCCATGCATTATTAATGATGCTCCTGGAAAACACCACCAGCTCAATTTTTTTTAATTCATAACTTACGACCTGGTTTGGTTGAGTCAGATTAAAAAAAGTTACGCCTACCTCTCTAATAAAGAGGATTAACAAAGTAAGAAGCAAGTACTTTGCGGTTGACATCCATTACTTTGTAAATTAATCGCTTCTAGGAAGAGTTATCTTGCTACCCGTGCGATGGGTAGAAAAACAGGTGGAGAGATGAAGTAATTTATTGGGCCTTTGAGCATCGTACAGACACGCACACTGGTTTGTTTATGATGTAGACCGAGGACATCCCTTTGTTCTCCCATTGTTTGGACTTAGTTTTTTTTAGCGACGTCCCCGTTGGTTTTGTACACGAAACATACCGAGGACTGTCCTCTGTATGTTATTTTTCCGGATCCCTTTTGTTAAAATCCTCGGTTTGAATGCGCAGACATGCCCCCCCCCCCCAACACACACACACACACACACAAAACGGGCAAGAACGGACAAGAATAAGATCGAATTACACGTTTTTCCCCAGAATTAACACCTTTTAATTCACTTCATTTTATATCATTCATTATTTTTTTTTATTTTTTTGTTTTACTTACAGTTTTTCCCACTTTGTTTACATCAAAACATTTAAGGAACTAAAACTGTTTTGTTAACAATAACAAAATCTGGGCTAATAAATAAATTACATGGACAACTAAGCAAAAAATTATAATATACGAAGACTAAAACAAAAAAGGATGAAGAGTTAATCCGACCATGTAGAAATATTAGATTTAAGATAAAATTGAGAATTACGCTACAGATGAAATACATCAAGAAAATAGCATAACTTGAGAAAGAAGTAATACTTTTAGCTGTCATCCATTCTTGGTACACTCGCTGTCTTCATTTCCTGACAACTTATCAGAAATCATTTCCTATATAAGTGGACAAGGGTAGTCTTTCCACAACGAATGCGTCATGAAAAACGTCCTTCCGTCCTTCAGTTTTTCCAGCAACTTAAATGTCGATAAATAAAGCACACGCAACCGTTTTGCAGAAGTCTTGGCACCACAACAATATTTCCTTGACCTAAATATTCTTTAAAAAAAAAACAAAAAAAAACTAGGTTTTGGCTAATGTCACGGGCTTGCTAAAAAAATACTATCACCATGGAAACCGCCCTTAGAAGACATTGAGAGTTGTAATACATTTACACTTAAAAAGTCTGGCTGTAGAATTACCCACCCCCATTTTGGAAATAATGACTTTGTTTTTTACCTCAATGACAGATTATCATATAAAAACAATCCTGAAAAGGGACACCACTAACTACATTAATTTAAGATCTTGTTTCTTGAAAAATGCAAATGCAGACTACAGTTTTGATTGGCCAGGAATGCCCCCATATAAACAAAAAATGGCACACCCCCTTTTGGGGGCCTACCCCCTGACAGTTTACCTTATTTTGCCACTGGCCCTGATCATTGGAGGAAAGCAGGAAGAAAATGAAATTCGAAGTCTTCATGGATTGGTTGAAACCTTAAGATGACATTTGATCTTTATTTACGTTCCTGTCAAGATTTCCTCTCTGTGGGTGATAATATTATTCGTTAGAAAGCATTATTAACGGAAGTACAGCTTCTAAAAGACTTAGACATGGGTCAGGCACCGCACAGTGCACTGCAATCAGGCGTGAATACCCTATTCAATCTTCAAGAATTGGCAGATGGTCCTGACGACTCCTGCTCATCCATCTTGACTTAAAAAGAGAAAGACCGTCTTCAGGAAGACGAAATATTTCATCGTTAATGCCAGATAGTTCGTCGGGAGAAAACCCTCGGCTTAACATGGACATGGCGGTGTCAGTTAGTTTTATCTTGTGTAATGATGGAGGCAGAAAATGTATGTGAGGAGTAGGGGATGTGTCTGAATTGAAGAAGGGGGCGGTGCTCTACACTTCTTGCAATGCTTTACTTCTAAGAATCTTTTCATGATTGGTAGAAGGGAGAAGGGGGAAGATGTTTGGTTCCTTGGATTTTGTTTAACCCCCCCCCCCCCCCCCAAATGGAAACACCTGCAATCTGGGACTTCCTATTGATACCTTTTTGGCAATAGCTTCCCTTGGTTTTGGTCATGACTTCCCAACTGGGGACCTTCACCCAACCGGGTACCCTATTGACCTAATTCACCTGACGTCATCATCACACTAATCTTGGTTGCGCCATTTTGGTGGTCAATGTCACTGAGTGAAGTGCGCATTTTAGGAGACGCGGCGTTTACACGTAAACCTATTGACCACCAAAATGGTGAGCGTGGCACAGTCGGCGCGCGTGACATGCGTGCAAGGGGTCAATTGTCCCGTTTGTTATAGGTCCCCGGTTTAAAAGCGTATATACCTACCCACCCTTACATATGGCCGTTACGATGTCCTCCTGTATTGTTGTTCTATTATTTCCTTTTCTGAGGAATTCTTCCGTGGGGTAGCACTAGAACAAAGAAAACCTTGTGGGGTAGCATTGGTCCATTGTGCAAAGTACCCGGTAAAGTTGGCGCGTGTAAGGGCACCCAAGTGCATAAACATCTGCAATCAGGGACCTCCTATTGTCCCTCTTTTGTTTGTAACTTTTTGGAATTCCTAACTGGGGACCTTCCCCCCTACCAGGTACCCTATAGGCCTTTATCATGGTGCGGCCATCCTGATTTTCTCCCATTCAAACCAGTGTAACCAAACCGAGGCTGGAAGGGCAAATAGTCTGGTTCCTTTTAGTACAATGAATATGAGCATCTATTACTGTTATTGGATACAGGGAACATGACCAAGATGGTGGCAGCATGATGAAGGTCTATTGTCCCATTTGAATGTGTATACCTACCCACACACACACCCTCTCCCCAACCCAGCTTTAAACAAGAGCAGCAAGTCCTTCCTACTGTACATGTATTCATTTTATGGTTTTGTTTTGTTTTTTATTTCAACCTTTTTGAATTTATCTGAACTTCCACAGTGATCTTCAGCTAAACCTTTTCCAGAAACCTCCCAGTAAAGCCCTTCATCCCGACCTTGCCAACCTAAGAACGCTGTAAGTAAAAATAACCTTCCGAATTGAGTCTCAATTTATCACAAAATTGCCAAAGCAGCTTACTTCATTCATTATTCCAGTCGAATCTTCAAACATACCTATAAAATACCGTAAACCTTGCAGTATCTGACAACATTTGTTCTCAATGGGAGGCTTTTGAGGACACTAGGTGGCAGCAGACGTACCAGGTAAATCAATTGTTCTCGGAAATTTGCATTATGCTCAGAACTACGCAGACAATGGAAATTTACCTGGTAAGTCTGCTGCCACCTAGCGTTCCAAAGTCTCCCATTGGTTTTTCATTAAAATGTTTTATTTTCTCCATTATGTTTTATGCTGCTTTTATTCTAGTTTGGTTCTGTCGTGATCGAACCCGTCTGTCCATGTGTTCTTGTCCCTGCTCTGTGTCTATTTTTAACAGCTTTTAATGTTTAATGCGCCTGCTGTGCTTTTATAATTGTATCTTATATTTTTACACTGTACAATATTGTATGTTTTTCTCAAAATCATGTTCTATATTTAATGCTGTCTAGATCTGTCTAAAACTACAGGTCTAAGTCTTACAGCTCCGGCACTTGGTTTTGGCCCTCAAGTTCTTGGTTTGGGACCCCAGGATATGGTCTTGGATTTTTAGGCATTAGTCTTAAACCTATAGGATTAGGTTTTGGACCACCAGAACTGGGTGTACCTCCATGACTGACTTAGTTTTGGACCGACCTCCAGGACGTGGTTTTGGACCTCCAGAACATGGTTTTGGACCTTTAGGCCTTCATCTTTGGCCCTTAAGGCTTGGTGTTGGAACTCTCAATCTTTGCTCCAGGACCTCTAGGACTTGATTTTGGACCTCGGGTCAGTCTAGAATCTCCAGGGCCCTCATTTACAAGGCACTGCTTACAACTGAATTATGAGCTTACAGAACCCTGTAAGGCGAATGAATCATGAATCTATGGGCAGTAAGCCTAGAACTCCGCACTAAGCAAAGCTGTGAAGGCCCAGGACCCAATTTCATTGAGCTGCTAAGCACAATAAAATTATGCCTACCAGAATAAGGTTACCAGCCAAAGTACCATTCCACATGTACCTTTTGTGGTTTGTTTTTTTGCTTAGCAGAAATTTGCTGCTTAAGCAGCTCTATGAAATTGGACCCAGGTCTCAGAACTAAAGGTTCTGATACTTATTCTTTCTGTCCAATCTCTCATCATCCTGTCTTTGTCTCTCGACAGAAACTTGAACAGCAATTTACACCGAAGACTACATCGGTCCCAGGTCTCAGAACTAAAGGTTCTGATACGGTACTTATTCTTTATGTCCAATCTCTCATCATCCTGTCTTTGTCTCTCGACAGAAACTTGAACAGCAACTACATCGAAGACTACATCGGTCCCAGGTCTCAGAACTAAAGGCTCTGATACTTATTCTTTCCGTCCAATCTCTCACCATCATGTCTTTGTCTCTCGACAGAAACTTGAACAGCAACTACATCGAAGACTTTCCAGGCCACGCCCTGTTGAACCTTCACTCTCTTAGACATCTGTCTGTGGAGGGGAACAGACTCGGCCAAATCCCAACGGAAGCCATCAGCCATGTCCCTGAGCTTACAGTCCTCTTGCTTAGCAGCAATGCCATTACGATGGTACAGGATTATGCCTTTCAGAATAACACGAAGCTGATTGAGCTGTGAGTATCGATTATTAGTATTGTATTATCATTTCTGTTAATGAAACCAAGGAACCCTAATAAAGTATCTTGCACTGCAACCCCTGGGTCTTAAGATACCATGAGTGTCACACGACTTGCTGCACGACTTGCCGCACCACTACCCAAAAGTACGACCACAGGCATGTATCCTCGCGCTAACTTTTTACGCGCTGTGTCCTGGCGGTCTGCTATAGACCTTTATCATGGTGCGGCCATCTTGATTTTCTCCCATTCAAACTAATGTAACCAAACAGAGGCTGGAAGGGCAAAAAGTCTGGTTCCTTTTATTAGTACAATGAACATGAGCATCTATTACTGTTATTGGATACAGAGAACATGACCAAGATGGTGGCAGCGTGGTAAAGGTCTATTGGCTAACTACCACTGGCACTGGCCCAACTGGCTGCTCTCAGCGCGCTCGCGTACACCCTGGCGCCAACTTTTGGCGCGCTGTGACTCGGCAGTCGGCTATTAGCTAATTACAGCTGACACTCGCCTAAGAAATTTGCGTTACAATATCAATTAAATGTGAAGATGGTGTCACCTAACGGAGAGGCTTTTTATTTTATCACTTTTCACTTTTTGTGGGTTCATTTTCTAGGAGTTTGAATAACAACAGCATCCAGTTGATTGCGGCTCATGCCTTCTCGGGACTTTACAGTCTGGAGGAGTTGGACTTCCGATATAACTACCATCGGATAAAGAACATCGAACAAGGAGCGTTCCGGAACCTGACCAACCTGAAAGCTCTGTGAGTTTTAGAATTTCATTTTATCATCATTTTTCATTTTTCATTTTATTTTTATTTTATTACACATCCAACAGCGCAAGCGCCAATTACTGGATGGTGATTAGGAAACGAGAAGAAATGTTCAGTTTTAGAAGTGGGAGGAAAACCCCCAAATGGGGGAAAACCCACGGAATCAGGTAGGGACTGAAAACCCAACCCACATGCCAGGCTCCGGTCCGGAATTCGAACCGGGGTCCACAGAGGTGAAAGGCAGGGAAAGAAACCACTGAGCCAACCTGAGCCCATCAGATTCAGACGCTGGGGGCGCCCGTCTCAGGGCAGAATGATGGGTTAAGCAGTGACATGAAATTTGGTTCTGGTAGTGCTTGAAAGCCAAATGCAAGACTCCAGTCTAAACTGGGATACGAACCTGGATCCACAGGAGTAGTGGAGGTCTACAATTTTCCATCAGTGCTGATCACCCAATCCTTGACCAAGTGGTTCTCCCTTGAACCCGATCTGTTACCAGTCATAATATGATGCTTTCAGATCAGGAGTCAATTTCACAAAGAGTTAAGACGCGTCTTATCTCGAGTTAGGACGAGTAACTCGTCCCAACTTATAGGACTAGTCCTAAGTTAGGACTAGTCTTAAGTTAGGAATAGTTTTGTGAAATCCACTCCAGGGGTGGATTTCACAAAGCTAGTCCTGACTTAGGACTAGTCCTAACTTATGACAAGTCATATAAGTTAGGACTAGTTACTCATCCTAACTCGAGATAAGATTGGTCCTAGCCCTTTATGAAATCCACCCCAGGTCATGTATAGCACATACCTTCACCGCACTGTTCAGGTGCGTTACTGGGGCACAGGGGCTAGCAACCCTTGTGTCCGTCTCCTTCTTGCCACATATTTTTTTCTGTTTCTTTATTTTACACATATTTTTTTCTCTCCAGTTGTTTTTCCCCCTTTAACTGCAGTGAACCATTTGAACGGCCTATCAGAATGACCTCTTTAGTCAAATACTGATGTGGCTATTGTGCACAGTTGCTTTTATAAAGAAAAAATAAAAAAAGAAATAAAAAAGTGGGATACAAACCCACAGAGGTGAGAGGCAGGGATGAGACCAATGAGCGAGCCACCTGAATTGACCCATGAATCTTCTGTTAATTCCAGTTGTACTCACAACCAAAGATTATAGAGCGCCGTAGGCGCAAGATGGGGAACTGAGATATCTACTGTTGGAAAGTGAAATACGCATGGGCGCCATTTCGGCAAGTGAATGCCTGTGTTTCCCATTGATAGCAATTGTCATTGTCTACACTGGTCCCCACGTTTCAGTGTTGTATCAATAGAGTCACTTGCCGAAATGGCGTCCAGTGAGATTTCACATTTCAGCCAGAGTTCCCCATCTTGCGCCGGCGCTCTATGGCCGTTTACGAAACCATGGCTTGGGCTTGGGCTTGGGCTTAGGCTCTGTCAGTTATTTTGAAAACGTGTGCTTTCCTTATGGGGATTCAAACAGGAGGACGGAGCCCAAGCCAGAGCCCAAGCCCATGCCGTGATTTCGTAAACGGCCTATATAATCATTGCTCACAACAGCTGGCTAAAAGTTCTTGAATCTGTCAGCATTGCATTGCATTCTATTGTTTTCTTCTGGAAGTCTTTCCTCGATTCATTTTTTCGGTAATTATTTTGTTCTGCCCTTTTTTCCCCAGTGCAATATCGGATGTAGACAACCTGAATGAGTTCCCAGACCTGTCCGGAACGACCAACCTTCTCAGATTGTAAGCTTACATTCAAGTGTGTGATTTCTCATGATTTTTTCCTAATTTCAAGATATTCTCAAAATCTCACTGATGAGCCTTTGATGTGATGTCTGAAAAATTCTATATATTGAGAAATACTAATCTTTTTTGACCCTAAAAATGTGTTTATTTGAAAACTCTTCTTCTCATCTATTTGATGAGCAAATAAACTTAGTTTTGACTTATGACAGGAAGAGCCCTGGTTTTGGCATGGAGCGCCACAAATAGATAATTAATTTTTTTTTCTTTGCAGGGCAATAGATAGATGTTCGCTGACATCCATTCCAACAACTTTTTGTGATGGCATGCAAAATCTGTTAGAATTGTAAGTATTTTCTTTCTGACTATAAAGACTTTTGGGGGTTTTGGGAGAACAAAATTCAAATCCTCTAGTTTTCAAGACACATCATAAAAGATGGGTACATCATTGGTTTTTGGAAGAGTACATTCATTCCAATCCTCTAGTTTACAAGAAACATATCATAAAGGGATGGTACATCATTGGTTATTGGAAGAGTACATTCATTCCAATCCTTTAGTTTTCAAGAAACATATCATAAAGGGTTGGTACATCATTGGTTTTTGTAAGAGTACATTCATTCCAATCCTCTATAGTTTTCAAGAAACATCATAAAGGGTTGGTACATCATTGGTTTTTGTAAGAGTACATTCATTCCAATCCTCTATAGTTTTCTAGAAACATCATAAAGGGATGGTACATCATTGTTTATTGGAAGAGTACATTCATTCCAATCCTCTAGTTTTCTAGAAACATCATAAAGGGATGGTACATCATTGGTTTTTGGAAGAGTACATGCATTCCAATCCTCTAGTTTTCAAGAAACATATCATGAATGGATTGCCTAAAATTGAGTTACTTACAATTTTGCTTAATGATTTTCTTTAAATATTTGTTACAGAGATCTTCACAACAACAAGATCGAGTCGTTACCACGTTTTTCAAATTGCTCCAGTCTCCAAACTTTGTAAGTATTAAACTGTGTGATTCTGTCCATTTCAAGATGAGTTTGAAATGGCGGCTGAGAAAGTAGAGGCCACCATCAGCAACACTCTTGGCCAAAGTTACAGCCGCTAATAGATCGATCCATTAAGCTCCGCCTACTCTCTTAATGTAAAAGAGTGAAAACATCACTGTCTTGCCCGAGTGGTGGTGTAAATTTCACTCTTTTTAGAGTGCAATTATCTCTAGTTTGCTCTTTTAGAGTGAAATTTTAGTAAACTTCACTCTAAATCGAGTGAAAAAGAAAATGTTTCCACTCAACAAAGACTTGTCCGCCATATGGCTCTTTTAAAAGAGTGGTATGGGGAACAACTCTTTTTAGAGTGGAAATATTTTCTTTTTCACTCGATTCTGAGTGAACTTCACTCAAATTTCACTCTAAAAGAGCAAACTAGAGATAATTGCACTCTAAAAGAGTGAAAATTACACCACCACTCGGGCAAGAGAGTGATGTTTTCACTCTTTTACATTAAGAGAGTACCTTAGCAACTGCAGCAACAGCACATGGTGTGACTTTCTTGCCAGGATCGCAGCGGTGGTTCGGTTGCGGCCACACACACGTATCTGGTACACACACGTACATGGTTTCCGTGAACGGTATGGATTAATCATTTAGTTTCGTGGCCTTTTTAGCAGTGCCTTGAGTCCAAAAAACAATGCAGACAGGAACACTGTTACACAACTGTACAGAGACCACTGATGTGGGATTTACACCAACAGAAGTACAAAAAAATTAAAACAAAACAAAGTACAGTTGTGTGTGCTGTTGTGTGTCAGAACAATGGCGGCGGTTTGTTTACTTTTCTAATAGAATTTTTAACGTGTCAGACATTTGTCTGACTTTCAGTGGCGTTGTCAAGTCTGCGATTGGTCAATACGTTAGGAGGCGTGTCTTAATGGATCGGTCTATTCGGAAATGGCCAGAGTCATATAGCCCCAAAGTGTCATTTGATTAATATTCGATCAAATACATACATGAACACAAGCATTACACTTTTTTGTCTGAACATTTAATTTCCCACAATGACAAGCCTGTAATGTTGTAGTTTTAGATGTGGGAAAAACCCCAGTGTGGGCAAACCACGCACTCAGGGATTTGAAAATCCCAATCCACATGCGAGACTCCGGTCCGAAGCTGGAGTCAAACCGGGGGGTCCACAGAGGTGAAAGGCAGCTGGAGAACAAAGCCTAATAAGGACTTCACCCACACTGAGCTGATGGTTTCCTAGTTTTAAGATTCTCTTACCTCTATCTCCTCCCAACAGAAACCTGAATCTCAACAGTATCTCATCTTTAGAAGGCAAGCCTTTTCAAGGTCTAAATTATTTGTACCACCTCTCCCTTGGAGAAAACGCCATCGAGCGTATCACAGCAGACAGCTTTGTGGGTCTTTCTGCAGCTTATGAACTGTGAGTGTTTATTTTCTTTTACAATCTCAATTTTCTCGCTTTAACCCTAGCAATGTCACAGCAGGCCGGTTAAATCTACCCAATTTTAAGGACAGTGTATTGGCAGGGCTGATTGTATTGGTTATAACACAGGTCTTAAAACGACCTTTGTGAAAGTTCAAGCTGTTACCCCCAACAAAATTTGGGAGGTCAGCTTTGAACTTGTGTATGTCTTCAATCATTCTACAATTTTTTTTCACTAGAAATAAGCCCTCAAAGTTTGCGCTCCCCTTTTCTAAACATCCTGGATCTGGCCATGTAATGGTACTGCTATGAATTTTTTTTTAAACAGTGAACTTTTGGATTTAAACTGATCTTCTGTTGACAATTTTCAATCCTGTAATTTGTTTGTAAGTATAGTGAAAAAAACAGTCATGGGAGAAAGTTGATTAAAAGATAACACGTTCCCCTTATCTGCTCTTTTTCTTCTGCAGGGATCTCAGTTACAATGCCATCGATGAAATTGACGAGAGGGCTTTCATACCTTTTAAACAAATGGAAACGTTGTAAGCAAACATAAAGAACTTCTTATTTCTTTCGTTCAACAAGCTATCGAAACACATTGAGTGCACCAGACATCAGTACGTTGGTTCAGGTCCTGGTCAGGCCACTTGTGTCCTTGAGCAAGACACTTTTTTTGGTTGGGACCTAAAGTAGTAGTCTCGTGTGTGTTGTGTATTAAATACACATTAACCAATTCCTGCGTGGAATCTTTCATTTTTTCCCCGTCCAGCCTGACAATTATTTTCTGGGAATTGCAGAAATTATTTTTTTCTTTGAGAGTAGTGCTGACACAAAGAGCCCTTGAGTTGACAAAGCCAAGAGAACAAAGATTCTCTTTGAAGCTTTGTTGAGAGAAATGTCAAATTTACGCAACAGAATCTTGTAACCAATGGGACCCCTGTACTGAAGACGTAACACTTTATTTACTTAGGCCTATGCTTTATCCCAAGGGAGCTTCAAATTCGTAGCCCCCCTTATTCCCTGGTCCCCACCATAAGAAAGTGCACATGTAAACAAAGCGTGACGCCATCAGTACGTGGGTTTATGGATTAATCCGAGCAGCTCGTTCATGGGCATTTCCACCAACGCAACTATGACCGCCGCACGTGCACGTAGACGCACACGCACTGTGAATCCTCCATGCTGATTGGTCCCTATGCGCGCTGACGCCCGTGTTGTGTTGCGCGCGCGTGCGGAGGCCATAGCTGTGGCAGTGCAAAACACCATAAACAAGCGCTTCTCAGACTGGGCCCAATTTCATAGAGCTGCTTAACGGCCGATGTTGCGCTTACTGTGCAATTTCCATTTCATAGCACTGCTAACCGTAAGCACAGGAAAAGGCATGCTAACCTTCCGGTGCTTACTGTAGGAAAATGAATGACGTAACAATGCAAATCCATGCTAAACGCGCAAGCTGGCCGCCTAATTTTCATGCTAACCTGTGAAATTTTTCTGCTATACTTAGCACGAAAATTTGCTTACCGTTAAGCAGCGCTATGAAATTGGGCCTTGGTGTATACCAGCCTTAACTGAAAGCCAATGTACTAAATTAAGCAATATTTATCTCTTCTTTCTTGTAGACATTTAAATGGGAACAGGTTTCCCTTTTTACCGACAGCTGGCCTGGACAGACTTCTTTCCATTTATACCTACGATAATATTCATCTTGAATCCTTCCCGAAACCGTCCGAGCTGCCCAAGATCACTAAAATCGTATCCTCGTACCCTTACCACTGCTGTAGTTACATCAGCCTGAACGAAAGAAACTCCAATATCAAGGCTCCAGAGGTAAGTCTCCTTAAAGGTATTGCATACGTTTGGTAATGACTCTGAAAATTTTTGGCAATAAAAACTTACTTGGTAAGAAGTACAGCAGCTTTGGATAGTATAATGCATTTTGAGAAACGTTTCATTTCGAAGTACTGCAGTTATGGAGAAATATATCACTTTTTATCCCCCAAAAACTTGAATCTGAGAAGCGTTATGGCCGTAACGCTTCTCAGAATGTGTATTCCAATGACGGATACTTCTTCTGCGTGAACGCAACCGCTCCAGATTTTTTGGCAAATCTAAAAAACGCTGCCACCTTTTGAAATGAAATTTACACAGGTTAGTTTTATGGTATATATCTACAATTATATAGCATTAAGGCAAACGTACGGTTCCAAAAACCAAAGGTATACTTTGCCTTTAAATGCACAGGGTGGTGCAAAAAGAAAGATGCTAACTTTTGACCTACTTACTAAACTTTTAAAGCCCCAGCACAACATTGGTAACAAGAAAAACACTCTCTAAATGTAAAAGTGTTGTCATTTTTAATTTAATAAATGAAATAAGATCCAGAATTAGTTTTCGTCTCAGTCATGTCAGTGAGACGAAAACCCTGCCTATAGGAATGCGTACGAAAATGCTGAATGCATTTTTACCATTTTTCTTGCAAATGAAACAACGAAATGAGCTGACATTTTCACAGTTTGGTCTTATTACATATATCTTGATTTGTGCAAAGAGTGGAAGCATTTACAGTCAGTTTACCAATGTTGAACTGGGGCTTTAAATTCCTGCTTCGACCCCACAGTACTTCATATCAGTTCATCTTTCCTGAATGTGGGCTCTCTTAATGTAGAAGAGTGAAAACATCACTCTCTTGCCCGAGTGGTGGTGTAATTTTCACTCTTTTTAGCGTGCAATTATCTCTAGTTTGCTCCTTTAGAGGGAAATTTGAGTAAACTTCACTCTGAATCGAGTGAAAAAGAAAATGTTTCCACTCTAAAAAGACTTGTCCGCCATATGGCTCATTTAAAAGAGTGGTATGGGGAACAACTCTTTTTAGAGTGGAAATATTTTCTTTTTCACTCGATTCAGAGTGAACTTCACTCAAATTTCACTCTAAAAGAGCAAACTAGAGATAATTGCACTCTAAAAAGAGTGAAAATTACACCACCACTCGGGCAAGAGAGTGATGTTTTCACTCTTTTACATTAAGAGAGTGGTTCCTGCTGCTTTAATAGCATGGTGAACTGAAACTTGACAAGGCTTTGGTAAGCAATGTTATAAAACGAGACACATGACTTATGCAAAGTAGGAAGTCATTTTTAAGTTGAGACCGACTTAAAGATATTTAAAGAGTTTTTCTTTTCTGTTTCTGTTTACAGATATCTGAGAATATTACTTGGCCGTCTTCGTATGATTACCAGGGTAACTTGAAGTAGGGTTTGAAACTTTGCATGGTGGAGATGCAGTCTTGTAGGGTTTGCGTTAACAACATGTGGTTTAACTACTCAATGTTCTACATCATCGTCAGGAGAAAGCTGGACTCTGACATTGTATGCTGCTATTCTTTCATCTTTTTCCTGTCCAGCCTGACTGGATTCATTTCTCAGAATTGCTGGCATCATTTTTCTTTGGCACAAAGAAACCTTGACTTGACAAAGCTAAGAGAACAAAGATTATCTCTGTTGCACCGTGATTTCTGCTTTTGAGAATATATGTCAAATTCATGCTCCGTGAATTGCAAAAACTTTAGCCATGTGCCACGGCCAACTGTTAACGTGGAGGAGTTAATTGGAAGACAATCTGAGCATACTGATTGAAACCTCAAGTTGTTATGCCACCTGTTCTTTTCACAACCACCACAAAACAAAGAGAGATTATTTCCATGGTGTTACCGCAAACTCCATAAGAGCGTTAACTTTGTTGTCGAGTTTGTGCAAAAACATTAGCTCAATTTCACCACAACACGGAAAAGTGGTATACTGGGCGTCTTTTGGCACTGTGAACAACCGAGATAGTTGCAGCAAAGTGCAACAATGATGCAGTTTGAACTAAATGTGTTGTGTAGCCTGTTTCCGAAGATACAATGTTTTTGCACTGACACGACCATTAATTGTTGGGTAATCTATTGGGGTCGGGGGCTGGGGAACTACATTCGACTATGAAATGATTATAAAATGCAGTATTCATGCGATATTTACTCTGAGTTTATTCAGGTCCAAGTTGAAAAGATTAAAGTATCGTTAAAACTACACAGGAAGAGCAAGAGGAACCTTGGGATGGGCCAAAAGGTACCTTTGCCAGTAGTGGGACAAAATTATATTTCTTCATTTCAAAGTCATCTGAAAACACCTCTTTTGCTCTTTCGTGGTTTTCCCTTTGCCCAGAATTTTTGAAATTGTCCGTAAAATCTTATATCTTCTGTTATGACCATAATTTTGTTTATGGACCAACAGTACAAAACGCAGGGATCGCATTCTAAAACCAAGCTGCACTTTGTATTACTGTTTGTAAACAACGCAATAAGGGATGAACGCAGAAGTCCCGTGTTCCATAAACCTGATTAAGTATGCATTTAATCCTTCCTTTAATTTACTATTTTGGTGGCAGAAATCTAGTTGACATAAAGTTTGGTGACAAAATCTCTTGATGAAGTATAATGTTCAACATTGGTCATTGTCACAGACCAGTATCCACGCTTAATGTGGAGCAACATAGCTCAATGAAATAGCAAACCTGTGAATGTTTAAACTTCAGTCGGTGTTACAAGAAAATAGTGAGAAAAAAAAACAAATTACATGTTAATGACGGTTTCTACAAACATCAGGTCTTGGACTCACGAATCAAAACTAATCGATGAATTCCCTTTTCAGAAACGGAAGCATTTCAAGCAAAAATATTTCAAGTGAAGTTTTTACACCATGACCATCTTTATATCATGCAAGTTGTGCGTACTCTCTTAATGTAAAAGAGTGAAAACATCACTCTCTTGCCCGAGCGGTGGTGTATTTTTCAATTTTTTAGCGTGTAATTCATTCTAGTTTGCTCTTTTAGAGTGAAATTTGAGTGAAGTTCACTCTGAATCGAGTGAAAAAGAAAATATTTCCACTCTACAAAGAGTTGTCCGCCATACCACTCTTTTGAAAGAGCCATATGGCGGACAAGTCTTTTTAGATGGAAACAATTTTTTTTCACTTGATTCAGAGTGAAGTTTACTCAAATTTCACTCTAAAAGAGCAAATTAGAGATAATTGCACTCTAAAAAGAGTGAAAATTACACCACCACTCGGGCAAGAGAGTGATGTTTTCACTCTTTCACATTAAGAGAGTAGATCTGTGAACAGTATGTTCACTCTTACCAGTGTTAAGCACACCCTTAAAGATGGATTAACTTATTTTAAGCTGGATTAACTTATCTTAAGCTGGATTAATTTATCTACATACAGGAGACAATGAAAGCTCGATTGGATTGTACGATGACTGGTTGGACAGCTATTGGGAACCAGGAGGCATGCTGTACAACCTCAGTGGGATTCATGTTAAATTTCCATCCAACATCAGCTGTTCACCCAGGCCAGGTAAACAACAAACAAACCAAAACCTGCTACTTATAGTCTTCCACTAGAAAGGCTTGTGTTGAAATGTCCGTCCATTATCAATTTGTTGCATTTATACTCCAGGTCCATATAGAGCAAGTTCGATCAAGGACCAGATTTAACCTTAGTTCGACTAACTCCGATCAAACACATGCCAGTCAACGATGGTTGGGCTGGTCTAGACGACTTTTGCAACCAGCCTATCGGGGTCGGACGCATGGCTGCAGGTAACCAATAGCCATTGTTGGTCCTTTATCGAACTTGCCCTTTTTTCACAGTTGCAAAAGTTACTTCTTTTCTTCAAAAACATCCTAAACAATTCATCATAAAACTTATTAGGAGAGCACATCCCAATTCAATAAATAATCATTCAAAAAAATGCAATGGTTTAACCATGCATTTTTAGTAAAAACAAAAAATGCAAGGGGTAAGCCTTGCGTTTTTAGACAAAATTCATCACAAGTATGAAACAAAATTGCTAGCCTTGCAATTTTTGTTCAAATTCAACAAAAATATGAAAAAATTGCCTTGTGTTTTATTCCAAAATCTTCAAAAATAATATGAAAGAAAATGCAAGGGGTAAGCCTTGCACTTTAAGTCAAAATATGAAGAAAAAAAGTCATATTCCATCAAAAATATGAAAAAGGCATGGAGTAAGCCTTGTTTTTTATTCCAAAATCTTAAAAAAATATGCAAGGGGATATCCTTGCATTTTTTGTCAAAATTTATTGAAACCCCCCCCCCAAAAAAAAAATAGCAAGGGGTAAGCCTTGCATTTGTCATAATTCTTTAAAAATATGAAAGAAGCAAGGGGTAAGTCTTGTCTTGTGTTTTATTCCAAAATCTTAAAAAATATGAAAATATGCAAGGGGTAAGTAAGCCTTGCGTTTTTAGTCAAAATTCATCAAAAATATGAAAAAAATGCAAGGGGTAAGCCTTGTGTTTTATTCCAAAATCTTCAAAATTTTGACAAAATGCAAGGGGTAAGCCTTGCCTTTTTTGTCAAAATTTTTCAGAAATATGAAAAATAGCAAGGGGTAAGCCTTGCGTTTTTAGTAAGAAAATTTCAAAAATATGAAAAAAATGCAATGTGTTTTATTCCAAAATTCATCAAAATTTAAACAAAATGCAAATGGTGAGCCTTGTGTTTTTAGTCAAAATTAATCAAAAATATGGAAAAATAGCAAGTGGTAAGCCTTGTGTTTTTAGTCAAAATTCATCAAAAATATAAAAAAATAGCAAAATGAAAATGCCTTGCATATTTAGTCAAAATTCATCAAAAATATGAAAAAATAGCAAGGGGTAAGCCTTGTGTTTTCAGTCAAAATTCATCAAAAATATGAAAAATTTCCAAGGGGTAAGCCTTGTGTTTTTAGTCAAAATTCAACAAAAATATGAAAAAATAGCAAGGGGTAAGCCTTCTGTTTTTAGTCAAAATTCATCAAAAATATAAAAAAAAATCGCAAGGGGTAAGCCTTGTGTTTTAAGTCAAAATTCATCAAAAATATGAAAAATAGCAAGGGGTAAGCCTTGTGTTTTTAGTCAAAATTCATCAAAAATATGAAAAAATAGCAAGGGGTAAGCCTTGCGTTTTTAATCAAAATTCATCAAAAATATGAAAAAATAGCAAGGGGTAAGCCTTCTGTTTTTAGTCAAAATTCAACAATATATGAAAAAAAATGCAAGGGGTAAGCCTTGTGTTTTTAGTCAAAATTCATCAAAAATATGAAAAAATAGCAAGGGGTAAGCCTTGTGTTTTAGTCAAAATTCATCAAAAATGTGAAAAAATAGCAAGGGGTAAGCCTTGCGTTTGTAGTCAAAATTCATCAAAAATATGAAAAAATAGCAAGGGGTAAGCCTTCTGTTTTCAGTCAAAATTCATCAAAAATATGAAAAATTTCCAAGGGGTAAGCCTTGTGTTTTTAGTCAAAATTCAACAAAAATATGAAAAAATAGCAAGGGGTAAGCCTTCTGTTTTTAGTCAAAATTCATCAATATATGAAAAAAATGCAAGGGGTAAGCCTTGCGTTTTTAGTCAAAATTCATCAAAAATATGAAAAATAGCAAGGGGTAAGCCTTGTGTTTTTAGTCAAAATTCATCAAAAATATGAAAAAATAGCAAGGGGTAAGCCTTGTGTTTTTAATCAAAATTCATCAAAAATATGAAAAAATAGCAAGGGGTAAGCCTTCTGTTTTTAGTCAAAATTCAACAATATATGAAAAAAAATGCAAGGGGTAAGCCTTGTGTTTTTAGTCAAAATTCATCAAAAATATGAAAAAATAGCAAGGGGTAAGCCTTGTGTTTTAGTCAAAATTCATCAAAAATGTGAAAAAATAGCAAGGGGTAAGCCTTGTGTTTTTATTCAAAATTCATCAATATATGAAAAAAATGCAAGGGGTAAGCCTTGCGTTTTTAGTCAAAATTCATCAAAAATATGAAAAAATAGCAAGTGGTAAGCCTTGTGTTTTTAGTCAAAATTCATCAAAAATATGAAAAAATAGCAAGGGGTAAGCCTTGTGTTTTTATTCAAAATTCATCAATATATGAAAAAAATGCAAGGGGTAAGCCTTGCGTTTTTAGTCAAAATTCATCAAAAATATGAAAAAATAGCAAGGGGTAAGCCTTGTGTTTTAGTCAAAATTCATCAAAAATGTGAAAAAATAGCAAGGGGTAAGCCTTGCGTTTTTAGTCAAAATTCATCAAAAATATGAAAAAATAGCAAGTGGTAAGCCTTGTGTTTTTAGTCAAAATTCATCAAAAATATGAAAAAATAGCAAGGGGTAAGCCTTGTGTCTTTATTCAAAATTCATCAATATATGAAAAAAATGCAAGGGGTAAGCCTTGCGTTTTTAGTCAAAATTCATCAAAAATATGAAAAAATAGCAAGGGGTAAGCCTTCTGTTTTTAGTCAAAATTCAACAATATATGAAAAAAAATGCAAGGGGTAAGCCTTGTGTTTTTAGTCAAAATTCATCAAAAATATGAAAAAATAGCAAGGGGTAAGCCTTGCCTTTTTAGTCAAAATTCATCAAAAATATGAAAAAATAGCAAGGGGTAAGCCTTCTGTTTTAAGTCAAAATTCAACAAAAATATGAAAAAATAGCAAGGGGTAAGCCTTGTGTTGTTAGTCAAAATTCATCAAAAATATGAAAAAATAGCAAGGGGTAAGCCTTCTGTTTTTAGTCAAAATTCAACAAAAATATGAAAAAATAGCAAGGGGTAAGCCTTGCGTTTGTAGTCAAAATTCATCAAAAATATGAACAAATAGCAAGGGGTAAGCCTTGCGTTTTTAGTCAAAATTCATCAAAAATATGAACAAATAGCAAGGGGTAAGCCTTGCGTTTTTAGTCAAAATTCATCAAAACTATGAAAAAATAGCAAGGGGTAAGCCTTGTGTTTGTAGTCAAAATTGATCAATAATATGAAAAATAGCCTCGTGTTTTTAGTCAAAATTCATCAAAAATATGAAAAATAGCAAGGTGTAATTAAGCCTTGCATTTTTTTCATAATTCATCAAAAGATACGAAAAAACAGCAAGGGGTAAGCCTTGTGTTTTATTCAAAAATCTTCATAAATATGAACAAAATGCAAGGAGTAAGCCTTGAATTTTAGTCATAATTCATCAAAAAATTTCAAAAAAGTGAGTGGTAAGTCTTGTGTTTTAGTTGAAAATCTTCAAAAAGCTACAAGGGGTAAGCCTTTAGTCAACAATCACATAAAATAGGAGCAAAGCGTAAGAAAAAGTCATCAAAATAACGAACAAAATGCAAGGGGTAAGCTTGTCGTTTTTGGTCAAAATTTATCAAAAATGTAGCAAAAATGTAGCAGCAAGGGGTAAGCCTTGTGTTTGAGTCTAGTTCATATAAAAATGGAAGGGGTAAACATTGCATTTTTAGTGCAAGTGTTAAATTAAAATCATCAAATATGTCAACAAAGTACAAGCACCTCGGATTTTAGTTAAAATTTATCAAAATATCAACAAAAATGCAAGAGGTGAGCCTTGCATTTTGACTAAAAATGCATTCAAAAGTAATAATAAAGTGGTAAGCTTTTAGTTGTCAAAGTGGTAATTCTGAAGCTCATTATTATTATTATTTTAATTTTTTTTTCAGGGCCATTCATCCCTTGCGTGGATCTCTTTGGTTCCTGGTTTCTTCGTATTGGAGTTTACTTTGTTTTCCTCCTCGCTGTTGTCGGAAACGCAATCGTCATCTTCGTCATCTTAGTCAGCCACACCAAGATGGACGTGCCAAGATTTCTCATCTGCAATTTGGCTTTTGCGGATTTCTTCCTGGGTGTGTATCTAGGTTTCCTGGCTGGGGTTGATACGTCGACGCTTGGGGTCTTTCATAGGTACGGTGCGCATTGGCAGCTAAGCCCAAGCTGTAGCCTGGCAGGATTCCTGGCCGTGTTCTCATCAGAGTTTTCCATCTACACCCTTTCCGTGATCACGTTGGAGCGGTTCTACGCCATCAAACACGCCTTACATCTGGAGAAGCGGATGAAGCTACCACATGCTGTCGCTGTGATGGCATTCGGTTGGATCTTCGCGGTCGTGATTGCCATCATGCCGCTCGTCCATGTCAGCAGCTACTACAAGTTCCCGGTGTGTCTGCCGTTAGACGTTTCAACCACCATTGCCATGGTTTACGGCAGCTCAGTCTTGTTCCTTAATGTGTTGGCATTTGTGATTATCATGCTGTGTTATGCCAATATCTACATGGCTATACAGGGTTCGCATGCATGGAACTGTAATGACTCTAGGGTTGCTCGGAGAATGTCCCTCCTGGTGTTCACTGATTTCGCATGCTGGGCGCCAATTGCTTTTTTCAGCCTGACATCAGCATTTGGGTTTCAGCTGATCTCCTTGGAAGGAGCCAAGGTGCTTACCATCTTCGTCCTGCCTCTCAACTCCTGTGCCAACCCGTTCTTATACACCATCCTTACTAAACAGTTCAAGAAAGACTGTAAGACGATGATGAGATCTCTAAGAAACCAGGTGTTCCGGCAACGCAGCATGTCTCGTTCCATCACGCTAAGTCTCGGTCGTCACCCATCGATGAGAAGCACCCAGGCTCATCAGATATCGCAGCTTCGGTGGCGGACAAATGGCAGCATCAGTCAGGATGTCACAGGTGACGGCTGCATGGTCTCCTCCTTCAAGACTGAAAATGGAGAACCATCCTCCAATGTTTACACTGTGTCCACCGTTGCAGAGACGCACACACCCAAACAGAGCAACGGCTCCTGTTCAAACGATCACTCCGAATCCTCTGCAGTGTTAGATCCGATGCTCCTGACCAACTCTGACCTGGATGATCTCCGTCGAGGCTCCACTTCACCTCTCCTTGACCTCATGACCCAGGTGACGAGCAAAGTCCCAGAAGCGAAACCCAAATCAAAAGTCAGACGGAAGTTTTCCATTCCTTTCCCCTTCTTCTCCACTCGCAGTCCTACAAAGGATCCAACCCACTCTTCTTCAGCACGAGCATCCATTCGAAGCAGTCCAACCCCTCAGCGCCAGAAAAGGAGCCATTCCATCACAGAAGGCCTACTTCATAAAATGAACAGGAAGAGGCCCTTAACGTCGATGAAAAGCGCTCCAGGAATTGCATCGACAGTTTCAAGAAGCACAGAGAAACTTGATCAAGCCATCAATGGCATCCCAATAGGCATCTGCCTTAACATTCCAGACAAACAAAACCAGGATGAAAACAAAACTGTTGACCAAACAGAAGTCGATGAGAGAGTCTACAGCATCGATGTTCCCAAAGAACCTCAGAAACCTTCATTATCTAATTTCCCCATCAAACCAGTCAGTATGGAGACCCAAGGTCTCTTAGAGGTCGAAAACTCAAACAATTATTCCTCCGAGAACAGATCCCCTCATGAAACTGAGACAAGAATGCTAACAGCTCATGAGAATCCTGTAAGGGACCAGCTTTCCTCAGCCACTCCATCTCCGCAGCTTCATCGGCCTGAGAAACTTGAACTGATTGGTTCCGTTGTTCCTGCTGATAAAGACGTTCCTGATAATGATTCAGGTCTAGGTACAGCCTCCTCACCTCTACCTGACTCCACAGAGAGCATGAGATTTCTACCAGACCCTAGTGAGACCCCTGAGGCTGTTTCTAATTCTGAACTTGATGACCAGAACTTGAGAGCGAAAAGTCAGCCGTCTGTGTTGGGAAGCTTGTTTGGTCACCTAACAAGATCAGAACCAAGCAGGTGTTACAATGAGGTTCCAGACAGCCCAACGAAAGCCTCCAGAGAGATTTGCAGACCCAAGGAGAGTGTCGTTTAGCATCTTATCATCATCAATCGTGAAACGTTGTGTTCCTACCTGTGGAATGAAACACTCTTAAACCATCTGAAGGAACTCAAACGTCAGAAGGGTGATATCCTTCTCTAATCTTGTACCAAGAATTGACCTGTTTTCGGGGACACTAATTGTTCAGGACACCTGTTGGATTGACTCTATCCACCTCACAATTTGCAGGAGGTTGCTTCTTGCAAGTCTTGGACCAACAGATAAGACAGAACCTCTGCTGTTTCAAAGTTCTAGGGAGATGACTTTGAGGAGATCCAGTTGATGTCAAGGTAGAAGGGTTGGCGACACTTGCAACAAGACATCAGACAATCCAGTCGATGGAAGGTAGACTTTTGACGACACTTGCACAAAGGGGTAATGTAATCAAGAAATCTGTGGACGAGAGAAAACACCAACCTGTCAATTTCAGTGACTTTTGGTCAGAATTGCCTTCATTTGTTTCACAATTAATTGTAACATTTTTTCAGGAAACAGGGTATTAAATCTTTGAGTTGAAACTTCAAAGTCAAACTATCAATTATAAATTATCTTAAAATTCCAAATTCGCGCAGAACAAATTAAATAAGCCGTTTGCGAGTTAGAATTGAATGATGTCTGGTTCGGTCACACGTGATTGCTCAATTAGCTATATAAACAAACACCCATATACAGTTCTCAATAAAATGACCAGTCTTTGCTGATCTGGTGGGACTAATTCAAAAGCTTGTCCCAAACCATGTGACAAAGGAACACTGAATGCTAGATGTTAATTTTTGCATCAGGGATAAAGAATATTATTTGTAATGCATCGGGGATAAATAAAGCGCTGAACACACATCAGTGTGTGTAATATTCTTTATCCCCGATGCAAAAATTAACATCTATCATAATGGTTGCGGTACCCGCTGCCAATAGGGTTCAAACTGCCTCTAGCTGCCGGGCAGTCTCGGTAGTCTAGTTGGTAAGACATCTGTTCTAGAATGGCAGGAGTCGTGGGTTCGAATCCCACCCCAGGAAAAATGCCTGTGATATTTTTCACATGACTCGGGAAAGTACTGAGTATACAGTGCTTAACACACATCGGTGTATGGGTAAAACACTACAAATAACACTGAATGTATTCTGATAAATTCAAATTTAGCATTCACTTGTTATTACTAGGCATTGTAACAGACTTCATTCAAATCTAACTTGCAATTGACTTATTTGCTAAACGAAAAGGTACAAACTATCAATGACAAACAAACAAAAACAAACATCATGCTAAGCAAATGTAATTTGCTGAGCATTTTTTAACAGACAATTACATGTACGTGATAATGTTGTAATGATATTGGGCACCAGCTGATGCTGCCTAGTACCAACAATCTTAAAGCTTTGCAAGCTTTGAGGCAGAGAGAGATTAAAAGACATAATGTGTTCTTAAAGTTGTTGTTGCGGTTCGACGATGACTCGCGTTATATTGACTGTATATTTTCACCCATTTTTCTGAATGATGGTCTTGACTTAATATGTTGGAATCTGTTACTGATAGTAAAAAAAAATTGTCTTAATCTCAAATAATCAATCGTTAAAATGTATAAACTGTAACAAATAATTGTACAAATTATTTATAAAAACTGCTATTCCAAAGGTATGGCGTAATTCCATTGTATAATAATTATTGAAAAGTATTTAACAAGTTAAAAAACAACCATTCAGTTTTAAACCACCGATATTTTTTACATGTACGATGTGTCTGGGGTTAGAAGAATTGTTAATTTGTTTGGTCTGTAAACTTAAATTTAGATGGTAGCGCTTGAAAATGTCGTCTACTTGTCAAAAAATGTTGCTTTAAAAGCAGCGAGATTTATGAAATTTATGGGTGTTTCAGATAAGTATTAAAAATCCACAGGGTCAAAAAATATCATCTACCTACAAGAAAGAACAGCTGTTATATTTTAAATTAATTAATGGTGCCTTTTTTATTCAATGTGAAACTATAGTTCTCTGTATGATAAATTGGTTATTAATGGAAATATTTTGCGGGGAGAATGTTTAAAGCGTTAGAGATAGGCAGTGTCCAAATTGCCAGCTGCGGCTATTGCCATTGCTAAGCTTAGCCTATAGTTCAGCACATGTTAACTTGTTGGTTAAGCCGCAGTCTCTAATTGGGATAAGGCTAGAGTAATGGTTCTGTAACAGGTGCTTCTTGTTACAGAGCACCACCTAGAGCTTGGAAGAGGTCATTTGCAAGGAAGAACGTCCGTAACAACAATGCATGAAGAAATTTGAGCTTCGTGTGGTAAAAAGAATTTCCAAAGCCTGAGATATAAACATTGTTCTTACGCACCTCTTGGTGGCACTCTGTATTCTGGATCGCTGGAATTAAATCGGAGTATGATTTGGCTTCTAAAAGTGCTATTTTCAGAA
This sequence comes from Marthasterias glacialis, assembly GCA_911728455.2. Lineage (NCBI taxonomy): Eukaryota > Metazoa > Echinodermata > Asteroidea > Forcipulatida > Asteriidae > Marthasterias > Marthasterias glacialis. The sequence continues at coordinate 1,277,649 of OU452240.1, forward strand.
GGAAATGAAATGTAGCAATGTAGACGTTGCAAAGAATGTTTTCCTTGTAACTCATTTCAACATACTTAATTCATGTACAAACATAACATGAAAATTCCTGTAGACTATTTATTGTAGTGTACAACTTCTTTGTATTATAAAAATCAGTAGCAATTATGCATGTTTTTGGAGTAATTTTCAAAAGTTTACGCAACATTAAAAGCTGTGTTCTTGTGGATCGAAGCCCCCCGTTCAGATGTAAATAATAAAACAATATATTTTTCCTATAAATCAAAGCTCGTAAAATATGAATAAATTACGCACGATAAAATTGGCAATCTCCGGGTAATTTGGCATATTTAATCTTTAATTTGCCGGGGGGCATTTGTTGGTTTTGCGAAAAACTGGTGCTGTGAAATTGTCAGATGCCAAAGTGATTGGTTAAAGTTGAGGCCTGGCGTTTTCGAAACCACAGCTTTAGTTTGGGCTCTGGCTTAGGGTCCGTCTGCCAGTATGAAGTCCCATAGCAGAAGCGCACGCTTTCAAAATAACTAACGGAGCCTAAACCACAGCCATAGCCGAAAGCCATGGTTTCAAAAATGGCATATGTATCTACAAAATAACTTACCATTCTTATTTCAGTAGTGGTTTTCTTGTATTTCTCTCAAATCCACGTCAGATCTTTTGTTGAAAGTAGAGACTTAAGATCCGTAACTCACTGTATGGAACATGTAATAACAGGTTTCTGTATTAATTAGAGAAACAGATGCATATAATGAAATTCAGTCATTAAAAACGAGGGCGTGATTTCAGCAATTAGACCCCTCTCATCACTGACGTCACATTTCTATAGCAACACAGGAGGTCTGCCATTTTGGATTACTCTCCCAGGGGTGTGAGTGGCCACAAACAAAACAAGCTGAAACAGCTAGAAAATGGCCGAAATTTCAAAAGTTCCCATAGTTTTGCACAGAGCAGGTGTACAAAAAGCTGAAATTCAGAGTAAAAATCTAAACAAAAAAGCTGGAATCGGCTTAAAAGCTGAATTCTCACACCCCTGTCTGCCCATATATGGTATGTTACGTTTCTTAGCCACATGTTCGAGCAGTTCTAGTAACGTGACCTGCACCTGTACGTACTCCAGTGTGAGGAGCCATAAAATAGTGACATCATCTGAGAGGGGTCTATACTAAGCCTAGAGGGGATTGAGACAAGGAGCTGGTCTTAACTGAAGGGTAAAAATGTGATGTCACAAAGGACTGTTGCAAGTCTTGCTCATTTTTTAATGTAAACGTGCGCCACGTTTTCCCCTTCAAATGTTTAAGCAATAAAAGTACCAGGCTTGCAACATTCCAGCTGATCAGCTGATTTCCTCATTTTTGTTTCCTCAGCTGTGTCATTGAAAATTGAAAACAAAGTACGAAGCATTGCTGTACCTGGCACTTTGTCTCTTTTCTTTATTATTAGTAGTAGTAGTATTTTTTTTGTTTATTGATAAGCTGTTAGTTACATGCCTGGTACAAGTCTGAGAGAAGTTCCCAAAAATATTTGAATAAGGACATGTCTTGCAGTCTATGCAAATCACAAAGGAAACAGAGCAGACTCATGTGAAATTTGCCAATGAGGCGATCTTAATGATGTCAAAATACCAATTATTACCATGGCAATGGTTTAAACAAATCTTAAGATGAGTTTTGGTTTTCAGTGAAATCAAGCTGAGGGGTTTGGCATAAAGCTTGGCAGACCAATGTCACAGGTAGCTGTATTGAGTTACCATAAACTGTAAGAATCGGACGGATTTAGGAATTCAGGTCTTGAACATGTCTTGAAGGACTTGGCTATCTTCTACAAAAGAGCATTTTGATGGGGAAAGGCAGGATTCTAACTCCCCCCTCTCATCACCGGGCACGCTAGGTGGTACAGAGGTTAAGACATCTGCTCAAGAATGCTAGGGTTGTGGGTTCGAATCCCACCGGAGTAGTCTGTGGAATGGGAAAGTGCAGAGTGCACAGTCCTTATCACACATCAGTGTTAGGGTGAAACCAAACCAAAACAAATAATTGGGAGATGTAAAGTATTTAGGGTGCACCACAGTTGAGCAAGACGTACCTACATCAGCTACCATGGGTGCTGGGGCCTGGGTGTTAAAACAAAAGTCTTAAGTGATAATAAAGCTGATGGACAAGTTGGTGTTTTAGAGTTAACGTGATTGAAACGGGTGAGGAGTGTGCAAATGAGACAGGAGGAGAAAACGTTCTGGAAAAAAAACCAGAATGACAGAAATATTTTTGAAGAAACTTTTAGAGAAATTACAGCACGGACTCGGCTTGGTAGCTTTAATTGTTTGAAACTCAATTCTACAAAGCCGATAGTTGTAATTCAAGTTTGTGTTGAGGGCGGTAGCCTTTTTTCCGATGTATACTGTCATGTGTGATTAACCCTCCTACTGTTTGACCATTCAATATAATCCACTGTGGTTTTGAACTATTGATGCACCATGTCAGCCTGCAATGTGATATCATGCGGTGAATGCATCTGCACAGTACAGATAGTTATGTGAACAGTTGCTCCACCAAACGCAGTGGAGTAAAATGGTTTTGAATGGTTAGCCAACTCATTGACAAAATTAATGATACTGGGAGTTGGAGGGTTAATAGTGAATGAGTGTTTATCCTTCTGGTGCGTGATGCAACTCCACTGTAAAGCTTTTACCACAATTATCACATTATCTCCTATTACCAGAAGCCCGCAGGAAATGCACTGAGCTTTTCTTTCAGGCAGCGCCGTAACTAGGGTAAAGTTTTAGGGGGGGCACAAGAGGGGGGGGCACCATTTTTCCTAGGGGGCACTTTTGACCAATTAAAACTGTAGTTTCCATGTTTAATTCCTAAACAAGCCCCTTTTCAGCGGTCTTATGAAACTTGAAAACATTGAAATTACTACATAAAAGCTCATAAAATGTAACAATTGATTCTGGTAATTTGTAATCTCAAAAGTCCAGATTTCAAATGGGGGGACGGGGGCACGGACATCAGTTTTGTTACACCACTGCTTTCAGGATTTATGTAAAGACAAAACTATGTATTGGACTTTACATATATTCTGCGAAGACTCTGGATATTTGTTAGAATTCTGTCATAGGAAATGCCCTTGAATGAAGAAACAAGAGATTTTTGGGTAAAATTGCACACAAATGTACTTGTGTCCTTGAGCAAGACACTTAGCCATTGTTGCTTCGTCCTTCAGATGGGACATAGAGTTATTGGCCCTGTGTGTTGTGTAGTGGCATAAAAGTACCCAGTACACTTGTCATTAAGAGAGGGGGTTTGCCCTGGTGTTATCTGGTATGGTTGGCTGCAGATTGCAACAAAGTTGGTAATAAAGGATGATGAGAGCTTACATGGTCTGGTTTCCCTGTCACGAAGGTCCTACCACTTGAGATTATCTTCATGACCTCCTTGAAGAAACAGTGCATCTGTACATGGATGAGAATAAATGGAAGATGAAGCAACAAGACTGGTGTGTGTGGTGTGAAAGGTTTCAAGGAAATGACCAAGGGCCGGTTTTCTAAAGCATTCTACTAGATAGCACATTTTGTGCTTTACTATTGCAGAGAAATGTGTGAGAGCAAAAGTATGTTTCAAATTGCACAACAAATTGTCAAATTGCACAGGAAAATTTATGGTACCGGTAAGCTTTCGTAAACGCTGCGTCGCCTTAAATGCACACTACACTGTAAAACACAGGGGGACATTCAGACACCCAAAATGGCGCTACCAAGAGTATTGTAATGATGACGTCGGGTGAATTGGGTCAAGATGTTTTGTGAAACACGGCCTAAGGTCTGTAGGCTGAAGAATGAAAGAGAGATGACAGTGAAGTATACAGACGACAGTTTTGAGTTGAGATGTCTTCAAATTGAATTTTTAGGAAACCAGCAGTAGCAGTTTTTTTTGCAAATAATCGTACCTTGTCTTGATTCAAAGCGAGTAAAGCATACTGGAAGCAGTTGCTTTGTAAACATTGCTAATGTTTTACACTATATTGATTCAAAGGCAGTGAATGAAGAAGGAACGCAAATATTACCGATGCACACCAGCAGCAGTTGCTTCAGAACATTACCAATGCTGCTGCACACTCTTTATTCAAAGAGAGCGAGTGACCAAAGGGCGTCGGTCTTACCGATGCTGTACTTTATCTTGTTTCAAAGAGAGTAATCCAAACCAGCAGCAGTTGTTTTGCCAACATTACCAATTCCCTACTTAATCTCTAGACGGTTATTTTTAGGAGAGCTGATCGGGCTTGAAGACGGATGAAAGTAAGATTGGAAGCTATTCGAGAGCAAAGAGATCGATAAGCCGTTTAATTTATTTATTTATTACCCAAAGTTTCTTCTTTTAAGATCAAGATTGCTTTGAAGAGTTTTGGAGAGACAATGTTGAAGAGCAAGAGACGATTTAAAGTAGAGGGTGGAATAATTGAGTGATGTTGGAGAGTGGAAAGAGGATGCCGAAGGATGGGGGAGAGAAAATGGATTGAGATTAGACCGGAAAAAACAGAGTTGGGACTCGTCCCCAAGTACCATTATCAAAGTTTCCGATAGCGTCTCAGATTTCTTTTGGGGAATTTAAAGTAGGCCCTCTTGTGTTCATAAACCCTCAGTGCAGCTGCGTATTAGTGTAATAAGGGTAAATGCCGACTTCTGGATGACCAAAAGTATGATTCAGAAAAAGTTATTCTCATAAAGCTACGCTTGGAAAACAAACAGATTATGATTGAAATTGATTGTTGAGAATAGAAAAAGCAACAAGCACATGTTAAAATCTGTAACAAAGTTCAAAATTTTAAGCCTGGGCCAATTTACTTGTTCATCGGAATTTCAACATGTTCGAAAGAAGAAAAAAGGGAAAAATCTTTCAAAAGTAAATAGTTTTTTATTTTTTAGTCTCATTAATAACCCCAAATCCCAAGGCATTTTAGTCGGGGCCCCGCCTTTCTGTGTCCACGAATATCTCGCACCCAAAGTCCATACCAGTTGACTTGGATAACGTTGGTCTGCCTGTCTCCATGCCGAACACTGATGGATTGGCTTTGCAGTAGTGCACCCACCCACGATAACCAGGACATGGATTGGGTAGAATTCTCGGTTGTCAAATTAAAATATTCCCGGAGATAGTGCCAATGGAGTGTAGGAGTACATTAAAAGCAACATCAGGGGTCTGGGTGAAGAAAAATTGAAACAAATTATAGATGTCAGTCAGAGAATGATTTGATCCGTCAATTTTTTTTATTCCAGCAACATATTTCGACGGAACATGCTTAGTGTACACTGCTAATATTGAGTCAGCTAAATGATGATTTATTGTTAGCAGATTATACACTTTGTGACAGCATTTCGATTAAGGGAAATTATTCGCTGTCAATTTTTTTTCTTCAGGGAACGGGTGAACAGTTATTTTTAAAAGTGAACAAATGGTTATAAATGTCGTATTATGCTTAGGTATAAATAGCTGTTTTCTGTTTTTAATAAGTATTCATAATGTAAAGATATTGGAGGCCATTATGTCATAAATACATATTCGGTAACAGGGTTTGGCCAAATAAATATTGCCTGTAGTACTAGTGTTTCACTTCTAAATCAAAAGTGTCTGCGCTTTCAGAGTGAGTTATCGATCCTGTGTGAACGACTTCACTTACTGATGGCCTAATTTTGGAGTCAGATTGCCGCGGGGGGTTGGATTTCAGACATGGCTGTCTGTGCCATCTACACGTACGCTATTATGGGGCAGTAGGGTAAGGGTGAATATTTTGAGCATGGGGGAGAAATTCCACTGTTATTCATGTTACCTTAACCATGGTTCCGAACTTTTTTTTCCCCGATGATTTTGCGACGTGGGGGTTGGAATTTTGTCTTGACTTTACGGATTTGTACGTTTTACAAGTATCATCCAGATGTTCTTGTTTGTAATAAGACTAATCCAAGCAGCTCGTTCATGGGCGTTTACACCAGTGCAGCTATGGCTGCCCCACTACATGCAGCTACTGACTGCCTAGGTACATAACTATGTTCTGACACCCCTATGTTCCGAAACCCGTATGTTCCGACCCCCGTTCTGTCATCCATATGTTCTGACACCCCTATGTTCTGACACCTATGTTCCGACACCCCTACAAATCTATGTTCCTAAACCTAACCCCTTACCCTAGCATGTAGTTAACGAGGGGTTATCGGAACGTATGGGTTATCGAAACATAGGGGTGTCGGAACATAGGGATGTTGGAACATAGGGGTGTCGGAACATAGGGGTGTAGGAACATAAGGGTGTCAGAACATAGGGGTGTCGGAACATAGGGGTGTCGGAACGTACGGGTGTCGGAACATAGGGGTGTCGGAACATAGGGGTGTCGGAACATAGGGGTGTCAGAACATAGAGGTGTCGGAACATAGGGGTGTTGGAACATGGAGCATTCACCTTAGGCCTATGGTCTACCACTTTGGGAGTCAAATTGCATGTGAAGATGTGATGCACATCTAACCACAGGCATTACCCAAGAGGTGCTGCAGGCCTCGATCCTAAGAAGAACGGGGGCAGGCCTTTGCTGGCCAAATCAGAGAAATGGTACAAGGGCATGCTGGCCAAGTGGGTAGTGACAGTGCAATTTCTCTGAAGGGCATGCTGGCCAACTCGTCAGGGCATGAGGCCAATGGCCTTGGTGGCCTCGGTTAAGATCAAGGCCTGGTGCTGTGCATGGTAATAACACACAGGGAATCGGACTCCAAAACACCCCTATGTTCCGATAACCCTCCCAAGATCTACACCCTAGGGTTAGGGTTAGGGTTAGGATTAGGATTAGGGGTGTCGGAACATAGGGGTGTAACCCCCAAAATGGCACAACAAAGAAATATTGTGGGTGATGACGTCGGGTGATTTGGTTCAGTGTGTTCAAAGGGGGAGTAAACCTTAATGTAACATAGGACACCATGCACATGTAGTTGCTATTAAGCAGGAAGTATTACTTGCTAAGCACAAATAAACAGGGTACCAGTTATAAACCTTCATTACAGGTTGGGAACCTGTTTTGTTGAGTTTAACTGTTTCTAAGCTTAGCAAATTTAAAGTGTGTAGCATCTTTGAAATTAGACAAATTAAAACAAGTCCACAGTTCACACAGACCTGGTTTCAAGCCTGAAAGGTTATTTTGTATCAGTATGATCTAGTCTAATAGAGTAAGAATGGCATTGACAGGCTTGAAATGAAGTCTAACAGGATGGTTAATTAACATTAAGTTCATGCATTGAATTGTTAAGTTATGCATAGTCTTTGTTTCAAGCCTGAGAGTTTATTCACCATATCCTTTGCAGGAAAAACAATAACTGCCATATCAGGCTTGAAATCAAGTCTAACAGGCTATTTAGCTAATGCATTTAGATTCAAATGCCTAGTCTTTTCGTACCTGTATCAGTCACTTTGTCTTTATCACCAATGTTGTACCTCCTCTGTATGAAGTACCCTGTTAAATAAACCACAAAATGCATTTAAAAGCAACTCTGTTTAATAACTTGAAATGTACATGTAGGGTAAAAAAAAAGAAAAAGAAAAAAAAGCTGTGAGATATAACCGTCTGTCAGAAAGGTGTATTTCATCTATATTTTCTTGCCTCGGTATTATAAATTATGAATAAATTATGTTATTACAAATACATAACTGTAATTGTGTGAAGAATTTATATACTGTAATTAAAACTGCGAAGGGGAGATATATATTTGTATATTGGTGAGCTGATCATTTTATTTTACAATTCTTTATTAAAGACGCAAGGTCCGATTTTCGACCCGAAAATTTAGATATAGATTCGAGAAAGTTAGAAGCTTTCATTTAAGGTGTTGAGTGAAAAAAAAATCCGCCAATAATAAGTGGTAGTTAAATTAAAAACTAAAAATGACTTATTGTCGATATTATCTCACGTCCATCAGTCATGTGTAAACACTTTTGACTGTTGCATGTATTTTGTGCATTTCCAGGGTGTATGTGAAAGAGGCCTTGCACTTAAGCTTTTTTTAAAGTAGCCCAAGGGGCTAGTAAACTGTGCATTTTACTTGCCCCCAGGAAGTTTTTGTTGCCCAAATTTGAAACATGTATTGTCATAAATGCATCTTTCTGATACTAATGGTAGCGATCACAACCAGTTTAACAGTCAAATGAAGTTACACTCACACACTCAAAAATAAATTAACACATTTCTAAAATGTATTTTTCTCATCTGAAAAGGAAGAAGTATGAGCATTATAAACAAGTAAGTTGCACAGTTTTTAGTAGCCTACAGGGCAAGTTGAGAAGTGGTGTTTACTAGCCCATAGCAGTTTTTACTAGACAATGTACGCTGGGCTAGTGCTAAGCGTGAGCCCTGCATCATGTCAATTTGTACTTTTGGCAAAAATCAGGCCATGCAACTTGTAACTGCTTTACCATCTACATGTACTTATTAAGTTGTTTTGAAACACACATTGGATTTTTTTAACAAAATCTCTACTTCTAGTAGTACTACTACTATCCAATAAAATTTCATCTTATTTACATTATATTGCAACACCGTTTCGCTGAAAACATTAAGCTTTTTCAGTCATTTTGGATAAAATGAAACACACACTTGGAAAAACTTACTTGTGAACTTTTGTCAGAAATCACTTATTTGAAGAAAAGATGCAAAGAAGACTTACCACCTGGGAACTATTGACTCCTTTTGATGGTCTATAACCTGTACTACTTTCTGTTCTGTTCTCCACAAGTTTCTGTTCTCCATCATCTCCGACAGTTGACGAACAATCGAAGGCCTGTCCACTGTTAGATACCACCTTTCTCTTCAGCCTGCCTCATTTTCTTCCCCCATCGCACTTGACCCTTCAAGACAATCTTAGCAGGTCAGGATGTAGTTAAAACTTATACACCTGCAAAGGTCCCCCCATATAAATAAAAAAACCTGAAGTTAAGATGCCTCCCCCCTACTCCCATGAAGTGATAATCCTTCTCACAAAACCACAAACACTCTTCAAATAAAACTTCAAGCCAATAAACAATTTTTCAGTATTCTTTTCACAAATATTTTAATTGAAATATGAATGTTCCGTTATTTATATATCTACATTTTTACACATAAAACTCAAAAGGAAAACAAAAAAATCGGTCTGGTGACCATTAAAATCTAGTCGCAAAACAACGTACAGAATTTGTGCACATCTTAAACGATAAATTAAATGCAACACATTGATTAGAATTCAAAAACATCTTCAGCTGGTCAAAAGTAAATTCATCAGCATAATTCATATGAGTGTGGTTAACTACAAATACTTGATTTGAACCTGTTACCGCTGGATTTCAATTTCAGTGCTTTACCAAGTAGTCAGCCAAATCAGGTATTAAAAACTTCTGGTAAGGTTTGCGGTAACACCATGGAAATAATCTCTACATGAGTTGTGACGGTTTTGAAAAAAGATTAGGTGTTACAACACTACGCAGGTTCTTTTTAGAAATACATGTACCACAACTCCGTCATAGAGACATTATTTCCATTGTATTACTGCAATCTCTACTAGATTGTATCCCACCATGCAGCTCCAAAAAACCCTGCTTAGTTTGTTTGTTGGCTTTTTTTTTTTTTTTTGGGGGGGGACAAATTAAATTTTTTTAAAGTGGCCTCTCGACACCGGGCACACTCAGTGGTTTAGTAGTTAGCTGCTCTAGAATGCTGGGGTGGGTTCGAATCCCACTGAGTAGTAAACCTGTGGGTATTTTTTATGCAAGACTCTGGACAGCACTGAGTATACAGTGCTTGTTACACATCGGTGCAAAGATAAAACCCAAAAAAATATTCGACCACATTTTGTTGAAGTATTTCTCTAAATACCTATACTAAGCTGCTACCATCTTGGTCATGTTCCCAGCACCATGCAAAAGCAGAAATGACTACTGATTCTCGCTAACCAAAATAGGCACCAGACTATTCTGTCCTTTCCGGGCTGACTGGATCGGTCCATTAAAAAAATATTATAAAATTATAAAATAAAATAACATTTTGAGTTTGGTATTTACCTAATAATCAATTTCTCCCCCTACAACTTTTTATTGCCAAATTCATAAAAAAAAATTTAAAAATAAATAAAAAAAATTGTTATCCACACATTGCTTCAGTAAAACGTTTGACAGAAAAGTGAAAAATGTAGATTCAGAATAATCAGGGCCCAATTTCATGGCTCTGCTTACTGTGTCATTCTGCGCTTACGAAGACCATTCGCCGCGTACGAGGTTAGTGCCGAATTTCTGCGCTAGCTGTGTAAGCACGGAATCCTTAGTTACATGAACTACGCACGCGCACAAGCAAAAATTCCTTGCTAACCCGTGAAATACACTTAAGGGCAGAATTTTCTGCTTCCGCAAGCGCCGATTTTTTGCTTACGGTAAGCAGAGCCATGAAATTGGGCCCTGAGTTTGGTCGTATGATTTGCAATCTGAAATGTGGCTCTAATCTAGTTAGATTTGTTAAGTAACACGTATACAAATACCCAATGCCAATACACAAATAAAATCATAATTTTTATCTCCTTTCATAAACGAATACAGTAACTTCTTCCTTAATGAGCTTCCAACGACACCCGATGTATGCCATGTGTCGTGTATTACACGCCATTTTTTTCCGTGCCAGAAAATGGGCGGTGTGACTTTTATATTTTTGTGTGAAATTCGAAGCTTAGAACAAAGGTCACTCGGACATTCCACTACGGAGCGTGCACAGTGCATGCACTCACCGTTTGATGCTTTCGTTTCACTCCACACACAGGACGGGTGGTACTGGGAATTATGATAAAATTCACCCATTGTGCGGTTTTCGTTCCAACTCATCAGATGATCCTACAAAACTAAGACATTTCACACAGTTTACTAATCTCCGTTCAAACTTAAACTAACCTTTCAGGCATCTGAGAATTCCCTTTTTTGGCACAAAAACAGCCCCAGTAAAAAGTATATAAAAGCGAACAGACAATCAGGAATATAAACTAAACTCATCTTTCTATCAAATTTTCTTTGCACTTCACAAAAAAAAAAAAATTGAAATAAAATAAAAAATCATAGAAAGTTAAGTCATGGAGAATGCGTACAGCCACTATCCTGTTGGTAAGTGATGACGTTTTGATCCGGAAGTGCAACATAAATGAACGATATCCTTACAACTTCCCCAACCTTTGTTACACTGCACTTCCGGCTCCAAAACGTCATCAGTTGCCAACAGAATTGGTCAAAAGGTACGAAATCAACAAAACAACGAGAGAGCGACAACATTCCAAGTCGTGCTCCAGCAAAATTAGTAAATTACATTTGTAGGTCGTCAGTTTTTTTAAATTACTTAAAATCATTCACAGGTTGGTTCGTTATTTGAAAGTAGGTCAGAAATTAGATCAAACATGTCAAACTAGACTTGCCTTCATGTCTCTGACTGTTAACGTAATCAGCAAAGTACTGCTTGGCACAGCAAAGTAATGCAGATGGTTTCATGATTAAGGGTCTCATTCAAATCTGGACTTGTGCAAGTTGATTAAATTCCTTCCAAACATGGTGTATGTGGCTACGTACCATTATTGCTTCAGTTATTGTGACAAACTCCATGATCTCCTCATTTCTATGCAAAATACATCTATATTTTTGACATTATTCACATTATTTACAATATTTATGATACACTTTATTATTTTGTTCATAAACAAAATACAAAATAATTTCATTAATACCTGTAGATACAACCTCATCAAATGTTCTCTGAACAAGGAACTGCATCAAATTTTGACCGTTGAACATTTTATGGCCTAACCCTTCAACTGATCATTCCTTATCCACCGTGGTTTTTGAATATGCCAAACTACAGTGGTGAATGCACTTACACAGTACACAGTCAACCCTCCTACTGTCTGACCACTCAATTTTATCCACTGTGGTTTTGAATTAGGGAATAACCGTATGAGGGTTGGGTTGGCCGCTGTTGATGGATTGAGCCAAGGGGTGGGTCCATTAACAGTGGCCAGCATGCAACTAATGTTCCCATTAATAAATACTTTTTACCTAACAAATTTTTTCGGGACGACCTTTTCGGGACTCCTGTATTCATGTTCAGGGGCCATAACTTTAGGTTGCTCAGAAATCGCATGGTACCTAATCTCTGTAGACAAGATTCAGTATTAATACATATTTTGTTGAGAACCAGACCACTGAAAGCTAAAATACCATAATTGGAAATACTTTGGTTGGTGTTCAGCTTTAAGCTTTGAATAAATGCGGTATGTACTAAGTGAGTACCAGCTAGTGACATACACGTAGCCAAAGCCACACAGTTTTGGCTTACGGTAGACAGAGCCATGAGAATGGGCCCTGATTGTTTGCACAAGTCAAAGGTCAGAATTTCAAACAAAGGAAGTGTTCAGGAAATACACACGAAGGTAGCATCTTAAAGTTCAGGCAGTGATAAAAGGCAATTATATGCAAACAGTCAGGTCTGGAATTTCATCTTTGAGAGGGCAAGGCCACTTTCATTTTGCAGAGGGTACTTCCATTGGAAAATCTCAAAGTCTATGGGAAACTTTTGAAGGGGCACCAAGGCCAAGACCGGGGGCAACAGAGGGCCATGGCCTCCGTTGCCACTGTGCAATTCCAGGACGGAACAGTTGAAGATGAAATAAAAAAAGGTTCTTCTGTAAGAAAAGTCTCATAAACCATATGCACATGACGTCACTGGAGTGGGCCAGCCTCACATAGGTCGAAAGAAGGTTGTGGCGTGTCTTGGCTGAGCGGATAAGAACACCATTAGCAGAGTGTGGGTTCGAGTCCCGGTCGTGACACTTGTGTCCTTAAGCAAGACACTTAACCATTATTGCTGCGTCCTTCGGATGGGACGTAAACCCGTAGGTGCCGTGTGTTGTGTAATGCACGTAAAGGAACACAGTGCACTTGTCGCAAAGAGAAGGGGTTCGCCGCAGTGTTCCTGGTCTGATCGACAGCAGATTGCGCCACAGCACCTTGTAAACCGTTACATGGTGCTGTGTAAAGGGACAAGTCTCATACTTCAAAAACGTAACACCGCATACCTTGCAGGTAAAAATACTGGACGCTTTGAGACGCCCATCGGGTGTGATAAACCGCTCTATATAAACTGCGTATTATTACTATATTGATCATTGGTCCATCTTGTGCGGTGCGCGTACATACATATAATATAGCTGTAGGTTTCCACTGCTTCATTTTTCGTTTACCTTGAAGATGGCAGCAGGTTGACGTCAATGCACACGGTTTTTTGAAGACGAACTTGAATCATGGCTTAACTTCAGCCCACAACAGATTCCGAGAAAGTAGTTTTCTGAAAAGCATTTAACCTTTGTTGAAAATCTATGCTCGCTTTTATTTACTTGTATGCGAGAATACGTAGCGGCAGTGGCAGAGAGAATTTTATTCAATTTGAAAATATCTGCTGAGCTTCAATGGAGGCTCATAGAATTTTTTTACGTATGTGAAAGTGAAGCGCAAAGGAACATAATGCCATACTGGACCTGTGCGTCACTTTGATCAAACTTGGCTAAGCCGACGTTAGGGGTCAGATGGAAAACTTCGATCAAACCCGGTTGTCTTGAGGTCAGGTGTACCAGGGACATGCAAAGTGACCTTGGAGTAAGCTTTTGTGAACTTCACATCATCACATACAAACAAACAAAACCATCAGTGGCTCTTTGTATCCCTTGATCTATTGTAGGTTTGGGAGGGGGGGGGGGTAACATGGAGGTCAAAGGTCACCTGATCGGCTCAAGTAGAGCAGGGGGGTTCAGGGGAAGTTTCTTCAGTAGTCCGTGTTTTTCTCCGCGAAGGCGTGAAGGTTCCCCATCTGGCTCATGCCGCTTTGGATGTGAGCAATGTGGATTTCTACGTTGTCTTGGAAACATCTGCAGAGGAACAACAATAACAAAATATGAAAGGAACAGTTCGAAGAAGTTCGGAAATCACTCAAAAAAAAAAAACAAGAAATATTCTTAAGAATTAGAAACAATTCTTGTAAAAGTACTTTCCAATAAAGATCTGAAAAAAGAAAATGCCCGTTCAAGAAGTTGTCCATGTAGGATATGGTACAAGTTGGTTCGAATAATTATTTCTTATCATTGCAGGCCTCGAATTAACCCACGGCACCCACAGCAATTGCTGTGGTGCCCTGTGCTTTTGCTGTGGTGCCTTTTGCAAAGTTCCATACAAATTTATATTTTCCTGATAGAAGTGCCCCTTACCAGAGGAAAATTGCCATGCCCCTTCTGAGCTAAGTTCAAGGCCTGTCATTGGATCAGGCATGCCAATCTTATCAGAGTCCAAAATTTGGGTCTTGATTTACCATAGAGTGGAGTATTTTGATGGATTTGGTACTGTACCCCCAAACCACCCACTCTTAGCATGAGGCCAGGCATCCCAATCTTATCAGAGTCCAAACATTTGGGTGTTGTGTTTCCATAGACTGGAGTGTTTTGATAGATCTGGTACTGTACCCGCAAACCACCCAATTCTCAGCATGAGATCAGACACACCAATCTTATCAGAGTCCAAACATTTGGGTGTTGAGTTACCAATAATCCATCAAAATACTCCAGTGCTTTGATGGATTTGCTACTGTACCCCCAAACCACCCACTCTTAGCATGAGGCCAGGCATACCAATCAGAATCTTAAAATTAGGGTGTTGAGTTCCCATAAGAATGGAGTATTTTGTGGGCTACAGCTGGGTCTCTCTCTAAAGACACTGGGGTTTTACGATTTGTATAAAATTTGATGTCCGTTCAAAGAACTCACCTGAGATTTGAAGGATCAATCTTCTTCTTAATTTCATCTAAAGATTCATTCAGCGATTTGAAACCATAAGAGTTCATATCATTCTTGGCTAACGACTGTAAAATGAATAATAATAAAAAGTTAATATAATAATAATACACAGTTCTTATATAGCGCTTTATCACATCCGAAGGCGTCTCAAAGCGCTTAGAATTTTTATTTACAAGGTATGCGAAGCTATGTTCGAAATATAAGACCCATGTAACGATTTCGAGGTGCTGTGGTATTTCAATAAAATATCCAAGAAAAAAATAACATAAAAATACAATAGCCTTTTAGCCTTTGAGAAAGACTCAACTTGGATCGAAACGTGAGGACATGGATCGAAACGCGAGGACATTAAAAATTGTTTGCCAAAATACGATACATAAAGAAAAGAGCACAACTTTAGTTAAAACATTAGGTTAATTGATTGTTGATTAACCCTAACAGTCCCTATTCCATCAAACTCTAACAGCAGGTTTTGTTGGATTTTGTTGGACTGGGTACTGCATGAGTAAACTGATCATGCTTTACATGGGTTCAGGCATACCACCATAATCAGAGCCCAACAGTTTGGGTGTTGAGTTACTGAATGGTGTTGGACTGAGGACTGCATGAGTAAACTGATCATGCTTTACATGGGTTCAGGCATACCACCATAATCAGAGTACCACAGTTTGGGTGTTGAGTTACTGAATAGTGTTGGACTGAGGACTGCACTAGTAAACTGATTATGCTTTACATGGGATCAGGCATACCACCATAATCAGCGTCCAACAGTTTGGGTGTTGAGTTACCATAATGGTGTTGGAATTTGTATGAGTGGGGAAGGATCCTAGTAAATCACTTCATCATCGTTCCTAGTTTTCGATAAAGCTAGCTTCTTTCTCAGTCTGTGATTAGGAAAAGGCAGACCGTGTCCGAATTGGTGGCTACGGCTTAACAGCCATGTAAACATCAATAGGCCGCATTTTTGACAGCAAGAGGGCGCAATACTAATTCCATTTTAAAAGTACAAAAATAATTCAAAAAAATTAAAATACAAATTTCCCAAGCAAATTTCTTACACTGATTACATGGTAAAACTGTCAATAAAAAAAAACCATCAAAAGTTGTAAATTAACTACTTTATTAGAAGTGTCATTGGATCCGGTTTACCACACTATTTCCATGGTTTGACCCCCAATCTACCCCAAAGGGCGCCCTCTTGCAGTCAAAAGTAAGGCCCATTGAAACACAACATATCCTCAGCACACACCCATAGCAACAGCCACAGCCATAAATTCGGATCACAAAATAGTCTGGTACCTATTTGAAAAAATGGCAACAAGCACTTCCCTACGCATTGTGAACAGGCAGAACCTGACACAGATACACACCTTTATTTGCAGCATCAACGACGTTAGGCTCGCTATCAGATCATTCAGCTTTGGATTCTTGACGGCTTGGTCCCCAAGTGCTAAGTTTGCATCGTGGACCATCTGACTGGCCTCTTGGTCACACTGTAATCTGTCTGCCGTGGGCTCGGACAAAGGTGGTAATCCCTGCTCTGGAGCAATCTAAACCGTTGACAAAATAATAAAAGTACGAGGACAAATTAGTGTCCGGTGCACATGGTGAACAAATACTACTTGGAGCAAGTTCGATCAAAGACCATAGTTAACCACAGTTCGACTAACTCTGATCGAACTCACACTAGTCAACGATGCATGGACTACTATAGTCGACACTTCGCAACCAGCAGGCCTCGATCTTAAGAAAAACAGGGGCAGGCCTTTGCCGGCCAAATCAGAGAAATTTTACAAGGGCATGCTGGCCAAGTTGGTAGTGACAGTGCAATTTTTCTGAAGGGCATGCTGGCCTACTTGACAGGGCATGAGGCCAATGGCCTCGGTGGCCTCGGTTAAGATCAAGGCCTAAACCAGCCTATCGAGGTTGGTTGATTGCTGATTACCAATAAGCCGTTTCGAAAGCACAGTGCAGAGGGGACCAGTTATCAGAAAAGTGATTTTGCCACTTTCTCATGGTCGCATTGACATGACATGACTAGAGTCGTTCACACTTCAACTTCAGTGCGCATGCACTTGCTCTTGGTTGAAACTTAATCATGTACAGACTTGCACAGTATGTGGTATACAAAGTACATTGCATTGGAGTTTCATACTTCAGCATAAGTTTCCACACTTTGAGAAGAGCTGGAAAGCAAACAAGGAACGGCATCTCCTACTTGTCTACATGTATATTTCACAGAACTTACACGTATGTTGGGCATAATTTTCAACCAAGCCCATCTCCAGGTCCCAGGTCACATGATCCACATGGTCACATTCAAATTCAAACAAACACACTTGTATTTCTTATACAATTTCCTGTCTAAAGACACCGGTGACCAATTAGGGAGATGAGGTCATTAGAAAAGAGATGACCACACCCATTTTGGCCAAAATTTAGTTTTAGGTGTATAGAAACAGATTTACTCAAACCAAATAGTACCCTTGTAATGTGTCCATCATATCTCAAAATGGCCAATGTGGCTAAAACTTGAAATTTAAGCTTTTCAGCCTTCATCACCTCCATACATACAACACTTCATTTTGAAGGGGGTAGGGTTTAACCCACTGGGTGATCTGACTCGGTTTGACCCCAAGAATGAAGTATCAAACCTTTGTATCATAACACGGAAGTATACTTGTTGTTTGGTGTACATTATACAAGAAGCACGCCACCATCGGGTGTTTTCTAGGCACCATGCTAAATGCATCAAAATGCAACACAGTTGAAATTTAAAAAAAAACTGCTCACTGCATCAAAATGCAACACAGTTGAAATGAGAACCCTGCAGTGCTAACTGCAGCAAAAAGCAACACAGTTAAAATGAGAACCCTGCCGTGCTAACTACAGCAAAAAGCAACACGGTTGAAAAGAGAACCTTGCTAACTACAGGAAAAATGCAAGAGAGGATTCTGTTGCGTTGTGAAGTGAGCTGGTTTACACCATCCTTTGCACTGGGCACTTAACCTTGCTAAATGCAGCAATATGCATTGAAGTTTTCAGGGGAACCGGATTTCACATGGACATGTCAAGGCCATGTAGAACCACAGTGCAACAGAGTATGGGATTTGAGCTGACAGCTAAATGCAACAAAAACTACAACAACCTTTACTATTTGTCGCATTTTGTTGTATTTGGCAGGGACCCACAGCCAACGAATCCTGAATCCTAATCTTTGAATTATGACCTTGTTGTCGTCAGGTTTGAAATTTAACATCTGAAGAAGGGCCGGGCCATTTAGTAAGGCGCTTCTGAACAAAAATGCATATTTTTTTATTTTGGCCGCAAAACCCGGTTAACATGTTGACTAGCTACAATAATCGTAACTCTCGGTCATGTCCCTACGACTGTCGGGAAGATCGAGGGTTTCGATTATCGCAACTCTGTGTTGACTTTCTTGGATCTCAGCGATTTGGTTTGGTACTTCAAAGTACATTGACGTTCTGCAGTTTTTCTACCATCCTTGCAAAGCGTGGCAAATCAAGAGTCACGACTTTGCGAGTTTGACCAAAGACGGTTTCAAAATTTCTCCCACTTTGTAGTAATTTTAAATTATTGTGCTTTGTGACCTTTACCCGCATGGTTTTCCTTCCTCCATATTAAAAAAACAAGATCCGATTACAAATACAGTTACAGACAAACATCAGTTTCCACTTGACCTTTTTTTATGCGTGTCGCAATCTACATATCATGAGAATCATAAGTAATACGGGAAAGCCCGGCCAAAAAATCAAAAAGAAAACAAGAGGTCTACAGCAAACTTTAGAAGCCCATGCAAAATAATATTTGTAATAAAGCATGGCAATTTCTGGCTATCTTTGCTTTCCATATTTTTGTGTTAAGAAATAATTTTTCCATGTTTTGTAAAAACAACTTAAAATGAAACAGATGTGACTGGGTAAACAAAGTTATTAAATTGGAATGGATTGCTGTAAAAGATGTGCACGGCTTTTTTTAATTAATATCAGCAGAATTTAAAACGAATGAAATGCTCAAAATAGACGGAATTCGATTATACAGACCGCAACGTCATTGTGTTGTGAAAATGTCACACGAGATTCCCATGCCATGCACAATGCATACAACCCATTGTGTACACAACGCTACATAAGGTTCCAGTACACAACAATGTGCATGTACATGTACAATTACACGCATTTTTCTCACTAAATTTACCGGTGATTTTTCCCCCAAATCCTCTTTCCCTTCGTCGTAATCCTCCTCTTCGTCGTCCCAGTGATATCCATTAAAGTGTTCCTCTTCATGCTTGGGTATTTTCACGACTTTCACGGGCACATAATTCTTCCGTTTTCGCGGGGATTTCTTGGCCAAGACGCCAACAGCTACACGCCGTGCCACACCCGTTCTTCCCTCGGAATTCACGGCGAGTGACGATTGGTTCCCGTTGGAAGGAAATTGTACGCCACCCGTGGGTGAATCTTCCATAATTCTGGTCCAATTTGGCTCATTTTAACACCAATACAAACATGATTTCCAGTCTAACATGGGCGTAGTATTTCCAAGTCGCAGAACAAAGGCCTAAGAATTTTCTCGTGGTTTTTAAATTGCGGTGGCCATATTGAAATTTGGGCATTTAAATTGTACCACGCATGCCCAGAAAGGTTACCGGGCAGGTTGATTTGACGCGATTGGTCGTGAAAAGTCGAATCTGTGGACCAATCAAATTTGAGTAGGTCGCGGTATTGACCAATCACAATCGTGCACGCAGTTCCCGTACGAATATTTTTGCGGGAAAGAGGAGATTTTGCATAATGTAAGAACACGGTCATTAATTTGCACATGTTTTAATTTTTAAAACCCAATTTTTTTTAATATTTAGGATGTGTCTCAGATTTTTAAAAATAACTATCTTTAAGGGGGTTGATGATAGTTTCGAATTTTTCCCAAATGCATTATTAATCTAATTCAATATCAAATGAACATAATTTATTAAGAATTTTTTTGTAGGGTATGCTAATTAGACAAGGTTTTAAATATGATTGACATTAGACCTTGAACGTTTTTTTCCATTTTGAATAGTTATCATAAATATTTCTATTGTGATTTGTAGAAATATGAGTAATAAATATATCAACGTAAATTCTAAATTATGTAAGATTTATTTTGTATTAAGTTTGTTACATAAACTAATAAAACTAAGTTTTGTGTTGGAGCAATTCATGCACAGTGAGTAATTTGACATAAACTTTCTTTATAAAAATTATTTATTAATTAAAATGTTTTAATGTTTTTTTCAAACCAAATATTGATCATTCTTTCGTCAGACATTCAACTTTGTTTTTGAAAAAAAGGTGGGAGGGACTGGGTAGCGCACCAAACTTTTCAGTGTTTTTTTTATGGCACTAAAAAACAAAAGAGGAAATGAACTGATCAAATTTATTTGATGCAAGTTTTTTTCCCGAACCCAACACACACTAGACAGCTGGGGTGTGAATGGCCATTTTATTGCGTAAGTGGCCTACCTTATGCACCAAATGTAGTGCACGTAGACTTAAAGTTTTGTGAAATTGGCTGCTGGAACAGACCTTGTTCCCATACTTGTGCATTTCACTGCAGGGTGGGACACTTTGGCTTTGCCCAATTTCATCAAACTGTTTACCTCACAGAAAGAGTATGCTCAACCCAATGTGCATTTCATAAACGATCGAGAAAATTTGACAGTACGTGTGCGCATTCACACTGGATTTGCAATGTGCGTCACTCGTCTGCTTAACAAGAACCACCGGCAAGCTAGCGTGATTTTTGCTTTGCTTACAGGTTAGCAGCGTTAATGAAACAGAAACTGTGCTAAGGGCCGGCCAGTAAGCATTCAAATTGGGACCTGATCAGTGGAGTAATCACACATTATCATTGGGGGGGGGGGGGGGGGGGGGAAGCGAGGGAAGCAAGATCACTTGGGGGGCTATTTAATCACACTGTATCGAACCATTCATTTATGAATTTATTTGATCTTATTTGGAGGCAATGGGGGGGGGGGAGAAAGGGGGAAAGGGTTCTGATCCCCCTCCCCCTCCCCCTCCCCCCCCACCCCCGGTTTACACCCTTAGCCCTGTTCCTGTATACCTCGTGAAATTCAAGATAATAAATAACGACTCAAAGACACAAAGGCAGAAATTATTTTATTATTTCAAAAAACAAATCCAGACCAAGCACTTGTCATTTCTATTCTACTTCAGGCAACAACTTTATCATCCACTACACAATACGATCATCCACACACAGCAACTTCATTATCAACACAATAATTATCTGAGAAGAGTTTACCATAAATTCTATTTTATTCTCTATCTACACAATAGTTCTTAACCTCAACTGATATTGTTGTACTTCACACAAGATTTGTAATATCCAGCCATAAGTAAGCATGTCATGGACGTCCACACAATATTCTCAATATCCACACAACATCCATCCGATATTCTGAAAACCACCTTACAGTGCAAAAACGTTGTATCTCCTGAAATAGCACTGATGTCACACTCGAGTTTGAAAGTGTCAAAACATCGTATCTTGCTTAAAATAATCCAGATGCACACACAGAACCAATCAAGGCAGAGATACAACATTTTTGCACGGAGTATTTTCGTGTTTAAAAAAAGTGCCCCAATGGCAACTCTGATGTTGAAACCTGAAGGAGATCAAAACAAAACACGACAACTTTTCTTCATGTGCATTTCCGTGCGCGATACAACATTTTTCCACTGACACAAAAAAAATACTCAATATCCATTATCCACTCAGAGCAAAATTCCGCAATAAAAAAAAGTGCCATGAAATTTTGCCTCAATGGCAACTTTGAAGTTGGAATCTGAAAGAAATCAAAACAAAATACGACAAGTCTTACCTCTTGACAATATTTCTGGACATCGTTCAAGTACCCGTTAAGATCTTCATTGAGCCGTTCTAACTGAAGCACGCACTTAGCATATTTCTCTTTGAAATTCAACGCCGACATCTGGTTCATGGATTGCTGGGGATATCAATCCGAAATAACAGCTTAATTATACAAATTCACTGAGCAGAGAAAACTCATGCTTACCAAAAACTGGTCACCAGCCACAAATTTTTGTGATACATGTTGCGTTTGACTGGTCCCACGCCTGTTTTTGCTTAGTAAGTAAATTCAATAAGCGAAAGGCTGTCTGAATTGGCGGCTGCGGCTGTTGCTAAGGAAGCCTTAGCTTCAATGCATGTTGACATGGTGTTTCAGCCTCAGCCGCTAATTCGAAACAGCCAAAGTTTTGAACAAGAAGCTCTATGACAATGGGCCCGAGTTTCTATAGACCTTTCTACTGATGATAAACAAACCGCGCTGGTTGGCATGGACGGCCAAATGTAGCAAAGCAATCAAGTCTTGTTGACAGACGTTGTGACCAAACTCAACATTTTTTGCAAACTTTTTATTTAAAGAAAATACATCCCATTATTGGTTGGTTTGTTTCCAACAAATTCTACATTTTTTTGAATATCTGGGTAACATTTGTGCAAACTGTGATTATCTGTTTTTGCTTTGCATTGATGGCTCCCCGTAGTTTCTCCATCTTGGTTGGCAAAAACTTCGGCGGTGACGTTGCAAAAGAAATGTCTATAAACTTTCATCAGGTTAATATAACTAGATTAAACTGAACTCATTTTAATACTAACTGGCTATATATAATCCATGTTCAATTAACCACAACTTGTTTAGTATAACTTAAAAATTAATCACCATATTGCTTATCAGATACATCTGAGCTGGTTACAATGTAATATATAAATAAACTTGTTTAAACTAACATTATACTAACTAGCAATAAACCAGTTTATAATCTAACCATAACCAGTTTATAATCTAACCATAACCAGTTTATAATCTAACCATAACCAGGTTAATTCTACTCACCATCCTCTCAGCCTCTGTATTTTTGTCTTTCAGCTCTTGTAAGAGTTCCTTCTTGAAACTTAGTATCTTGGATACTTTGGTCTAAATTAACGAAATCAAAACTTTACGTTAAAAATGATACAAAATACTAAATTTTCACTTCCATATATGAGGTCTACGCAGCATTTGAACTTTGAATGGCTACAGTACCAAGGACAAATTCCATTTTCAAATTACAGTTTTCATTTTGAGTTTTCTTTACAGTTAAAGTTCAAACTTTCTTTGCATAATCCAGGGGCGAGTTACATAGAGCTGCTCAAGCACACAAATTTGCTAAGCACAGAACATTTGTGCTTAACAGAGGCAGGTTACCAGCCAATACACCATAGCATGCATTGTTCTGGTGACTGGTTCCCTATTGAATTTTGCTTAGCAGATTTTAAGTTCTAAGCATTATTCCTGTTTTGCTAATAGACCATGTAACCTTTGTTTGCAAAAAAGTGACCGTGTACATTCCAGGGCCTTTCTGGCAGGCAAGATACTGCACAGGTCATAAGGGAAATTTTTACATTTTGTGTCATAATTTCCACATAAATTCAAGAGTTATAAAAGTAACAATTGTAAACGTTTTGCAATGTGCCCTCTTTCTTCACATCAAACGTTGATGCAATCTCAATGAAAATAAGATTTGATGTCATCTTTCATTGAGCTGTGTACAAATCGTGCCTGCAGGAAGTCCAGGCTCTGTGGCTCTTTTCTAAGCATGTGATGTCACAGGTCGTATGGTCTGTAGCAGATCTTCATAACTGGTCCCAGGACCTAATTTCATACAGCTTTCAAAACAATTACTAAGCACATAAAAATCTAGTCTGGCACTAGCATATTTTACGAAATCGAACCCAGGGCCGAATTTCATTAGAGCTGCTTAAGCAGTGAATATTGCTTAACAGTTTTCTACTAAGCAGAAATGAGCAGGATACCTGTCATAACATTGCACGTGTGACATGGTAGTTTGGCTGGTAACCTTATTTTGGCAAGCATAATTTTCTTGTACTTAGCTACTTTTTGTGCTTTAAGCAGCTCTATGAAATTGGGCCCATATCTTAAGAATCACTCTTACCACAAGAACCAGGAATTTGACAGGGAATCCACCCAGCGTCTTCTCGTCTCCTTGAAGCTTCCCCCTGAGCGGGGACATTCCCAACATCGGATCATTCCCAAGACTAGGGGAGTGTAAACCGTCCAACGTTATCCTGGATTTTCAAATCAAGATTCTCAGAAATTTCATCAGGGGTAGTTTCAATAAATACCATACAGAAATCAATTTTTATAAGACAACTTTGCGAAAATCCTCAAAGTGCTTTACAATGCATTAAAACTTTTTTTAAAACGTAAGTATCAAGACTAAAAGTCGTAACGAAACATAATAATAAAAAAATAAAAGAGGTCTTAATTTTGGACGAAGGTTCAAAGGTCATCATACCTCGGTGGGGAGAACAGACTCGGTCTCGGCCGTTGTTTCTGTAGGAAGGCGGATAAAGGCATCGTGTCCTGTGGCTCTTGGCCCTGAAAAAAGAAAAGAAAAATCGCCGCTGTCAGTGAGTTTAGGGAGGGGAAAATGGGACAAGAAGTGTCCTTTGAGGAGCATTAATTTGGGGTCAACCATTTACAACAAATATTTACAAAGGGGAACTTTTGGGGGGACACTAGGTGGCAGCAGACTTGTATTCTGAGATTTTTTTTTTTTTTTTTCATTTGCAAAATGTCAGCTACCAGGGGGTCTGGTTTTGCCAGTATTTGAAATGTATTTATTTATGTGGCTCTTAATTTTGTGGCTCTTTGTGTAAACTCAATTAATGTTTTTATGTTTTTATATCATGTTTAAGTCTTTACTATTTTTACGTAATTGTAAATTGTAATTTTCAATGATTTTTTTAGTGACATTTTATAAGCCCTAAGCTGTCATTGTTTTTAATACGGAGCTGTCCAACCAAACCAATTATTAAGGATAAATAACGTTTTTTTTTAATTGAATTGAATTGAATTGATGTGTGCATGCTCAGAACTACGTACATTACAGAAAACCATCCAGTATGTCTGCTGCCACCTATAGTCCCCACTGACTTTATATAAATTGTAGGTGAAACAAAATCCCCATTCTTTATACTTACCAAAACCTCCGTGTCGAGGATCGTATGAGTGCCGATGTTATGCCGGTCAAAGGTCACTCTATACGTGGCATTCTGGGTGTCAATTGCATCAATCTGACCGGTGAACAGCCCGTCATGGGGTCGCCGTAAACGAGCTTTTCAAAAATGCAAACATTTTAAAGTTAAAAAGTGGGTACATCAAGCCGTCCTTAAAGGGCAAGAGAAAAGACCAACATTGAATTAGAGTATCAGAGTTTCTTCAAGCTAATTTAATCACAGTTTTTCTGATTTTAGTAATGGGCAAAAAGAATCAGAAATCAGACTGAAGTAGGAAGAATATCATGCCTGCATAAAACGGAGGAATTTGGAGGATATGAGAGGGTCTCTCGCCAAAAACACTTCGAGGTTAGAATTAAGGAATACTTAGTGATGACATTTTAGACTTTTCATGTACTATTAAAGCCATTATACACTATTGGTAAAGTGTCTGAAAATACTTCCATACCTTATGAGCATCAAGAGTTATTTCATAAAATCAACCTGCGAAAGTTTCAGCTCATTTCATTGCTTCCTTTACGAGAAAACAATACAAAGTCATTCAGCGTTTTTGTATTCATTCTAACAGCTGGAGTTTTCCTCTCATGAGACGAAAAATCATTTGTGGATCTTATTTCACTAATTATTTGAAAACGATAACACATCAGACAGAAATATTTCACAGGAAGTTTTCTACCATCATCATCTCTATACCATGTAAGTAATGTGCAAATCTGTGAACATTTTCTTTTTCGGTGTTCCCAAAAGTGAATATGGGCTTATGTGCAGTGCCAGTTTTCAGATTGGTCAATGCAATCACGGGCGGAGCCTAACGGACTCCTAAAAAATAGTTACCCGTGACTTTGGTTCCGATGACCAGAGGGAGAGGTATTTCTTTTGGAAGATCTTTCAGTTCAGTCTCATCAAGCTCGCTGGATTTCCTTTGCTGGAGCAATCTCAGACGCCGTCTCTTTGCTTCCAGCGCCGCTCTCTCCTCTGCGAAAAACGCCGGGGAACATCTGACAATCAAATAATAAAAAAAATGTAACCTTTAACACAGATTCTAGCAAAATGAAAAATCCTTCAGCTGAGATTTGGCCCTGGGAAAGACCTGAAAGATGTATAACAATAAAAGTTTAAAAATGTAACCTTTAGGGGAAATTCTAGCAACAAAATATGTCCCTCATGTCAGGTTATGGAAAGCCCAAACAAAAGCAAAGGAAAAGACTTCACGTCTCAGGATTGTGTGCCTCTTGGGAAAACGGGGAACACGGTTCTCAAATAAGGCCATCCCAACCTTTCAGGGGCGGGGTGGGGTTTCCCTTGATTTAATGAGGTAGACCTACTTCCAGGTCGACAGCTTTGAATGTTTTCCAAAGTGAGAGGAGTTTGTCGACACAATACGCAGTTAGTTCTTATCATGATCATGTATCCCTACGATTTTATCCCTTCGCACATGACAGAGCCAATTCCTAGGAAATAAAACCCCAACAGCCACCCGATGTTCAGTTCACATTTTCTGCAATTTTCCAAGGGAAGAATGAACACTCCTTGTGCTAACCCCAGGGTAATCTCCCTTCACCCTACTTCCAAGGAGGGGTAGGTATTTCCCGGAAAATGTCTATTTCCAAAGAGTTTACCAGGGTTGGCAATTTAAGTGTGAAAAGGTCAACCAAATTTTCCCAGGACTTTCTCTTTTGGACTCACCTCCGTGGTTTACCCATAAGTCTGCGAATGATGCACCACTCTACTCGCGTAAGTTTCCGACATTTCAACTGGGGAAAGGATTCTCGCAAACAGATGAGAAAGTCGTTCTCTCCGCTGAAGAGGGCTCTGAGGATAAAAGGAGATGACAAATTAAGAAGTCAAGTAATAAACCACAAGGGAAACTGAGTCCACAAAGACAAAATTGACTAGGACGGGATTTGAACCTGCGAACTCGGGATCAACGTGCCAACACTCTACCAACTGATCTATCTAGCCCTATGACGTCAGTCTCCCTTATTTGTCAGTATCTTTGCTCGGGGCTGCCAGTCAAAAGCCATACAACCCTGAAACTGCCGTAAAACCAGGAATCACAGCTAAGGGTAAAATGACAAGCTAGCTTACTTGTCGATGTTCGAGTAGAACCACTCGTAGATGCACCACTTGTAAGCCTTCGGAAGCTTGAGGAGATTCTTGAGGCGGACGCCGATCTTCTGTGCAGCCTTTTTGGCCGGAGTGCTGAGGATAATGTTCTGAATAGCTGAGGAGGTTGCCGAAGACTTCTGTGGTGTGGATGGAATGGAGTGGGTCCTTGCATGGGGTTGAATGGTCTTGACGGGCTGCATCATAAAGAAGAGGAGAAATGGAAGTTTTTGAGAACGGGAGCAATACGCCCTCTGTTGGTGAAATGCACTAATGCATTACCCGATTGCATTGAAAAATTTGTATAATCGTCTTGATAACGAAGACTTATACACCTTTATCATGGTGCGGCCATCTTAATTTTCTCCCATTCAAACCAACGTAACCAAACCGAGGCTGGAAGGGCAAATAGTCTGGTTCCTTTTAGTACAATGAATATGAGCATCTATTACTGTTATTGGATACAGAGAGCTAAGATTGATCCTAAGATGCATCAATCCTAATCACTAAGCTATAAAGTGTAATGTCACAACACAAACCACTATGGCACTATTGACAACTCATCTTACGATGAATCTCAGTGTTTTCTTAAATCGGGGTAGACTTACAGAGTTTGTAGGGGTGGATTTGCTCCTCTTTGGTGATGACCTGATGGGGGACATGGATGTGTCTTCATCATCGTTGAAGATGAGGCGGTTTCTCTTTCGAATTCTCGGGGGCTGGAATAATTAATAAGTAGCACGAAAAAATCAAACAAAATGAAAGTTCATTGAAGAACGATCCCTCAGAAGAATAACGTAGAATGATAATCTACAAAAAAACTCATAAAATAAAAGAAATTCAGTGCGTGGAAAAAAATAAATTGAAACTGATGGTAGCCATTGTCTCCACAATGTTTGTATCGACTATTCCAGAGACACTCTGTCAGTCCTTTTTTTCGTAAAACAAAATCACGTCCAATGTCTTTCTTGCTGTACAATCTAAACAACAAAATAACAACCCACATTCAAAGTGTCAGCGTATGTGTAGCAGTTGACATGGTAACATGGCCACAACATTTTGAGTGAGATGAGTTCAACAGCCGAACAGCGTTGGACGTGTCGACCTCATCACATCAGAGCTTGTGAGTAAGTGCGCTATTTTCCATTATTGACTTTAATACCAAGCATAAGTTGAGATAAATGCATTTACACAGCAAGCTAGCATGATAAATCAATTGCCTCCTTTGCCCCTGGTCATTGCCTTGGTGCCCTTGAAATGTTCCAATAGAAATTTACAATTTCCTCACAGAGGTACCCTTTATCAAGAAGAAAATGCCTTGGTGCCTTTGCCCTTTCAAGGACAAAGAAATCAGGCCTATCACGCTCAGTGAATAAGTACACACAAAATTCACAAAATTGGTTTGCGAACAGACTGATGAATTTCACACGGTTGAGTCAAAGTCTGTGACAGTGTATCAAGTGACAAGAGTGGAGTGTGTCTACAAGCCATTAGTCACTCACGACGAATCAAACAAAATTCATAGTCCTTTTAAAAATTACACATTTACAAAGAATAAAAACTTTCTGCAACATCAATTTTCATTAGGGGTACAATACAGGACTGGTATTCATCCAAAAAAAAAAAAATCATTAGTATCAGTCTGAAAGCTTACTGATTATTCAAGTTCATACTAAGTACCAATATTCCATAGAAATGTTTCCTGTGGTGGGTACCATAGCATGCATGCAGGCCTTCATCTTAAAGGTCTCATGAATTGTTTTTTTTTATTGGTTAAAAAAAAAAGTATGCCTATTATAGTATATCTTTACTTTGTTCACATTTTTCACATGCGTATTAATCGTAGAAATAACGATTTCTAAAATTAGAGGGTTGCCGTGCTCCGCCCACCCTTCCTCATTAACATAAAATCTGTGACGTAGACAGTGGAACGGCTGACCAGGGCCATGTGTGTGACAATAACATACATTGTTGACCACTCGGCACCAGAGCCGTCTTCGAAATGTTTTACCCCAGCCTACGTCATGGATCATTGCGCAATCAAATGGCACACATTTTCGGGGCTCAATTATAGTGTATTAACGCATAACAGCCACATCAAAATAGTCAATACTATGTTTTGTTAATTTCAAACCATATACTAAGCCACAAAAATGTTCCGTGACAAAAAACTTCTTCATAGGCCCTTTAACCAAGGCTGCCAAGGCCATTGGCCTCATGCCCTGTCGAGTTGGCCAGCATGCCCTTCAGAAAAAATGCAGTCACTACCAGCTTGGCCAGCATGCCCTTGTACAATTTCTCTGATTTGGCCAGCAAAGGCCTGCCCCTGTTTTTTCTTAAGATCGAGGCCTGCTGCATGCACTTGACTGCCACAAGATTACGGGACGCCGATTCTCTCCACTTACACAAAGGACAGAGTTCGAACTTCCACAATAATAGTCTGTAGCTTGGTCGATCAGGCGGGCTGAGATTCGAACCCACATTCTAATGCCACTGGATTGTGGGCTTCATCCACAACACCAGCCACAATAATTATAAGAATTCTACAACACCTTAAACTAACTGTTACCACTTGAACTCTTAAAGCGACTCCTTGAGGCTATGAGTTTAAGAGCGATTCCAGTTCAAGAGCATTTGCCTAAAAAAAGTTTGTAGGCCTCGATCTTAAGAAAAATGGGGGGCAGGCCTTTGCTGGCCAAATCAGAGAAATTGTAAAAGGGAATGCTAGCCAAGTTGGTAGTGACAGTGCAATTTTTCTGAAGGGCATGCTGGCCAACTCGACAGGGCATGAGGCCAATGGCCTCGGTGGCCTCGGTTAAGATCAAGGCCTGGTTTGGCATTTTCATTTTGCAAAGGGTATTTTCATTTGCAAATCTTTTAAGTCGATGGGAATATCTTGAAGGGGCACCAAGGCCAAGGCTAGGGCAACAGAGGCCATGGCCTCCATGTAGTTCTTGGCCTGCATATAAAACCAGCCGACAATGTCTTTTGGTTTGGGGTTACTTACGTTGCCTCTTCTTGGAGGTGTAGGTACATTTTCTTTGACGGGCGATGGCCGGTTCCTACCAGCGCTTCGGAGACTCATGAGAGCCTCCACGGAGGAATCTGAAACAAAATAATTCAGTAATAAACCATAAGGGAAACTGACTGGGTAAATTTGAATTCATTTTTGAAGCGAACAAAGAAAAACTGCTGGTACAAAGAATAAAGGAGTACAGGTCACAGCGATGTCGAGCACACATGCGCAACAACCATCATGCAGTGGCTTAACTAACTGATGTTCGTGCCCCTTCGGGTACCCCCCATTTGATATATGGACTTTTGAGATTAAAAATTACCAGAATAAAATGCTACACTTTATGATCTTTTATGAAATAATTTCAATGTTTTTAAAACAATTTTTTTATTTTTTTACATGCAGAATTTATTTTGTTTTACCTCAACACGTTACAAGAGGGCTGAAAAGGGGAATGTTTAGGAAATACAAAAGGAAACTACAGTTTTAATTTGCCAAAAGTGCCCCCCTAGGAAAAATGGTGCCCTCCCTTGTGCCCCCGTAAAATTTTTACCCTAGTTACGGCACTGCCATCATGGCTCTGACGATGTTTGAATGCGTCTGTATCAGCTCTGAGATTTTTTCATAAAATTCCAACAAAATAAGTCATCGCATCTCAGATATAATGTAATCCAGACTCTCAGGCAATAGCCAAGACTAAGAGATCATCGAGGCAAAAAAATGTAAATGTCTCAATTGGAAAGATGATGTCACATTGTGGGTCATACTAAGCCTTCGTAGGGCCAAGAAGCGGAGGAAGTCCAGCGTATTGGCACTATTTATGGGCTATGACAGTCCATGTGTAAAACACTTTTTCTGTGGTGTAAGTGTGGTGTAGGGTCGTACTAATCAGCATCAACTCGCCAATTTCACGACAACTAGCTCAAGACGACTCCAAGACAACTCCACAACTCAAATCAACTAGTTAAAAATACCTTAAAACACGTTTTTTTTCTGCCAGAATGTATTTAGTATGAGGTCTGATGTTGAGTTTTGTTATCAGACAGACTTATTTTCCAAGAGGAAAAAAAATATTTCGTAAAATTAATCATTTCACGACAACTAGCTCAAGACGACTCCAAGACAACTCCACAACTCAAATCAACTAGTTAAAAATACCTTAAAACATGTTTTTTTTCTGCCAGAATGTATTTAGTATGAGGTCTGATGTTGATTTTTGTTATCAGACAGACTTATTTTCCAAGAGGAAAAAAAATATTTCGTAAAATTAATCATTTCACGACAACTAGCTCAAGACGACTCCAAGACAACTCCACAACTCAAATCAACTAGTTAAAAATACCTTAAAACATGTTTTTTTTCTGCCAGAATGTATTTAGTATGAGGTCTGATGTTGAGTTTTGTTATCAGACAGACTTATTTTCCAAGAGGAAAAAAAATATTTCGTAAAATTAATCATTTCACGACAACTAGCTCAAGACAACTCCACGACAACTCCACAACTCAAATCAACTAGTTAAAAATACCTTAAAACACGTTTTTTTCTGCCAGAATGTATTTAGTATGAGGTCTGATGTTGAGTTTTGTTATCAGACAGACTTATTTTCCAAGAGGAAAAAAAATATTTCGTAAAATTAACCATTTTTTCCCGTCGGGAGAATGGGCAACTCAATGCTACTGCGCTTGCACGTGGACTCCGGACCGCACCATTCTACTAAGGGTGGGAGATTTTTGGGTTGATTTTTTAAGGGTTGGAAATTAAATTACCCACCAAATTGCCTTGTTGTGATTTCAATTTTTATTTCCTTACATGTAACTTTTTATTTATTTATTTATTTATTTTCTTTTTTAAATTGAACCTGTGTTTAACAAATAAGTTTTATTAATAAAGACTTTATTTCAGCGCAATTCAATACTGTTTCGCCACCATAATATGGGGGCGAAACAGCAGGTGCCGTGTCCGATCCTATAAAAAAACACCCCTATGATATAATGATGCAGTCCAGTTTCATTGCACAAGCGCAGTAATGCCTCTTTGGCAAATTCTACAGACAGGAAAAAGGTAAATTTTTTCGATACACAAACTTATTTTTCCACAAAAATAAGTATGGATAAAGTTGACAATCAGTTTTGGACATATTTTCAGACATAACTTGACAAAATTATTCCATGATTTGAAGGCTTATTTAACTTGTTGATTTGCATTGTCGTGGTCGAGTTGTTTTGAGTTGACGTGGAGTTGTCTTGAGTTGTCGTGAAATCGTTGAGTTGATGCTGTTTAGTATGACCGGTGGTGTGGTGTACCCTGTGTTGTGTTTCATAGTTAGTGTTATTAAAAAAGTTCAGATGACCAATTAATACATTCAAAATAGAAATCAGAAACAATCAAGACACCACAAATACAAATTTTCATTATGTAGGCCTACTAATTCTAATTCTAAAATTGACTACACATTTTTTATGACTTGTTCAAGGAATCAAGGGGCAGTTTTGTTTACTTCGAACACTTGTGCTTGTTGCAGTCTGCCACTTTATTTAATAATATTTATTTGCAGGTAGGCCTTGTAAATTAATTTAAATTTAATATTTTTGACAAATTTAATAGGTACTTCGTCAAAACAAAATCAAAGGTAAAACGTTTACTGCACAAGTAAAGATCTAACAGAATGTCAACCCTGCTTTTGTGAGAGTTTGCACGAGTTGGTTGGTAGCCCAACAACAACTTTTGCAATCGTCATGCAGACATTTGAAACTGCACGTCTCATCATCATGTGGCGCACAGTGGACACGTACACCAGACTACTTCTTGCGCAGTTCCAATACCGGAAGAATTCCTCGACAGTTTTAACACATAAAATAACACCAATTACAAATCTCAATAGAGCAAAAAGACACATTAATTATCCATTAAAATCATTGTGAAGTTTCGGGGTAGAATGCAAATCAACTCCGGGAAAAATCCACCTCAAAAAAGATCGAAATTTTGCTTACTTTCCAACGCAGCCGCATCCGCCATCTTGACGCGCCTCTTTTTAAAGATTACCCATGAATCCTGGGATATGGAAATTGCTGACGAATTAATCCGGAAATTCCCGAACTTGTAAGTGGGACACGGGTTCAACGAACTTATAAAATAAAAAAACACAGACGGTCTGATGAGAGCGAGAGAGGGCAGTCGACGATTTGAGTTCCGGATGTATGTACGTGTGCGAAACATTATCAGACAAAATGACTGTTTTCTGACGAAAACGAGTGGAGTGTTGTCCTTATGTGGGAAGTATTTACAGTTCAGTCATCATGGATTTTCAAAGGTTGCTCGATATTGCCGCTAAAAATAAGGAAAAGGCAGAAAAAGAGGTAAGTAAGTTCTTTATTTCAATTTTTATTTTCAACTTGGTATTTTCTGATGATCAAAACGAAAACTCTCAATTTTCACATGATGACGTAACCATGGGTAAAAACTGCCAATTCAGCCGTGTTGAAATTGACCACAACTTTATCAATTGAAGTTGTGAATTTTTTCGTTTTAGTTGATCAAACAACTGAACAAGCACCATTTTGTTTTCCTTTCACCAAATATATGTAGGCTATATATATTTTTAGAATTTT
The DNA here is from genome assembly GCA_911728455.2 of Marthasterias glacialis. NCBI lineage: Eukaryota > Metazoa > Echinodermata > Asteroidea > Forcipulatida > Asteriidae > Marthasterias > Marthasterias glacialis. The sequence continues at coordinate 1,311,380 of OU452240.1, forward strand.
ACATTTCTTTATGAAAATAATTAAATTCAAAACAAACTAGTGTTTTTTCTTCAAAAATATCAAAACATAGAAGGGGATAAAAAAGTGTTGGTGTTAATGTGTTATCAAATGTTAAAATTTAATTTACAAAACAGATATGTACATACTACATGATGTAACATGTTTCCTGGTATTCGTTCTTAAAGTACAATCTTTAATTTCCGTTGAAACCTTTTTTTCAGGTGGTTGTTAACAAGCGGTATACAACATCCCTTCCGCCCCCTAAAAAAGAGAAACGTTCCGGAGTAGATCTTGCTGCAATACGGGCAAGACTAGAGAAAAAACAGCATGACCAGAAACAAAAAGGTAGGCTTGAAGATTTTAGAAATATTTGGTTTACTGTGTAAAACCAACGACAAAGTTATTCATGTATCTTCATGCAGCATTATTGTCTCGTAAAGAAAGTCTTGTTGAGAAGACAAAATTGTATAGTAATGAGAACATCTTGAAGAAAACCATCAGCTTGGAAAAATATGGGTCTGTCAGTTTCAATCTTTTAATTGACAGTTTTTTTACTATCTGGTTCGTTTTTATTTGCAGTGCTGGAAGAGGAGTCTAAGAGAAAAGAACTCCTTAAAATACGAGCAGAAACGAAAAGTAAGACCAAGAAATCGACGGAGAAACATCAGGAGAACAGACGGAGGCAAAATGCTACACCCAAAGAAAATTACGAGGACAGTAACCATGAAGTTAGACATCAATCCTTTATGAAGAAAGTTAAGAAAGTTTCTGAGAGGACTAAAGATGAGGATGAGATCAGAGTGGTCAGTAAGAGGGCTCCTGATTTGCCCAAAAGGCCTAAGAAGCCAGCTGTTGCTTCAAAGGGACCAATGAGCTACGAGCAACTATTGGCCTTGGCAGCTAACCAACAGAAAGGGGGTGAAGCGCCGAAAGGAAAATCCAAAACTGTTACAGACTCGGCATCCAAGTCCAAGCAAATAATGAAGAAGGTTTCACAGAAAACAAGTGAAATGGATCTTAAGAAAGCAGTTGCCGCTCGGAAACTAGGAGAAATGAGGAGACAAGAGTTTCTCGCACAAAGGAGAGGAGGTGATGAAAGTGGGTCTTCTGGAAAATCAAACAGCCCGATGACAAATGGAGCAACGAAACCGTACAAAATTAATGGGAAGGTGGTCAAGTCAGAACTACAGAGAGTTAAATCAGGTTTGAAGAAGCCAGACACCGATACCTCGAAACCTGAGACAAGCACCGCAAAAACAAAACATTCCTCCATACCGAATGGTGGCATCAAACACAAAAGTGCCGGCAGCTCATCAAAAAGCGTCACAAATAATCAAGACAGACGATTGCAACAGACGCCGGAGAGGAAAAAACCACCAATGACGCTGACGCAGACCACAGTTGATCAGTATTTTGACGAAGTGCCCTCAGGACACAGACCCCGTCCAGTCTCAGACCGACGCCCCGAGCCCAAACGTCAGAGTAAAATGGACACATACTTTGATAGAGTGCCGTCTACCAGCAGACCAATGCCAGGTTCAGACAGAAGGGCTCCCTCTATGGGTCAGCAGATGCCAAGGAAAAGACCCGGTGATATATTGTTACTAATCGCAACCCTTTTTCCTGTCTCTTACCTTTATGCAATCCATCACTTCTTTCCCGTCCTATGTCCCCTTTCCCTGCCTTTCATGCCGTTCTGAATCCCAGGTCCTCTTAGGACAAGGACTGTTTCTTGATAGAGGAAATTGAGGCAATTTCCTCCATGCACCTAGTCATTGCCTTGGTGCCACTTGAAATATTCCAATAGAAATTTGGAGGAAAAACTACAAGAAAGAACAAAGTATCAGGTCTAACAAGGCGCTGTTTCGTTTTGTAAAGGGCAACCCGATAAGGTGAAGGTAAATTTCAAAGTGCAAAATGATTTTATCTTTAAAAGAGCATTTACACGTCACACATGCTTGAAACCACAACAACGTCTTATATGAAATGGGCAGGCCTTGATCTTAACCGAGGCCACCGAGGCCATTGGCCTCATGCCCTGTCGAGTTGGCCAGCATGCCCTTCAGAAAAATTGCACTGTCACTACCAACATGGCCAGCATGCCCTTGTACAATTTCTCTGATTCAGTCAGCAAAGGCCTGCCCCCGTTTTTCTTAAGATCGAGGCCTGAATGGGTACATCTTTGGGTACATGTATGTCGCTAAACCTATCCTGGACACAGAAAGCCAATGGTGCTGTGTGAGTTAATTAAAATGTGTCAACAAAATTAAGATACATTTTTTCACTGACACTTTCAAGGAGCACGGCAATGACCTAAAGCATAGAGGCAATCACCTTCACAAATTATCAGCCCTGCGTCCCACATACCTCCTTGAACATCTCTCCTCACCCCCACATTGCTCCGCCATGACTTTTTACTTCCACCCTATTTTGGTTTCCTCAGTGTCAGCAGCGCCATCTTTCCAAGCCAAGCGAGGCCGTCTCCTAAGTGATGAAGAAAGCGACTATGAGGAGGATGGTTTCATTGATGACACACCCTTGGAGGAGGGAGGGGAGGATGTTTCCCACTACATCAAGGAGATATTTGGATATGACAAGTCAAAGTAAGATGGAGATTCAAGTAGAAAGAAGTTAAAGGAGAGAGACAGAAAGCAGAAGATGCAAGGGGTGAACAATGAAGAGGGAGACAAAGGGCCAGGGAGGGGGTGCTGTAGAGGGAAGAAGCTGGTTTAACCACAAGAGGTTGGAACCACATAATCAAAGGTGGGAAAAGAGGGGAAAATAATTAGTGAACGAGACAGATTTGAAAAGAGGGGAAATCTGTGGAAAAAGGAGAAGGCAAAGACAAAAAGTAATGCCCTGTGAAATTATGTCAGAAATAGAGTGATTATATCTGACAGGTGTATCTAGTTTCTGGGTGTTGACTGTGGACCTATGTAAATTACATACAAGCGTCAACCAGCTTGAAAGCTGTAAGTAGCGAGACTTCACACCTACAGTACGACCATGTACGCACATGCCTGATGGATCGACTTTAAGGATTATCTGATACATCTTATCTGATTTGTGACTCCGTTAAGTACATTTACACAAGTTCTGTTTAAACCACCAGGTATGGTTATGAGAGCGACTATGCACTGAGGAACATGGAGGCAAGTTATCGAGAAATCCAGAAAGAGGAAGCCAGAAGGTAAGTCCGTTCAAAGATCTGAATTCTACAAAATTCATGGATGAACTTGTTTACGTTTCGTCATTTAACCCGTTCACATCGGAAGACTTGTATACATGCAAAGGTTTCGCAGTATTTGGAGTGGATGACACGCGACGAGCGAGGCTGGAAATGTCAGTAAGCCGGTTGCAGGGAGTTAGGCCGGAAATATCAGGATGTGCTACCCTCAGATGTCTCCTGAACTCGTCTGGCCTGGAGCCCAGTGAGCCTCGTGAAAAATAATCCCCCACCTGGATCTGGTGACTGTTAAAATGACCAGATTTTGGGGTTGTTCATCTTCTTTTTACCGCTTTCATAAATCTTCAATGATCTTCAAGTCATTGATCCGTCTTTCCTTGATCTTTCTTTCCTACACAGCTCTCGGATCGGAATGATGGAAGATCTTGAAGACATCAGAAGAGAAAAGGAAGAAAACAAGCGTCTCACTCAGATGAAGAAGAAGAAGAGGTAACAGCAACTCTTTGAGTTGATCCTGCCTTCCCGTCCACCATGTCCCACGATGAGATACTAGCCTCCATCTTGTGGCAACCAGTACAGGCAATGACTATTCCACTTCTGTTTAGTGTTTATTTATTTTGATGGACTGAGGTTGCTCTTGCCGGAAAAGGAAATTATAAAATTTTTGTTCATATAGCAACATAAATTCAATTTATGAAATGCATTTCTCTTGGTTTTTAATTACTATAACCTTTTGTTCGAATTTTATCAGAAAATGTTTGTTTTATCTGTTTTTGTAAGGTTTTATGTTGCTGTTCATTGTTGTAAATTTGGAACCTTCTTCTCCCTATTAGGCTATTTTTAATGGTTCCAAAATTTGGGGAAAGTTTCAGTTGGCAACTGATAAGTTTTCAGTAATGCATTTCTGTCAGTATTGCAACACAGGCTGAAACATTGCAAACAGCAAAAATATGCACACACATCGTTTTCAAACCCAACAAAAAAGCACATTTATTTTCAATTTCGAAAGAAAGCACAACAATTAATTTGATCAAATGCCATTTAAACTAGTACTCTACTTGCGTGTGTCAAACATTAACATTTGAATGATTTATTGAATGTTCATTAAACTCTACGTGAAAAGTGCCCCAAAAAAGTAATTTCTTAAACAAAGCTTGCCAATCGGCCGGGATGGTTATTTGATCTAGAAAGAAATAAAAAGCTGTAATAACTAATAGCAAGCTGTTAAAATGTACCAGTATTATTTGGACTACTGTGCCTAATTCCATCTGAATATAAAATTGTAATATTAAATGAGTCCTCATGAATTGGGAGAGACTAATCAGTGAAGAGATTTTAAGCCAGGGAACTATGGCCCCTTTTAAAATCACAGCCTCGGTTTGAAGCCATGTCGGTTATTTTGAAAACGAGCACCTTTGTTTAATGGGGCTTCAAACAGGCGGACAGACACCAGCCCAAAGCTGGGGTTCTGAAAAGGGTCCGTGTTTCGACATCAATATGAAATCAATTTCTGTGTGCCATCACTTTTTGTGAAACATGTGCAAATGAAAAAGTGCAAACGAGAATAAAGTGTGACTACATGTAGTTTATATATTTAAATACATTGTTTGACTCAATTTGTTGTAAATGTGTTTTTTTGCACTGTATGCCAGGGCTGTGATTTGTCAAGATTTTTCTTGATTTCAGGATTTCTTTTTTGATGTTCCTTCACCTTCAAATTTTCTTAAAGGTGAAGTATCATTTAATAATACCGAAGTCTTATAAAGCGCACATCTACCAACAATAAGGTACTCGTGGTGCTGGTGTTTTAAAACAGGTTTTGAAGTTTTTGAATGATGAGACTCAGTAATACCTTGTCAGGGTTTACAAGGTGCTGTGGTGCATTCAGCAGCCACTGCCAGAAACACCGGAGCAAACCCCTTCTCCCTATGCCGCAACTGCCATTTTTGAAGTCAAATTGCACTTACAAAATTAAATTAAGTAAGCGTGTAAACGCCACGCCGATAAAAAATGAGCACTTTATTGTACAACACATCACAGGGACATTGACTCCTAAAATGGCGCTACCAAGATTATTGTGATGATGACGTCGGGGCCCAATTACATTGAGCTGCTTAAGAACAAAAAGTAGCTAAGCATAAAAAACAATGTTGCTTACCAGAATAAGGTTACTTGCCAAAATACAATGTCACATGTACTATTTTGTGACCGGTATCCTGCTCATTTCTGCTAAGCAGAAAGTTATCAAGTAATATTTACTGCTCTTAAGAGATTCTTTGTAAGTGGGTCATGGGGTGGATTTTACAAAACTAGTTCTAGCTTAGAACTAGCTTATTTAGGACTAGTTACTCATCCTAACCAGGCTGGTCCTAACTCGAGATTAGACTAGTCTAGCGCTTTGTGAAATCCACACCTGGTGAAATGGGTCAATAGACTTAATGCATCCGCCGCGCGCCATCTTTGAGGTCAAATGCAGCACCAAACGTGCGTTGCAGCTCTTTTGACCTCAGCCCGTTCCTGTATCTAAGCTTGGAAGATAAGAAAACCAGAGAAGGTAGTGAATCTGTAGTGGCTGCTGTACAGCTCACGGCCGTCGTACAATTGCAGATAAACCTGATCACTGTCCTGTAGATCCAGAATGACACTGTTACTAGCCCCGTCTTCAGTATCTGTAATTCCATAATCTATGACTCCAACGGTGTGGTCACCTAGGAATACAGGAGAAAATGAAATAGTACTTTAGCAAAGATCTGGTTGTTGATGGTTACTGGATGTCTAAATTGTTTATAAAAGTATTTTAGAAAAATATACATATTTATGGATGTATAATACATAATTTTTACAATTTTACCAAAACAAAAACCAGATGGAAAACACAGTTTTAAGTTTCAAACTTGTCTTTAATTTCTTCGTGGCCCTCACCTAACTGAGTAACCTAATCGTGTCGAGCGATTTGTTTTTAAACAATAAGTTGAGAAATAGATAATTTAATAAACAAATAAAAAGATGTGCTTTCCTCAATTTTTGTTACAAATTGAAGCAAAAAGGCCTGATGACATTGGCTCTAATTATTTAACAGGTTTTTTGTGCACACTTTGTCAAAATCTGACCCTAAAAAGATGTTGAGTCAAATGTATCCCATTGAGGAGGGTTGTGCAAAGAAATAAAAGAAGGGAAGTTAGTTACAATAAAACTGGTAACATTGCTTTGTTATTCTAACCTTGTCTTGGTAACATAAGCAAGAAAATATGCAGTAAAAAAAATACATCCTCCCCGGCGGGGAATCGAACCCCGGTCTCCTGAGTGACAGTCAGAGATACTTACCACTATACTACCGAGGATTGCCGAAAGGGTCATGAATTTGTTAGACAATGAACTAAAAAGTGTATATATTATGCAACACTAGTCTTTATCCAAGACGCTCATTTTGTTCACCAAACGATATTTTTAAGATTAATTCATTCTACAATGTACTTATTTTTCATTAGCAACTAAATTACAAGGAACTAAATGTTGGACAACTTCATGACTGAGTTCAACCAGGAAATGACATTTTGGTCTGTTTGCTTGTCCACCAACGTAACAGATGAGCGTCTGGAACCACGACCACGCAATGCAAGGAGAGAAAATTGACAACGTGACGACCAAAGTTCACGCATGACCAAGCCCTATAGGGCAGGGGGCGGGGGTTGAGGGGCCTGCTGTGTTCAGGGGGTGGGGAGCACAATTTACAAACCAGCTTTCTAGCTTGGTGTTATATTAGACATTAAAATAATATGATCCTTGCTCAAGTAAGTCAATTTTACCTTGAAAAAAGAATCAAAATGTTGAATCCCCTAGGAAAAATGGTGCCCCCTTCCGTTCCCCTTAAAGTTTGCCCTAGTTACGGCGCTGGTTGAATTGCTATTTGTATATGAAGACCAGAGTTGTTAACTTTCAAAATGAGCTATCAATGAAAAAATCCATTAACGATTAAAAACAGTAATTATAATTTAAAAAAAATATTTTTTGTGTGGAACAGAATAAATAAACTCGGCATAATGCTGCCTGCTAAATTTCACATTTTCACGTAGTTGGCCAGGATAATCGTTTCAAAAACAATATTTTTTTGTAGGCATCTACAAGGTCAAAAGGAGATTTCTTAATATTAGTTGTCATAACATGCTCTTTTAAATTTGGTTCCCTGGAACCAAATTATTTTCGAGCACAAATCACAGGAGCACGGATCATACATCTTTAATTGAGTAACCATGGACAAGTGTTTTGCAAAGAATTAAAAGAAATGAGGTTATTTTAAAAAGAACTGGTAACATTTTTAGTCTACACTTGTCTTGGTAACAGAAGCAAAAAAAATACGCAGAAGGGGATAAAAAATCAAATCCTCCCCGGCGGGGAATCGAACCCCGGTCTCCTGAGTGACAGTCAGAGATACTTACCACTATACTACCGAGGATTGACGATATAGAGAGGATTTTTTTATTTAATGAACTAAAGAGTATCTTCATAATGCAATGGCTAGTCTCTGTTCAAAATGTCCATTACTTGTGTTCATTACACAATATTTTAAGATAAATTTATTTCAAAATACACTTATTGTACATACGTTATTAAATGACAGAACTAAATGTTTGACAACTTCATGATTGAGTTATACCAGGAAATGATATCTGTTTCGTTTGATTTGTGCACAACCGTAACGGATGAGCGTCTGGAACACAACGACCACGCAATGCCAGGGGGAAACTAACTACCGACAACTACCGACAACTCAATGAAATTAACCATGGATTATGCTTTATGGGCTAGAAAACGTATACTATGAAGGCTGCAGCAAAAGAATGACAAAACAGTGGTAAATATAAAAAGTGTTTACGTCCGTATGGTAGAATTATCTGAACCGACGTAATCGCCCCGCCCATGCGAAGTCAGCGGACTGTACCATTATGCCATGGGTGTTGTAGAAAGTGGTGTTGTGCATGCACTAAAGAGCGCCCGAGTTTCCGTTTGCATCTGTAAGTCCCGTGAGACACACACAGGTAGAATTTATGATATTTTGAGTAAAATCTGACGTGTTGTTTTGAGTCATGCATGAGGAGTGACACTACAGTACGCCTTTTACTAGAAATGCGCGAGCTGATTTTATATCACGAACGCGCCTTTTGTGGGTGGGCGGGGTTGGGGTGGGACGATGACCTCAAATGACACGTAAAAAAAAGACAGACTCACCATTTTTGAGCAGTTGGACAAGAGGAAAATTCTGGTTCGATGACTTGTAGACGTTCACAGAAAAATAGTAAGTCCCTGAAAGAAACCATTAAACTTTTATTAATATTCTCAGAAAAAAATGAGAGAAATCATAGCAGTAATTAAGTCCTTAGCCACGTAAACATTTGGAACGTCAATAAGTAATTTACGGTTTCGAATTAAATTGTGCATTCTCGAATTACACTAAGTCATAAACACACCCCACCAGCCTCGATTTGGTTGTCTTAATAATATGGGAAACAGAGATGGCCACACTACGCCCACTTGCTTACCGGGAACGTAACAGTGAAAAATCCCCGTCTCTTCGTCGAAATGCCCTCCTTGATTTGTGAAAATCTTCTGGTAAGTTATTATGATTGGCCCGTTGGTTGCCAGGAGGCTGGTTGTCCTGGCAGCGGAAAAGGCGACTTTTCTCCGGGAGTTTCTCTCTGGATTTCTTGGGGGGTCGGTCTCGGGCGGGGGAGAGCAGGCTTTGCACTCTCCCATTTCACCCTTTATTCCTGGGAAACCCCTATCTCCTTTTACACCTGTCAGAATTTCAACAAATGAACATTTTCTGATTATTGTAGAAGATGACCCAAATATGAAGAGTGCCGGTTATTATTGATTCCTGTTTCAAGATCAAACCCTTCAGTTGCGATGTGCAATAGCCTAGAGTTTAACAAATATTTCAAGCAGAGGGTCTCGAGAATATTTGTGTAAAAGGATTGTTTCATTGAGAGAAAAAAAAGTGGGCAGTTGCTTGTTAAATTACCAAACTTGATGGTTTTTATAGGGTACTTTTAAACAAAATTGAACCAAATTACGGCAAAGCCGGCGCGTTTAAAAGACAACAAGGAACGGAAGTTAATAAATATTCACTTGCTAACTTGCAATAATAATACTTGCAATAGTAATTTGTTTAGGGTTCTTTTGGTCATTTATTTATATTCGCCATACCCTTTGTCAAAATGGCGAACAATGCAAATATGATTCCAAGACGAACCCTAACACAAAACATGTAAAAATACAAGTTAGGTTTTATGCATCTCAAGTCAACAGTATGGAGTGTCACTGAACTGGACAGCGCCATTACTTTTCTACCAAAATATTGAGGAACTTCCCCTGTACGATCTTTCACTCTGTAAAAAAAACCACACAAATAAAAACATAAGATGAAAATCATCTTGCACCTCACCTTGAAAGCCGGTTATTCCTGCTGGTCCCGAGGCCCCGGGGGGTCCTGGGGTACCAGTGAGACCGTGTTTCCCCGGTAGGCCTGTTGCTCCCGTTTCGCCTGTAGCTCCTGGCTCACCTTTAGCTCCTGTCGGTCCAGTAAAACCAGGACCACCAGGGGGGCCTGTGAGTCGTCAAGACAGAAACGCAAAAAGAAAAAACAGAAATTAATATCATGTGGTTTGCTGGTGCTGTTTTTTCTTCTCTTCTTATTTTTATCTAGGGATGTTATGTGTTTGTTTCGCAGTTGGGGTTGTTGGGGGTATTGTTGTTGTTTATTTTAAAAACAAGTTAATATTTACCATTGATGCCAGGAATTCCTTGCTCCCCCGGTTCACCCTTCGTCCCAGAGCGCCCAGCAGGACCAGGTTGCCCATTATTCCCATTATTTCCGGGATTTCCCGGAAAACCAGACGGGCCTTGCGACCCCGGGAAACCTGGCGCTCCGATTGGTCCCTGCGGACCGGGCGGACCGATGATGATGGGCGAGTCGCAATGCACCTTCTCCCGGGGATAGCACGTCTGGTCAGGGGTTGGGCACTCTGGTTGGGGCTCCTGCTCGGGGATTGGCTGAGTGCTGTTCACTTTTAAAGCAGCCACTTCTGGCGGTTGGTCGACGTCAGCATGACAGCAGCCAATCAGAAGTGACATGCAAATTAACAGAGCAGATGAGAAAAGGGCATACTTCATGATGTCTGCAGAAAGAATGATTAACGCGAGAAGTGCCATTTACAAATAATTATCTCAATTCCATTTTTTCCATTTTTGTAAGATGTCGCGAACAAAGGGTCAAATTTATCCGAAGTTAATAATACCACCAATCCCAAAACCCACATAAAACACAAACAAAACAAATGAAATAAACAATTTAAATAAATATTATACAACAATACATGAATAAAATAAACGATTCGTAAACAAAGACACAGAACTTTAAATCTTAAAATTCCGTGAAGAAAAAGTCATAGGTTAATAGTCTAGCAAACAATAAGCTACCAACTAATCATCAGCCAGTACCTTTTTGTACGTTGCTGCAGACCAAAACCCGCACATCTCTTACAATAAAAGTCATACATTATTTTGACGTCAAAGAAAATTTTAAATCATATTAATAAATTAAACTTGTGTCTGACCAAAAACTTACCAGGTGGAGCAGAGTACGTCTTCTTGAAGAAAAAGATTGATGTCTTTTTCTGCCTCAATTGCAGATTAAGTTCCTTCTTGAGTATTGAACCCGATGACTGGTTTTCTTGAGCGAAGTCGACCGGGTACTTCAGCTGAAATAATGCTTTCTGCAAAAAGCAGCGCCAGCACAAACCGAACCCTGGCTCGACCGGATATGAAATAATATTGGGGTTCCTTGTGCTTGCCGCCAACCGTCCCTTTTATAGGCTTCACTTCGGAATAATTTATTTTTAAAAGAACAATGGGGATTTATCAGGCCAAACTGAAATAAAATTGTGTGTCGTCTGTAAGGTTGAACAAGAAACGCAATCTGAAATTCAAATTGTGAAAGTACGACTTTATACAAGAAGGGACATTTCCGGGTTTGTTTTGGGAGGAGTGGGTGGAGACCTTGGTATTGGGGTGTTGTAACAAGAAGGGGAGAAATGACATTTTAGAACGGGTCCACAAGGGAGCAGAGTGGGTCGATTAGTTTAATAAAATAATGTTCAAATAAGGAGGAATAAGATGGGGGCGGAACGTGGGTGGTGGTGTCGAACATAAGTTTCTCAGAACCGGAAAAAGTGGAGGAAGGTTCATCGCGCGGTCAGGGTGGAGGGTCTTGTTTCCAAAGAAGTTACTGCAAACTGAAGGTGTAGCTCATTTTTGTGAGAGGGAAGGGGACAGAGTAAACTGATTTCTGCCACTGAGGGCGTTCTTCCACAGTCACAGTTTGTGAAAGTGGTTGTCTATGGCGCTAACACGCAACGGGTGTGATCTCATAATACAGCTTTATTTGTAATACATCCATTTTTTCAGAAAGATATTAGCTTGCAGTTACAAAAACCTCGTCCATGGAAAGTCCATACTTTTTATGTACATTCGTGCGGAACCTTTGAGACAGACTACTTCCTGCTGTTAATTTAGTTAAAAATGAAAGGTCTTACAAAATTATCTCACAAGTTTGGACGTGTGAATTTTATGTGAAACAAGCTACGACCTTTGCAGTTAAAACCGTGTGTGGAAGGTCATGACTATCTCACACCAGTATGCATCGATGTGGAACTTTTCAGAAAAATAAAACCGACCTTGTTGAGCGAAATTTGTGAGGCTATGGCAGGATGAACAATAGGCTTGCATGTACAGAAATCCGTCCTATACAAGATGAGATTTTGAAGAGAACTAATTATTATTAAAACAAAGTTCACAAAACATGAATCCATCACCGTACAACTGGAAAACATGATTTTATTTCTCAACGGCCTTCGGAGGAAATTTTGTGTTTTAACAAGGTCCACCGGAAAAGGGAATTTATGCCAGTCAGTGATTTTGAAAAATATTGTCGAGTGGGTCGGTTATCTTGCTTGAAAACTGACGACCCGGGGGTGGTTGGATTTCATGTGACTCACAGGTCACAGGAAGCAGGGGAAAAAACGAAAATGAAAGATAAGGAATTCAGAACAAGACAAGCTCTGACATAACTTATGTTGTAAAAGTTAAGGATTTGTAGGAGATATAATAATATATAGAACATGCAACATGTGGCATCACGTTAATATAAGAGCCACAGAGCCTGGACTTCCTGCAGGCACAATTTGTACACAGCCCAATGGAAGAAAACCTTGGAGATTACACCGTCTTATTTCTATCAACTTTTGATATGAAGAAAGGGGGCATATCTCAAAACTGGTTCAGTTGTTATTTTTTATAACTCTTGAATTGATGTGGAAATTATGAAACACATATAAATTTAAAAAAAAATCCCATAATGACCAGTGTAGTATCTGCCTGCCAGAAAAGGCCTGGAATGTGCAAGGTCATTATTGTTTTTGTTTACAAAGGTTACAATGTATACGATCGGGTACAAAATGACCTAAGATTTTATAACTGAAAGAAGTGGTGGCTCTGAAGAGCAGTTGGTCTTGCCTTTCTCTACGTTTCGACAAGTGTGATCTAGTCATCATCAGATTGTTTATGTCACACTTTGACGTCAATATAAAGACAAATCAACAAGAACATTATCACAAAGCAAGTTTAGACAAAATCAAAATAACCAAACCATGCCAACCAACCAACCAACCAACGAAATAGGGTAATTATAACCCCCCCCCCCAAAATGGGGGAATTTGGTCTGGTCTCCTTTCGATTAGTAGATTATTGACGTTAATTCCTGAGGATTTGCAGACTCTATACAGCAGCACAAAATCTAAAGTTACTACAAAACCACTCTCGCAAAAATGATAAGAAAAACAAAAGGAAATGGGGTGCTTGTAAAACAACTTATAAGAATCAGATGTATACCCTCCAAAAATGAAGACAATCACAAACTTTATGCTGTTGGTCCTAGCAGCTCATTTGCATTAATTTGTTTAATTGTCGTATTTTTACACCGATTTCACAAAACACAGCAAATAGTTTTCTTTCTTACATATATTTACATTTTTTTTGTTGATTTAATACAGAGGACAGTGCATTTAATTAAATATAGAGATCGATAATACTGTGAAGATATAATTTATGCAAATATAGGTCAGTCAAAGGTCAAAGATATGAATAAAGATAATATTAAAAAGAAAAAGAAAAACATGAAATATAGATGTTTTGAGTGACCTCTACATGACCTTTTACTCATAGGGAGAACTCAACCAGCCTTTAATGACCTCAAGGTTTTTCTGTGATTGACCTGGAAATGACCTTTAGGCAGTTCATAACTGATCATTTAATGACCAGTACAAAAATCAGGCTATTTCTCTGGGGGAAAAAAATATGACCTTAAATGCACCTGACCCAATATTCAGGCATTCCTACTTGACCTCTTAGTGACCCCATATATTTCATAAATGACCTTTTGTGACCTCTCTCTACGTTTCCATAGACTCTTCTCAATACAAAATTTGTCCTCCCAATCACAGAAAAATCTATCACCACAAAATCTCCCCTTATGAGTTGTCTGGGGATGTGGCCAAATAAAGCAAAACAAATTTAAATAGTCAGAACAATCATTGCTCGTTTTCACTGCAGTTAAAAAGTGACGTCCCGCGACAAAACCAGCCACTTCTTGGGAACTGTGAGATCGGATAAAAAGTGAAGACAACCAAACCACCAGCCATGATGCATTGTATGAATGTGATGTGATGTCGTAAACATTCTATATGTTGAGAAATACTTATATATTATAGGCCCAATATATGTATCTATTTGATGAGCAAATAAACCTCGTTTCGAGTTGTGGCATGAAGTGGATGGTTTTGGGCACTGAGCGTCACAAATAGTTAGGGAGCATAGTTTACACTCATCTGTCTATTGTACAGTGATGACCAATGCATTTCAGAAAATAGCAATGCAAATAACATGATTTTAATATCAAAGTAAATCCAATCCAAGCAAATATACTTTAAAAAAAAAATTATAAATACAAAAAATCGGGGTGGGTGGGGTGGGGGGAATCACAAAAACTGAACATACTTTCTCCTCCAACACTGTTTATAGGAGTAAAGTTCAAGTGTTTTGTACATTTTCAAAAGGAAATGCCCTTTCTAAGAGGAGAAACTTCTCATTTCTTATCCCTTCCGGTATGATCTTCAACCAAATGAATGTAATTAAATGAAACTGTGAACGGCAACGCAAATAGAAAAATACAAAAGTCTGCTTTGTACATAAAAATACAAGATCAGATGATAGTATTTGAAGTAAAAGTCCAGTGCTTTCTATTTACACAAAAGTGCTATCAATGGAAGGGGGTGTGGTGGGGGTGGGGCACATTTTGTGACAACAGGGGTCGATTTCACAAAGCACGGAGATTCATCTTAAGATGAGTTGTCGATATTGCCATGGTGATTTGTCTTGTGACATCACACGTTGCTAAACAATAGACCGATCCATTAAGCCCCGCCCCCATACGTGTTTACCAATCACAGCCATAAGTACGCCACTAAAAGTCCGACAAAAGTCCGACCTGATAAAAATCCTATTGGAAAATGTAAACATGCGTGCGCGTACTTATAAGGCGCGTGTTCATTTCGTGCGGTGTGGCATTGAAGAGACGCACATTGTGCTGCCCACGTGTACGGTGGTGATTTAAGCCAATGCTGTGATTGGTCAATAAGTTTAGGGGCGGGGGCTTAATGGATCAGTCTATTAAGATTGATACACAGTTAAGGTAAGTCGTAGCTCTTTACATCTTTGCTTTAATCGTGTGTCGCTATCCCTGCCACAGGCCTTACAGCTTTCATCGACTACTTCATTTGCATAAATAAGACATACAATGGAATAATCAAGGCCATAAATAGAAATACCAGACAACCAATGAAATGGTATACACAAGCTATGAATATTTATAGTAATGAATAAATTTACAGAGGCATTTGCATGTGCATTAGCGGCCAAACGATGACAAAAAGTAGCAAGAAATTTTGACAGGGGACAGCAGTGAAAGCCCTTGAATCTTTGATTATTTCCCTAAACGGTTTTGGTAAAATTTATTGCCTTCTTGTAGGGACGCAACTTCGGCTGCCAGGCAGAAAGAAAAATCGCTTACCAAATTTACTTCCTTAGCACAAATAAACAGAGAACCAGTCACAGTCAATATACAATACATGGCATTTTGGCTGGTTAACATTTCTGCTGAGCAAACTTTAATGTTCTGAGCACTTTTTAAGCGTTCATGAGTGTATGGTCTCATCACCCAAATTCTCTAAGCTGATGAGTAGAAAAATCATTACGAGTAAAGCAAATTTCACTGCTGAGCAGAATTCAGCAGGGAACCAGCAACAAGCAACGTATGTAACACTGCTTTTTGGCTGGTAGCCCATCGCTGCTGAACCAGATTTCACTGAGTCAAGCATCTCGGTGAAGGGTTTGTTGTAGTTGCCGCAGTAACTCGTCAGTGTTTTCCTCCTCTTACTTGTTGAGGGAACTCTTGATACGTTGTAATCTCTTTTTCAGGTCCTCCACATTGGTGTCGGGGACGGACGAGGGCTGAGAGGGCGCGGTCATCGATGACGAAGACGAGCCCAGGGAAATCTGATTGAGAAAGCGATAAATTTAGTCACAAGAAATTTGGTTGTCCCATTATTCGTTTAATCGTGCATTAATTCAGAAATTTTACAAAACGTTCTCACTAAAACTCCAATCATGCACGTTCATGCTTGAAGGAATTATCACACAATTAATTTTGAGAAGGAATGGGAACAGGAAATGACATAAATAAGATGAGACTCTGACAAATTAAACGGTAATTACGTCTCACTAAAACTCCTTAACACTTCAGAGTAAATCACAATGTTATTTTTTTTTGCAAGAAATGATGGTATCGCATAGGGTGAAAAAAAAAACATCACACAATCAACAACAAATAAATGAAAAAGAATTTTACACAAAAAAAAGAAGATGAAAACACCACTGTTATGGCTCTGTTTACAACAACTGAAAAAAAATTTACACTCACAGCAAGTAGCAGTAAAATCCACGCTTAACATATTTAGCGTATCTTTCAGGTTAGCAAGTTATTAAGCATTTTTAGCTTGCGAGAAATTTGACGCTAAGCCTGTAAGCTGACAGAGATGGCTATCAGCGTTCTGCGCTAAGCAGAGCCATGAACACTGCCTAAGTCTGCGCATAAAAATGCAGAATGCTGAACTGCATTTTTACCATTTTCTCGCAACTAAAAATAACGCAACATGCTGACATTTTTACAGGTTGATTTTATTACATATATCTTGACTTGTGCAAAGAATGGAAGCATTTACAGACACTTTACCAATGTTGAGCTGGGGCTTCAAGTCAGACAGTGATATCATCATAAAATTATGAAACCTATCTGGAACTAATGCAAAGCACAAACGTTTTTTAAAATGTTAGCATTTTATAAATGTTATTTTACTTACACGTTCTGGGTTATACAGATGCCTTCCAGAGCGCTGATTATTGGTTAGGAGCGTGCAAAAACAGAAATTGGGTAAAAATAAAAGCCTTGTGGTTAAATTCTCCGTTTGTGTTACTCGTTTTACTGTTTTGGGGGTTTGTTTACAGTGCTAGAAATAGTGGCAGGAATCGGGTGGCAATAGTTGGTTACTGGTTAGTAAAATGTATGCGAGTGGTACTCGGGAATAAAACTCCCAGAATGCTGTGTGCGTATCGGCTTTGAGGAAATTTGTCAGGGATGAGATATGACGAATGTGAACAATCATGAGAATGGCTTGCAGGTCTCGGTTCCCCCCGATTCCAAACCCTCCTCCATGTTACAATTCACAGGGGTGTGAGTGGCCACAAACAAAAGCAGCTGAAAACAGCAAGCAAAAAGCTGAAATTTTAAAAAAGTTCCCACAGTTTTATACAGAACAGGTGTACAAAAAAGCTGAAATTTAGAGTGAAAATCTAAGCAAAGAAAAAAAGCTGAAATCAGCTTAAAAGCTGAATTCTCGCACCCCTGAATTCAGGAGGTTTACAGACTCTGTGCATCACCAGAAGTACAAAACTACAGGTTTGGACACGATGTGGACTATTTCTTTTTCCCTTAGATTGATTGCTTCACATCTTTTCAAGAAAATTGAAAGGCTTAAGGAGATCTTGAGAAAATGCTTAAAAATTATTACTGCAAAAAACTGAAAAACAAAATGAAAAAGACAAAGTAAGGAAATTAGCTGAGTAGCGGCATGCCTCAACTTCAAATCTTACATGCAATATAGACTAAACTGAGCAGCTCACTCTTGGGTGTTTACACCACCGCCCTGTGAATGTGTACATATGCCCGCCGACACGCTACTGTCGTGTTGTGGGCGCGTGCGGCGGCCATAGCTCAGTGGTGTAAAACACAATAAACGAGCACTGCTCAGATTAGTGTATTTATATATGACACCTGAAAATAAAATGGAGAGAGAAAAAAAACCAAAAAAAAAAAACCAAACAACAAACAAAATTATTTAAATACATATTTTTTCAAGACTTTTCAAATAAATAGAGGAGTGTTTTGTAAGTATGTGGTGATTTGTCCACAAGATCTGTTCCTGCATCATATAAAGTAACTAGTGGTTAGTAACAGATTTAGTGCTTTTTAAAATTGAAAAATGCCGTTATTGTGAGAGTCCTTCAAGATGCTGTCAAGATGCAAAAATGGTGGCTTGGGGTTCTTGTTTGTCCGTCATTGTGTATGTCTTTGTATTTGTTGTTTTGTCAGTCATTGCCTTTCTTTTGGTCTGTTATTTGCCTGTTTTTGTCGGTCTTTTTCCATCTGGCATCTGGCAGGCTGCACTGACAGTCTTTCCATTGTGTCTTTCTGTCAGTTAAACTGCCTTTGTCTTTCTGTGTGTTGTTAGTATTTGTTTGTTTGTCTTTTTGCCTGTCGTCTTTGAACCTTTTTAGCCTGAAGTCAGACGGGTCAGTCATCATTAATTAGAAACTGGTTAATGAGTTTACCTCGTTAGTTTGATGACGATGATGAGAAGAATGATGCTCAGAGTGAAGCTTTCATATCAAAACAATAGTCAAATATCAATTAGTAAATTGATTAATTAGAAATATACATTTCCACCTGACAACAGTTTTACAATTTATCTGTATAACATGGATATTTACTTCAAACAAAATAATAGCCTTAAATTCGATTACATTGATTCCAAAAGTAAAATCTGTGGGCAATACTAACAAATTTGTTCCTAACCCACCAATCAAGCATTATTATAAAATAAGGGGTCAAATATGTCAGGTACACTATTTTATAGTGTCTCGGCCAAGCGGTGTGATAAAGCGCTGTGTCAGAATTGCGTATTATAGTGGATTAAAGAAAAAAGAAAAACAACTTTGCCCTCCAAAATTGTAGTAGCTTTGGCTAAGATGGATTGGTGAAGATTCAGACTTACTGTTGTGTCTTCTTGGTTGCTCGAGATCGTGTCGGCCTTCTTATTTTCAGGAAGGTCGGGTCCGTTGTCAAAACCGCATCTCGCTCTCAAGACCTTGATGCGTTCCCGGAGAACATTGGCGGATTTGATGTCATCGTCCGATTGGGAAACTGCCGAGTCGGAAGGCTCTGAACACAGCCAAGAAGCCAAGGAACGAGAGAACAACTTCAGAAATATACACTCCGACAGGTAGTTTGGTAATTTTCAAAAGGAGAAATAATTATTTCTACACGAGACAGCGGCAAAGACTTAGGGATGCAAGCATGATGAAGTCTGAGGGGACATTCCGATATCCTCAGGTGCTGAGAATTGACTATACAGCTCTGTTGGAATTAGCCGGATGAGGCTCAGGAAGCATCTGTTGCTAAGGCTGTTGCTTGGGCATCCTATGCTTCAATGTATGTTCATGTACTAATCAAGCCACAGCCAGAGCCACAACTGCTACTTCTAGACCTTACCATGCAACCACCATCTTGGTCATGCTCCCCGTCTCCAAAAGCAATAATAAAAGCCAATTCTCATTTTCCCGAAACGGCACCAGACTATTTTCCCCTCCCAGCCTCAGTTTGGTTCCATAGATTTGAATATGAAAACAAAATGTCTGAACGAGATTCTTTACTCTTCCTTACCGGTTTCTTCATTGTTGTTCCTAGGTTTAGGAATCGATGGAGAGCTAACACCCCCATTCTCCTGTCTCTCCAGTGCGATGCTCCTTAACCCTCTCTCGATGTAACTCTGGAATATCTGAGAGGTCTTGTTGAGGAAAGGGTCGATGTCAACGTCTGGGTACTTCTGTTTGAAGTCATAAAGCTCTGCCAAACCCTGGAATGGTTGGATGGAAAAGTTTTCTTTTGTTGATTTGTTACATTATTCATAAATTAAATCAACCGTTGCGAGAAGTTGTAGAGAAATGATTCAAAATGATTATGCTATCTTTTCTGTCATCCAACGAACCCACACCCCCTTGAGATAAATACGACAAATAAAAAACTCGTTTTTTGTTTTGTTTTACCTCTCTGGTGTTTTCTTTGGAGCCGATTTTCTTGAAGATTTCTGCCAGGATGTCATTTGTTCTTGGGGGCGCTTTACGTGGTGATGTTTTGGCTCCATTCTGCAAAAAAAAAAAAAAACCAAATAAAATTATCACAAATAAATATCAAATAAAAAGACAACAACAGGAAATATTATCAGTTAGTTAATGAAAATTGTTCTTAGTACTTTCCAATAAAAATCAAAATAAATAAGAATAATTTATGAGTATATGAATACCCTTTTTAAAACATCCTGTCCAATAAAAGGAAAAGGATAATCAAGAAAGAGCAACAACAACAATAATAAATAAATAAATAAATAAATAAATCAGAGAGATGATTTTCAAAAAGAGGCTTATGTACAAAAAAGACAGGTGCCCCCAAAGATAACAAAGTTTCTCAAGATTTTTTCCAACTGTTAGTCAGGGAACAAGACCAATATGGAGACTGTACCTGTACATTCCCTCGATCATTGTCCACAGATCCATTGACAGAATCTGACGTGGTACCCGTACTACCCTGTGATGATATCCAGTTACTCCTTAGTACTCTTTTCAGGTACCCGTCCATTTCCGAGCTCTCTGGGTCTGTGATCAAATTCTGATAACTCAGGATCTTCAAAGGGGAAAAAAGAAAACAAAATTTTTTGTAAAAATCCATCTCTTGGTTTCACTCGATTTTTGATAGATTTGGTACTATACCTCCTATCTAATAATCACTCGTAAAATGAGGCCAGGCATACTAATCTCATCAAGAGTCCAAACATTTGGGTATTGAGTTACCATAGAGTGGAGTATTTTGAAGGATTTGGTACTGTACCCCCAAACCACCCACTCTTAGCATGAAGCCAGGCATACCAATCTTAACAGAGTCCAAAAAAATTGGATAGAATGGAGTATTTTAATGGATTTGGTACTGTACCCCCGAACCACCCACTCTTAGCATGAAGCCAGGCATACCAATCTTATCAGAGTCCAAACATTTGGGTGTTGACTTACCCTAGAGTGGAGTATTTTGATAGATTTGGTACTGTACCCCCAAACCACCCACTCTTAGCATGAGGGCCAGGAACACCAATATTATCAGAGTCCAAACTTGTAGGTGTTGTTTACAGAGTTGAGTTTTTTGATCAATTAGGCACTGTACCCCCAAACCACCCACTCTTGGCATAAGGCCAGACATACAAATCTTATCAGAGTCCAAACATTCAAACTGTTTTAAACTATTACAACTATTTGTTGCTATGTTTTATTTTAACCGCAAAACTTTTTGGAAGAAGTTTGGAACTGCCAGGAATACAGAAGCAATTCATGATGATTTTTTGTGGGGGATGGCCCAGCATCTTTGCCAAAGAAGTTTTGAAAGGCAAACAAGGATTTATAAACCCCACCTTCTCTCCGTGTATCTTGGCCAGTGAGTGGAGTATTGTCTTGACCGTCCGGAGTGGGGTGTCACTGGGCCGGTCACTCCAGCTGCTTGAAGGGAACGCCTTCAGGAAATGATGTAGATCCAGAAGGATGTGATCCACCTTCAACTTGTCGATGATGTTTGGCATCATGCGTACCATGCGCCACAAACACTAGATTGAGAAAGTAGTTTAAAATCATTTTTTTTTTTTTTGGAAGTTGATTTAATTACAAAGCTTAACAAATCATGACGCATTTATATTTTTAATATTTTGACATGAAAAATTCATATATTGATTACAAATCTCCAAAAGCATGGAGCCCTTACAGGATATTTTAAAAGATGATTTGATAAAAAACTTATGAAAAGAACGTCTTTATATTTTCTACATTTTATGGAGGGTAAAAAGCCACTCTTATAAAACTTGTACTTATTAATTTTTATTTTTAAACCTGTCAAACTACAATCGTCCCTCAATTACCAGAAAAATCCACCATTAACCAATCTTCAGTTTATTCGTAATAATTCTAGTAATTGTTGGTTCTTTTATTTCGCACATATCCTAATAGCTAGATCAAGGCACTTTACAACAATATTATCCCTATCCTTCTGGCATACTTGTTAGTATTATTATTATTATGGTTTACTAAAACACTTCAATACAGCAGCAAAAAATCCACAAAGTACGCTTTACAAAAGCAATCATTAAACATACACACAAAAATCAGCATTAAATTACACAAAAGAACACTGAAGTATAAAAACATTTGTAAAAAAATATACATAAAACAAGCATGTAACTTTGCAATCTCAAAAAACGAGGAAACAGCCAAACACACATAACTTTGTACAGTGTTTTTCAGTTTTCTACGGGACTAAAAGTGAAGAAAAAAAGAGGAAATCAGCTGATCCGCTGAAAAGTGGCATGTCGCAAAAAAAGCTGTAAGCATTAATTCTTTTTATAAATTTGATTCAAAATTCACCCATTGATCTACTTTGACCGTTCCTTAAACTTTCCCAAGTCCCTGGGGAGCATGCAACCCCAAACTGCTCATGAAAAGAGCTCAGGGGTTAATTTAACATAATACTGTCTCAGCCCTCTGAGGTTCCCATCTACACACCTGGGTCAAGAGAAGCAATTATGGTTAAACCCCTTGCTCAAGGATATAAGTGTCATGACCGGGAATTGAACCCACACCAATGATTCCGCCATCAAAACTTGAGTGAGTCAATACACTAGACTACTCGGCCATGACACGCCACCCCCCCTCCCCAACATACTTTAGAGGAAAAGTATCACTTAAAATCAAACTGACGAAACAAATTTTACCTTCATCACAAGTTGGACAAACTTTGGAGCACTGCTCTCCCGCGCTGCGCAGTCTTGTAACAGTTTGATGAGAGCTCTGAGAAAAAAGGGGCAAAGTATAAATTTCCAGATTTTATTTTGAATTTGTTCTTGTAGCTATTTTTATTGTACTCTTTTACTGTAGGGAAATGCCATGTAATCAAATATGGACAGAAAACCCAATACATATTTAAGACTCTGGTCAGAGGTGGGATTCGAATCATGGTTCCACACAGGTGAAAGGCAGGAGGAAAACACCACTAAGCCAACCTGATCTCCGAATAAATTCAAAGAGATTGTCAGTTTTCTATATCCAGTTTCGAAAGTAAACGATCAGAAAATCAAAAGTGGGAAAGAGATGAAGTTAGATGTAAGATGCAAGTTTCAACCCATCTCACCCCATCGTGTTACTGTGATCCGCATTCTCAACCACTTTGACGAGAAGAACATTGACAGATCTCATCACTTGAGGGCCTCCTTCGAGTACCATGAGTCGGTCGTCGAGTAGCACCATGATGAGTCCGTTAAGGAGATCACTCAGGACGTCCTTGGAGGCTTCCATGGCTAAGGGTTTACTATGAAAGAGCTGTGGAAGAATATTTCAGGACTTAAGGTTGCTGTTCTTGTCTCAATCTCCTAGACATCTTAAAGACTTAAAAATTCTCAAAGAGTCATAATCTACTCTCAAACCTCAACTATCATTGCTTAAGTTTGTCTTAACACTCTCCAACAGTTCCAATATTACACTGATTATGATGACACATCACTATGTCTGAAAACTCTCAAAATGTCAAAAACTCATTCCTCAAGATGGTCTTTAAAATCTCCAAGAGCTTTCCTCTAATCTTGACCCTCAAGATTCATTATTCAAGTATGTCTAAATGAAAACTGACCTGAATCGAAGAGACTCTTTAGTAATGCTCAAGTATGTCTACAAACTCTCAAAAGAGTAGAAAACTGAACGCAATTTGTCTTAAAAACTATCCCAAGATTTTTCACCTGGTTTCAGACGTATTACAAGTTGTTTTTGAACCCCTTAAAAACTCTTGACCTAATCTCAATCTGTAAGACTCATCACTCAGGTCAGTCACTCAAACTCTTGCCCCTGAGACCCAACTTTACAGTCTCGCTCAACTCAACCTCAAGACTTGAAACTCAAAACTCAACCAACTCAACGAAATCCAACGACTCTCTTACCGACATGAGTAGCGCCACCATACATCGGCACATCAAGACAACCTCCCTCGACGTTGACGGGTCACCCATGTGTTTACTGAAGGCCATCCTCATCTGCAGTGAGGTAGCGACCAGGAGCTGGTCGACATGGTCCTTGAGGATCTTATTACGCTCAGGCTCCTTCAAGACTTCATCAAGCTGTGAAGAAACATGATGTTTAAACCATGAAGGTATTCACAGACAAGGAAGGTAGTTATTGGTCAAAGAATTGTTAGGTCCAATCTGAAAGCTACAGGGTTGAGAGCCAATGCCGACAGGTCAGTAACTAGAATCCAACTTTCAGGACATATGTGAAAGATTATACTATTACAACTTTTTGGTAACCCCTGGTGTGGATTTCACAAAGCGCTCGGACTAGTCTTATCTCGAGTTAGGAAGAGTAACTAGTTATAGGTTAAAAGAACTTGTCATCAGTTACGACTAGTCCTAAGTTAGGACTAGTTTTGTGAAATCCACCACTGGAGTTATAGATTTTAAGGAGCTTCCTGGAACAGTATCCTCAGCACAAGAGAAGTAGATCGACGACCACGATCTCTTAATATCTGAGGAAAACAACAGCTGTTTTGATCAACAGGCAAACGTTAAAAAATATCTGAATTCAGAGACAGGCCTGAAATGTTTCATTCCAATGATTATGAAGTTCATATCAATACCAATCTGCCAGAGAAATCAGGGACGGGATTGCATGAAAATAAACAATCCTGAAAATTGGATCACAATTTCCTCTTGGTGTGGGAATGAAGCTCCCTGGATGTACAGAATGAGACATTTAAGAGGTTTTAACAGACTCTCTACATCATTTCAAATAGGTATCTGAAGGTCTGGTCATAACAAAAGAGTCTTTTCATCTTTGTGATGGCAAGTTTGCATCTTTCAAGAAAATCTGACGGTGCAGGGAGACCAATGAAAAATCCTGAAATCAGAGAAGATCCTAATAAATCACATTCCTGGAAAGATTTCCGTCTACAAAATCTTTTTGTTTCTTACCTTTGCTAGTGACTTGATGCTCACAGAGAGATCATTGCTTGCAACTTGCGAGACCATGAAATTGAGCTGCATTATGTTCGGGATGGGTGACTTTTGAA
Organism: Marthasterias glacialis; assembly: GCA_911728455.2. Taxonomy (NCBI): domain Eukaryota; kingdom Metazoa; phylum Echinodermata; class Asteroidea; order Forcipulatida; family Asteriidae; genus Marthasterias; species Marthasterias glacialis. The sequence continues at coordinate 1,336,213 of OU452240.1, forward strand.
TCCTTGAAAAAAAGAAAAAGAAGAAAAACAAAAGTTACAATTCTGAGTACAAACTAGAAGTTAAGTGTTCGTACAAATGATCACAGGGGATTTCGGCTGAAAAAAAGAAGAAGATAAAACATAAAAGTTTCATACTGGAAAGTAAATGTGATATATAAACATAATTAAAATTTTGCAGTAAATTCATATCACTATTAAAAATCATTAACTTTAAAACTTCCCGTTTAAACCGGAAGTAAAGGTCAATTAGTGTTAAGGATAAAATAAACACGTTACATATGTTAATTTGATACGACTCAAAGAATATAAAGTAACACTTTGTAGTACAGAAGATAATTGTGAATTTACAGAGGAATAAGGTGAGATACAATAGTTTTGTTGGGCGCCCCAAACTAAAACAACCCTAAGGTGCTGAAACAAAATTAATGAACCTAGATAATAGTGGAAAAGTTTTGTGAAATATATTTTTGAAGAGACATGTTGCACATTTCACGCCAAAACCTACAGTGCTTTAAAAAGAACAAATTAGCCAGAAGTAAGCATGAGATTCGTCTGTTTTTTTTTTATTTGGTGGATTTTTTATTGCTGTACGTGAAGATGTTTCGAAGCTGTTCGGGATAACTCTACCTTCTCTTGGGCAGGACAACGGGCTCCGACAACATCTCATCCACATCCGTGTCGCGGAGCTGGGGAATCTCGGGATCCGTCTCGCTGGATTCCAACCCGAGCTTCTCCAACTCTAAGGAGAAAGTCTTGGGCTGGTTCGAACTCCGGCTGGTTGGCCCGTTCTTTACGGCAGCGGGCGCCGTGCCTGGTCGCTGCATTTTGCCTGGGTTCCTGTTGGGGGGAGTATTTAAATTCAAGTATAAAATAATTTTGTTAAAAGAAAGAAAGTAGTTAACACCTAGACACCAGACAAACAATTACTCCTCAAGTAGATGGTGCTTCATTGGGTGGGGGTGGGGTGGGGTGGGGTGGGATGGGTGGGGGAGGGGGGCAACATCACATCATCCACTCAAATATTTAAATATATTCAGTTATGCAACTTGCAATTTTCAGACACAGAGTAGATTGCATTGGATACAAGTATTTGTTTTCCAGTTTTCAGTGGCACAAAAACCAAAAAAACAAAACAAAAACAAAACACCCAGAAGAGAGGAAATCAGCTGATCTGCTAGGAAGTTGCATGCCTGCATATTGACTGAACTAAAGCCATGCAAGATTGGAAGGTAAATTAGCATGCAACAGCAGAACCCAACAAACAAAAAAACAAACAAAAATAAAAAATAAATAAGTAAAAAATAACCCAACTGTCCTCAAATCATCAGACTTAAACCTTGTATAGCTATTAATAGCTTAGCTTTTTAGAAACACAACTATCCCAAATCATAAAGAAAGAACAAAATAAGGAACAAAAAGACACAAGGCTTGGTTTTGTAAAGCAAATAAAACCTTTCTAAATTGGTATAACAAAATTGCAAAGAACAAGTTTTGGTGATGAGAAACTTGGCATTTCAGCTTCAATTAAAGAGGACTTGCTATGCTGTCATGTTCAACTGGTCATGTTCCCAATGTGCCTAAGTTTATTGTAACTGCTGATTTGCGTTGTACCAACAAGGGAACAGACTCAGTTTGGATACATTAGTTTGAATGGAATAAAACCAAGATGGCAAAAATAATAATATTGAAAAAAGGTCTAATGAACCATGAACGAACTAAACTTCATTATATGAACTATTTAACAAAAAACAATATTACAAACAATCTTTTCCCACAGCAACTACACTTGGTTTACATCACAAAACAAAAAAAGCACCGCAATAAAAATCTGTTTCCAATCAAGCTTCATATCTGAAACAAAAATATCAACAGAAGTGCAGCAAACTTATTGAAAGGTGAAGTTTGAGCGATTCCACCACAGCGTGTGTAGTCCAGAGCTTTGCAACAGCACAAAACTGGCATTCAGTTTGTACATAACCAAAAAGAAGTGAAAAACAAACACACACACACACACAGAAGCTCGACATCACGGCAACCTCTAATAGACCTTTATCATGGTGCGGCCATTTTGATTTTACTCCCATTCAAACCAATGTAACCAAACCGAGGCTGGAAGGGCAAATGGCCTGGTTCCTTTTTGTACAATGAATATGAGCATCTATTACTGTTATTGGATACAGAGAACATGACCAAGATGGTGGCAGCATGATAAAGGCAACTACGTTCTAAGACAAGGTACGGAATACTTTCACTAAAGAAGTAACTTTAACAAGAATTTACAAGCCCCCCCCCATACCCCCGAAAAAAAAGGTGAGTAAATAGGCAATTTGAACGTCATTGAAAATTTTGCTCTGTATGATGAATCTAATATCGTCTCTGAAACAGGTGTTTAACATCCTTGAAGAAAAAAAAAACAAACACACAAGAAAAACACCCCTTCATAAAACTGCCTGTACCATTTAGGCTAGCTCTGAATTAGCATATGAAGCCCATAGCAACAAGCCGCAGCCATAGAAACAGCCACAGCCGCGAATTGGGACGCAGCCAAAGTCAGGCCTTGATCTTAACCGAGGCCACCGAGGCCATTGGCCTCATGCCCTGTCAAGTTGGCCAGCATGCCCTTGCACAATTTCTCTGATTTGGCCAGCAAAGGCCTGCCCCCGTTTTTCTTAAGATCAAAGCCTGCAAAGTACACAAAAGGAACACCCTTTCCCTTTCTCAAACATTTTGTTGACTAAACACATTCAACATCTTGTACACAGACAACAAAAAAAACAGTAAGTTTGCATCAACAAAAGAGCAGCACGTTGCGCTGTGTTGCCAGCTTGGATTAAAAACATTTGTTTTAAAAAGACTTGGAGGGGAGGAGGTTGTTGTTTTTTTTGCGCAAGGTCACAAAGAGTTCATCTTTACCTGTATTGATCTCTCCAACCAGGACTGAATGAAACATAGAAGAGAGGGTAAGTGGAACAGGGTGTTAAATATTGCACAGGGTTTTCAAATGGCCAGGTGGGTACATTCCATCACCCTATACGACTCGCCACCGTCACTTATAAGCGAGGCTGTCAGGCATCACCACATTGCTCATTGCTCTATTTCGTTTTATTTTTTGAATTCTGGCTGTGAAGCCAAGGATTCTCAGAAAAAGCGAACTTAATCACTATACCGGCCAAGAGCCCCATGGAGACAAGACACCGGGGTCCTAGAGGTGGAAGGCGAGGAAAGATACCACTGCGCTAACCCAACCACCCGATCGTGATGGCATGATGTGGTAATGTCTGACAGCCTTACTTATAAGTGACTGTGGCCAGTCTAATCAGGTGTTCACATGAACGTAAATGCAAAGTAATTACAGAATATGGTTGAACAATAGAAACTAAAAGGTGTACAACTTCTAATAGATTTTTCAGAAAAATATTTTCTGCATTCTTTTTTAAATTCATGGCACACTTAACCTTATGTTGAATCCAGCAGTAGGTTTGGTTTTGATGAACTAAAAAAGTTGTCAAACCAACCATGCTTGAATGAGTCTGGGTACCAATTCCATCAGAGACCTTTATGGTGCGGCCATTTTGTTTTTTCTCCCATCAACACCACTGTAACCAAAGTGAGGCCCAATGCCAAAATAGTTTGGTGCCTTTTTCGATAAAATGAGAATCAGTGTTCGCTACTGCTGTTACAGTCAGGGAACAAGACAATGGTCTCTTGATTGATCAGGACACGGATGGACTTGCAATGTTGTAGGAATTCTGAAGCATGTCCAGTTCAATGAAAATTCTAATTTCCATAACTGCTTAGTGTTTGTAAATCTTTTGCCAAAATGTAAGTTTTGCAACAGAGTGACTGGCTTTGCATGCATAACGTTCATGTGAAGCCCGCACCCGTCCGGCCGTAATAGTGAGTACATACTACTCAGCTACAAGCACAAGGAGAGTTGTAAAACACAAGGCAAAATACAAAGGGATGATACCTCAAAAGAGTGCTATGGTAAAGTTTAAACACTACAGCGTCAAAAATCAGTTTGCTACGATGAGTGGTGTGTAACTAACATGAAAAAGGATTAAGAACGACTAAAAGATAAACACTGTATGTCAATAGATCTCTTGCATTATGACATCACACGCTCAAACAGCGCCCTCACTGAGATCAAAGGAAGACCTTTTATTGGTCTAGAGTTGTGTGTGGTCAGAAATGCAAGTTGATAATTTGAAGGGAAAAAAATAAATAATAACAAAAAAACAAACAAACAAAAAAAGCCTTGGACTCAACTATTTGTAGTGTTTTTCAGTTTTCTTTGGCACAACAACCAATAAAAACACAGAGGAAATCAAATCATCTGATCTGTGAAGTTGCATGTGTGGTGCAGATATCAAAACACTTTCCCATTGTTTGACCTCAGCAATGGCAGTCTATGCAAGGTATCTATAAATTTGTCAACCTCTAACCTCGAATGAATCTCCGTTCAAGGAGTTTGTACTGAGAATGCTACGGTGCGTCTACACACAGCACAGCAGCACCAAAATCAGTTCACTACACTGGGGTGTTTAAACTATCTACAATGGCATTAAAAACATTTAAAACAATGCATTTGTGCATCAATAATCAGGGGCCAATTTCACAGAGCTGCTTAAGCACAAAAAGTAGTTAAGCACAACAAAATTAAACTTACCAGAATAAGGTTACCTTCCAAACTACCATGTCACATGTACAATTTGTGACTGGTGTCCTGCTCATTTCCGCTTAGCAGAACATTTTTAAGCAATATTTTCTGCTTAAGTAGCTCTGTGAAATTGGGCTCCTGGGTTCTCCCTGTGGGGCATTCTAGACCCACATTTTTGAAAGTGTGGCCGAAGCACGCTGAATTGAAATCAAGTCCTTGGAAGGTTTTTATTTAGGGAATAACAGTGCGAGGACCCGGTCTTCACTGCTTGGTAATGACCGGGGTGGTGGCTGGCCGCTGTTAACGACCAAGCCGGAGGCGCGGTCGTTAACAGCGGCCAGCCACCACCCAAGGTCATTACCAAGCAGTGAAGACCGGGTCCTCGCACTGTTATTCCCATTAATAAATACCTTTTTAACGAAATAAACGGCTAAAATCGTCCATTTTGTAACTTTTCTTTCTTGGCGATACTTTCTTGTTTTGTTAGCCGGTCTTTATATCGCCGTTAATACACCCCCCACGTGATCACGTTTTGACCAATCAGAATCCACAAACTGTCCTAGGTATTTATTAATTGATGTTCATGTTTGGTTCGAAAATCTCTACTGTGCAATCTGGAGAATTTAAAAAGGTTTTATGCTGTGGATTTTTTTTTTTAATTTTCATCTTAAATCTAGAAAATCAAATAAAAATAGACCAATTTTTTTTTTTTTGCAAAACGGCTGTAATTCCCGCGTATGGGCCCCAAATTCCCGTTTATCGGCTCGATATACTAGCTTGAACCTGGGGAGAACCCTGCAATAAGAGAGCATTGCAACCAGTGACTCAGGGTTGAACCTTCAGTGACAAGCCGACCAGGTTGTCCCATGGTAAACCCAGTGGTTACACAAGAATCAACCCAGAAGTTACCATGCTTGTGTAAATCTGTCAATGTCCAAACCTTAAAAGTATTTTACATTTCCTAAAAATTGAAATCCCATTACTTATATTTTGTTTGTAATTTTGACTGCCTACCCTACCTTTCTTTCTTTTTTTAAACAAATATCTCACAAACAGGAAGGCAGATTTTGTAGTGACATTTCCATAGGTTAGTTTATATAAACTGATGTCTTTTTTTTGAGGAGTTTACATATATTTTTCTTTTTGTCTTAAAAGATTTTGAAAGGATCTTCAAGCTGAAAGCTGTCTTCAATGAAGTACTTCTTGTAATACAGGCTTGATATTTGGTCCTTTAAAAAAGTAGGACAATTTTATTGAGTACAAGGACTGACCTACATGAACATATGGTGTAAGCTTTAATGGCCGTTTCCGGCTATTTAATCACAGTTTTTCTGATTTTCCAAAGGCAAAAAAAAATAATCGAAAATTAGACTTACGTAGGAAGTTTTATTGTCTTTTGTTTGTTGTCTAAAATTTTTTATCTTGCATTTTTTGGTATTTTCTTGTTTATAACTAAAATTTGTATCTATCCGTTTCTGGCGTTTGCGCTGTTGGATGTTGTACGAAATAAATAAAAGTAAAAAAAAAAATAAATAGATAGATAAAATAATGCGTGTACGAATACTTTTTCTCTAAAATAAGTTCTGAGAGTGACTTACGGCAAGCCGGCCTTCTTCGGGTCAAGCTTGGAGTTCTTGTCGTCTTTCTGTTGGGAGGCAGCTGGGGCAGTCTTGGGAGGAGCCCCGGAGTTCTTCTTGGCCGAGCGTTTGATTCGCTCTTCAAGCATTCCCATGTCCTTGTCATTCAACTATGACAAAAAAGTCCGTATTTTACAAACATGTCATTACAACATTTTGGGTAAATTCTATCAAATTTAAAGGTTTTACTTTGGTCACGCACAAAGTGTCAAACAGACAAAACAAAACTACACCACCACTGACGAAAATCTAGAGATTTGGACATAACAAAACTATGATAGGGATGAGACTTGATGAATGTGAAAATTCTTGAAAAATGGCTTGCGGGCCTGGGTTCCCCTTATTCTAGACCCAGATGATCCAAGATATTACAATTCAGGAGGTTTACAGACTCTATGAAGGCTCAAGGCGATTTGGAGAAAATCCTGAAATCAGGAAAAAAATCCTGAGAAATCTCATGCCTGTCTTTCTTTCCTCAGTGGGCACTTCATGTCTTTCAAGAAATTTTAAAAGCAAAGGAAATTCTTTGAAAAAAAAAAAAAAAAATAAAAAATCTTTAAAAGATTGAAAAATCAAAACAACTGGTATCATACTTACATGTCCAACTAACTTATAGATCTCCTCCCCGACTGCCTGGTACCCTTGCACCAGCGTGTTGAGGGCAGCAGAGCGCACGCTGTTATCTCTATCCGCGATCTGAACAGCGATTTCCTTCATGGCTTTGGGCGGCGAGGGTTGGCAGACATTCATTCCGTAGGTTTCAATAAGGTAGCCAAGTTCCTCGAGACATTCTATGAGAGTAAAAAAAAAACATCAGTGTTTTGTCTGAGTCGTGGGGATAAAATCTGAACCTCGATTGACTTCACCTTGCGCTTGCGCCGGGCAAGATGAGGGTTGTGTCACATGTCCCACTAGCCTTTTGAGGTATGGCGGACACTATAAAATTAGGAGTGCACTGTTTGGTTGTGGAGTATACAGACACATTTACCCAAACCAATTAGTTCCCTAGTAATAGGTCCCCCATATCTCAAAATGGTAGACACATCACAAGCCATTTTGAGATGGTGGACACATTACCTGGACACTATTCGGATTGGGTACACTCGTCTGTATATACCCAAACCAAACAGTGCACTCCTATAGTGTCTGCCATACCTCAAAAAGGCTAATTCCATCATCAGTGTCTTGAGCTCATCAGAAGTCAAGACGCCACTTTCCTCCATCAGGGTCTTGCCCACGGTTCACCTTCTTAAGGGTTGGTTCCACAACCCTGGGTTTTCCCCAAACAAAGAAAAGAAACAAATCACAACAAGGTTTACCTGTTCTTTGGCGAGAGTTCTTGGACTTGAGTCCGTCCATGATGAAACCAAACATCTTACTGGCTGGATAGACCTTTGTGATGAGTCTCATGACGGCTCGGACATCCTTACGAATATTCTCCTTGTTGTCTCCAACCTAGCAGCGATACAGAATTCAGTAAATTTGCATTAAGAATAGACCATTTCACTAATTTACATATTGACACGTGCCCTTTTTTTTGTGAAAAAGTTTGCCTTCAATGGTAGAAATATGGCTGTCGTGATCTTCATTTTTTTTTTCAAACTGGTAGAAGCCAGATTTCAAGCTACTGAGCTTCCGGGTAATCTCGGTGGTCTAGTTGGTAGGACAATGGCAAAGGTCGAGGGTTCGAATCCCGCCCAAGTAATATGCCTGTGGATTTTTTTCACAGAACTCTGGAAAGTACTGAGTATACAGTGCTTACACCACATTGGTGTATGGGTAAAACATAAATAAATATACATTGAATTCAACCCGTATAAACTACTTCAGTCACGACATCGGATTTTATCTCTACCTCAGTAACTCCACTTCTATTTTGGAATAAATAGCAGTGTTTTGGGTCTCGAAACTTGCATGGGGCATCACAAATGTCAAAATACTGGTGACCTCGTCAATGGGTTGACAATGTCAACTGTTTCTTTCTTACTTTCAGGATGAGATAAGGAATGAAACTGGATGCCTCTTGTTCTCGTAGACTCAGATCGTCATCGGCCATGACGGTGAAGACAGCCTTGAGGTACTGCAGCACCTTCATGATGACAGTGGTGTTGGTGTCGAAGAATCGGATGGTCAGATACTTGAGGAGGACGTCCAGGGATGCCATCGTTGCATCTTTGTAGGTGTCAAGATTCTGGAGGTATACGAAAATAAAAATTAAAATAAAAAAAACCCACATTTTTAACCCTAGTTCACACTCCATGTGAATCGTGAAAACTAAGGGAGTTTTGAAGGTTTGTATGGTGGGAATACCATAAAGTAAGGGTTTTCAGTGACACCAAGTGGTTTAGATCTCTTTTGAGTATATGTGGTTCCGAAGGAACCGGTTGACTCAACGTTTCGGACAGTATACCCTGTCAGTTGTCAGGAGACTGTCCGAAATGTTGAGTAACCAGTTCCTTCGAACCACATGGTGTCACCGCAAATCCTTACTTTAAAGTGAGTTTTCTTTGTGTCAAAATGCGAAGCATTGTATCATGAAAATTTACTTTAACTAGAAGTATGAAACCAGCAGTAACTGTCATTTCTAAAAGTCTGTTTTTATTTACTGAATTATGTGTGGACTTCTGTAGTGGGGTGGGGGGGGGGGGGGTGAGATATTACCTTAATTGATTTAGTTTTTTTTATTCCTGTGTAAATATATAATGATCCACTTGAGTAGTCAAACCCCTATGAAAATAATGGAATGACCCTCTTTGATGATGAAACCCCTTTTACCGTACATCTGGTTGCCCCATCTGTGACTACCCCTTTTACTACAGTGGAATACTCCTCTCCATCACCAAAACACCAACCCAAGATCCAACCACTCTGCTATAACAGGGGTGTTCTTACCTCTGTAAAGGTGGTGAGTGCTTGTATATGATATTTAAAGTCTGCATGGAAGAGGCTAGTCAGTATGGGCTTGCTGACACACGGCTGCATCTGGTCCTTCAGTTGATCGATGTACTCCAGTCTTGGCGCCGTGAAATTCCACTTCAAAACCTTCCAAATTGACAGATCAAGTGCAGGATTGGTATTAATAATAAACATATTTGTTTTATTTTGACAGCTCACTGATTGTAAAGATCAAAATGAAAGCTCACTGATTCTAAGGTTCATACCAGTACCAATCCCAGATAAATATTTTGATCTGAAAGCTCATTGATTATCAAGTTCATACCAGTACCAATCCTCCAGAGAAGTATTTCCATCTGAAAGCTCACTGATTCTAAAGTTCATACCAGTACCAATCCTCCAGAGAAGTATTTCCATCTGAAAGCTCACTGATTCTAAAGTTCATACCAGTACCAATCTTCAGGATAAATATTTCCATCTGAAAGCTCACTATTAATTCAAAAGTTCACCTAGTCTAGAACCTAGTCTTGGCCTTCAAGCTTTTTTCCCTTAGAAAAATGAAAACGATGTTTCCCTCTTTGAGAAACTCCAGGCCTACTGTCAGTTTGATGACAACACCTCATCATAATCTTTTTTTCTTCTTCCGGCGGTCTAGGAATACCAAAGAAATCATTTTTACCTTGAGGTCCTGTTCGTCCTTGAAGCGTTTGTCTTTGCCGTTGTTCATGATGAGCGGGGGGCCAAAATCCTCATCATCTCCCTTGCCTTTCTTGCTCGACTTGCTGGTCTGTAACAATTACCAACAAGAATGTTAGCTTCTTTAAAGACAAAAAAGTCAAATTCACTGTTTAGACTTTCGGCATAAATAAAATAGAGCCAACAAAATCTTATTGTTTGCCAACAAAATCTTATTGTTTGCCAACAAAACACTAGCTAAATGTGTGCACTATAGCTGGTTTTCTGTGGAACAAACCTACTCCACAAATGTTAGTATATTTTCTTTTTTGCCTCAACTTTTCGATACAAGTTCCATTATTTTGAAATCTGCACGTAGGAATTATTTTAGAGTTAAAAGTATTTTAATAGTGAACAAAGAAAACTGACCAGAGCAGAATTTGAACCTGTAACCACTGGCTTAACGTACCGACGCTCTACCAAACTGAGCTATCCAGCTTCAGTCAATTCTCTCTGTTCACCCCAAAATTTAATTAAAAAAAATTATTTCCCAGGAAGTCTCCCTTGTGGTTTATTGCTTGATAGTTAAAATTATTGTTAGGTATAAATAGTCTACAAATATTATGTTACGATTATTACTGGCCCAAGATTACTCCAACGAGTTAAAAATTAAATTAATTTAAATTTTGCAAATAAGCAGGGCTCGAATTTGGGTTAAAATTCTACAAGACAGCAGGGCTTGTAACTCAAAATGTTTTACCGGACAAGAAGTTATTTTGCAGGAACATAATCTAAAAGAGAAAAACTTTTCTACAAAAATTTAACATAGAAACTGATTTTACTTGAACAGGCATAACTTTGTCTTACGGGTTTGTAAACTTTGATACTCAACAGAATTGAAAAAATATTTATCGGACTCCAAAGTCAACATTTGAACATCCTTTGTCTTTATCAAAGATATACAGTGATGATCATTCAATTGAAAAACACAAAATTGAAAAACACAAGACCACTGGACTTGTCGAGTTGTGAGTTTACTGGCCTGATGCTAAAATCACTTGCCTCGGGCCTGCAGTCCAGTGCAAAATTCGAGCCCTGAATAAAAAGTGTTACGTCAAGTATTTATATTTAACCTTCAGTACAGAGTCTAAGTAGAAAAGTTAGACTAAATAAATATTTGTTGTCATGTCCAGCCACGTTAGTTAGGAGCATTTTCAAGACAGTATCTGCAAGGATGTACATGGCTTGTGACTTGGAAAATTTCTCTGGATCAGAATTAATATTCTTACGAGACCAGAAAAATTTTCTACCTCTTTTATATCCTTTGCTGAGCTTTAGGGGTAGGTTAAATGTTAAAAACATTTTATAACCAATAAATTAGTAACTTTTAATTTGTACTGTGTGTGTTTTTACTTCAGGAGAAACACAGTGGACTGCTGGAGGTTACGGGCCCCGATGCTTAAGTCACTGGACTCGGGCCAGTGGGCCAGTGTTTATTTCAAGCCATGAGTTTCTAAATCTTCAGATCTGTATTCAAGTTTGGTTCCAGCTCTAGTTCTGGTTTGAGCTACATCTACAGTTCCAGCTTCAGGTGCGGTTCCTCCTACGGCTGTTGAGCAAAACTAGAGCCACATGCTTTCAGCTACAAGCTTAAGAACGTCTGGCTGTGCCTCAGTCGGACTCACTCAATTCCGTTACTCTTTTGGTTAGTCAAAAAGAAACAAACAAGTTCTTGCGATACTAAAGCATGCGGTTAGTCTTTGAAAGTAAATAACTGGAAAGGAATGAAAGAAAAAGCCGACACTTGCTGGGGTTATAAAATGTTGATATTAGTGTCCCACCGGGGTGGAAATAAAATGGCGGACTACCTTTCCCTTGGCAACCGAGCTTTGTTTAGATTTCTTGGCTCCAGTGCTAGGGGCACTGGTGGTGGAGCTCCCGTTCTCATTGGCTGAAGAGGTGGAGCTACTTACTGAACTAGAATCGGGCTAAGGCGGGTACGAGAAACGGAAGAAAACAATGAATGTGTATTCAGAATGAGGGAAGGAGGGGTAGAGGTGTAGGGGTGGATGCATATGGGTAGAGGCAGAGGGGTAGAGGCGAAGGGGGAAGAGGCGAAGGAGTAGGGGGAATGGGGAAGAGGGGTTGGGGTAGAAGGGATGGGGTAGAGGCGAAGGAGTAGAGGCGAAAGGAAAAAGATGAAGGGAAAGAGAAGAACGGGTAGAGGCGAAAGGGTAGGGTGAAGGGGTACAGGCAAAGGGGTAGGGTGACAGGGTACAGGCCAAGGTGTAGAGGCGAAGGGGGAGAGGCGCAGGGGTAGAGACGAAGGGAAAAAAATGAAGGGAAAGAGACGAAGGGGCAGAGGCGCAGGGGTAGAGGCGAAAGGGTAGGGTGACGGAGTACAGGCGAAAGCGTAGAGGTGAAGGGGTAGGGTTACAGGGTACAGGCCAAGGGGGAGAGGTGAAGGGGTAGAGACAAAGGGAAAGAGACGAAGGGGCAGAGGCGCAGGGGTAGAGGCGAAAGGGTAAGGTGACGGGGTACAGGCGAAAGCGTAGAGGCGAAGGGGTAGGGTTACAGGGTACAGGCCAAGGGGGAGAGGTGAAGGGGTAGAGGCGAAGGGGTAGAGGCGAAGGGGTGGAGGCAAAGTAGACGGAAGGAGTAGCGGCAAAAGGTTAGAGGGGGAGGTGTTGGGGAGGGATAGAGGAGGGGTGTGGCTGGAGGCAGGATATTCAAGAAACACAACAGTTGGAAGGGAAAGTCATTCAAGAAACAAACAACAATGAAAGCATTCAGGGTTTGACGGAGGAAGAAGGTGAATGGTAATCGGAAGAGCACACAAATACTAAAAAACCAAGAATAATCCAAGCGTACTTGGACAGAGTGTGGGCTACAAAACTACAAAATATGAACAGGAAAAAAATGAAGCACATCGAAATAACAGTGAAATATTTCAATGGAGTTACAATACTCGAACACTAACAAGCCACATAGTTTCTATACTTGACATGCTACAACAAAATTACAAAAAAAAATTAATTCAACTTCTAAAATGACACTTTTTTTCTCACTTTAAAAAAAATGTCTAACACTTCGGGCTTCTTGTAGTCATAAGCAAGATAAGATAGGTCAAAGAGTTTAAGCGAATTGTCAACTTGACTTAAGACACTGTTAATTTTCTAAAGGCCACATGTGCTGTTATAAAAAATTCAACTTCACCAGGAGTAGAATGAAGCTCTTCAGAAGTCAGAAGTATTGGCAAAATCCAAGCACTGGCAACACCCATCCAGGCACAAAAAAAAGGGGGGGAAGGAAAAAGACAGTACAGACACATATCTTACTTTGTACAATTTGAAAAAAAATCTACAAGTATTAACAAAATCACCCTTTTTACGTACCTTTGCCGGTGCGCTCTTTGGCCGTTTCCCTTTTGCTGCTGGCCTATCCGGCTCCTCTTCTGAGACAGGGGACGGTTCCTCGGCGACCTTCTTCTTCTTGCCAGTCTTTCCTGAGCTCGCTGGCTTGCCAGGTTTCTCTGGGATATTGGCTCGCTGCTTCTCCATGATTGCACAAATGTTCGTCTTGGAGGACGGCTAGCAAATTAACAAATTAAACATGAATAGGTAGGTTTCAGTTTAAGACACAGGTGTGACGCCTTGCGTAATTGAAAATACATTTGTTTATTCTGCTTGGAAAGGATGGCACTAAACAGACATTGCTAGTTTTTCTGCAACATGATCGGTTTTCATCAATTTTAAAAAATTTTTTTCTATTATCAACCCAGCACCTCAAACTATTTGGTCATAATAATTATCATTATTATTATTTAAACCTTACTGATTATATAGTTCATACCAGTACCAATCTTCCAAAGATATGCATCTGTCTAAAATACTGTCAAAGTCGAGACAATAGAATTAGAACACCCTAATTTTATTTCCGACTGTAGCAATCGAAATTAAGGTCTCTGTCAGTCTGTGTTTACAAGCTGAAAGGTCTGCATGGTTTTTCACTATTTTCTCCTGACTGAGATGATGAATTGAGCCCAAATTTCCACAAGTTTGTTTTTTCATGTATATATTGAATCACACAAAGTAAGAACACTGCACAATCAGCTTTACCAATCCTACATTTCACCTTTAACTCCAACTCCCTTAAAAAAGAAAACTTAAAGAAGACGAAACCAACCTTGAGTTTCCCAGTCATCTTCATCATCTTATTGAACTCAAGATGCATCATGAAGACGGGTAAAGCGGCCTGAGCCTGTTTCCTGACGTCGCCGTTACGATCTTCCAACGCAGTGAACAGGATGGGAACCGACAGCGCAAGATCTGACGGCAGAGTCCGGTACTTGGCTAGCTTCTCTGCCAGCCAACCAAAAATCTATTTGGAGAAAGTTAAAATGTGAAAGCTCAAGAGAGAGTGTTTTTGTTTTTCCGACTAACTTGAAAAGCTGAACTCTCGTCTCCAGGCGAACTCAGTGGTCTACCAGTTGATGGATCTGCTCAAGAATGCAGTAGGTTGTAGGTTCGAATCCCACCTGAGATGCTTGAGCATTCATTCCCCAAGATTCAGAAAGCATGGAGTATATATGTACAGCTCTTATCAAACATTGGTGTCAGGGTCAACCAGAATAGTACTGAACCTCATTCTCGATGCAATAACTACATCAGTTACAAATATTTTATAAGAAAAATATTGGAACATCTTTTAATGATCGTTACTTTTATACACATCTCTTAAAGACAGATGCAAGAATGTCATCCAGACACAATATTCTCACCTCTATTCGGAGGTTGGGTTTATCCACTGCCAACGCAGTACTCAGAATCTCGTCTTCAATAAACGGGGCTAGGCCAACCTGCTCCTCAAAGGCATTCAGTCCAGCTACAGCGGCTGCCCTTACACTCGGCTAAAGTCAATTAAATATTAAAGCGTATCGTCAAGAAAAAAACAAAGACCAAATTTTGTCTTTGGTAGTCCAAGAAAATTTTGCACTCAGACTTGATGTATTACAATCAGAATAATCTACAAATCTAAAATTTAAAAAAAAAAAAAATCCTTCCTCACTCTAATAAAATCCAACACCATACGATAACTTAACACCCAAACTATTGGACTCTGATTAGATTTTATAGTGGTATGCCTGATCCAACACCATACAGTAACTCAACACCCAAACTGTTGGACTCTGATTATGGTGGTATGCCTGAACCCATGTAAAGCATGATCAGTTTACTAGTGCAGTCCTCAGTCCAACACCATTCAGTAACTCAACACCCAAACTGTTTGACTCTGATTATGGTGGTATGCCTGAACCCATGTAAAGCATGATCAGTTTACTAGTGCAGTCCTCAGTCCAACACCATTCAGTAACTCAACACCCAAACTGCGGTACTCTGATTATGGTGGTATGCCTGAACCCATGTAAAGCATGATCAGTTCACTAGTGCAGTCCTCAGTCCAACACCATTCAGTAACTCAACACCCAAACTGTTGGATTCTGATTATGATGGTATGCCTGATCCCATGTAAAGTATAATCAGTTCACTAGTGCAGACCTCAGTCCAACACCATTCAGTAACTCAACACCCAAACTGTTGGACTCTGATTATGGTGGTATGCCTGATCCCATGTAAAGCATAATCAGTAAACTTGTGCAGTCCTCAGTCCAACAGAATCAAACAAAACATGCAGTTGGATTTGGAAGTTTGGGAATGGTTAGGGTTCATATCATGGAGTGGTGTATTTTGATGGATGAACAATTTTAAACAGTTTGTTTTTTAAATTCTCTTTAATGTACTTTACTTGTGGGTAAGGAGGGATGAATCTTTCGCAGAATGACTGAATCTTTTATCGTGAGTCTGACAACATACCTTAACATCTGCTGTAATAACAAAGAGTCCGGGTACCAGACGTGTGACGTACGCTTTCACCGGTGGCCCCATAGCAGTGGCTATCATTGCACAAATATTAGCAGCAGTGGTTTGCTGTACACCAGAACAAATAACACACGAAGTTAGAAGGAGGCAAAGGCGTGAGAGATATCACTGAAGAAATAAAAAACAATGGATCAAGTTTTTTTTCTCCAAACACTTACCAATAATTTATTAGAATCTCCTAGCCTTGACTTCAAGGCCCCACCTAGCTCCCCGAGATTCGGTGTAATGTGTCCCGCTTCTTTTAAGATAACTGTGACCTGTCAAAAGTTTGTAAAAAATTAATAAATAAAAAAAAATTCAAAAAAGCAATAGAAGTTTGATAAATTAGAAATGTTTTTAAACTAACTGATACATGACTTAATCAAACAGCAATTTTTTTTTATATAAAAATGTACACTTATCCAAATCCAAACTTAATTGGCCGGAAAGCTGACAGCCACACAATAATCTAAAATATTGTCCAATCAAATATCTTGTACCTTATCCAGAGCCTCTCCTCTGATCTTCCACTTCTGATCAGAGAGTTCCTCAATAAGACCGGGAGTGATCTTCCCGGAGACGTCCGTCCGTGGGACCAAGTCAGCGATGTTAAAACCCCCTCCTCCTCCGTCTTCTTCTGCCTCTTCATCTTCATCTTCATCATCGTCATCGTCTCCGGCAACAGCCCCAGGAACCTTGGATTTTAAACCCCTGAAGGGGACAGGGGGTTTGTTGGTACCGACCTAAAAATTCAAGATATTGTAAAAAGAAATTCTTAGATTTGTTTTTGTTTTTTTGGTTTTTATAGTTTGACAACAAATTGAAGCAGAGATCTTGCAATCTAATCCCCTAAGCTGGGCTGGATGTTCATGATTATAACAGTAAACGGATTAACCCAGTTACTACGCGCACATGGGCACCAGCCAGCGGTCACATCACAGATTGACAAAGACAGCACCCTCTGTGATTTGACCGCAAACGTGCATGTGTGCAGTATCTGGGTGAGGGTTTATCTTTCCATGCACAGCCACGGGCCTGCTATAATCATGACAACACAGCCTCCTTCAATCTAGTAAGAGTATGCGACTCTACCACCAACCTTCTCCAACATCTCCGCAGCGGGAACGTTTTGTCCAAATAAGACAGCACTTTTTAATAAACGATCTTCAAAAACACCAAACTCATCTCACCTTTTCAAACTCCGCGTCTATCTGGGCCAGCAGGGCTGCCTTCTCGCTTTCAAACAGCGAGCGTAGTACCCCACCCATGTACATGTACATGACACCCATTAGTGTGATTGCACCAGACCGGACTTGCGGGTTGACGGCCGCTAGAGCCATCTTTATGAACGGGATCAGAGGTTTGACATTCAGACTGGGGGTAAACCAAAAAGACTTAATTTTTTTCTAGGAAAATTACCCTTTTTCATTAAGTTACATTAACAAGTTGAAAAACCATTTAAAATCAGTCAGCTGCCTTCACAATTACCCTTTTGAACGTAGCTTAGCTGTGCCAAAATAAACACAGCTTTTACAGAGAGGAATTTATAACTACTATTTTTGTAAATCTTGAACTTACGTGGTGAAGCCGAATTCTTGGATAGCTTGTGAGAGCCAGTTGAGTGTCTCAGCCTGGTTTTTGGGGTTCTTCTGTTCAGTGAATGCATATCTTATAATCTGGAGAGAGACAAAGGCGAAGTTTCATAACATGCTCACATTGAACAAGGGTTAACTAAAAACAGACACTTTTAACTTGGGAGAACTTTGCAGAAGCGCAAAGCACTTAAACAGAATTAACACAGAAAGGTTGGTTCATGCAATCAGGTTACCAGCTAAAATTCTACTTCAAACACCCTCTGTGGCTGGTTCCCTGTTTCTTTGGCTTAGTAGGTAAATGTTCCACTGTGAAATGGCCAGATGCTTGCCGGTTTTGGGGTCAAAAGTGTGACAATCAAATAATTCTTTTGCACCTCTCCGCCGATGTATCCTAGCTGTGTTGCTTCAGCAACAGCGGTCAAGGACTCCTTGACCTTTGCCCCCGACTTGATGTCTCCGATCTTGTCGACGAGGCCGGAGATGACGAAGCTGGCTGTCCGCCGTGAGAAGTTTGCCTTCTCAGCTAGTACACCAACCATTGCTACCTTAGCGTTTAACACCTGTCAATTAAAAAATAACCGAAAAAAGTGTTAAAACAAGAAAATATAACATGGAGGTCTCAAATATCTCACATGAGCCACTCACAAAATTGTCCAGTAGGTTACCAGCCAAACTACCATGTCGCATGCACTGATTGTGACTGGTTCTCTTCTCTTTTTTTCCGTAAACAGAACATTTCTTTGTATTCTAGCTGAAAAAGCTCCAAGTAATTGAGCCTGGATTGGATTGGAAATTTCTTTACCTGGAAATTGGCTTCTTTCCAACCGGGCTTTTTGGCCAAGATTCTGACGAAGACTTGCGTGTTGACGTCATTCTTGTCCATATTGTGTACTTTCTGAGAGGGAAAACAAATAAAAAAATAGAATAAAACATATGCGACAGAA
This sequence comes from Marthasterias glacialis, assembly GCA_911728455.2. NCBI lineage: Eukaryota > Metazoa > Echinodermata > Asteroidea > Forcipulatida > Asteriidae > Marthasterias > Marthasterias glacialis. Next base: position 1,354,537 of record OU452240.1, read on the forward strand.
ATTACACTTTTACTACCCGTTTATTGGGCCTTAAGCATTCCTTAAACTATCTCAACACTTTTGGAGTATGCAGCACCGGCAACCAAATTGGCAAGCAGGTTGCTACTCATTCACATCAACAATCTCTAATAATAATAAAGGTTATTTCTAATGCGCCAAATCAATCTAAATACAGTAGATATTCAAGGTGCAGAGAAGAAGAGACAATGAAGAACAAAGAACAAATGCAATCAGGCCAAAAAATAACAACTGAGGAAATTATACATGTGCAAAGCAATGAACAATAACAAACAAACAATCTACGAATGAAAAGCTTTCTTGAAAAGGAGTGTTTTGAGTGCCACTTCAAAAGTGGAACATCTGAAATATGATGGATATCTTGAGGAAGATCATTCCAGAGAGAAGACCTCCGGGTACCCATTTACTCCTGGGTGATGAGAAGTAATTGTGTTGCCCAAGTGTCTGGCCAATGAAAACAAATGTCACGACTGGGATTCGAACCCACACTCTGATTACTCAGCCATCGGAACTTGAGTTGGACGCCGATGACAGCTCGGCCCTGACACGCTACTAGTTCACTCTCTAAACTTACTGTGGTGAATTCCTCCATGGCAGCCAACCGCTCCTTCCAGTTGCTGCTCTCGAGCTGCTGGATTACAGCTGCCGACAACGCCGCTGTGGCCTTCTCAACGACCTCTTCATCCTGTGTGTCAAGAAAGATAGAAAAGTCAATCACCTATGAAATCAGGTGATACTTTAAATTTCTACCGTCACATTTTATTTCACCACTGGAGGATGAAAATTGTGTGGAGGATGAAAGTTTATTGAATTTAATGTACGTGTTATCTCATCAAACTACAACTGAAAAAGTTTCTTGAAAAAAAAAAAGTGTTTTTTTTTTTGTTCAGATTAGCTGGTGAAACTCAAATTGGGGCCTCTGTAATTGCCTAGTAGGAAACTATAACTAGCAAACTAGTAAAATGTGCATCCCTCCAGCCCTACTTAAGCTTCAACATCAGCATTCTCCTGAAGACGAGCAGAGTATATTGTTTAAAACATTGAGACCACACCAACTCTTTTCAGAGCCACCACTCCTCCCAAAAGAGATTTATACATGGTTGTACCCGCAAGTTTACTAGTTTACTAGTTATAGTTTCTTATTGTCCTTCACACCATGCAAAGCTTCGAACATTACTGAATTGCCTAGTGTCTGACAACAACTTGAGAACAAAGGATTTTTCTTTAATGAGTTCCTTTATGGGAACAGCTCTTTAAGTGTTTTTTGGCTCAATGGCTGTACCTATCGAACGACAACTCAAAAGGAATGTTGAGAGTAGCTCCGTTATGGAACAGGACGTTCTTCACAAGGAAATATTAAAAGAAGTTCCTTTTAGGGAACAGGACCTTCTTCTTTGAGTGTTCTGTGGTCCGATGGCTGTACCCATTACACAACCAATAAGGAATGTTAAGATGCTCCTGTAAGGAGCTCATTACATATGCATCTAAGTTCAAAGGTCAGAATTGATCAATGCGATAACATCTTTAATTTAACAGAAACAGTACTTACTGCGAGAAAGGGTTCAGATTTCATGTCTTCTGCACCGTCTGTAGGTGAAGTTTTCTTCTTACCGGTCTTCTTGGCGGCTGCCTTGGAGGCTCCGGCCTAAAGTAAGATTACAAAAATGAGAATGGTTAAGGCATTGGGAGTAATCAAAGATGGAAACAAGAGACGAAAGATGTCCTGAACAGGGACGAGATTTGATGAATGTGAAAAATCCTGAAAATGGCTCGGGACTTTGGGTTCCCTTTAACTCTACTCTTCCCGGAACCTCCCAGATGTTAGAGTTAGAATTCAGGAGGTTTACAGACTCTGTGCATCACCAGAAGTACAAAACTACAGGTTTGCACACAATGTGGACTATTTCTTTCTCTCTTTGGTGACTGCTTTACTTCCTTCAAGAAAATTTGATTTTGATAAAATCCTGAAATCAGGCAAAATCCTAAGAAATGCCAACGCCTGATTGACACCAGATGGAGAGTACATCTTACCTTTGCACCAGCTGACTTTGGTCTAGCGCCGGCCTTCTTAGAAACAGCCTTGGCGGGTGGAGCTTTAGCCTGAGGCTTCTTCTCTTCTGCTTTGGGTTTGCTGGATTTCTTAGCGGTAGTGCCGTTGGCTAACTCTACCTTCTCTGCACACTCAGTAATCTGACAGGGATAGAAGTGGAAAAGATGACTTCAAAGGAGCAGAAATATTTCAGTATAAAATTGGGCTCTAAAGCTCTCCTTTGAGAAAGCAGGTGTATTGCTAGTTCTAAGTTGCCGCTTTTCTGTATTTTATTTATTTATTTATTTTTTTCAAGAAAAAGAAAATATACAACACTTGCGTAAGAAAATGTCATGCTTTTGAAAAACACAAATTCCACTATCTTCTACATGTGTATTTGGAATTTTCTTGTTTTAATTCCGAGGCGGCTTTTTTTCTCGAAAGATCAATGAATCAGATTGAACGTTCAAGTCCGTACCTTGTCTAGTTTGATCTTTTCCACGTCGCTCAGGAACGGTGCCATGGGTTTCTCTCCGACGACTTTCTGCGCGGTGGCCAAGGCAAGCGACGCTCCGTCTCTGACTTCTGGGAAAGTGTCGGATAGTTTCTGTCCAAGAGTGAGAGGAAGGATAGAAAGTTGGATTCAGCATTGGTGTAAAACGTCAGAGCAAAGTCTGAACAACTTTAGGTGAAAACGTTTCTTTCACATTTTTTAATGATGCAGTTATTGCATCTGGGATATAGAAAACCCTTTTTGTCGTATGGCTACAAAAAGAAGAAGAAAAAAAACATAATCTCTGGAAATATGTATTTTCTGAAAAGGAGATATAATTTCCGCAACCGCAAAACACTGTATGATGATGCAGGGATGCGATTCAACAAAAATGAGAAAAATGGCCTGGGGGCCTGGGTTCCCCCTTATTCTAGAACCAGAACAGAAATCTCCGCTCATTTTTGCCAGATACTTACCTTTACTAGGAGAATACACAGCGGTTTAAGGACAGCTTTTGGAAGCATTGTGACGGTGCAAATACGGAATGCTCTACTTAGGAAGAGGGTGGTTTCGGCACGGATAGAGGGATTCTTGTTCTCCAGCGCTGCCAAAACGTCTTCAAGGATGTTCTGAAGAGACGTCTGAATAAAGGAAAAGAAGCGTGTATGAGACCGGTTAGAACTGGTTTAAACTAGGCCAATCCTGATAATAAGACTTATTTTTCAACGAGTTGCAGAGTAGCATCAAGCCAGTTGGAACCAACTCAATCCAGAAAATCCTCACCATATGCATTTAACCGGTCTAGGCCAGTTCAATTTGCTAACAACTAGTTCAAAACAGTTCAACCCAGAAAATCCTCCTGCTGTACGTCTACCTGGTCTGAGCCAGTCCAATTCACTTACAACCAGTTAGAACCGGTTCAATCCAGAAAACACAAAGTCACTTACCGACGGGAATATGGCATCAGCGGCTTCTCTCAGCGCAGTCACTACGGCAATCTTCTTCTCCTTAAACTTCTCCAGGATAGTGGATATACACTGACGCAAAAAAACAAAAACAAAAAGTTTTATTTCTATTTAGATTTTCACAAATACTTAATGTCCCGAAAGTCAGAACCGAATTTCTGACAGAAGAAATCTTTGAGTGAAGTACATCTAGTCTCACTCATAACTCCTGTACACCTTGCACAACAAAACCGACTTTTATAAATTCTGTCTGAAATAATCTTTAAGGTTGAAAGGTTAACTTTTGCAGAACTAATTACATAGCATTTTCAGAAACTTAACCTCAGTGAAAAAAATGGCCATTCTTTACCGCTGCATCCTATAGACCCCTTGTCGTAACGTGACAAACAGCTACTGTCTGCCACGCCCCCCATTTTGGAAGTCAAATTACACGTAAAAATGATTGTAAATGTGTAAAAACGGTGTAAATAAAATGTGTACCTCTGTTTCGTACAGGAAGACATTGACTCCCAAAATGGCGCAACCAAGATTATTGTGATGATGACCTTTCAGGTGCCCCCCATGGTAAATCCAGGAGTGAATTACAAACTATGGGCCCCCTTGGGTCAGTAGGCACAATGACATAATTACATGAATAACTAATGGGCGACTTCTGAGACGTTAGCGGGCGCCCCTGTAAATGGTCCTTTTCTATTATGAGAGAAGGACCGGTTACTGGGGCACCTGCTAACGTCTCAAATGCCTCCCATTGACATTCGATACTTACGAGCACAGCGTACGGTGAGAACTTTTTCCTTATTCCATTCGCAAGGCCGGCCAGGCATTTCCCGGCGAGTGCAACGATCATGACATTAGTGTCCTTGGCGATAGTCTGTGGACGAGAATGAACAGTTGTCACGATAAGAGTCCCCATGTGCATGATAGTGCCAATAGACCATTATCATGCTGCCACCATCTTGGTCATGTTCCTTGTATCTGTTAACAGTAATGAATGCTACTATTCCTTGTACAAAAAGAAACCAGACTATTTCTCCTTCCAGTCTCAGTTTGGTTACATTGATTCGAACAGGAGTAAATCAAGATGGCAGCACCATGATAAAAAAACTACAGGAAAGGTAAAAATGAAGTGATCAGAGATTTTTCTCCAGAGTAAATAACTACCTGAAACCCACTACTTACCCTTTTTAAGACGCGTATGAGGTCGGCAAAATCACCTGGTTCTATTTTGGGATTGGAAACGAGGGGAAAGAGAGCCTCAAGGGCCTCTTTGCGGGTCTGCCACTTCTTCTCCTCCTATAAGATGAAGAAAAGAAAAAAATGATTGAAACAATTTATCAAAATTATAGACTGGTGCCTTTCCAAACTAATTTATGCACTGCAATTGCGGGCGTCAAATAGGAGAGCAGACAGAATTTTCAGCTGTGAAGATATTTTCATCAGATCGGATTTCATAACCGACAAATAAACATTCCAAATCATTCATAATTCGCCCCCCCCCCCAAAAAAAAAAAAAAAAAAATAATAATAATAATAAAAAAATGTAAAAAAAAAAAAACTAAAATAATAAAACAAATAAATTAAAAAAAATGTAAAAATTTTTTTTTTTTAAATTTACAAAGTCAATAAAAAAAATAAATAAAAATAAAATAAATATAAAAAAATAATAATAATAAAAATAATAAATAAAGAAATAAATAAATAAATAAATAAATAAACAATAAATAAATAAATAAAAAAGTAAATAACTAAAATTGACAAAAATTCAAATAAATAAAAAAATTAAAAAATAAAAATCACTGATGGATTCAGTGCTGACAGACTGAAGAGTCCGTGTATCACCACTCATAACAGAAATAGCTTCAGAATTATCAATCTCAATCAGGTACTTAGTTACAATGTACCCTTTTTTTCAGCTGGACTCCCCTGGGTTATGGGCTTGAGAAAAGTAGTATGAAATCAACGTAAATTACCATGTTGTCGTAGAAGTCTTTGGGTATCTTACTGAGGATGTCGACCGCCTCTATGAGTTCAAACGGATCAATAGCTGGACCAGCGTCTACTTCATCTTCATCTATAAGTGATCAATCAATATTTTTGATTACATTGACGTTATTGGTTTCATTGCCGATAGCATAAAACTATTGATCGTCTGTGATACCTTGATTATACTGATGTTATTGGTTTGCTTGTCGATTGCATAAAATGTTTGATCATCCAATACATTGATTATAGTGAGGTTACTTGTTTGACCATCAACAGCATAAAATCATTGTGATCATCTATCAGTGATCAATCAATATATTATGTTGATAATGTTATTGATTTGGTTGCTGATAGCATGAAATCATTGATCATCTATCAATGATCAATCAATATATTGATTATGTTGATATTATTAATTTGATTGCTGATAGCATGAAATCATTGAAAATCTACATGTGATAAATCAGTTTGATTATGTTGATAACGATATTGATTTTAGCAAACAATTTTTGATCATCTATCAGTTAGGATGGAATTTGACAAGTCTAACACCCAAACCTACCATCATCTTCCTCTTCTTCATCTCCTTTTGCTTCTGCAGCAGCCTTGAGGTCTTGCTGTGACTTGAGGAAGCGAGTTTGTTTGGGAGGTTTGCTCGGAAGTTTCTCAAACTCTTCTTCTAGTTCCTTCATCTGTTGGATAAGACATAAGAAATATAGGCTTGGTAACCATCAGGTAAAAAATTGATTAGTTTCAGTCTGAGAACTCACTGATTATAAAGTTCCACCAGAACCACATCCGCTTGAAAATAATTTCCATCAGAAATACTGTCAGAGTTGAGAAAATCATTCTCATTTATTTCGATTGCCAGAATCCCAATAAACTAAAAAAATATAAACATAAATAAATTGTATTTAAAGTTGTCATTAAGACACATAACCACACAGATTGTTTAAATTTTCAGCGTTGATTAAAAAATAATAATGACTAGTTCTTATATAGCGCATTTTACAATAAGTTTAATGAAAACTATGGAATAAGGATATTTTTCTCTATCGAGAACAAAGATGTATTTTCCAGTGTCATTACTAAACCAACCTGTACTGGCTTGATGTTGGACAGGCTTGGCTTCAGGGCATTCGCAATCCACCTGTAAAGCTCGACGGCTAAGAGCTTAGCTTCCTCCCGAACATTCTTATCGCTGTGCTCCAGGAGCTTGCTGAAGGACCTCACAACAGGTTTGAGCTGTATGACCTTTGACCCGAAATCTCGGATGGCCTCTCGGATGAGCCTGCAGCAGGCAGTGACAATCTTGGGTTGTTTGTTCGTGAAACCTTTGAGTAATTCCTCCTGTAAGACATTTGAATTGACATTACACACGAGATCAGAAAGAATGTCAGACTTGCCGGTGAAGATGATATTTTATAAAAGAAATTGGAAGAGAGAAGACAAATTGAAAAAAAGTGAAGTTACAAACCATGACAACTTCTTGCTTCTCCAGTTCGATATACAGCATGATGATTTCACTGGCTTTCTCTTTTGTCTTTGTCCGTGGCGAGTTCAGACACTTCAGCACTATGGCTGACACTACCTCACCACAAGTCCTAAAAAATAGCAATTATTATGGCGATATTTTTAGTATGGTGGCAGATGAAGCTGTACTGATTATGAGCATTTGTAAAAAACAAAACAAAGAAGGCATTTTTTAAGGTGAATAACAGTTCCAGGACCCGGTCTTCACGATATGGTAATGACCTTCTTGGGGGGCGAGCCAATCCATCAACAGCGGTCAGAAACCAGCCTGGTCATTACCTAGGCCAAGTTCGCACACGGACCAATTGTCGACTGGTGGCTGATATTAACTGGTACTCATGCTGAAAAACATTTGTCTTGGGTATCAGGCAATATCGACCTCTGGTCCACAAATGGTCCCTGTGCTAGCTAGCCCCAGGAGTGAATAACAAAATCGGATTAAAATACAAAGAATATCATGCCCGTCTTTGGGGCAGTATGACAACAGGCTTCTAATGAATGAGCCCCGAAACAAATGCCAACGCAGGAATACAGAGGAAAGAATGACAGCATTCTCTTTCTTTCAAATGGTCCCTGTGCTAGCTAGCCCCAGGAGTGAATAACAAAATCCGATTAAAATACAAAGAATATCATGCCCGTCTTTGGGGCAGTATGACAACAGGCTTCTAATGAATGAGCCCCGAAACAAATGCCAACGCAGGAATAGAGGAAAGAATGACAGCATTCTCTTTCTTTACCTTGGCGCCAAGGCAGCATTGTTAAGGAAGGCTATGACTGCGTCCAACCCCTTCTCTTGAGCGACGGCGTTTGAGTCTGTTACAAACTTCTTGAGGAGGCCGGCATACTTTGAAAACTCAGGACTCTTTTCTTCTGGGATGCGACCGAAGATTTTCGCAGCTTCTTCGTAACCATGTAACCTGGCTTTCCATACCTAGCATGTAGACAACAAAATTGAAAAGCTACAAAACATATCGAGGATCAAAAACAAATCGATCGCAAATCTGCTAGAAAACAACATTTTAGGTCAAAAATCTAACTGATAAAATAAAATATATTTATTCAATTTTGGGGTGAACAAAGAAAAACTGACTGGAGCAAGATTTGAACCAGACTACGATATTTAGTCAAGAGTTCAAATCTGGTGTTCGCTTACCTTGTGAACGCATTGCTCATCAATTGGTAGCTTCAAATACTCTGTATCATCAGCCATCGTTGAAACTTAGAATCACTCAAATCTTTCCGCTGGTGCTGAGCCACTGATCTGTAAGGACGAGACAAATAATGAAGACGGCAAAAGTGATGAAGACGTCAACAACAGGATCGAATTCAGGATTTAATCAAAACACAAAGGAACAAGCTTTAGGAAATATCATATTAATTAGCCTTTGCATCCTGTCACATGTTTCAGTCAATCGCCGTTCAGATGTCTTAATTAAAGCCTTAGTGAAGTTGTATTGTCATGTCACTGCAAATCTTAATATCACACAGACATGACAGAACGGCAGCAGTGGTTCGCTGGCCAAATGCCAGTAAAAACACCTGAGGACCAGTGAAAATTCTCTCCTAGTGGTCCGGCTGGCTACTTCAGTGTAAAAACACGTCCCTATTTAGAATGAAATATGTTTGGACCAGTGAAAACGCTGGTGCACTAGTGAAATGACACGCTAACTAGTCCTTCCGACTCGTTATTTCAAAAGTTAAGGGCAAACGTCCTTTAATGTTTTGTCGCAAGGGACAATTTCAGGCCTGATTGCTTCGTTCTTGAAAGGGCAAGGGCGCCAAAGCATTTTCATCATGATAAAGGGCACCTGAATGAGGAAATTGTAAATTTCAGTTGGAATATTTCAAAGGCACCAAAGGCAAAGACCAGGGGCATGTAGGCACTTGCCTCCATCTCCTCTGTGACTATCAGTATCAGGCCTGCAATTTACAGGCAACAAGTTCCAAACATTCTCCAAGAATTCACTATCTCAGTCTTCAGGGTTCTCCCTAGGGTTTTTTCAAAACTGTGGGGCATTCTGGACCCAAATTTTGAAAGTGTGGCCGAAGCTCGCTGAGTGAATTGGTAGCAGGTCTTTGGAATGTTTTTATTTAATGTTTATGTTTGGTTTGAAATGCTCTACTGTGCAATCTGGAGCATTTAAAATGGTTTTATGTTAGGATTTTGTGTGAATTTGATATTAAAATCTAAAAACAAAAACAAAACAAAAAAACAAACATTTTTTTTGTTTGCGTATCGGCCATATTTCTGCGTATTGGCCAGTAATTCTCGCGTAATGTCTTGGGAATCAGTAAGACACCATAAGGAAAATGTACTGAGCTCAATTCCACAAAGAGCTGAGATTGATCTTATTAAGTGCAAATAAATCTTAACTGCCAAGCAAAGTGTGATGTCACTATACAAACCCAGGCATGCCACTGCAGTTTTTCAAAAAAAAAGAGGAAAGTGCCAGTCACAGTAAGGACTCTGTGCCGTGTTTTTTTCATTTTTCAGTGACACAGCCGAGAAACCAAAAACGAGGAAATCAGCTGAAAAGTTGCATGTCTGCAAATCACTCACTGCAATACTGACAACTCAGATCTTAAAGATGAATCTTAGCACTTTGTGAATTCCGGCCCTGCCACTACAAATTCCCCTTCAAAGACACAGTTCAAGGTCTGTACGGTTACATACATGTACTACATTATTTATGTACATGTATTTTGTACACACATTTCAAAGTCTCTACGAAGCAGGTGTTAAATGTGTGCAAAAGCCATGCTACATGTACTGCAAAGTTTCCATGAAAACAAAATAAATATTCACAACGGAAATTAATACGATCCTTTTATCCCTGATCAGATTGCATTTAGATCCCACTCTCTAAATCCCTCCTATAGAAAAATTCTGAATCCCACATGCTGTTAAATCCCCCATGATGCTGTGACGACCACCCTTGACTTTGTACATGATCAGATAACGTTCATCAATTGAGAACGAAAGTGTTGTCATCTGAGGGAGCGGATGAGGAGAGAAGTGACCGAGATGGAGCTAGGCATTCTTGTGGTGTTTCGAGGTTTGCGGGGAAGACTCTTCTGGGAATTCGTGTTGTCATGGCTGCATCATGTTAGATTGGGAAATATTTGTGGCTGTACACACATGTTGTGTTGATGAACATTGAGTACTTTATGAAATACGATACTTCAACCTCAGACTTCTTCTTTTATTATCTTTAAAGCAAGAAGATTTACAAACACATTCTGTACATTGTAGTATGTATAGTACTCAAGGAGCGATTTCATCCAGCAATTTTGCATCTTAGCAAAGTGTTTAGATGATCAAGCAATAAACCACAAGGGAAACTGACTGGGTAAATTTTCAAATCAATGTTGGGGTGAACAAAGAAACATCGACTGGAGCGGGATTTGAACCTGCGACCATCGGCTACGTTTGTATCTCAACCTAAAGTAGGCCTAAACTACATGTACATGTACTGTAAGAAAGGCTCCGTGCAAATTACATATAAATCTTGGAGCTATTGGGCCTTTGTGTACTCCGGATACTTTTGAGATTGATTTATAACAATGCTACAGGCCTTGTCGTACAACGCATTTTTTGTTGCGACACTTTGCAAAGCAATTAAGATTGAAACACATCTTGAAATCAATTTGAGCTCTTTGTGAAATCGGCCCCAGGTTTCCCCCGATTAAAAGATCCACTACTGCATAACTAGAAAGAACGTTTTATTTGCATAACGATTTGTACAACCTTGGGGGCTTTTTCCCAAGCTCAGATTTGGCATAAGCTCCGGGCTGTTTGATGTGGAAGCATTGTGCAAACTGAACACTAATCCAAAAGTAATGACAGTCACCATGAGGGGGGCTGGATAAATAATATGAGCCTATTGCCTAGGTTTGGCAAAGGCCCCTGGACTTTCTACAGAGGGCATCATCATAAAAAAGGGGGACCACAAACGCAATTGCCGTGGGTGGTTGCATTTGGAGTTTTATTCAAAGCCCACAGTCTATTCTTTTTTTCCCCCTCTTGAGCAGAAATGACACAAGGGACAATTTTTCAGGCCTGATTGCTTCGTTCATGAAAGGGCAAGGGCACCAAGGCATTTTCTTCTTGATATATTAGGGTATCTCCGTGAGGAAATTGTAAATTTCTATTGGAGCATTCCAAGGGCACCAAGGCAATGACCAGGGGCAACGGATGTGATTGTTGTCTCCGTTAAGTATCAGGCCTGCAGATTGTCCTTATCAATAAAACTCGGGGCGAGCAGTCATTCCTTACAAGTCTGAAACTACATGTAGGATCCAAATCTCAGGGTATGTAAGTTGAAATGATGGCATTTCCACCTTTTTACCCCTGCAGTAGGCCTATATAGATTTCAAGGAGCTTTTAGGAACAGTATCCTCAGCACTAGAAGTATAGAAAACAAAGCAGGATTTCTTCCTGTCTGGAGAAAATAACCAGCATTTTCTTTTCACAAAGCAGACATTAAAAAAAATCTGAATTCAGATGAAAGTCTGAAATTTCTCATCCCTGAAAAATGAACAAGTCACAATTTTCTGATGACTTCCTCATTAATAATTAAAAGACAAACAACTCGAATCAAGGCCTGCCGTTAATTTTGTTTTCCCTCAGACGGCAATATGTAAGTCTACACTGCTCTATCCATATCGCCAATGTACCTCACCCTTCGCATTTTGTCCGAACCCCCCCCCCCCCTTCCTCATTTATTATTGAAATATAAACACCAAGAAAGAAGATGCAATAGAAACAAAGGTGACACTCCTAAAACACACAGCTGAGAACCCTTGTTTATATTCCTGAAGGAGTTTCTGTTTGGCTGCATTAATTATCGGCACAGAGAGTCTGAGTCATGCACATGAAGCAGTTGATTGCTCCGCGGTCAAGCTTCGTGGAGGAGAGACACTGGGAGGGATAATGACTCCGTGGAACATGCCATTTTTTTATGATGATGTAATTTTTTTTGTTGTGTTGTGTATCGTGTTCCAAGACATGGTGTAATGCGTTGTTCTTCGTTGCACATTGGACGCCACATGTGGAGGGAATGTAATCATTCTAGAGGAGCATCCAGACATCGGCGCCGGATTCAGGCGTGATTCTCAGGCGTGATTGCTTCGTTCTTGAAAGGGCAAGGGCACCAAGGCATTTTCTTCTTGATAAAGGGCACCTCTATGAGGAAATTGTAAATTTCTACTGGAACATTTCAAGGGCACCAAGGCAATGACCAGGGGCAACGGACAATTTCTTCCATTGCCTCCATGAAGTATCAGGCCTGGATTCTTCCCACAGGCAACGGAGGCAGTTGCCTCTATGCCCCTGGTCAACCTTGGTGCCCCTTGAAATGTTCCAGCACAATTTTGAATTTCCATAAATAGAGGTGCAGATGTAAAAAAAAACTGCCTTGCCCATCCTGCCAATTGTATCAATGTATGGCTCTGCTCCCCATTAGCCTTTTGAGTTTATGGCAGTACACTTCTTGGAGTGCACTGTTTGGTTACGGTGTCTACGTACAAACAAATTTACCCAAACCAAAATAGTGTCCTCGTAATGTGTCCACCATATCTCAAAATGGCTTGTTACTACCCTCCACTTACAGAGTTAGCGCCGAATTTTCTGCACTAGTTTTGTAAGCAAAATGCTCCGTAGAACATGTAAACTGAAGTATACACACACTCACAAAAGCCTAAATTCCTAGCAAACCTGACTACTGTACATGTACATCGTTAAAGTGTAAATTTTTCTGCTAATGCAAAGCATAGTTTTTGCTGCTCGTGAATTAAACAGAGCCAGCCATAAAAATGCGGCCAGGGCTTCTAAAATCTGGAAAAAGGCTTCCAAATTTGCTTGCAAATTAAACAAAAATGGGAGACCAAAAGACACAAACTTACACCCCTGTGGCTAACACCGTAACTGTCCACAAAGAGACTACTTTCTCTGTACACTTCATACATGTACACAAATTATGCATCAAAACCATCATACATGTAGCTTAGACATGGTACTTATTGTACACGCCAATTTTGAGGAATTTGTAACATTCTTTCCGGTGAAAAGGTCTGGAAAAGAAATCCTATTTCTGATCTATTTTTAGATCTTTTTAAATACTACGCTCGAGTCTAGTACTAGTAGAAACATCGGGGGGGGGGGGGGGGGGGAGAAATATCTATTCAGCACATAACCTATGACCTTGCTTGAGAATGAGACTACATACATTATGTCTGCATCAAACAGCAGCCAACGAGGATGTATTGGTGCAAGTCTATGAGTAGTTAAAACCCTACAGCTGTACCAAACAACAATAATTTACAAGTGTAAATTTTAGTGTACAGAATACAGACGTACGTGCATGTACGTACAAGCTTCCTGTGACAGTGTGAGAGAAAAAAAAAAAAAAAAAAAAAAACGAAGAAAAACAAACTATAAATCATAGAATTCCAAAACACCGTATCTGCCAAATTGTATCGAGCTAACTCCAACATAATCACAGACACGAACTAATAAACAACATTTTAGGTCATGAACATGATGAATGCCAAAATATTTCTGCTTCCAACTGAAAAGCAACATCAATTTCCCCAGTGTTTATTTGTTCAGATTTTTATTTCTTAACTTCTCCCAGGAAATGTACTGCAAACATAGAGAGTTATGGTCAATGCAGAAAAAACATTTTAATGTGTTGTGAGTTGGCATTCCAGCTCCATATGTAATGCAAACGGTCCCCTGCATGATTCATTGGTATGAACTTGGAACGGAGTGGGGTTACCAGGAATGAATGAATGAATGAATGGTCAGGTAGCCGCTGACCAGTCTGGACATACCACAGATGTTTATACTTGTGAGTCAAATTGTTAATGAAGTCTGGGTGCTAAACACCATTACTAAGTATTGAGTACATGTCAGGTAGACTACTGTATACAGAGGAAAAAAACATACATGTCCCGTACATTAGATATGTGCATACATTATTACATGTTGTAGAATGAGCTGACATTGTAAAGTATAATTTCAAGAATATTATATAAAAACAAAGCTAAGGAATTATCCACTCTTGACATGGGTCTGTATGACATTTGTTAGAAGAAAATGACACCTTTAAAGGGTCTGTACACGTTTGGTAATGACTCTGAAAATTTATGGCAATGATAACTAACTAGGTAAGAAGTACAGCAGCTCTAGACAGTATAATGCATTTTGAGAAACGTTTCATTTCAAAGTACTGCAGTTATGGAAAAATATATCATTTTTTTATCCCCCAAAATTTGAATCTGAGAAACGTTATGGCCGTAACGCTTCTCAGAATGTGTATTCCAATGACGGATACTTCTTCTGCGTGAACACAACCGCTCCAGACTTGGCGATATCTCAAAAACGCTACCACCTTTTGAAATGAAATTTACACAGGCTAGTTTTATGGTATACAAATATATAGCATTAAGGCAAATGTACGGTTCCAAAAACCAAAGGTATACTTTGCCTTTAAACTAATCCTCCTTTGTCTGATTTTTACTAAAGTATGCTAAGATCCTTCCTCACTCATAACAAAATCCAACGGCCTATGGAGAACCATAATTGAGGAAGAAGGTGAACTCGGCACCCAAAAGTTTGTTGAACTCTGACAGTGGTAGTGGTACATGTGCAGGGAGCAGGGTTCTCCCCAGGATTTTCAAAAACTGTGGGGGCATTCTGGACTTACAAGTGTGGCCGAAGCAAATTGAAACCAGGTCTTCAGAAAAATTTTATTTGATGTTTATGTTTGGTTTAAAAAGCTATATTGGTGCAATCTGGAGCATTTAAAATGGTTTTATGTTTTGATTTTGAGTGAGTTTGATCTAATTTTTTTTTTCTTCTCAAATCGTCCATGTAACGCTACATGGTAGCTTGATGTGTGTGCCTGATCCAATGTAAAGCTACAGTTTAGTTAGTGCAATTGTCAGTCAAACAGAATAAAAAAAAAAAAGTTATAATAAAAATAGATGTAAAGGTATCAGTGAATTATTTATGATACAAATGTCTTGACACACAACTTCAGGCCTTGATCTTAACCGAGGCCATCGAGGCCATTGGCTTCATGCCCTGTCAAGTTGGCCAGCATGCCCTTCAGAAAAATTGCACTGTCACTACCAAGTTGGCCAGCATGCCCTTGTACAATTTCTCTGATTTGGCCAGCAAAGTCCTTCCCCGCTATTTTTCTTAAGATCGAGGCCTGCAACTTGTTGAAATCTGACTAGTAAAACAAAACTGTTAAACAGTGCAAAATGGCCCTGTCACATGCCTGGAATTTTACCTCTGAGAGGGCAAGGCCATTTAATTTTGGAAAAAGGGTACTTCCATTGGAAAATCTTGGAAGTCTATGGGAAAGTTTTGAAGGGGCAGCAAGGCCAAGACCAGGGGCAACAGAGGGTGTAACTCCAGGCTTGCTGTCAAATGCAACAAAATACACCAAGTGTCAAAGGAAAACTCGTTGTATTTTTGTTGCTTTTAGCATTCAACTCAAATCCCATACTCTGTTGCATTGTGTTGCATTTAGCATGTAGAGTCCCCAGCAAACTTCAGAGAATATTGGTGCATTTAGCAGCGCGCCCAGCAAAACACCTGATGGTGATTAGGGTTTAGGACAAACTTTTCAAGCTGCGTTTTTGCAGACGTAGCTAAAGACTCCACAGCTCATCACCGGATACGCAGTGAATGTGAACAAGTTATGAGTAACGCAGTTGCCTAATTTAATATCCTGAGTTGGAAGGGGGATATTTTTATCCAGGTCTTTTTCTAACCTGGGGTGTTGCTGCGGGGCGAGTCACCAAGAACAGGTGTTAATTCGTGGCAAAATAAAGCCAGAAAGTTTCAAAGATTGACAGTCGAAGAAAAAGGTTAGAGTTTGGACAGAAATCACCATGAATGACCTTCGCGTACAAACTCTCAAAACAATCATTTCTGGGGTGGATTTCCCAAAAATAGTCCTAACTTATGACAAGTCGTATAAGTGAGGACTAGTTACTCATCCTAACTGGAGATAAGACTAGTACTAGCGCTTTGTGAAATCCACCCCCCCCCCCCCTCGGTCACCTACATGTACGCTAATGTGCATAAAAAGTGGGGGTCAAATTTAATATGTTTCTTTTTACTATGTTTTTATTAGAGTTAAGGAACCAACATTTTATCTGACATCATGCAAATGGGAGACTTTGGGAAGATAGTTAGCAGCAGCAGTTAATTCCAACCCTCCCAGATCTTCCGGGAGTCTCCCGATTTTGAGAGTAAACTCCCGGTCTCCCGGATCGCCGGGATCGGTCGAAAAACTCCCGGAATCTTTAGAAAGTGTTGCGACAGCAACACAAGAAAATCATAGGATTGTTCTGTAGTGTAAACATTCACCATAATTGTCATAGTAATAATTTGCAATGGGAATCTTTTTATTTAGTTTCAAATATGTGGACATTTTTTAGAGATTGGCAATTTTGATGTACAAAAACCCCCCAAATCGCAGCCGGTTTGCGGTGGTGCCACGCTCGGGTAAAGTCAGGTTGTCTGTGCTCTATAAGCACCTGCGCACGCCAACGTAACACCACCGCATAGATATGAAATCTTTTGTTCTATATTATCTATGCACCACCGCAGATGGCTTCTATTTGGTTGCGCGATGGTCGCACGGCTGAAAACTTGATGCGCGATCACCGAGGCATCAAGATTGCAACTTGTTGCTGGCGGTGTTCGACGATTATCATCGCGCACGGTGCATCAAAGATCATCGTGATGATGACGTCTGGCAAATTTGGTCGCAAGGGAGACCTCCCGGATTCTGGCATCGGAAGGTTGGAATGTCTGCAGCAGACTTACCAGGTAAATTGTCACTGTTAACACAGTTATGAGCATGCGCACATTTTCGTGAACAATGGATGTACCTACATGTACATGAAGTACATTTATGTCTGCTAGTGCTACTAAATGCTTTCCAAAGTTTCCCATTTGCATGACATCATGTCTCCCATTTGACATAACTTTCTTCTAAAAATTTTTTAAACTTCGACAACTTTCTTTAATTTACGGGTTTTTTTTTATAATAATATTTAAGCAAGAACTTTTTTTCTGTTATCATGATCACATATAAACTGCCAAATATAAATGCATAGTTTTCAAATAAACTTTTTAAAATTTCAACCAACATTAACAATACCATACAAAAGTGAAAATTCAATATTTTCTGCATGCTTTATAAAAAGGGAAAAGTTTCCATATCCAACTGCCACTTTCTCAGGGATTTTTTTAGATTTTTAATATGTATGTTGTACATGTGTATGTTGGGCTGCATTTCCGTGTTTTTTTTTTTTTTTATATTTCTCTTGAGGAATTGGTAGCTAAAACGCTAATTATTGACCCGTAAAAAAGAAAATTCAAGCGGACATTTCATCCTGTGGCCGGGACTTTCGCGCATTCATGCACAAAGGAACTAAAATGGCGTTTAGCAAGGTTTGGTTTATTGTCAAGCCTGACGTAGACAGGAAATTGGCTTATTTTTCATGATTTCGACACTTTGTAATCGTTAAAAGTGCCTGTTGACCTAAATTACGGGAGATAAAGTGGCAGCCGGATACGTCATTTTTGCCAAACAATTTTAAAGATAGTAAACTTAAATGAAAACAAATCTCATCTGCATATTTCAATATCACTATCAAATTATAATGATTGATAGTAACGTCCCATAAACAACAACAAATTGAACAAATCATGCAAGACATGCTACACAGTACACATGATCTCTACTCAGTACTCTAGCTTCATTCTTCGCGCTCAGGATTAGCACTAAGTTAGTTTAGTTAGCACTAGCACAGTAGCAGTCACTTAGAAGCTTAGCAAAGTTCTTACAAAGAACTAACCACAAACTTTAAAAGAAAACATGTCTGCTGGCTTAAGCTTTTAAGCTAATTATGGTTACACAAAGCCACAAGCAGCCAGTACAGTATTTTTAAAAACAGATTTTGTTAAACAAAATAAAACAAAGTTAGTCTGGTAACTTGCTCTTTTTGAATTTTCAGGGTACACCGTTCAAATTAACATTATCCGGACAAGAGAAGGTTGGGTGTCAGACAAGCCAGACGAAATTATATCGCCCACTCCACAAAATTCTGGAAAACGTCATTAAATAAATACAACAACAAGCCAAATTATAATTTTATGCATCCGGATTGCTTGAACGTAGACTTTAACTAAACCCATCTCTTCAAAATGATCAAAAATGAATGATTTCTTACCCTTGAAGAACGACAATTATTGACAGACTGAGAAGCAATTCAATCGTTACGTTGTTTTGGGATCATCTTTCAAAAGGATATGCAACCACGTGATGCAGTTTGCAATCGTGATTGGTTTACGTATCGATGACCTAATTTTTTCGTTAAGCATTCTCGGCCGCGAGGTGGCGCTATGAACAATTAATGCTTAGGCTCTGAAGCTGTTTGTTTTTTATTTAAGAACAATATTGTTCGATTCCTATTCTTTTTCAAGGAAAGAAGAGAAACTTTTTTGTATTTTTGTGTAAATCACACGTTGTAACGGACTATGCCTCGTCGGTGATGATGTAAACAAAATACATATTTTTTTCACATACTTTTTCAGAAAAAATATTCCGAGATAAATAAACAGATTAACTTCGCGGTCCATGATTTTTAGTTTAGTTTATCATAAGTTTTGTGTAAATAACGTAATAATGTTCTTCTTTCAACCTAACAACAAAAAATAGGCGGGTTATCAATCCGTCGTCATTACAAGTTAAAAATAAAAAAAAACTTCAGGAGCTGGGGTTAATACGTCACACCTAATAACTTGAAAACTTCTGCCAAGCGCCCATCACGAGGGGCCGCACCGTGATTCGAATTCAGCCAAAAAATAAAAAAGGCGAAACTGCATAAAATGATTACTGGCAGGATGAAAACTAAAGTATTTCTGAATGCACACAAGTTTCGTTTAGAGAACTTTTATCTTGCGACCTATTACAAGCTAATCGTTTTGACATAAAAAGATAATAATAATAATGATTATCAAAAAAAAAAAAATACACAAGCGCTCTTGAACAGCGCCACCATGCGACTCAATGGCGTCCCAAGCTTTCTGACTTCGTCGGCTCACCGCGCTCTCGGTAACTGGGCTCGGTTGTTTCACAAAGAACTCGGACTGATCTTTGGGGAATTACTCTTAATTGCTGAGCAAAGTGTGATGTCACAATACAAATCACTATGGTAATACTGACAACTCATCTTAAGATGAATCTTAGTGCTTTGTGAAATCGACCCCTGGTCTAATCCACCCCCCCCATTCCCCATCCCCCACCCCCCCCCCCCCCGTCCTCACAACAAACAACCTCAACGACCATGACCTCCAGGCTGCACCATAAGGATCGAGACTTCGGATGTAATTTCTGGGGAAATTTGGAAACGAAATGCGGCGTAAGTGCCGTATTTGCTTTTGCACAGTGGCTGAAGTATTCAAGCACATTTTTGATAGCGTTGTACGGCCGTTTTTCAGGCCAATCGTCATGTTGACTTTTTCATTTCTGTGGTCAATCCATCAGGTAAGGATGATGTTGTTTACTCCATGGACTCGAATGGGGATGGTTGGGGGCATGGGGGGGGGGGGGGGGGGCGAGGCCGGGGTGCCTGGGATGGGTTCTTGGGATGGGGGTGCTTTTTCGGGGGGGGGGGATTGGTCGGGATGGACAAGAGGAAAGTAACCTACGATGATAGCGGGAACCGTGAAAATTGGAGGGTCATTTTTAGCTCAAACGGGTGTAAGTGATTATTTGCAACAGCTAAATCTAATTCTATTTCTTTGGCAGACTATAAGCATTATTAATTTATGTTTTGAATTATTTATATTTTAATGGCTTGCTTTTTGTTTGCACAAACTGTAGTCTCAATCCAGAGTTACCGGCTGGGGGTGATACTGATGAAGTTAGTATTGATGAGGGAAAATAATCTGAATATCTTCCCAAAAACTAGAAATTATTAAATTATTGAAGTGAATTTCTTTGTTATTTCAGGTAAAGTTGGTTCTGTTAAAGGCAGCTCTGATCTATGGTGTCACTTTCGCAGTCATACTCCCTCTGCTTTGTCACAATCTACCGTATTCTAAATACTTCAGCAGCCCGGTCGACATCAACAAGAAAGTTTATGAATACAACCAGCGTAGAATCAAGTCGGCAGAAGAGTATCTATCAAAGTTGGATTCGGAGAATGAGAGGATACGTATGCCAGCCAGGCCTGGGGGGTTGCAGTTGGTTATTGGGGTTGTAAGTGTGGAACGACAGAAGAAAAAATCTAAGACGGTCGGAACGCAATACCTCACGCAAGTGATGGCACGTTTGCACGAGGAGATTAGGAGACAGGGGGCCCAGGATAAGACTTTTACGTTCATCTGCAATGTGGAGAAAAATGGCGTGGAGCATAAAGAAGCCAATTACCTGGCGAGATATTTCCACGTGAGACGGTTTCCATGGAACCGGACACGACATGAGAAGTTGAGTAAAGAACGCGAGAAAGAGAATTACGCATTTTGTCTAGAGTCTGCCGCCACGTTCAAAGCGGACTATGTCTTACTACTCCAAGATGATGCCTTGCCACATCCAAACTTCTACGAAGTCTTGGACTACCTCATTCAAAACAAACTAGAGGGGAACATTTTACAGGGACAACACACGCCCGGTGAGAATGACTGGGTGTGGATGAAGCTGAACTTTCCCGACAATTTAGCCGACTTTAACCGCAGCCCATACTTTGTCTATGAGTGGATTGCGCTTTCCCTCAGCGGGGCAGCAGTTATGACACTGATTTACCACCTTAGAACAGGTCAAGAGACACTCCCAACAAAATCACGACAACTTGGCTTAGTTCTAAACGTCGTCTTCATTCTGAGTTTCTTCTACTTCTTCTTGGCCTCTTGGCTTATTGGTCGGCCTTATTTCCTTCGTCTGTACGGCCTTTCTAAACACTTCACCAAGTTAACACCAGGCACGTCATGCTGCCTTCCTGCCGTTGTGTTCCCTCGCACTGAAATTCAGGGGCTGGTGAATTACTTGAATCAGATCAGGTGTACTCCGATGTTGCCCCTAGACTTCGCCTTGGATGCCTACCGCGAGCAGACCAAGCTCAAGCAGTACCTTGCCGTACCAAACCTCTTCTCACATATTGGATATTTTTCAGCATTACACCAGGGCGTGAACGCCCGCGAGGCTTATGCCTATCTCATTGAATGATGAGATTCAAACCACCGCTCAGACTGGACAAGTTTAAGTTACAGGTTGTTTCTACAGGGAGTTTATTTACCTCAGTTTTGCTCATTTTGTATTTTTAAAGATTAATTTGTGTCATGTAACTCGTGTACAATATTTTTTATGTCTAGTTTTCAAACAGTTTAGTTAAACATGTTTTTGTTTTGTTTATGGTTGTTTGGGGCGGGGGTTTCTGATGTATTCATCCATTTTTGGATCTTTCCACGGTACCATAAGATAGTGAACTTTTGTGACTGTCGCAATGTACAGTATCTCAACAGAGGGCGCACTATGTATAAGTGTTTTAACTCTGATTAAAAAAAAAAAAATAAAAATGAAGATCTTTGATTAAACAGTTGATTCAAACAAACTATTTACTTATAAATAAATGCACCAATACCACATTTTTATAGACGTTGTTTCCTTTTTTTTTTTTTATTGACTAACAAATATCAGCTAAACCAAAACAGAATTCTATTTATGAAATTAAAACAAATCACAAATGACTAATCAAGTGCTACTTAATGTTGAAATGTTTGAACAATGTGTCTTACTGTCTTACATAAAAATAAACTCATTAACAATAATGTTGAAAGTGTTTGTGCGTTTCTCAAATTTGTCTGGTAGGCCTAACTATCAGAGCTTTAAATGGGGGTAAAAATCCACAAGACCGCAGGGCTTGTAGCTGAAGATTTTTGCTGGACTGGAATTTTTGTTTACAAGACCAGAATCAAAATGAGAAAAATCTTTACTTGACAGAATTGAACGATCAATATCCAGATGAGGGTCGACATTTGAAAATCTTTTTTTCCCCCAATTTTCATTAAAGATATTACACATAAGGCAGCCGGACTTGTCCAATTGCAAGTTTACTGGCTCAACCTTAATATCACTGGCCAGTGTAAATTTTGAGCCCTGGGTCTGGAATTACATGAAGGCCATGGAGGCCATGGCCTCTGTTGCTCTGGTTTTGGCGTTGGGGGCCCCTTGAAATGTTTCCTGTAGACTTTAAGATTTTCCTATAGAAGTGTCCTGTCGAAGATGAAGTCCAGGCACGTGACAACTCGCACAAAGTTGACCCCAACCAACCCCAAATCCAAATGAAAGAAAATGCAAGTAGTCCAAAGTCAAAATGGGGAGTTGAAATGACACACAGATGCCTCTCCAGCTATCAGTGTGTTTGGTTTGCACGCCTCTTTCAGACTCGAGTCCGATAGATCATTCCTGTAAGGGTAAGGCAGTTTTTTTCTTAAATAAAGAAATGAGGGAAATTTACAGTTGTACTGGAACATTTCAAGGGGCACCAAGGCAATGACCAGGGGTATGGAGGTAATTGCCTCCATGAAGTATCAGAGTTCAATTTCACAAAGAGTTAAGATTGCTTTAGTGCAAATCAATCATACATGTAAGTGCTAAGCAAAGTGTGATGTCACAATGCAAATCACTATGGCAATACTGATAACTCATCTTAAGATGAATCTTAGTGCTTTGTGAAATCAACCCCAGGTCCGTACTTTGATATATATTATCAGACTTTGAAAAACTGGGTGTTGAATAAACACATACTGATAGATTCTGATAGAGGTTTCATACCCAACAGTTAAGGCACTGTGTTGTCATGATTATAGCAGTAAATGGAATAACCCAGTTACTATGCACGTGTGCGCGCAGGCAGTCACATCACAGACCGACAAAGACGGCACCCTTTGTGATTCGACCGCAAGCATGCATTTGTGCAGTATCTGGGTGAGAGTTCATCTTTCCATGCACAGCCACAGGCCTGCTATAATCATGACGACATAGCCCCTTCAATATCTATATTTAGTTGAGTAATCCTTGGGTGACACCACAAGACCACGCCCCTTTCTTGCCCCTTTGTACACAGTCTCAACAATGTCAATCATTTCCTGAGGATCTTCAAGTGTCCAGTTGATCTTGTTGTTGTTACCCGTTCCCAAATCAATCATGATATGCTTATTGCGGAAAAAAAACATAGTCGTACAAGGATCGTACAATTCATACATCTTGTTAAAATCTGGAACCTCTGTAATGTCGACGAGGTAAACAACGGCGAAGTTCTTGCATTTATCGGCAATCTTGTATAAGATCTCATCCATGTTCATACATGTGGGGTCCCAGTCGTGTCCGAATCGGATGATGACAACGCGATCCTCCTCTGAGGTAATGGCTTGGTCCACCTGCCAGCCGTTGTGGAGATGCGTCAACATGTAGGACATGGTGGCGATATGGGAGGTTCCACTTCTTCTTTAGGGGTGTCCGGCTAGACAGATCTTCAACAATAAGAAATCGTTGGGGAGATGTTTTATCTGTAAAAAAAAAAAAAGAAAACAAGAAAAAGATTAATCAAACTTCAATGACAGTAAATTTTACTTTAAACATACTTTACAGTAACTTTGTAAAGTAGAAGAAACAACTGTCAATGTTTATTTTAATTTTTTAGGGAGGTTACTTTTGCTTTTCTCTCTCCCCCCCCCCCCAAAAAAAAAATAAAACAAAATGGTTCAATTTCAAATACGAATATGAATAAATATATAATTATTGTTACAAAATACA
This sequence comes from Marthasterias glacialis, assembly GCA_911728455.2. Lineage (NCBI taxonomy): Eukaryota > Metazoa > Echinodermata > Asteroidea > Forcipulatida > Asteriidae > Marthasterias > Marthasterias glacialis. Next base: position 1,378,405 of record OU452240.1, read on the forward strand.
ATGTAAATTTTAATTAAGAACCTCGCACAAGTAATTTATAACCCTTTTTAGTGTGTTCCGATCCCCTCATATTAATACAACCGAACCGTATTCCCGCAATGATCATATTGAAATGAGTTTCATGAAGTTTTACAAAAACAAATTTTGACTCAAGTATTTTTTTTTAACAATTAAAAATTGACAATCGAAAATTAAAATTTCGAGATACTCACTTGTCAGCCAGTCACAATCGCAATACCAAATACAAAATGAGGAAAACGTTTTTATAATGAACTAATTTCCTCGTCAGATATTTGTTTAAATACAAACAAATTCGTATTTTTCTTCAGACCATTAACTACGAGAATTTACGTTTTTACTGAGAAATTTCTCGCACTGTTTTCACTGGCTTAGTCAGAACCCGTCATACAGCATCAATATATCCTAAGGAAAACGTTACTGGGTACTATACCAAATCTGCTAGTAATTTTATAGTCGACGTTCTCCACAAGACTCCGTAGTTAATTTTAACTGGTTCCCTGAAGGATTTCTGGATAATTTATACAGCAAAAAGGAATGACAACCAATGTAGTGAAACCAATCGAAGATGGCGGCGCTCACTGTGGCCCTTCGAAAAACGTCCGCCTTCCCAAGTAAGTTTTAGGGAATAAATTCAATGATTTTACTCTGGTAATTCACCACACTGTTAATGTAATATTTATAAACACTTTGAAAAGGTTAAAATTGGTACTTTAGGTAATTTAGGCACAATTATTTGTAAAAATATTCACTGACCGGGCTAAGTTGGTAAAAACTACTGTATCCTTTGAATGCCCTTTGATTTGAATGCCAAAAGTCTTTAAAAAAGTACTGATTTTTAAAATTGTTATTTATTATTTTTTTTATTAAAAACAAAAAAAACCTAGTGTGATTTTTTAGTAATCGATGATGTCAGTTCAACAACAGTATTCCCCAGTAATTGTTTTTGAGTCACACTCACAGAGTCAGAGTCACAGCACAGTCATGACCGTAATTTCAATTTTGTTTCCCCCCACCAGCAGGTGTGCTGCGTTCAGTTGCATGTGTAACCGAGTCACACCAGCGTAATGCAGGCACCTACCACCATGCCGTTCTACCAAAGGGTAGAGGCGGTAGATCCTCATTCAGCGGCATCGTTGCAGCAGTCTTTGGTGCAAATGGGTTCGTGGGACGTTACGTTGTCAGCAGACTTGGTTAGTATTCAACCCTGCTATCACGGCTATGATGGCCAAAAGATCACCCAAACTTATGGACCATGACAAGATTGGTATGCCTGGCTCCGTGCTTGCCAAGGAAGTGTGGCTGTTCAAGCTTAACAGCACCGAGTCCTCCAATCCAAAATCTCACAGGCGTAGCCGTAGTAATTTCGTCTGATTTTGAAGGATATGGTCCTGCACACCTAAACCACCTATTTTTTGGGGCTGTGTTTGAATTAGCGGCTGCAGCTGCGGCTTGATCGTCACATGAACATGAATTGAAGCATGGGAGGCTCATAGCAACACCCTTAGCAACAGCCGCAGCCATAGCCTTACCTGCCAAATTGGATACAGCCTTAGTCTGGAGCCAGGCATATTTTATCAGAGTTCAAATAGTTGGGTGTTGAGTTACCAGAGACTGAAGGATAGTGGAGGATTTAGGAAGATGTCCAGCCAAATAGACTGGGGTTTTACAGTTGAAAAAGGTGCTAATAGCTTTGGATTGGACAGTTTAAAGGGGCTGTGTCATCATGATTATAGCAGTAAATGGAATAACCTAGTTACTAAGCGCGTGTGCACTGGCGGTCACATCACAGTTTGACAAAGACGGCACCCTTTGTGATTTGACTGCAAGCGCGCCCGTGTGCAGTATCAGGGTGAGAGTTCATCTTTTCATGCAGAGCCACAGGCCTCCAATAATTATGACGACACAGCCCCTTTAATGTAAAGTTGTTGTGGGTTAAGTGCAAGTCAATGAAAACAGTTTCAATGAATTTGGCCGATCAGGATTTAAAAACAAGGTGAAGATGATCTTTTTAATGAACTTCTTTCTGTGTGTTTTGGCTCTCAGGTCGCGAAGGGTCACAGGTCATGATCCCCCACCGCTGTGATCACTACAACCTGATGCACTACAGGGTCATGGGTGACCTTGGTCAAATCCTCTTCAGAGTAAGTATGGTTAAGTGGGGAGGGTCTTACTAAATGTCCTGGTCACAAATGATGCAGCAATAAAAAAAAGTTGTGTGTTGGCTTTTTGACACAAACCAAAGCAGTTTTCCGAAATGAAGGTCTTACCAAAAAACTTGTTTGCTAAGAGCAGGAGTTGGAACTTCCGCTCATGGGTGGACCAGGAACCTTTTCTTGGGTGACACCAGTTTTGGTGACACTTAAAGTTATGATCGCTGATTTTTTTTCCACTACCAGGGAATAAACTGCAATCTGTGTTTTTATACTTTGCAGCAATGTAACCTACGAGATCATGCTTTAATCTCCGACATAATGCAAAACTGTAACGTTGTCATCAACCTGGTCGGCAAAGACTATGAGACGAGGTAAGAGGTCACCTTTCCGATTTTCCCCTTCGTTAGGTTAGGTCTTTCCTGGTGTTTCACAAGAACATTTCCAAACTGTGACAGTCATTCTCTTAAATCAAGTACAAGACAATTTTCAACCGCTCCTTCTATTGCCCCTCCCCCTCCTCTTCCCCTGTCTTTACCTCTGGAAGTACTTTGATGGAATTTTGTCCGTTTGTCTCCCGTCTTGTAGGAATTTTACCTTTGAGGACACCAACATTGAGGCAGCTCGTAATATCGCTCGTCTCGCCAAGAAGGCTGGAGTCAACCGATTAATTCACATGTCTGCCCTCAGTGCAGATATGGCTTCACCTTCAAAGTTTCTCCGTACCAAGGTAAAAAGGAGACAAGACAAATGAGACTCTTTTTATAGGCAGCAGCAAAAGCGGAAGTGGAAATGATAACGAGTTTAAGTAATTTCTCCTCCTGAAAATCAAAAATCTGGAGGGTAAAATTTTCTTTTGGTTTAGGATGAAGCTATCCGACACAACTTCATAAAAATGTTTGGTTGTTTCAAATACGATGTGTAATATTTGGTTCTGAGTCATGAGGTTTTTTAACTCATTAAACAGCGGTCACTTGTCATTGTTTTCATTATGTGGTCACCCCATGCAGGCGGCCGGAGAGGCTGCAGTGAAGGAAGAGTTCCCAGAGGCCACCATCCTCAAACCAGCTCAGATCTTCGGAAGAGAAGACCGTTACTTCAACCACTTTGCTAGTAAGTAGTTACAAGACCCTAACACTTTGCCAGTAAAGTATATACGAGACATTATCCACTTGCAAACTTTAATCTTCCTTACCGATTGTTCAACAGCCGTTGGGTAAATTCCCATATCCCATTCTTTAATCCTAGATTCCATCGTGTGTAGAAAGAAAATTAAAATATTCACACAAGTACATGCTTTACTGCAGCGCTCAGTGGCGTAACCAGACATTTTCATTTGGGGGCAAGCGGGGGGCATAGATATAATTGTTTTATTTATTTCCACCCATTCTGTTTGCAGGTTGCGTACCGGTAGAGTTTTGCATTTTTGAATCACTCCTTGAAAGAAACAAGAGGAACCCCCTATTGTGGAGAAACCATTATTTGTTACTTTATTAATTTTTGGATTTGATTTTCCACAGATCAGAGACTGTTTGGCGGTGTCCCGATGTTCGTCTCAGCTTACAAGACAGTCAAACGACCAGTTTATGTGAGACATCGTGAAATGTATATTTTTGTAATATTAGTGCGTAAGATTTCTAATTAGCTTTCCTTCACTTAATAAGATGGTGAAATTCATGCTAATGTTTAGGATACAAAATCAGCTTGCATCCCGAGTTTTGTACATCTTGTAAACATCAATATTTTAATTTTCTTTTCACTCTTTCTTGAAGGTTGCTGATGTAGGGCAAGCCGTCATGGAGGTCATCAGGAATCCAGACACAGCAGGCATGACCTTTGAACTCGTTGGGTGAGTTGACCTTTAATCCGAAGATTAAACATCAAGTGAGATATCAGCTTTAAAGATGCTGAGACCAAATAACTCATTTTGTTATGACAAGTCAACATGGCGTGTCGTTACCGAGCGGTCTTGTGCACCGGACTCAAGCTTTGGTGTTCTGAACAGCAGAGTGGGTTCAAGTCCCGGTCTTGAGTCTTAACACTTGTGTCCTCAAGCAAGACACTTGACCATTATTGCTTTGTTCTTGTGATGGGACGTAGCGTGTGGCGTGTCGTGGCCGAGTGGTTAGTGCGTCGGACTCAAGCTCTGGTGGCTGAGTCATTGGTGTGTGGGTTCGAGTCCCGGTTGCAACACTTGTGTCCTTGAGCAAGGCACTTAACCATAATTGCTCCGTAAAAGTTGGGGAGGTAGAGCCTTCTGCTCTACCAGCCAGGCTTCTGATAGATGATACCTAAGCCTACATCCTAACAGACTGTAAAGGGGGTAACCCTGTTTCAGCCCCAGGAGTAGGTGGCAACGGCCCCTGGAAAAACGGTTGATTTGTAGCCCACACCTTGAGTGGCTTACTGGCCTTGTGTGTCTGGCGACTTCCATAAAAAAAATTAAAAAATAAAAAAAGCTGTAGGTCCCGTGTGTTGTGTAATGTACGTAAAAGAACCCAGTTCAGTTCTCATTAAGGGAAGGGGTTCACCCCGGTGTTTTCTGGCATGGCTGGCCGGAGATTGCACCACAGCACATTGTAAAATGCTACAATGTTAAGGTGCTACATAAAATAGGTCTCATATTCATAATTCCACAAATCTGTCGTAAAAACAATGCGAATATCAGCACCACGAGCGCCCATCTGTGGCAGATACCTGCACTTTATAAACGTTTGTTATTATCATTTATCTCTTACAGAAAGGCTGTGGGTTCGAATCCAACTTCAGGCGCGCAGCATACAGTGCTTGTTATAGCTTCACAGACCCAACATTAATGAGACCAAAAAATTGTTTTTGTTTCGACAGGCCAAATGGTTACCTCCTATCGGACTTGATCGACTTCATCTATCGTGTCACCAGACGACCTTACATCAAGTACCCAGTACCTAGACATCTACTACGTCTCGCGGCCGCAATCATGGAGAAGACTCCATTTGATCCGTTGATGACAAGAGACATGTTAGAACTGGTGAGAACTCTGACTTAAAATCATTTGCACCCCCCTCCCCCAGCTCCCAATTATTCCTTCTACTCACAGTTACATTTTCCAGTGAGTCGACCAAACAATTAGATCCAACTGCAAGGGTTGTGTACGGTAGCATAACTGTGCATAGGACTAAGTCTGGACTGTGTAGATGCATTTACCACATATCTCATATTATCTTCCAGTACGCGCTAATCCTCCAATCAGATTGCTCAACGGGAGTGTGATACTAAACCATATCATACTCCCAGTAGTCTATACTGCACTCTGCGTATTATATCATGCGTCACGCTCAATATACAGACAGTCCAAAATTGACGTTCATTTCTTTGCACATTGAACGTGCTGCGGCCTTATGGGATATGGGACGCAGAAGCGCTCTATTTTTCCGTATTCAACGGAATTCAAATCCACATAATACCGGACATTGACAAGAGCTCCGCACTAGAGACACAGTGCCTCACAAAAAATAAAGAAAAGAATTAACACAAGAACAAACGCAGAAGAGAAATGGCGCACAAAGGTAAATACTGGAAACTTTTGATAGAGCACTTGAAAAATCAGGGTCTACCACTTTCTCTTTAAGTCCCCAAAACTGTTGGTGCCAAAGTTTTGAGGCAGCAACAAAATAAAGATTTGTATAAATGAAATCCAGTGTCCACTTTTCTTCGAACAGATACATGTATTGTCATTCTTTTGTTTGGTTTTCCTTCTTGCAACTCCTCAGCAACACTCTTCTGAAAGAGTCACCCCAGGAACCCCAGGGCTGGAGGACCTCGGTATCACCCCGACCCAGATCGAGTTAGCCGCGATCAGAGGACTGCGTAGACACCGTGCTGACCGCTACTTCGACCTTGGTATTGACGAGGTGGAAGCAGCGCCGACTGTCAAGTAGATTCATGTTTCTAAACCACAAATTGTAAATTTTATTCTAGACATTTGGCATTTATCAGGTATGATATTTAATCCCAATTCCCTGAAAAATATTTTACAACGGCCGACCTACATATGGTTTAGTAGGCTTCAATAGACATTTTTCAGGCTGTTAAAAAATAACAATCTGTTTTTCTGAGAGCAAAAACAAAAATTGGAATCGGATTATAATAGGAAGAATATCATGCCTGATCTATGACCATCCAAGGCCTGAATTTAAAAAAAGTTGATTGTGATCGTGAGCCTGGCAATGCTCAATGCAACAATGCTAAGAATGTGTTGTAACTATCGTCACTTTCAAAACCACAGCTTAACCTCCGTCTTGGGCATCGTCGGACTATTTGAGTTCCGTTCTGAAAGTGAACGTATCAAATAACTGACCGAGCCAATGCCAGAGCCTAAGCCTGAGCCCAAGCCGCAGCCTAAGCCGCAGCCGTGGTTTGGAAAAGGACCTACATGTAAAAGAGCTAAATTAGTGTAGGTGTTGAACCAAATTGATCCAAGTTTTGAGAAAAAGTAGCTACTGGGCCTCGATGGAATAAAGTCGATTGCTTCCCAAAAAAGTTGTGGATAAAACGCAGTGATGTATAGTGTACGCACTATTGAAGCACGTTTGTTTTGTTTGATATTTAACGTTGGGTTTGATTTCAGTTGATGTGGTTGGCGCTTACATTTTTGGGGCAGCACTGAATTTGGACCTGAACAACCTCGTACCCGGGGCTATTTCTAATATTGTACAAGGCGGTGGAAACAACCCGAGCGCACACGCTGCGTCTTTGTAGCACATCACGCGAGTGGTTCTCGACCAATAAAAAATTCACAATCTATTACCGTGGTATAACAAGTCTTAACAGAACGCTCCATTTGGGTGCACCAAGAGATCCAAAAGGAACATCGAGGGCACCCGTAGGTACCCCCTGTTCCGTGTTGGGAACACGAAAGCGTTCTTGTTGACGACACCCAAACGTTTTTCGTATTTTCAACAACAACAAATCAAATAATAACAAAATAACAACAGAGTAATCTTCAAAGAATACCCCTTGATCAGTCCACTCATTATTTGTACAGAATTTTATTAAAAATTACAGAGTGATTGCTGAACAGTGAATAAATAAATAACACTGGTGTTGAAGATGAACTTTTGTGCAAGTTTGTTTTATTTATGTCGGGGGGCCGTCCAAAATTTCAAAACATTTTTATGGTCATAGAGAGAGTATGATGGGGTGGAGGTCAACGACCGTCATAGAGTTATATATAAGAACTAGAGGGAGCACTCGCTATGTCACGCACGGAACTCCACTGACCCACCATGGGTGAAAATCCCTATGGGTCAATTGTATACGACTGTCCACTTAGAAAATGGTTGCTGTGTGAACGGATCAGTAACTGAAGTAAATGAATGGTCTGCGCCATTTTCTCAGTGGTAAAAAATGCTCCTTGTCGGGCAGTGTCGCATGGTTTGTACGCCCTCTAGTTCTTATATATAACTCTATGGAGGCCGTGTATAACTTAAGTGTTTTTTTTTTTAATAATTGTTAATATTTATACAATTAAAATCAACAGTGGGAACAAATTAATTGAGGACAAAAGTTACTAAATTACTGGCAAGAAACCAAGCAGGCACTCAGGTTGATTGTTTTTTTTTTTTTTTTTTTTGGGGGGGGGCGGGGGTTACTATAAACTGACACGCACACAAAATATTTATAAGTACTACTTTGGAGGTGAGTCTTAAAAAGCAGTTCACGGTACTCTCTGTCTGACTTCCAAAATGTTTGAAAACTTTGGACGATCACTTTAGGACCATTGGTTTTAAAAAACAGGAACATTTTTAAGATGTCAGGAGGAAGCCAACTTCCTTTTTTTTCTTTCATTAACGAAATTGAGGTTTGACGAGGAAAAAAGCTCGTCCGTTTTTTTTGACAGGTCCTTCATTTAGCCTGTGATGCTGATCTTTGAAATAACTTCACAGTTTTTGGTATGGGATTAGCTGGTATAAGGCTGTGGCAAATGTTTTTTTGGAGTGAGGTTAGGTGATGGAGGTTGAGGTTGGGGGATGGAGGTTGGGGGGGATGGAGGTTCGGGGGTGGGTGAAAATCATGGTTTCTGCTTCCTCTTTACCCCTTTCTTTGTTTTTCTTTCTGGCTTGGTTGACTTTGTACCGGGTGTCTCTTCTGTTGGCTTTCGGAATGGTGTTTTCTAGAATATTAAAAAAGAAAAAAAAAGATGATCATTCATAAATCATACTGAACAAATTTTATACAGAGATTTTAGGCAAAGGAATTCAATTGATATTTAAAATATTTAGAACAGAAGTTGACTTTTTGTAGGGACTGGTGGTGGATCTAATTAAAAAACAGCAAAGAGTGATGGCCTACATACCTGTGATTTCTTTATCTTAGCTTTCAATGCCTTGACATCTATCTGGGTGTCTGCTCTGGGTTGTGTCTTGGGTTTTGTTACCGAGGGCTCCTTCGGTGGGACAAACGACTGGTTACGTTTCTCCTTGCGTTTTGTTTCCGCTGCAACATGTTTCGCCTGCAAATAGAACAATGTGTCACATGATAGTTCCCTGACTGGCTTTTAGCAAATCTTAATCTAAATCAAGAGGCACCAGGCTAAATGATATACCAGCCTCATTTTGAGTTTGAATGGTGAAAACAAAGACGGTGCTGACCTTCTTCTGTTCCCGTGCCCGAGCTTTCTTCTGGCTTTCCTTCAGGAAATATTCTCCGGTTGCCAGCTCTTTGTCTACCTTACTCTCCGGTTGCGGGGGCGGGAAAGGGGTGTATTCCTTCTTCTTGCGGATCTTCTTTGGTTGTCTCCGCTTCTTGAGGTTCTTGGATTTGAATTGTGGGAGGAAGCGATCCCAAGACTCGTGTTTAAGCTTCTCGTCCTTCATCAGCTCTCGTTTAATCATCAGTGTCTAGTGAAGAAATGAAAATGAGTATGGCGACCTTTAAGACACTTGACTTGGAGAAATCTTTTTTATAATATTTAGTACATCTCGCTCGTGCGACCTCAACTAGAGTATGCGTCTGCCATATGGGTTCCTTACAAACAAAACCAGATAGACAACACTAGAAAAGATTCAAAGAAGAGCCATCCACTCTTCAAGCAAAAATTTAGAAATGTCTCTTTGAAGACTGAGGAAACTTGAAAACCAGAAACACAGCGGAAAGAGCCGGTGTGATCTCCTGAAGACGAGCATAGTATACCGTTGAGACCACTTTGGCTCCTTTCAGAGCCACCACTCCTCCAAGAGGGTTGTACACGGTTGTACGCGTAAGTTTACTAGTTTACTAGTTATAATCACTCATTAGGATTAACTAAGTTTCCATTAGGTACAAAGGAGCTACAACTAAACTTCCAATCGGAGCAGTTATGGTGAAGTGTTAGCCAGGTTGGGACTTGATGCCGGGGAAAAACCCAAAACATTATTTGTCACGCAAGAAAAACAAATTCTCTTTACCTTGATGTTGTACACCGGATGAACATTTTTCATAGTGTCTATGACGATCTTATGCACGTCTCTCAGTCCTTTGTAAGGCCCTACTGCAGAAACTGTGTTTCCCTGCACCATGATGTAGCACTTCGTCAGTAGCTCGACGGCTTTGAGTGTGGAGCCGTTCGGCCCGATCAGACGCTGTCGGCGTTTGACAAATCTCTCCTGGTTCCGTACCATGCGACCGATTTTGATGACCTCGGCTGAGATGCCGTCTTCTAACACTCGAACAGCCTGGGGAAAATTGCATCCAAATGTTTTCTTTATAATCTTTTTTTCCATGAAGTGTCTTACTTTATTCTAACACCCTAGAGTGATTTACTAGGATCCTTCCTCACTCTTAAAAAAATCCAATATCTTAACTCATTACCCAAACTGTTGGACTCTGATTATGGTGGTATGCCTGATCCCATGTAAAGCATGATCAGTTTACTAGTGCAGTCCTCAGTCCAACACCATTCAGTAACTCAACACCCAAACTGTTGGACTCTGATTATGGTGGTATGCCTGACCCCATGTAAAGCATTGATCAGTTTACTAGTGCAGTCCTCAGTCCAACACCATTCAGTAACTCAACACCAAAACTGTTTGACTCTGATTATGGTGGTATGTCTGATCCAATGTAAAGCATAATTAGTTTACTAGTGCAGTCCACAGTCCAACACCATTCAGTAACTCAACACCCAAACTGTTGGACTCTGATTATGGTGGTATGCCTGAACCTATGTAAAGCACGATCAGTTTATTAGTGCAGACCTTAGTCCAACAGAATCAAACAAAACATGCAATGATATTTTGATGGATAGGGGGTAGTAAAGGGTTAAAGAAGTTTGAATTCAGTAGTACAATGGATGCCTTTAAAACCAAGGCGGCAGTCTAGAGGAATTGTCTCTGTGACAATGGTATCTAACAACCATCTTGTCTTCTCCTATTCAAATCAATGTAACCAAACCGAGGCTGGAAGGGATATATAGTCTGGCCCCTTTTATGTATGATGAGAATCAGTAATCATTATCACCACTGCACGTTGGGTACAAGACAAAGATGGTAAGAGCATGTCAATACAGAACCAACCTGTTCATATGGCACGCTGCGAGCGAGGAGTTTGATCATGTCTCGTGCCTTGATGAGTATAAAAGGGTCCCACGTCTTGCGAGTTGTCGTCACGGACATGCTTCCCTCGATGACATCAAGAGAAGCCTTGAGATGCTGTGGGGAGAAGAGAAACAATTAAATAAATGCCCAAGAACTCTGAATCCCAAACCATAATTCACCATGCACAATAAGAACTGGCGAGAGCAAGATTGGGAAAAATGTAAAGACAAGGTAATTATTGACATGCTTCCCTCGATGACATCAAGAGAAGCCTTGAGATGCTGTGGGGAGAAGAGAAAAAATTTAAAAAATGCCCAAGAACTCTGAATCCCAAACCATAATTCACCATGCACAATAAGAACTGGTGAGAGCAAGATTGGGAAAAATGTAAAGACAAGGTAGTTATTGAAAATGACAACAAGTTCATTTTGGTCCCTTTTTTTTGGAAGCTTGCTTAGTTCATACCAGTACCAATCCTCCACAGAAATATTTCAGAAAATAGCATTTAAAGTGCCCCCCCCCCAAAAAAAATCACTGCAGCATATTTCGATTGTGCTACTCTTTATGCCTAGGGAGGTCTATGAAATTAACTATATTTTTGACCGCATGAAGGTGCTTTCAATGACCAATGCCCTTGCATCACAGTTACGATTTTATCTTATTTTGATTGCCTCCATGTTGTGTTCTTGAACCAATGGCCAGATAAATAATAACAATAATAATAATAATGGAAAAAAAACAGTTCATTTTACTTGTTTTGCATCATGTAAATTTGGGTCACACACACCCTCATGCGGTCGGAAATACTGCAAATTGGGCCTGGGTGGATGACATTGCAAATGTTTTCCCACATAGATTTTGTACTCACATAATCTTTTAGCGCTTTTTCAACCAGCGGCCAACATTCTCTGAGGTATTTCTCCCTGTACTTTGGGAACAGCGTAGCGAAGGAGCTCTCCTCCAGCACACAGTGTGGATTGTCTTCTGGCGTAAACTTTGGCTCTTCCCATCCCGGAGGAATCTCAAGAAGATGGTCCTGTGAGGCTTTGCTTCCCCCTGTTTAAGAAAGTGGATTTTACGTTAAAATGTTTGCAATTAAAAAGTAGCCTTATCTGTGTTTTCAAAACAACATAAAAAAGTAAACCTTATATCATGACAACATCAATTTGGAGCACAGAAAATTACTGTGAGTACAATCGAATGCCTTGTATTTCATCCTTGACATGTTGAGAGGTCAGTATTCGATTTCCCAGCTATTTCATCATGTCTTTGTTGTCATTTGGACAACTTTTTGGAAACCGGATGTGCAGAAAATCATACTAGCCCGGGTTCTCCCCAGGATTTTTTCAAAACTGTGGGGCATTCTGGACCCAAATTTTGAAAGTGTGGCCGAAGCACGCTGAATTGGTAACAGGTCCTTGGAATGTTTTGATTTGATGTTTATGTTTAGTTTGAAAAGCTCTACTGTGCACTCTGGAGCATTTAAAATGGTTTTATGTTAGGATTTTTGTTTGAATTTGATATTAAAATCTAAAAAATGCTTGGGCATGGGGAGAACCCTGCTAGCATTACTTGTTGCCAAAACACGGCCTAGACAGTAGACACATAAGATTGCCTTGGCTTTTGGGCGCTTGTTTGACTGTCACAGTCAAAGTTTTAAAAAGAGGAGTTACAGAGTACAGTGCTATAGTAGGTTTCTGGGTCTAATTATAACTAATTCAACCCTAACTCCTTAGTTGATTTTGCTAGAAACCATACCAAATCCGCCACAATCAATCAATTGTTGGACAGTCAATATGCAACTGTACTGAATCAATCATAATCAATCATTCAGTGCACTTGGTACTAAAAATCCTTTCAAAATGTTCTAAAGGGGTGAAAGACCAACTCCATCAAAATCAGCAAGGATTTCATATATTGAAAGACCAACTTCATCAAAATCAACCAGTGGTTCAACAGGGCTTAAAGACCAAATCCATCAAAATCAACCGAATGTTTCAACCTTGTGGTGTACTGGATCAATCAAAATCAAGCAAAACCAGCCGATTGATTTTGGTGGATTTGGTACCGTTAAGGTTAACATTATACTATAGTCACTCATATAGCAAAACTTACTGTCCCTACTATTTTATAAACATGAAACTTAAAAGTTAAAGCCATAATCAGTAGCCTAGAATAGAAATAGGGCAAAAATGTCGTATCCGTCTGCCACTTTATCTCCCTTAATTTAGGTCAAATTATATCCTTACCTGTCCAGAAAGGTTGACAGAATATATACAGAGAGGAACAGGCACTTTGAATGATTACAAAGTGTAGAAATCATGAAAAATAAGCCATTTTCACATCTACATTGGGCTTGACAACGCTACTCGCTAAATGCCATTGTTCTGTTGTTACTAAGGGCATGAATGCGCAAAAGTTGCGGTCGCGCAATTAAATGTCCGCTTGATTTTTCTTTTTCAAGGTAAACAATTAGCATTTTAGCTACTAATTCCTTGAGAGAAATATTACAAAAAGGGAAATAAAGCTCAACATCCATTAAAAAATCAAAAAAATCCCTTTAGAAAGTTAAGTGGCAGCCGGATATGGAATCTTTTCCAGAAATAGAATCATATTTCATGTGCTGAAAATTGCATGCCAGATTGCAAACTGTGGTGATGACCAATATGAACCCTTGCCAGCCGGTCGGATGGTTTGCGCACGACTCGATCTCGATCGAGTCCACATGCATGACATGTGATGTGCCGCATATGGCATGCCCAATTGATTTACTGAATTTTAGTGTTAAAATTAAAGAATGATTTATGTCAAAATAAAACAGCCTTTTCTCTTTCAAACACGACCATTTATAACACACGCATGTCTTTATTTTATACTCCCGACCTTTACATAAAAATAACTTTCGCTACAATGAAATATCGGAGACAAAACGCAACAACTCACCGGCAGTTCTGTCTGCCATGGACGTCGCCATTTTAAAATAGCGCCCTCAACGTCAATACATTGTCGACCCCTTGTTCTAAACGGACACAAACAAGTCTACTATATTATTATGCAATACGTACCGTGACCTATATACAGAAATGCGTGAACTCAACTCGGTGTATAAATTATTTTGTTTATCAGCTGTGACGCCAGCTGCGTCTAAACCACTCCTTTTCTTATTATTCACATTTCTTACAGTCTTATCAGCCGACAAGGTGACATTTCGAACAAATCTTCAGGGTTTTGTTGAAATGGCGTGGAGCTCTAGCTTCTTGAGGTAGTCTAGGAAAAAGACGAAATGTGGTGAGCAAAGTGTTTATATGTTTATTTTTATGTCCTGATTGAAAAAGTTACTGGTCACGAACTTATTGTGAGTGTAGGGTCATGATGGTTGTTTGTTCAGTTCCTTGTAAAATTTTCACACATCTGAAGATCAAAATCAGTCCAGACTCGACTGGCACACTCCGTGTCTGCACTTAAAATTTAAATAGCTCCGTGCTTACAAATTTAAAGCTAAGCCACAACTTAACAGGTGTGTGTTTGAACATGATAAACAAGTTTTGTAAGTTTTATTTTTACTTTAGTGTTTAATCAATAATTATCTTGTAGTATTATTTTGTTGTTGTTTTGGTTTATGAACATTAAATTTCGGTTTTCAACAACTTTTTTTTTATAGACTTACATTTAAAAATTAAAGTAAAAGAGTTATAAATGTGTTATTTTGTTTGATTTTTCCTGATATGTGTCAGTTTTGTAATCTATTTAATTTTATTATAATTCAGTCTTCTGTCTGTCCTTCAGACTCTTGGTCTAATACCTTACTGTGTTTTGAGTGTGAATTAAAGTCCCAAGTCATTTGGGTTGAGTCCAATTCCGAGTCACAAGTCATAAAGGTCGAGTCCAAGGTACTTAAGTAAAAAAAACAACACAGACACACCAAGGTTGAAAATTTAATCAAGTAAAAAGAGGGCTTTATTTTTTATTTATTCATATCAATACTAAAATTTTCAAACTCTTTTAAAAATGCACAATTTTTAATTTTTTATTTTAAACAACAAACAATTACTTTTGTTTTGATTTTAATTTTTCATTAAGTCCCCTAATGAAAAAACTAGAGTCAGAGGTGAAATTTAACCAATTCCGAATTCACAACTCCTTGATTGAACAGTCAGTAGTGGTACTAGTCGGCATTCAAAAGGGAAATTTCACTAACACAATTTTTCCTTTTTTTTAAAGAAATTTGAGTCTCGAGTAAGGCTTGTTTAATGCACAACCACAACCCCATTCACACTAGCTGAAGTTCCTTGGATACTCCTGAGAAACGACCATTTCCTGAGAATATAGCTACTCCTGCTTGCATGGCTTTGGAGTAAGCGATATAACCCAGGGGTTACAGCATAGGCCCTACTGAGTGTTCATTTTCCCCAGGAAAGTTGCATGAAGTGTGAAACGAACATGAGATGGTGGTGGGGGTTAAAAATCCCCAGGAATTTCCTGGGGTTTTATCCCCTGGCAATTGGGTCGATAGTGTGAATAGTGTGAAGTAGTCTAGACTCGTGCATGAGAGGCCAACCCAGGCCTGATACTTCATGGAGGCAATGGAGACGATTGCCTCCCTCTGTTGCCCCTCGTCATTGCCTTGCTGGTGCCCCTTGAAATGTTCCAATATAGCAATATACAATTTCCTCATAGAGGTGCCCTTTCTCAAGAAGAAATTGCCTTGGTGCCCTTGCCCTTTCAAGAATGAAGCAATCAGGCCTGCCAACCCTATCTAAACCAGAATGAGGCTGGTGGACAACAGTAGTCTGGCTCCTTCGAATGAAATGGATACAAAACTAACAATGCCATTCTGTAGACAGGGAACCAGACAGAAACAACCATCAATGATGCAGTGCAAAAGTCTCTCAGAAGTGATCAAACCACAGATTTGTAGATTTTCAGATTTGAATTCAAGTCTACTTCTAGCTTGGCAACACTTCAGTAACCCAACTCAAACCACTACACAGCTGTACAGTATAGACCATCCCATATCCTCCAATGAACTCCACGCTATTATGGTAACTCAACACGCAAATGTTAAGGCTCAGATAAGATTGGCATGCATGTTCTGATAATAAGCAATTTGTTATTCGGCTTGATTTGTACCCTTTGCAAAAGAGTCAGACAACTTCCAGATTAGGATTTGGAACCACCAGTTTTGGTTTTGCCCCTCCATAAGTTCCTTCTACCTTACTGAAACTCTTCAAATTGCTGATTAAAGGGGCTGTGTTGTCATGGTTACAGCAGGCCTGTGGCTGTGCATGGAATGATGAACTCTCACCCAGATACTGTACACGCACGCGCTTGCGGTCAAATCACAAAGGGTGCTGTCTTTGTCAAACTGGGATGTGACCGAAGGCGCGCTCAGTTGCTGGGTTATTCCATTTACTTCGATCCGAGCAGTGCTCGTTTATGGTGTTTTACACCACCGTAGCCATGCCCGCCGCTTGCACGCGCAACAAGACAATAGCGCGTCAGCACGCACATATGTACCAGTCAGCATAAAGGAGTCACAATGCGTGTGTGTCGATGCGCCCGTGTGGTGGCCATAACTGCGGTGGTGTAAACGCCCTTGAACAAGCTGCTCAGATTAGTCTATAAAATCATGACGACGCAGTCCCTTTAAGCATTCTCTGGAGCTTAATTCAAAACTAGATTTGAAGAAAAAAGAGAGGAACATTAAAGTTGATACCCATTGAGCAAATTGCTTCAAGATAAACGTGTGGTATATTTTACAACATGTACACTGTAGGTATGTCTAGATGACCTGCTTGGTTCTCCGGACGTTTCTGACAGCATTTGATGCCCTGTTGTGGTTGGAGTGATACTGTTTTTTTTTGTGTGTGTTCATGAAACGTTTTCAACACCTGCAGCAGTTATCAAGCCATCAGATCATGGAGAGCTCAGATTTCTTTGGGTGAGCTGCGTTTATTCTTAATAAATGTAGAATACGGGATTGGTATTCATTAAAAAAATTGTTTTTATTAGTATCAGTCTGAAAGCTTACTGATTATGGAGTTCATACCAGTATCAATCTTCCATAGAAATACAGTATTTCTGTCTGAAATACTGTCAAAGTCGAGAAAATAGAATTTGAAGACCCCAATTTTAATTTCAGTTGTAACAGTTGAAATTAAGGACAATGCGAGTTCTTGTTGAAAAGTTTGATTTTTCACGTAGGCCCTTATTTTGAATCACACTAAGTAAGAACACTGCAGTATTAAAGCTTTGCCAATCCTATATTTTACCATTAACATTATTTTAATTATTACATGTCTTTCTGGTAACCCAAATTCTCTTACAGGTTTTGAGGCATTGCATGGTGAGGTATCAATGTATATTTGGTTTGCGGTAACACCATGTGATTTTTATCTACGTTGCTGTATACAGTAGATAATTCTTGTGAGAACTGTTTTTATTCTACTACCGCAGAGTAGATTTCGGAATTCGGGGGGGGGGGGGGGGGCAACTTAGTTCTGAAAAGAACTGTCCTGCTTATTAAGTACTACCTGGGGAGGTAGGAAATCGGCCGGGACAGCTATAGTAGCTTCTACTTTTGCTTAGTGGGGATTTTTCGGATAACTTCACTGCC
Organism: Marthasterias glacialis; assembly: GCA_911728455.2. NCBI lineage: Eukaryota > Metazoa > Echinodermata > Asteroidea > Forcipulatida > Asteriidae > Marthasterias > Marthasterias glacialis. The sequence goes on from OU452240.1 coordinate 1,395,747, forward strand.
GTGGAGTGAGTTTATTGGTCTCAATGTTTCGACTAGCTTGCTCTAGTCATTGTCAGGAGACAAATTTTCTTGAGTGACTTACTAGGATCCTTTCTCTAAACCATAGAGCAAGGACCTAACAAAATCCAACACCATAAAATCCAACCCATTAAATCTACATTGTTTGTAACACCCAAGCTGTTGGGCTTCAAGGTTGAATTCAGTTGGATGCACTCAGTGTCCAATAGATAGAGTCCTTATGAAAGTGGGAAAAAAATTAGAAGTCTCCAAATGCCAATGTATTTAATATCTTTCAAGTGCAAATTTAAAAATAATAATAAGTTTATGAATTGCTTCTTAAATGAATTGGACATTGTAATAAAAATAATGTGTATGAACGAATTAACAAATTCAGTTTAAATTTAAACACAAACAAAAATGACCTAAGTTATTGACATTTTCCTACATGTATATGAGTAAGGAATTTGAAATTCAAAATTAATGGCATAAAATATTTATAGTACTGATTTAACCAAGCATATATATGTTTTTTTACAAATGACTTTTGGATAAGTAGTTGACTTGATGACACCTTTCTTGTTTTAACTAATCGTTCCCCAACAAAAAGGGAAACATTTATCCCCTGGCAATTGTGTCGATAGTGTGAATAGTGTGAAGTAGTCTAGACTCATGCATGAGAGGCCAACCCAGGCCTGATACTTCATGGAGGCAATGGAGATGATTGCCTCCCTCTGTTGCCCCTCGTCATTGCCTTGGTGCCCCTGGAAACATTTTCAAAACGTTGCAAAAATTTTCAGCAAATAGTAACTCCCTTTCTCGAAAAGATTGTCTAAAATCCCTGTGCTGAAAGGAACACAAGAAACTGTTGATGTTAAGCAAACAATTTACATTTTATGCTATGTAAAAAAAGAGAGAGAGAGAAAAAAAACCCAAAACCCTGTCATACAGTAGACATTTATAATAAAAATAATAATAACAAACAATTATACCACGCTTAATACTACGTTTCTAAGCGCCATACGGTGCTGTTGTCCTTGTAGACTATTAGGTGAAACAAGGGCAACCGCATCCAAAAATAAAGAAACAAAATTACAGGTAGAAAACACTAACCGACATGGAGTGTTCATTAAATCTTCAAATCATTAAATTCATCAAATCTTGAAAAAAAAAGAAAACATCTGGTCTCTGGTTATTTATGGCATGCACAATTTTACCTTTCGCTGACGGGTTTACATACAATTAACATGGTGAAAATTACAAATTTTGCAGATCTGCATAATTGAAGAGTCTTATTATTTGTGTCACACTTGAGAAATGGAAAGTTTGGTTATTTATGGCATGCACAATTTTACCTTTCGCTGACGGGTTTACATATAATTAACATGGTGAAAATGACAAATTTTGCAGATCTGCATAATTGAAGAGTCTTATTATTTGTGTCACACTTGAGAAATGGAAAGTTTGATGACATCCTTTCAAGACTAGTCAATATCTCTGTAGGGATCAGACCCTGGGGCTGTCTGTTTACTTTAGCAGAAGTCCTCTTAATGGAAAATACACGATTGAACAGGATAAATAAAAATGAGCTCTATCTTTGGGAGAGGAGCCCACGTCATGGCATTTTGAAGAGGAAATTAATTCTGATCTGGTGAAAAATTCATCAATTTGGATGGCCACGTTGTCGTGAAACTGCTTATGTTTTGTCTGGGAATATTTTTTGCGTTTATACAAACAAAGTTAAGATAAGATAAGAGTCACTCAAATTTATTTATTTATTTATTTTGTGGGGGATTCAAATGCTATTTTTTGGACAACGGCTGAATTTTTCTGACACAAATATTTCTGTGAAGGATAGGGGCTAGAATGACCTTTATAATCAGCAAGCTTTCAGATTTTGAAACAAGTCACTTAAAAAAAAGAGATAATCATGTGCTTTGTCTGTGCAGCTGAAGCTTAATTTTATTATTTGTTAGTGTAAATTATTTAGAATTGTTTTTCTTTCTGAATTGCTGGCAAGTGTGAGACAATAAAATCCCCCATTTTTAACATTTTCCGTTTTGTATTTGGTTTCTTAGTTTGATTGTCCAAATGAAAAAAAGAACATATTTAGGCACAAATTGTTATTTGATGTTTTCTTGTAAATGGATCAGCCACAGTTTAACTTAATTTTCACAGGTTGACTGGATGGCATTTTTTTAATTAAAAACTAGAGGATTTAAATAAATGGACTTTTTTACCTGATCAGAATGAATCTACTCTTCAAAATGCCATGACGTACTCTCCCTAAAAGCTAATTTTTATTTATCATGTAATGGCACATTTGCTATTTTGTTTGTGTTTGTACTTTTGTTATGACTGCCTGAGAAATATAAATAAATATAAATATAAGTGGACTCTTCCAATAACCAATGATGTACCACCCCTTTGTAATATTTTTTCTTGAAAACTAGAGGATTGGAATGAATGTACTCTTCCAAAAACACATTGATGTACCATCCCTTTATGATATGTTTCTTGAAAACTAGAGGATTGGAATGAATATACTCTTCTAAAACCAATGATGTATCGCACTTTTAAGTAACAAAATTGCTTTTGTAACAGGCCTTGAATTACAAAAGTTTCCCATAGACTTTAAGATTTTTCATGGGAAGTGCCTTTTGCAAAATGAAAATGGCCTTGCCCTCTCAAAGATGAAATTCCAGTCATGTTGTTACCATTAATTAATTTTTTTCCTCCATCTTAGCGAGGAGAGTGATGACGAGATAGGAAGTGAGAGGTACACGTCTGAGGAAGACAAAAGGTACTTGAAATCTTCCTTGTGATCGTTTTATAGTTGGTGACTTTGTTTGTTGAGGTGTTGTTAACCAGTTCCAGCTTGGAGTCTTCCATTTTTTCCCGGCCAGCCTGATGGGATTATTTTCTCTGAATAGCCGGAATAGTTTTTCTTTGAGAGTACGGCTGGCACAAAGAAACCTTTGTTTGACAAAGCCGAGAGAACAAAGATTCTCTTGATAGCACAGGGATTTTTGTTTTCTCTATAAATGAGAAAATGTCAAATACGTGCACCGTGAATTGCAAAACCTCGGCTGTGAGCTGTGGCTGAGGATTGGTACTAAATCCATAACCAAGGCTGGATCCCGGTTCACTCTAACTTATTTGCTGGCTCAATATTTTTGTTGATACAGATCAGCCAGCGCCAACTGGTTAAACAGACACTTTTACTTCTTCTACCTCTCTCCTTTGTCTCCTTTCCGATGACTTTTCTTTGCTCACAATCTTCTTCTTCTGTCTGCTCTCTGTTCCTTGCTTCTCACTCTAAAGAAATTTGTCAACCCGACTGCTTCTTTCACACTCGTACACTTGTATGTTTCTGTGTTGTCATTTATTCCTTTAAGAAAGACTCTACGGTCAAAATGTTATGCCCTTACCTCTTATTGCCCTTTTTACAATTTCGAAAACTCTTTTGGTCCATAAACGTAGAAGGTTTTTACAAATTTGTTAAAGGCAAAATCATAGTGAGATTGAAAAGAGACGCCGCGAGAAAATGAACGCGTACATTCAGGAGCTGTGTGGTATGGTGCCAACGTGTAACTCGATGAAGTCTAAACTAGACAAGCTAACGATCCTCCGTATGGCTGTACAGCATGTAAAATCACTACGAGGTAAGGTACCAGGCCAGATTGTTAAGGTGGTTCAGCATCTGTTGGGACTAATTCCAAGCACAAAAATGTGCTTAGCAAAGAAAAATATTGCTAAGCAGAAACAGGTTACCAGCCAAAAGGGCGTTTCATTCACATTGTTGTAACTGGTGCCCGTTATTATTTTGCTGAGTAATATTTTCTGCTTAACAGTTTTATGAAATTGGGCCCAGATTTGGGTAAATGTGCAGATTTGATAGTTTCTATCATACCAAATTATTCTTGAAAAGTCACTTGCCAATTTTCACACTTAAAAGGTTACTTTGGAAGGGTGGGAAAGTGAGGTGTAATAAGACTTGACTCAGAAGTAAGAGAGAAGTATGCTAAGGAATGCCAAGGGCACTGATGGATGGAACATGGGCAAATGTCACAAAGAGTTAAGATTCATCTTAACTGTGTATCAATCTTAGTTGCCAAGCAAAGTGTGATGTCACAATGCAAATCACCATGGCAATATTGACAACTCATCTTAAGATGAATTTTAGTGCTTTGTGAAATCGACCCCAGGATATACATCATACCTGATCTGTCAACAAAAGAAAGAGAAAAAAGTAAACAATTACGAGTTGAATTGCAGAAACGGAGAGATGGACACAAACTTGAAGAGGAACTTCAACAGATTCACATACATGCCACACATTGATAGATAATATTGCTACTTCAATACCAGTCAACTTTTGTACACGTGAACCCTTCAGTGGTAAATTTTGATGAAAATGGGGGAGGGGGAGGGGGGGGGGGAGGGGGTAGTGAAAGACTTTGAGTCTTACTATAGAACCAGACAAGACAGGTGAATAGTGAATATAAAGACGGGTGATAAAAAAGAAACTTTGGTTGAGATTCAGTCTTTCTCAGTAGCATTTTTTCTTTACTGGACAATTAGGATCTGTGAGCTCAATTCATGAGACCAACTTCAAACCAGCCTTCCTGGCGGAGGACGAATTGAAAAGACTTATTTTGGAGGTAAGAATGTATCGGCGTAAGGAAATTCAACAATTTTAGTTGGGAACAAAGGTTCTGGGGGAAAGTTGAAGGTTGTGTGGGTTTTTAGTAAAGTAGTAAAAACCTGGATTTCAAAGACTGTAAACAGGACGTCGGAAGTCGAAACTTTCAGGGGGACAAGAGATAAATGTCATTGAAAAAAAAGAATAAAAAGGATTGTTGTGTGACTTGGACAAAATGGCATCAACTCGGCTTAACTTTTAAAAACAACATAATCTTCGTCTTCTTGTTTTTGTCTGTTTAGGCCGCGGAAGGATTCCTGTTCGTTGTTAGCTGCGATCGAGGTCGGATGAACTACGTCTCAGAATCGGTGTCTCATGTACTGAACATAAGCAGGGTAGGTTTTTAAATTGTTAGCCCATTTTGCGTCCGGTTGAAATAGTGGAGTACATGTAGGTCAAATCTTATCTCAAGAGGCATGCCGAGTTGGGGGGGGGGGTAGGGGGCGGGGACTGGCTTTTTCTGAAAAAGATATCTGGAATGTCAAAAAATGTTTCATTTGTCTTGCAGGAACACCTGATTGGCCAGAGCTTGTTTGACATCATGCATCCAAAAGACATGTCAAAGGTCAAAGAGCAGCTATCATCCTCCGACCTCATTCCCAGGGAGCGATTCATCGATGCAAAAAGTAAGTGTACATGTACGATCATGCACAAGGTTGAAAGTATGTATATGATATACCTGAGTTTTGTGTATAGTTTCCAGTGCACAACAACTTTATGTTCTACTAGATAAAAAAGGAGCCAGACTATTTAGCATCTAAGCCTTAATTCTTTCGAAGAATACACAAATGAATTCAGATTCAAGGTCTTGCCAGAAATATTGATCTCTGTTGTAAGAATTGCCTTTGAACGATGAAATTTATGATTTCTGCTCGGTAAAGGTACACACAAACATATTGAAGCCAGAACCAGCCAAATCCTTGCACGTCCACTAGTTACATGCATGTGTGACATGATGACTTATCAACTGGATGAACGGCTTTGGCTAGATCGCTGTAGCCAACAACCATAGCCTTTAATAGTCACTTATCAGATGCTGCCTGAATAAATATTTCTTGTCTCTGTCACATTGCCGTAACAGCTGGTCTCCCTCTCAAGTCTGAAGTGATTGCCTCTCCGCCTCAGCTCCTCTCCGGCGCTCGTAGATCCTTCTTCTGCAGGATGAAGGTTTTCAATCAAGTGTTGATGGCCAAGCTGGAAGAAGACCAGATGTCCTCCAAGAAACAGTTGAAGCAAGGCTCGGGTAATGCCAACTGTTTTGTCTTCCGAAGAAGAGCAGTCAAGCACACCCGGCTCAAGATCTGGGCATGATTTCAAAGAGCTAGCAAAAGCATAAAACAATTTCGCTTACCAGAAAATGGTTACCAGCCAAAATACTATTACTCATATACAGTTTTTCAACTGGTTTCCTGCTAATTTTTGCTTAGCAGAAAATTGTTAAGCTCTGTTGTCAGCTTAAGCTGCTCCATGAAATTGAGCCCAGGTGTTGTTAGAGTGTGGGCTTGGATCCCAGTCATGGTATTTGTGTCCTTCAGCAAGACACAAACCAGAAATGGTTTCGTTCTTTGGATAGACTGTGTAAGTCTCGCGCGTACTCGAATATTTTTGGGACCATTTTGGTCCCACACACATTGCTGTAACATGTAAAGGAAACAAAATCACGCGCTTTAACGGACCCTTATTTTCGAATTTGCGCAAGACTTATGCACATAAAATAAACCAGTAAACTTGTCGTTAGGAGAAGGGGGCTTGCCCTCTTGTTCTTTTTGCTTGGTTGGCCAAACCATATCTCCTATCTAGAGCATGCCCGATGACGAGAGGTCAGTTTAAATTTAGCAGCTGGTACCGCAATAGTTTCATCGATGTACCAGTTATTATTGCTTTATCAACCTTTATAGATCGGAAGAAGTATATCACCATACACTGCACTGGCTACCTAAAGAGCTGGCCGTCGGCAAACTTTGGCAGCGGGATTGAGAACGAGAACGAGAACGATGGGTGCAGCTTAAGCTGCCTCGTGGCTATTGCAAGGGTAAGCACTCTGGTGTTACTTCAGTATCAGCCGATCCACAGTGACTCACGTTACATTGACCCCAAGGTTCAGAAATGTGGTTGCTGAATTGTTTTTGTGAGTTATAAATAACAAATGACAACATTCCAAGTCACGAAAATTGAACAAAAGAGAAAGTTATAATACCTGTGGCCAATTTAACAGGAGTAAAAGTGGAGTTTGAATATCTGTGAAAAATGGAAAACAATGCACTGAAAAAGACGAAGTTGTCATCTCAAAAAGTAAGATTTTATCATTTTTAAAGCAGATAAATACCCTTTGAAGCTTGAACTCTGACCTGTGTCTTTCTTTTGTCATAGCCTATTCAAATGCCACAGCTCTCTCGTAAGGAGAGTGACCTCGCCCAGCCGGCCGAGTTTGTGTCCAGGCATGCCATCGACGGCAAGTATACATTCGTAGATCAGAGGTGAGTTTATGTATACATTATTTATTTCATAACTTATTTTCCAACCATTTGAATTTGAAATAAGAAGGCACAAGATAAATATCATGTACCCTTTTTTTATGTATGGACCGTTAGAGCCACTGCTGTGTTGGGTTACTTACCCCAGGAGCTGCTGGGGACGTCATGCTATGAATATTTCCACTCGGACGATATCCATCAAATGGCTGAGAGTCATAAAGCAGGTATGTATAGACGATGTGCCCTCTGACCTCACAGTGAAACCAAAACATTGGTGGGGGGGGGGGGAGGGGGTATGCTCACACATCATACTTTGCATATGAATAGGAGTGATGTCATGGGTCAGATTGCCTGTAAACTATATGACCTTTGATGTCACTCCATGACCGTATTTATGCAAAACAAGAACTGCGCGTATACTGCCGGGATTATTTCAATAGAGGGCAGTTTAGATGTAAACAAAGGGCACATGGTCTATAGAAAACCTGTGCACCTAGCTGGAGTTATTTATTAGGAACCTTCCTTATGCTAACAAAACCCAACTTGATATGGTAACTGACACCCAAACTGTTGGACTCTGATTATGGTGGTATGCCTGATCCCATGTAAAGCATAATCAGTTTACTAGTGCAGTCCTCAGTCCAACACCATTCAGTAACTCAAAACCCTGACTGTTGGTCTCTGATTATGGTGGTATGCCTGATCCCATGTAGAGCATGATCAGTTTACTAGTGCAGTCCTCAGTCCAACACCATTCAGTAACTCAAAACCCTGACTGTTGGTCTCTGATTATGGTGGTATGCCTGATCCCATGTAGAGCATGATCAGTTTACTAGTGCAGTCCCCAGTCCAACACCATTGGGTAACTCAACATCCAAACTGTTGGACTCTGATTATGGTGGTATGCCTGAACCAATTTAAAGCATAATCAGTTTACTAGTGCAGACCTCAGTCCAACACCATTCAGTAACTCAACACCCAAGCTGTTGGACTCTGATTATGGTGGTATGCCTGATCCAATGTAAAGCACAATCACTTTACTAGATGCAGAATCAAACAAAACATGCTGTTGGATTTTGATGGTTTGGAGGTGATGTTCTTGTTAGCTGTCGTAGACTTCTTTGCCCTGACTATAGTTCAAATGCATCAATTTTACTATAAAGTGTTAATTATTGCTCCTACTTTTGGGCATTTTTGTGGCATGGATATGAACATGCTTTTCCTTTGATTTTTCACCTTTTCAGTCCTGATAGGAAAGGAAAAGATTTTGACCAACGCGTATCGTCTGAGAGCCAAGAATGGCGTCTTTGTACAATTGAGGACGAAGATGTTCTGTTTCCGTAACCCGTGGACAAGAGATGTTGAGTACATTGTCTGCACTAACACACTGGTCAAGTAAGCGATGTTGTCGAATCCCCTTATCATTCCCTTTCTGGCGCTAGAATTAATAGCTATTTGTAGTTTGTAGTTGAGACTGAAGCAGACCGCAACACCATTACAGAGATACAAAATAAAGAACGCCACCAAGAGTTTCAGTGGGATAAGTTTGTTTTGAAAGAGAACGGTCAATGTAGAAGGGATTCCATACAGGGATTCAAAACACAGAACGCCAGCAAGCGTTTCAGTGGGATTAGTTTGTTTTGAAAGAAGACGGTCAATGTAGAAAGGATTCTATACAGGGATTCAAAATACAGAACGCCACCAAGAGTGTCTGCGGGATAAGTTTTTTTTTACAGAAAAAGCTCAATGTAAAAGACTTACTAAGCATCTGAAATTTGAGTTTATTTTACTAAGAAAAGCATTTCAAAGTCTTGAATACAAATATCAATGCTGACAACTTCTACTTTTTTTTTACAATATTTGTTGCCGTTGATGATTTGAATAATGCCAGGAAAAGTTCCTGGTGGTAACTTGATCATTTTGTTCTTTTGTTTTTGTTTTGTTAAAGTCCGGATGCCAAAGAAGAGACTAGTGATGCAGAGAGCAAAGGCAGTCAGGTTGAAAACATGGTGTGTGATGTTGGTGAGTAAGATGCAATCATTATGGGTGTGGTCCTTCCAAAGATGGGCGGGGTCTTCCCTAAGATGTTCTTAATCATTAAGAGACCCTCACAAGAAGACCTTTTTTTTCTCATACCATCAGCAGGATCATCATCCAAGGGACCGTCTATTCCCGGAGTACCGGTTAACACTCGCCTTGGAGCTGGTCGGATCGGACGGATGATTGCCGAAGAAATACTTGAGAATGAAAAGTAAGTCGTCTTTTAAGTTGAAATATCTTGGTGGTCAGTAAAGTTACAAAAACAAATATAGTTTATCTAGCATTCAAAAGCTCAGTGGTTTATACTTTAAATGGTCAGACAGTAGGAGGGTTAATGTTGCCATATTTACTACCAGTAATTTTGTTATTATATTTCTCAGGAACGACTCTATGTATGGTATGAACAGTCCCAGTGATGTTATGTTGAATGGATCTCGATCTTCAACACCACGGACAGAAAAAACTCTTGAAGCTGCCTCGGGTAAGTCGACAGCAATAAATGAAGACGTCTACCATTTTGTTATCGTAGCTTTGTGTTGAAATTTCCCATTTGTAAACATTTTTTTTAGGGAATTATCTGGTTTTTAAAAAAGTGTTTACATTTATTTTATTACCAGTGCCTCAAGCGGAGAAAGTTAGTTACTTTGGAACGTCCCCTTCTCCAAGCCAGGTCACGGTGTCAAATGCTTCCATGGGAACCCCGGACAATCCCCTCCTAGGTCAAATGTCATCGCTCATCTCCATGACGACCAACAGTACCACCCACAGTGTCCCCTCTGCCAATGGCAACGGGGACGGGGGAGGGACTACCCCTGGTGCCCCGCCCGGCGGGGATGATGAAGCCATGATGGCGTTTATTATGAGCCTTCTTCAGGCGGATGCTGGGCTTGGGGGGTCGGTCGACTTCACGGACCTTCCATGGCCTTTATGAGGGGGCTGAAGGTGATTTAATGTGGGAAGGTCAGGGTCCAGTCTCTCGCGTAATTTTGTAAGCAGGGATTTATTTGTTAAGCATGAAATACGGGGGACCGGTGACAGTACTACACGGCATGGCATTTTGGGTGGTAAACAGTTTGTGCTAAGCAGTGGCGTAACCAGACATTTTCATTTGGGGTACAAGCGGGGGCAAGCCATTCATTTGTGCATTTGTTCTATCTCATTTTGGGAGGGGGGGGGAAGAAAGGGAAGTAGGGTTCTGAGCAGGGGGCTAAGCCCCCCCCCCCCCAGCCCCCCTGTGGTTATGCCACTGGTGCTTAAGACTAAGTGTGTTGAACTTTTTTTTGCTCAGCGTTTCTGTGTATTCTAAATGTGTATTTCTTGTCACACTGGAAATAGTTTTTTATGACAACTATGTATTAGAGGTTCAGGGGTGGGAACTATTCAAGGTGCTTAAATTTTATATTAGAACAAAAAGTGCCGATACATATTGTGTGTGATATAAACTCTATGTCTTACAAAGATTTGTGTACTGTGCTTTCTTATGGGTGATCAAGGCTAAAGATGGGTTCTTTGGCCAAGCGCCTGTTTCGCCAGCAACTGGCTTGTCCATTTTTTGCTGGCATTTGGTGGATGTATTTTATTTGAGAAACAAATGTGTGTGATCTCTGCTGGTAGACAGAAGGGAAACTACCGGTAGAAAAAACAAAAAACCGTTTAAATTGTTGATGTGTTTGTAATTGTAATTGTCTTGTTATCTGTTGAATTTTTTGACGTGAAAGGGCTAGTCTTTCCTCAAAGTGTAATCTGAATTTCAGTTCTGATACAGTTAACAAAGATCTGTGTTCAATAAGTTTCTTTCCCAACTTCGAACAACGTTTTTTGTTACAAATAAAACTAGAAAGTAATCTTCAATGCTGTTCTTATGTTGTTGTTTGCGGTACAAAAAGCCACTGTTCCTTAAAACCCTCAGAGCAGCCACAAATTTGTTTTACTTTGCTGGACCCACGAGGAACATTTTTTCACCACCCTGTCTTTAAGGTCAATAACCCACCCTGCAAGCCCAAAGCTATTATAAATCACTGTGGGGGTGAATTGGAGTGCCAGCCAAGACTTAGACTTGTGTTATTTAAGATCCACGTGCCACACAAGCTGTTTACACAAATTGCATATCGCCCTGTGCCAAGGATCCTTAGCCACAAGGTCAATCAATTACTACACTGTGACAGGTGGCTGCTGTCTTTCAACACTCCTTACTCTGCAGTGGTTAGGGTCTGGCCAATGGGAGTCTACAGGCTTGTGGGGGTATACCAGGGGTGAGGATTACATGGAATCTTGGCCTTATTTGCCCATTGAAAAATAAAATTATGACCATATTTGGTAACATATGGAACATTCTTGCACCTTTCCGCAGACGCCAGGATTTTAAACAGCATCTTGAGGGAAGACTGACCGAGTGTGACAAAAATGTAAAATGTTGAGCATACCTAACAATTTATGTAGCATATTATTATTGTTCAGTTGATCACTAGTTGATGCACAAGTAACAGCGTGACTTCACTTTATGAAAATTTACCAAAGCTTTAATATATAACAGGGTTATAATGTAACTAAATTCTGATTCTTGTCCTACTGTATATTTTTTGAAGAGTAATAAATAATGTTAAAATTTATGTTTTCTATATATTCTTCAAAAACAGTATTCAAAATTTGCAAGGGTAAAGGGAAATGCAATTATATTTTTCATGTTGCATGTGGTTTTTAAAGACCAATATGGGCATTTTAGTAATTATTGTTAAAACATAGGGTATTCTTCTCAATCAATACGCTTGTAATTTTTTCCCAGATTTTTTTCTCCAAGTTCAGGAATATTTTATGGCCAACTTCAGTGCCTCACTAGTCACCATGATGCCAGCATCTTCGTCATGTCCCCTGTATACCGTGGCCCACATGACTGCAGATCTTAACTTTTATATAAGAAGGGGCCCGACTATTTTCACCTACACTGAACACAGTTTGGTGCTGTGAGTTTGAATTGGAGAAATGTTTAAGGTGGTTTTACACCGTGATTTCAGGATTGATGTTTAAGCTTTTTATAGACCATACAGGGATGAGAGTCACTGCTCAAAAAAAGTCTGAGAATTGGATCCAAATTTAGGATGTCTGTTTTGGAGGTGGCATTTCCACCTTTTGGTAACGCCTGGAGTTATAGATTAAAATGAGCTTCTTAGAGCAGTCTCCTCAGCAATAGAGAAGTAGAGCAAAGAGCAAGATTTCTTCATACCTGATGAAAATAAAATCTTTTTTTTGGTCACCAGTCAGACATAAAACGTCTGAATTCAGATAAAAGTCTGAGGAATCTCATCCCTGACCTCAGCAGCTGCAAGCGGCTTGTACCCAAAAATGCCCATAGCAATTGAAGGATCCACCTACGTGTACTTCACCTCGAATCAAAAGGGTAAAAGTAAAGGTCCTATGTTTCCCATGTTAGCATACTTCTTAGTTCTACTTCTACGTCATTTCTTGGTAGACCAATGCTGGGTTTGCTTCACTCCCAAGTGTGCCAGAAACACTTGGGCGAACCCCTTCTCTTAGTGATAAGTGTACTGGGTTCGTTTACATGCAGAAATAGTTTTGAATACAACACACGGGACCTATGGCTTTACGTCCCATCCGAAGGACGCAGCAATAATGGTCAAGTGTCTTGCTTAAGGACACAAGTGTCAAGAGCGGGACTCGAAACCACACTCCACTGATCAGAAACACCAAAGCTTGAGTCTGATGTGCTTGACCGCTCGGCCATGACACACCATATCTACATTACTAAAAACCAAATGTCTGGTTCGTACTGTTTGTCCAGACTTGTATACAGTTGTCTCATTGAAATCAACATCTTTGGAAGTATGGTCATGGTTATACAAACATGCTGAAGAGCTAATGACAGTAGCAAAGAGGTGGGGGTGGTGTTGGGCTTTTAAGGGTGTGTGTGTGGGGGGTGGGGTTCTTGAATTTAAGCATGGGAAAGGAATTTTTTCTGATCTCCAAAAACAAAACGATGGTTTGAACATGTGTTGATCCCTTGCACAGGCCACCATTGCCAAGGTCAAGCAATGAAAATGCTTAAGTGCATGCGTCACGCACAACTCTTGACCATCAGGCTATGGTAGGCTTTCCTTTTACCTCGGTAACGTCGCTGTTTGAGCTTGTGATGTTTGTTATACAAGGAGCCTATTCCAGTAATTTGGACAATGAATGTTGAGGGGGGGGGGGGTAGGGGGAACCCAAACACACAAACAGTAATATGGATTTTAAAATCACTTCTGACAAAGGCTGTTTATAAAAGACAATGTTTATTCAAGTAACCAGCTAGTACAGGAGTATTTATATTACAATGTGGTGCTGTTCTTTTATTTTTTTAAACCTCACCATGGATCACACTCTGAAGTAACAATTTCGCTTTTCAACTCGAACTAATCCAAAACCTCAAATGTATCGTACCATAACAGAATAAAGCCAATATAAATGGAAATTTATTGGTGTTCTGTACTCAGCTATGTCGATGTAATAAATGAAGCAGAAATATTACCAGAAATTGTGTACTGTTTGATAGATGCCGAACTGTGCTTAAAAAGTTTTGTGATACACTCGTATTTCTAGTCCTTATCAAAGTGGGGGAAAAACTTGCAAGTCTCTAACCTCGTGTTAAAATGGTGTAAAATGTCATTTTGTTCGATACTCTTTCAGAGGGAAAATTTAAACGTGACGTCATTGGAAATCAACAACTTATGGGTCTGTACAAAGAGGAATTTTTGCCTCAGTCAAAAGGTGGAATTCAATGCTGTTTTAATTTGAGTGTTGCAGAAATTCAGGAATGATAAAAAAAAAAAAATCCTTTCCAAAAAATGTGCAGACCAATGTACACATAAGCAGCACAATGTGCGTCTCTTCAATGCCACACCGCAGGACATGAACGCGCGCGCTATAAAAAGTACGTTTACATTTCTCATAGGATTTTATCGTGTCGGACTTTTGTCGGACTTTCGGTGGCGTAGCCAAGGCTGTTATTGGTCAACACGTAAAGGAGGCTGTGATTGTTCTACTGCTGCACGTAGGATGTTGAATTATCTTCCTCAGAACATCAATCTCCAGTATCCATTATCCAAATTTTTTTATATTTCCCCAATTTTTTTTGAGAGATTACTGTGCGGCACTATCAGCAACAGCCATTGAATTGATTGATCGAATCAGAAAAATTTGTCCTCATTTTGCCACTTGGGATTTAAGGAACCAGGTGAGGTCGAGGAGAAATGCTGTTACAAACTAAAGCAACAGAACATGGTGACTGTCGAAGACGACGCTGGTGTAGACTTTCAACTTCCAACTTTGCACTAAACAAAGTAATACATTATTCATGTCAATTGCCATCAATTGCATATCTTGTACATCACCTGCTTTTGGAGTGCACATTAAAACACAGGCGATGATAAAACTACACAATGAAAGTGAACTTAAGAATACTAGCAGCTAGTCGGCTTCTTCTTCACTCTCTGCAGCCTCATTTTCAGATTCCGCCCCTCCAGACTCCGCTGCTCCAGACTCCTCCCCACCCGACTCTGCCTCTACACCAGACCCTTCTTCTCCACCCGACTCCGCCCCTTCTTCCCCAGACACAGCCTCTTCAACATCTGACCCCGCCTCTTCCCCGCCGGAACCCACCTCTTCCCCCACAGAACCTGCCTCTTCCCCTCCAGAAACTGACCCCACCCCTTCGTTACCAGATGCCCCTCCATCTGACCCTGCTTCTTCCCCGCCAGACCCCTCCCCTTCAGACGCCGCCTCCTCATTTCCTGATTCAACATCCGACCTTTGACCCTCACTGCCTGACCCCTGTGCTTCGCTGCCTGACCCCTGTGCTTCGCTGCCTGACCTCTGACCCTCACCCCCCGATTCCTCTTCACTGTCGGACTGAAGCGCCTTGCTTCGAGGTTTTCTCTCCGTCTCGGATTCGGAGTCAGAAGCTTTATCTTCATCCTCATCTTCAGATCTTGATTTTCCCTCATCGGAGTCGCTGGAGTCCGAGGCGATACGACGGATGCGACCTCGACTCTTGGAGGGTGATGGTTTCTGACTACTCGATGCTCCCTCATTGTCACTAAAAATCAAAAATAAACAACGCCACCATCAGAGGGTACAACTTTTTATTTATTTTTTCATTTGATAAATTCTTCAAAATTAAAATTCTCTATTTTGGGGAATATTTTTGATTCCTTTGAAGAACTTCAGGCCGTAGATCATTTGGTCTGGTGACCTATGTACAGAGATGATGAAAGCTATAACTGTAAGTTCTTTAAAAGAGACCAGACTATTTTTTTCCTTCACGCCTCAGTTTGGTTTCCCTGAGTTGAATTGAAGAATGACAAAAACACCTGCTCCATGATAAAGATTTTTAGAGAGAGGGGAACAAAAATCTGAAATGCACCGACCTGGTCTCATCAATCTGAAGTCTCTCCCCCTCCGAGTCCGACTCACTAGAAGACACGATGGCCTTAGACTTAAACTTCCCGGGTTTCTCCTCTTCAATCCGGGATTCTCTGATCCCTTTGCGACGGTGAGATCCTCCGCCAGCGCCAGACTTGCGTTCCTTGCGTTTTCGCGGGGCCGATTCCTCACCGTCTCGTGTCTTACGAGATCTGGTTCAACACGAAAAAAAAGTATACAGTTCATCTTTGGTGTGGAGACACTTTTCAAAATGATTTTGAAAATTCTGAAAATTCTTCTTTAGATTTTGCTTTCTTTCTCAGATGACCTATTTGGGATTATAATGACTGATTCAAGAAACTTATAGAGTCCTTAAATTTTTGAAGAATTCTTGTATTCCAATGGTCATAATTCATAACATTTCAACAAAAGTTTAATGTATTTCTTTCTAGCTTATGCCTAACCTTCTTTTCTTGGCCTTTGGTTTGCCATCGCCGTCCCCTTCGTCATCGCTCCTCTGCTTCTTCCGTTTCTTTTTAGGTTTGGCTTCTCCTGTGTCCATCTCACTGTCACTCCCCTCGCTGTATATCTCACCCTTGGATTTCTGTCATGAATAATTTAATCTCATGAATATTTACATGTCATGATTATTCATAAAAATGTAAAGATTATTTATTAAACTGATTGTTTCATATTATTTTTCCAAAGATATTTTAAAATAAAATAGTTTTCTTTGAATACACTGGGAGGTAAAGTCTCCAAAGAATAAATCTGGGTCAATGAATAACTAATTGAATTCAAATGAATATTCATTTGACGATCGATTGAATATTTTTTTTCACCAACCTTTCCACGTCGTCCACCACCTCCCTTGCGGACAGGTTCCGGTTCCGTAACCACAAGAATGTTTTTGGTCTTCTCGATGAACTGAGCTCTTTTCTCCATCAGCTCTTTACTTCGTTGTTCCACTTCTTGTTGACGAGCCATCTGAATCGGACAAATAAACAAATAAATACATAAATAAACAAACTATCACATACATTGGTGATAAATAAATAATAATAATGGGATTTTCTTGTTACTTTTTAAAATTAACATCAAAGCCTGATCCCTACACTGTTACTAGCCACGATCAAAGGACCTTAAGTATTTCTGAAACTCCTTAGGAGTATGCAGTCTCGGCAGCCAAACTGGTGTACATAATGATAATAATAATAATAATAATAATAATAATAATAATAATAATAATAATAATAATAGACATTTGTAAAGCGCCTAATGCAAAAGCCTCTAAGAGCATAGAACATCAAAATAAACAATGAGTGAAAGTAAGATTACAAATAAACAGATTCAAACAAATGAGTTTTCAACAGAGATTTAAAATGGTTCACAGAATCAGCTCCACAAATATGAATATATCTATCAATTAATCACGATAACAACTCTATCCTCACACCTACCTATTTACCCCTTGGTAACAAAAAGTAATATTTAGCTGGCTTAATTAAGGACAAAAATGTCATGACCAGGGTTCGAACCCACAGCTGAATGTCATAATAGAGTAATACATACTTGACAAGAAAATGACAATTATCCAAACAAGCGAAAATTTACAACCTAAAAATCAGTAAGAGACAAGGTTAGTCCTTAACAATATTAGACCAGAATAGTTCAAGAAATAAATGACATACTTTTTTTTTATTGGTAACCCTGCAAAACAATAGTTTCTCCCAAAAAGAATTATCACTGTATGTGGCAAGACTGTACCAAATGCTCAAAATAGGGGGTATTCCTTACATGTTCCTCCATCTGTTTCTGTTTGAGTGCATCTCGTTCTTGATCTTGACGTTGTCTTAAGACTCTCTCTTCCTCGTCTTGACGTCTTGCTCGTCCGACGTGGTACTGGGCCTGACTCAGAAGATCGGAGCATTGTCTGTCCAGGAGAATAACCAAAAAAAAAAAGTCTTTACTTAATTTTTTATCTTTTCTGTTGGATAATCAATCTTGGACGCTACTCCCCCAAAAATAAGCAAAAAACATGAGGTAAGTTATACACATTTTTATCAGGTTTGGTAGACGGATTGGATGCTGTTGGAATTTGATGGATTCAGCTAGTTTCCTTTTATCAAACAGCCAGACCAAAAATGTTTGCAAGGGCAAACACTGCTCTCGATGCAACCAGGTATTCTCAATTCCTTGGAATCTATTCATTTGGTTGTTGGGTTAGCCAGAGTTTGTGGATTCTGGAAGGAACCACAAGTTCTAAACTGCCGTAGCGGTTCTTTCCTAGCCTGAACCACAGCCTGTGCTACTCTATCTGTGTTTAATGCATTGCATACTATGCTGGCTGTTGGGTTACCGAGTTCAGGAAGGAACCAAAGTTCTAAAAGGCTTTAGGAAGGAACCAAAGTTTTAAAAAGGCTTCAGAAAAGAACCAAAGTTCTAAGTAACCAAAGGCCTGGGCCAAATCAAACTTCATCTGATCAAAGTTCTAAAAGGCTTCAGGAAGGAGCCAAAGTTCTAAACGGCCCAAGGAGTTTGGAGGTTTGTCACCTTACCTTGCCTCGACCACTGCCTGTGCCAGATCAAACTTCATCCGATCACCGTGTTTACTAAGGTACGTGAAGTAGCGCTGGGCAGTCTCTAGCTCGGACACGGCGCTCAGTACCGTCTTCAAGTTACTCTTCTCATCCTTCAGTACCGCCATGGCAATGCGCTGAAGCACGAGGGCGATATTGTACAGAACGAGCGAATCATGGGGCGCTACACGACGTGCCTGTGTTTGTAAACAAAATAAGCCGTTACAAGTTACGGACAGAAATATACTGGTGAAGTGAGGTGAATGTTTGAGTGTAAACAAAAAATAAACCAGAATATTAAATATAAATATTTCGGGGAAACAAATATCCCAAATAATTAATTATAAATTGATTGATTTGAATAACTTTTCTGACCTTGAGGAGAGACTGTTTGCATTCCTTGAGTTTTCCAGCTTTAAGGTACGCTCTGGCTAGGTATGTCAAGACTTCCGTGTTGTGATGCTTGAAGAACTTCTTGATGCAGTTCTCATACTATCAACGAAACAAAATGAAATCTTAGTTTCAAAACAAAATCATTTGTTACTTCTTTTTCTGTCATTCTTGTTTCCCCCCCTTGTAATTTTAATCCATCTATCAACTTTCAATTCTCCTTCTTCGTCACCCAAATCAGTTTTGCGTTTTAATATTTTGTTTTATCCTTTTTGCTAGCATGTGGCCTCAATGCTCCCATATCCTTCTCTGCAATGTCACTTCACACCAAATTGTTTGGACTTGGATACGATTGGAACGCGTGATGCCACTTACAGCGTACGCCTATGCGAATGTGGAAGCTTCTTAGTAATGGCAGAAAACACTAGCACAGGACATTAAGAAATGGTTTTGGTCTCCAGATAGTTCCCACATGACACCGCACAGTGTAAAGGCGGCCATCTTTACCAGCCAAAACCAAATATTTTGTGGATGCACAACTGTGCGTTATTCATAAATACTGTATGCAGAATGCTGGAGTTTTATCAAATACTCAGCATGATTGGGCGCCAAACCCCTTGGCTGCAGAAAGCCCAAACCCAAGCTGCCCGTAAAGATGGTGTCTATCAGGCACTATCAAGACAATGTCTAGATCTAGAACGAGAGATGATGAGGGTGTCTTACCATCTGAATAGCACTGATGTATTGCTTCTGCTCTACATAGATGTGAGCAAGATTCAACCAGACGTCAGACATATCAGCTGTAGCTTCACGAACCTGCCGAAAAGAAACAAGGAAAAAGAGATAAGTCTCAACCATTTCAACACTTCAGAATCCAAAAGCTTATTTTGTTTGTTTCCGTTGGACTGAGGACTGCACTAGTAAACTGATTTCGCTTCACATGGGATCATGCATACCGCCATAATCAGAGCCCAACAGTTTGGATGTTGAGTTACTGAATGGTGTTGGACTGAGGACTGCACTAGTAAACTGATCATGCTTTACATGGGATCAGGCATACCGCCATAATCAGAGTCCAACAGTTTGGGTGTTGAGTTACTGAATGGTGTTGGACTGAGGACTGAACTAGACTGACTGATTATGCTTTACATGGGATCAGGCATACCACCAGAATCAGAGTCCAACCCACCATAATCAGAGTCCAACAGTTTGGGTGTTGAGTTACTGAATGGTGTTGGATTTTGATAGAGTGAGGAAGGATCCTAGTAAATCACTGAAGGGTTCTAGGGTTTAATATAAATTATCAAGTTTATCAACTAGCCGGACCAGAATCCATCAAACTTGACCACTCACCTGAGAGAAGACGTCCCTGGATTCTCGGATGTACCCCTTCATGGCCAAGATTGCACCTATTCCATTGGCAGCAAACAGGTTACGGCCATCGTTACGTAACACCTGTTTGTACATGGCCAGAGCTCTGTCTTGGTGACGCTTCTCCTACAACAATCAAGACATGAATACATCAGGATGATACCCAGTTGCACCCAATTGTTCCTGTTTTCAACCCTGCCCCACTGATACTATTGCCACAAACACCCATTAAGCACCCAGTTGTACCCACAAAATCTCTTGTAAAGGCTTCTCTCGCTGATTTATAACCCTTGCCCCACTGTTACCATTACATAAAACTTCCAATAATCACCAAGTTGGCCCCCCAAAAGCCCTTGTAAATGTTTAATTACATTCCAGTATTGAAAACCCAGCCTAACCGTTTCCATTGGAACCCATAACATACCCGCTTATTCTCATAACATTCATACTAACACACACCTGAAACATACCCACATAAGCCCATAACATTCCCAGTAACACCCATAAAATACTCACACCCATAACATTCCGACCAACACCCAAGACTCACCCACTAACACCCATAACACTTCTACCAACACCCACAATGTACCCACATACACCCATAACATTCCGACCAACATCCATGACATACCCACTTACACCCATAACATTTCTATCAACACCCACATCATACCCACATACACCCATAACATACCTACCAACATCCATAAACATACCCACTTACACCCTTTTACACCCTAACTCAATGTACCTTTTCCTTGTCCCTTGTGGGTTGATACAGCGTCTGTAGCCACACATTACCCAGTGACAGCAGGGAGTACGAATCATTCTGGGTGGCCGGCTGTTTGAGAATTCGTTCAAATTTCTTCTGGCCCGGTCCCCATTCTTGTTTGGCGAGATGGAGGTTACCAATTAGGGACCAAGCATCTGGGTGATCCTACGGTTCATAATATAATGATAATAGATGTTATTTTATTTTTAACTCTCCCCATGCACAAGCTACAGTATCAGACCAATACCCACGAATTACGGGCCCATACGCAGAAATTATGGCCAATACGCAAAAAAAAAAAAAAAAAAAAAAAAAAAAAACCAAAAACCAAAACATTATTTTAATATCAAACTCACAAAAAATCCTAACATAAAACCATTTTAAATGCTCCAGAATGCACAGTAGAGCTTTTCAAACCAAACATAAACGTTAAATAAAATAATTCCAAGGACCTGCTACCAATTCAGCGAGCTTCGGCCACACTTTCAACATTTGGGTCCAGAATGCCCCCCAGTTTTGAAAAAATCCTGGGGAGAACCCTGATTGTTATTGTTTGTTTTGCACAGGGGATAAAAACACACAAATAAGACATAGTATAAAGTCAGTTTTTTAAATGTCTTGATCTGGACTTCAAGATAAATACTTTCACAAGAAGGTGGTACAAGATTTTTTCCCGAAGCAAAATAATCAAACTTGCTTAGTAACTTGAGGAAGGCTAGACTTGGAGATTTTTTTTGTCACAGAAGTCAGGCATGATACTTCACATGGGCAACGGAGGCAATTGCCTCCATTGCCCCCCGGTCATTGCCTTTACAATTTCCTCAAAGCGGTGCCCTTCATCAAAAAGAAAATGCCTTGGTGCCCTTGCCCTTTCAAGAACGAAGCAATCAGGCCTGGGAAGTGTACATGGAATTTTGTTCTAGAGTGGGAAACAAAAGAGCGCCCTCAGTGTTCAAGTTCTTGCAACTGTTTTGTTCACTTCATAGTGATTTGCATAACTTCATAAAAAAATATTATGAATAAATTTATTTACAATACCTGGTTGATTTGTAAGGCTTCTTTGAACCAATCAGATGCCTCGTAGATCTGTCCCCGATCACGAGCCATGCAACCCAGACGCAAGTAGCCTAAAAAGATTATTTAATCAATAACAATCAGTATCCAATTAACAATAATCCATAACAAGTGAGACTTGCAGTACTGTTCACTGGCTAAGTTGTGTGGCAAGTCAATAATAATCAATATATGATATTCAATGTTCAATAATCAATAACCAATCAAGTGAGAGTGAATAACCACGCAATAATCAATAATCAATAATTAACAAAACCAATAACCATTAGTCAAGCAAGTATTAAACTTCCACTAACTGACTAAGGAACAGTCTTTTAACTTCATCCACCAATTTTATCCCCACACGAAAATAAACAAGTATTTACAAAGTTTGTTTCAAATCGGGTCCCTCCACAGTATTACCCCCCCGACACCAAAACCAACTCACAATCAACGTAGTTAGGATGCTCTCTCAGGACATCCTTGTAGAGTTTCTCGGCCTTGTCAAATTGAAACATGCTTTCAAAGAGACGGGCGAGGTTGTACGACACCGAGACTGAGATTGCGCCGTAATACGTCTCGTCATGCTCCGCCTCGAAGTGGGCGCGCTTGAGAGACGCTTCGTAGTAGCGCTGTAAGAGGGTTTTTCCAAGAAAAGCAGCAAAAAGAATTATATTATAAACTGACAAGACCTTTGCGATCATAAATTTCAACTTGCCTTTCACCGATGTGTGATAAGCACTGTATACTCAGTGCTTTCGAGTCCTGTGGAAAAAATTCCACAGGTAACTCGGGTGGGATTCGAACCCACGACTCCCGCATGACTAGAGCAGATGCCTTAACCAATAGACCACCGAGCACGCCCGGTGACGAGGGGCCAGTTCGAATCCAGTAATATTATTTGTGTTCCTTACGGAAATCCTTTGATTAACAAAAAATGAAAAAAAAACAAAAACAACAAAAAAACAAAGTGAAATGACATGAAACTTTTGCAGGTTAGTTTCGCGACATAGATTTAGATTTTCCAGTATTATAAAGAAATTTAGTCAAGAAATGTTCACATCTTTTGTCTAGATTTCCACATTTCTCTTTCTTCCCACCTTTGCCTCTGGCTGGTTTCCTAGACGGAAATGCAAAGCACCGACGTTGTTCAGAATTTCCGGTGGGACGTCTGCCTGGACTTTCTCCTTCAGAATACGAGTTGCTGTGCCGTAGGCCGTCAGAGCTCCCTAGAAAATGTTACAGAAGAAACCACAAAAATAGATATTTACAAAAGTGACAGTAGAAATCTGTTGGAATGATTCTGAAGAAAAAGAAACATTAAGTTTTACAATAAAACAAAATTGAGAAGTGCTTCACGAGGTGACAGGTTTAGAAGATGAAGTTGTTGAAACAAACTGCTTTCTAAGCTTCGAAAAATGGTTTGGTCATTTTTTTTTCAGAATTATAAAACATAAACCCTTTAAGAATTTATATTTATCGGAAAGTACATAAAGATAAAATTTACAGTGCAGCAAAAAAGTAACGTCAGCTATTTGACACCTCCTGTGCTAATGTTGAACCACAATTTTTAACAAATAATTTTGTTGACGAATGTTATTTTAAAAATGCTTAAGAACGAACCTGTACGTCGGTGAGTTCCAAGATCTGAGCCAACTCAATCCATGCCTCGACATCCTCTGGAAACTGATCGACGACCTTCTGTAGATGACCCTTGGCAGTCTCCCTCTTGACCTCATCGCTGGATGTAGCATAGAGAGACCCAAGGATCTTCATGGTCTCGTAGTTACCTGGTTGGGCCTTTAGGACCTTCTCGAAGCATTGGGCGGCCTGGTTTTAAGAATGTGGGGGAAAAAGACAAGTATGAATTGACACAAATAACCACAAGATTTGTTTTAACGTAATCTGGGGTAAGGCTCCCCAAAACATCTCAGACTTCGCCCTAACTCCCTTGAGTGATTTTCTAGGATCCTTCCTTCCACTAAAAAATTGCAACACCATTTTAGAAATAAGAACTCTGTTAGGGTTGAAGCGTCAGGCCATCACCATTTTTTGTTTGTTTTTTTCTTGTAAGATTGTAAAAGACTACGAGGTGTTACTTAATAAATGTTAAAGAAGGAGAACTTTGGTAAAAGTCAATCTGGTTTACTATTTGTGATATTTGTAAAGCGTGTCATATACTACATTATCTCAACAATATGGCGGCGCCCAGCCAGGCTCGATGATGTCATCAACAACAACAATAGACTTACACAAGTCCTTACAGTAATACATCACAAATATCTACAATGATTCTCTTCACTCACATTCTCACTGTCTCCGCGGTGGATGTACATCTGCCCCAAACCGAAGTGCGGCAAAACAAACGCTGTCGATGCAAACTGGGTAGCTTGGTAATAGTACTGGAAAGCCTGGTCGTGATCGTTCTGTCAAAAGGAAGGCAGAAGGTTACGGTCAAAACACAAATCCATCAGAATCCAACAGCCGCAGTGTAGGCTTTGGATGTAGACAAAGACAAAGAACTTTGCCATTTGTCGGCCGATCTTAATGATTTTTGGTCGAGAGGAAAGTAATTTCAATAAGGAAGAATTGCTCTTTTTCCTTATATTGCTGTAAAACAATATCTTCAAGGTGGAAATAGAGTGTGTAAAAACAGGCCTTTGTACAACAGCTTTCTGTTGTGTGAGAATGAGTGGCTCACGCTTGAGTGGTTAAACAATGTGGGCACCACAGGCTGCATGTCAATAAACAATGTGGGGCTGAGAGGGACAAGTATGAGCTTTTGGGACAGGGAAGGGTGGTGTTGGAGTCCTTACCTGTACATGGAAGGCTCTTGCAAGTTGGTAGCAGCTCTCGGCCTGTATTGCTTCATTGTCTGTACCATGGAATGCATGCAGAGCAAGATGTTGCACCTTGGTATAATCCTGGTTAATTACAAATAAAACCTGGTTAATGACGAGTTAACCCTGATTTATGACGAGTTCATCCTGGTTAAGTACAAAATAAACCTGGATAATGATGAATTAACCCTGATTAATGATGAGTTAATCCTGGTTAAGTACAAATTAGCCCTGATTAATGACGAGTTAAACCTGATTAGTAAAGAGTTAATCCTGGTTAATTACAAATTAAACATGGTTATCACTCAACACTGACAAGATAACTATTGAACTTGGTTATGTGAAGTGACTCAGTCACAGCCATAGGTGAAGTTTTTGACATGGCCTCTGAGATTCTTTGCTGCAATTTTGCTTTTGGAAAATCACTTGCCAATATAAGTATTTTGGGAAATAAAAACAAACTCTTGAGGACTTCACCTTCTTGAAGAAGAAATGATTTGCAAGGTGGTTGAGCACCATAGGGTTGCTGGAGTCTATTGTGTACGCCTTGGAGAGAAGCTGGACTCCAGTCCGTATAGAGTCTGTTGCCTTACTATTAATTTCTAGGATGGCGAGGCCGACGATGGCGCCCACACATTTCGGATCGAGCTCCAGGGCCCGCTCGAAGGCCAGGCGTGCCTTCTCTGGCTTGTTCAGCTTGTTGAAACAGTGGCCCATACCAAGGCGAACAGCAGCTGTGTTGGATAGAATAAACATTGTTTATACATTTTTTTTAATGCAATTCACCCATCACAAGACCCAAAGGCAACTTGAGGTGTGGGCAAATTTTTTGAAGGGATAGAAACCTGCCCCAATGCGCAGAAACAAGACATGGAGAGATATAAACGCAAGTCTCTTCACAGCACAGCTAAGAACAGGGAGGGGTAAATGAATCCGTTGCGAGACAAACATAACTGTCTCTTCCCCTATTTGAAGCATTTTTAGTTAAGTGTCTTGCTCAAGGACGCAAGTGTCATGACCGGGATTTGAACCCACATCCTAGGATGACTTAACCACCAGAACTTGAGCCCGATGCACTAAACCGCTCGGCCACGACACGCTACAACTCACATAAAATTTCCAATAATTGATGGAATCCAATAGCAAACTGGGAGTTTCTTTTAAACAACAGAAGAATTTTGAGTCGGTTGATTTGCTCGTACCTGGGCAGCTAGGGTTTGTCCTCAGCGCCTTCTTGTAGAACGCCAATGCTCCTCGGTAGTCTTTCTTGTTGAAGGATATACAAGCTTTTCCTAAAAAAAGAGAAAAATGCAAACCAGGGAACTTACATTTCTTGGTGTATGATATGACTGAAATATAAGTTGTACTTTTGACTACAAGGAAGAAACAAAATAAAAAAGTATCAAAATTATTGGTGAAATTTTCTGGATCATCTGCTCCCAATTTTCTTGCTGTTGCTTTTTGTGACCTTTCGTGCTGTTGATCTTCAATCTCTGCGTACATGACTAGTGTCAATTTTGTGCTAGGCTGCTTGCTTGATTGTCATGACGATGCAAGCAATAATAATGCCATTCTGACTTACCCAGTAGAGCAGGGATGTTGTTCTGCGACTGGTTGAGGACAAAGTTGAATTGTGCGTCGGCCTGGTCCATCTTGTCACCTTCGAGGAGACAGAAACAGGCACGTCCCAGGAGATGGTTCTGAAAAAAGACAACAAAAAAAAACCCCAGAAAATTCATCATCAACTCTTTTGCTCTTGGTAACATTTTCCAGCGAGTTTGGCTAGCCATTTGAAACCCTTCAACTGCATTGGTTGTGTATGATGGCGCAACTGTGCACAGAACTGAGTGTTTAGACCTTATTTACATGACGTCACTAGACTAGAGCGCCCTCATGTAGAGGTCGGCGAAGTTCGTCCATTGGCCCATCCTGTGCGTTGTGCTACACAGCTGCACGTTTTCCATTGTTTCACCATCGTTTTACCTCTAAGATGGCTGCGTGATGACGTCAATGCATAAGGTCCATTCTGAAATATTTTCTTCCCATTTTGAAAGATAAGAAGTAACTATAACTGGTAAACTTGCGGGTACAACCATGTATAAATCTCTTTTGTGAGGAGTAGTGGCTCTGAAAAGAGCCGGTGTGGTCTCCACTTACTCCTCATAAAAGAGATTAGTACATGGTTGTACCCGCAAGTTTACTAGTTACAGTTGCTTCTTATTCTTCACACCATGCACAGCTTCACACACCACTAACTTGAAAGATGTTTTGAGGTCGGTATAATCATGACAAATTAGCGTCCACTTTTTGTTTATTTCTCCCACCTGATCGTACATGATGATTTTATCAGCCATGGTGTACAGCAATGTCGCCTGGGTGAACAGATCCTTCTTGGAGTCCTTGTTCTTCTCCTTCCGAGCCTGCTGGACGTAGTATGCGGCCAGCGTGTCCAACGCGGTCATCTGATCCTTCTCATTCCCGGGGTAGTCCAGGTTGGCATCAGACTGCCAAGAGGCGAAGATTTTGACGAAATCATCCACTTGGTTTTGTTTGTAGTATTCCAGCTACAGCAGAAAATGAGGTTAAACCATTTTTTAGACTTTATAAAATCAAGGTCCAACTCAATTACCTGAAGGGCATACCAATAACGGTTTTTACAATTCTTTTTGGCAGAAACTAAAATTATAATTTTACATTTCTACAAAATTAAGCCAACTTTAAAGTTTTATGTCAATCTGAATTTGGGAAAGCATTAACATGTCGAATCAGGGTAGAATATTGCTGTATTATTTTGATGATTTGAGGCTTGTTAGGTAAAAACAGCTTTGGGAGCAGAGTTGCAGCATTATCTAGAATGGTTTTTGGATGCCCTATATACAGACATGCAACTTTGTAATTGCCCCCCCCCCAAAAAAAAAAAAAAACAGCGGAAATGGCCAAGCCCAATAAACTTTGTGCAGTGTTGTTAAGTTTTTTCTAATTCCATGGCACTTTCTTCAAAGAAAAAAGAGGAAATCAGCTGATCAGCTAAAAAATTTGCATGCTAATATTTATAGAATTTGGACACTCTGTCTGTCAATTAACAACAAGTTCGGACACCATTATTCAAGAACCTCACTAAGACTTTGAGTAGAGTGTTTTTCTCACCCCCAGGGCCAGCCAAGTATGAAGAGGAGCATTTTCCTGCTTCAAGATGCTCAGTACTTCCTCTCCTTCGGGCAGCTGATCAAGGTCCAACTCAATTACCTGAATTGCACAAGAAAAACATTGCAAGAATTTGTCAACTTTGGTATTAATTCATAAACTGCTGAAGTGAAATAAGTCGTGTCGAATTCTAAAGATAAAACTTAAAAACTTGACAACATAAAAATCAAAGAATACAAAATATTAGACTGTCACTAGTAATCAGTTAATAGTGATTACAACCTGATGCCGTTATTTTTGCCGGATTTGATCCTATCGCAACGTTAACAGGTGTAAGTTTGTGCTCTGAGTTGAGTGTATGAATACGATCGAATGCATTGTTAATGCCAATAGAAGTGGAGTGACCCAGTGACAGTGTCAAAGAACATGAAGAAGTGAGCGTGACCTCGGGCGAAAATGACATCGAACTACAACGGCGAAAATCAGCAATTCAGTCCACCAGTACAGCCACGACAGGTCTATACTCCATATCAGTCCAGGGGTCGATTTCACAAAGCACTAAGATTCATCTCAAGATGAGTTGTCAATATTACCATAGTGATTTGCATTGTGACATCACACTTTGCTTTTATAATTATAGGAATTAATAAGAGTGATTTGCAGTTGAGATCAATCTTAGCTCTTTGTGAAATCGAGCCCTGACCATCCATGACCATGTCCATGAACATCTGATGATAAAGAAAGTATAAAACTGAAAAATGTCGTCATGATGAAGAAAGAAGGTAGACCAAGGAAGGTCCAAGTGAAGTTCAGAGTTCAATCAAGTAACCCAGTGCCAGAGTCCAGTAGGAGGCCGGTCATCTCGCCCCCAAACACTCTCGCCCCCAACAAACTCGCCCCCAACAATCTCGCCCCCAAACAATCTCGCCCCCAGCCTTTGACAATCTCGCCCCCTGACAATCTCGCCCCCAAACAAAGTCGCCCCCTGACAATCTGAAGAAAAAATTGGAAAAGTCGCCTTTTTAACCATAATGAAGTTAATAAAGTGTTCACTTAAAGTCGATTTCGAAAATAAAGGAAAATGCCTAAATTAAAAAACAAAGAATATGTGAATGATCTCCCTCGTAGTAAGGAATGGTACACGTTGTTGTTAAGATGTTCTGTGATTTCTTATTGAAATTTATTGAAAATTGTCTCTCACTCTTGAATAAAAATAATTTTTTAATGCAATCAGGGGCATTTCGTGGAGACAAAATCAAACTGTCAGTCATTGAACGTGTCACCTGGGTACACCGTCACCTGACAAGCTGGGGTGCACATTGAAAAATGCCACTTTGATTTGATTCACTGATTACCGAAATCGATCGATCGCAAACTATAGTCCGCCGCCGTGGAAGAGATCAATGGGACGGTGGTTATTAGTTGCAGAGCATTTCACACTTCTTTGTTGTGATTTTGCAATACCCTTCTCAAACTTCGTTCAGTGGATGATTATAAGCCGATACTTTTCTGACAAAATATCATACAAGTTTTTGACAGCATTGCGACAACATCTCCCATCAATTAATTTCTAAGTTTACACCGTAAGTCATCAGAACTTCCAGTCATCATCAGGGGGCGACTTTGTTTGGGGGCGAGATTGTCAGGGGGCGAGATTGTCAAAGGCTGGGGGCGAGATTGTTTGGGGGCGAGATTGTTGGGGGCGAGATTGTTGGGGGCGAGAGTGTTTGGGGGCGAGATGACCAGCATCCGTCCAGTAACAAGTACTAACAGGTGTAATTCTTCTGCTTTTTAAGTCAAACCGTTCCGAGCACAAGCCCTGCACTATTCTTGAGACTTTTGTCATCATTGCATTCGCAGTTAAGTCATGTAAGTTGCCACATGTCAGTTGTTATGTATTTGTAGTTGTACTATTGTATTGAAATGTGTTTGTAGCCGCCGCGCACAGTGCATGCAGCGCATGACGACAGACAGTGGCAGTTCGACATAACATACCGACTGCTCAACAAAATCTTAACTGCACGAATTTCCATAATTTCCCCGACCTCGCACTAATAAACCATAGACAACAATCCTACTTACTTCATATTTGCAAAATATTAGATAATATTACGGAACACGCAAAGAAAATAGCGTACAAACCTCGTCTGTATCACGGAGAGGAATCTCCACATAACGCAGCTGCGCGGTGGCCATCTTGGAAGTTGCTCAAACTCTTTCGTTCCCAGGTATTTTGATATAAATCTTTAACCAAACCAACGGGGGCGAGCGAACATTGCGCATTAGCAGAAACGATCGTGATCAGAACATTTGAAGAGGCTAAGCAAAACGAAGCAACTTCTGTAATTGTAAAATATTGGAGAAAAAGTTATTTTTGTTGTAATGCTGAGAAAGATAGATAAAAATGACCCTTTTAAAGGACAAAATAATTGTATTTTTAAATCCATTTAAAAAATAATAATGTAAACTCATTTTATGACCAACATTCCCAGTGACTCTAGCAGCCTTGAAAAAAGGCTAAAAATCTGGTCCCTAGACGTTTTTCGAAGATCAGTCATGTATACTCTGATTGGTGTCTTGTGATTTTTATTTGACTATAGTACGCCTACCCATCAAAAAAGTAAACACAATCTAGATATTGTTTACAGCAATTTTGTCTTTCTTTATCTTGGAGAGAGTATTTGGCTAAATGGCATCCACAAGTAGTAGTAATGTTTTACGAATTGACCTGACTCTAGATGAGAACACGTTGGAGAAAGGTGCGCTGAAACTTTTGGAAACAGTTAAACCTGCTTGGAATCAGAACGACATAAAGTTCAAGGTTGGTTCTTGTCTGCTTGTTTTTGTTTGGTTGGATTTGGTTAGAAACTCTCTTTCTTGCTTTTTAACTGTTGTTCATGCTTTTATTGTTTTCTTTCAGTTTTCATAGCTCAACAACCAGTCATTCAATGTAAACTTTCTGTATTTCAACATTTCACTGGATCTGGAATAGGTGTCAAGGTTTTTAGGAAAACGTGATGGGAAAGAACAACACAAGGAGACTGTTTTTTTCTTCTATTTTTCTAAAAAGACTAAAGTTTGATTCTTTGAACTATTATTTTTTAACATGTATTGTAAACAACAGTATACAAAAGATAGTTACTCTGGCATTGCAAAGCTACATTGTGTTTTAATTGATGAGTGATATTACTAAAAATTGCAAATATGTATGAAATATTTGTCATCAAAATTTGACTGATTTCACAACAAAACAAAAACATTTCTGATCATCAATTTTTTTTTTTGCGTTTTGATAGGTTTTTACTGATGGAATCTCGAACAAACTTATTGGAGGCTACCTCCAGGAAGACAAATCCAACATGGTCCTCGTCCGAGTCTACGGGAAAAAGACTGAATTGATCATCGATCGTGAGGCAGAAATCAAGACGTTCATTCTCCTTCATAAAGCCGGTTGTGGACCTCAACTGTACGCAACGTGTAACAACGGCCTCTGCTACGAGTATTTACCGGGAATCATTCTTGATACCAAACTGGTTCGAGAGGAGCATATCTACAAGTGAGTTGGCTGTGATGACGGTGACCTTACAGTAACTTTTGTTATTTTGCAGTGAAATATCCAATTGTTGCCTTTTTTTTCTTTAGTTCTGTAAACTTTTAACATATTGATATTTATCTTACAGGCTTGTTGTCAAAGAGATGGTAAAAATGCACTGCATCAAGCCACAAGAGGGTGCTGTTCCACCTCCTTGCCTGTTTAAAACAATGGAAAAATATCTGTCAATTCTACCGGAAAAGTTTGAGGATGCAGATAAACAGGAGAGGTAAGACATTTTACTGCATTGTTTCTCCACAGATTAATCAATTAAGCCCTATGGGGGACAGACAGGTGCGTCTGCGCCCCTCAATCATCTAGGGAGCACCCTACACCACACCCAGAAATGCTCAAAGCAGCTACGGCCGAAGATTGTTTACATTTTGTACTGGGATTTTTGCGTGTCAGGCTTTTTCTGAATTTGATCTCATTATTTCTTACAGATATGCCCGTGGCATTGTACCTCAATCCAAGCTCTGCGAAGAGGCGAGTCAACTTAAGAGCGCCCTCGTTTGTCTAGAAACACCGGTCGTTTTCTGCCATAACGACGCCCTGCTTGCCAACATTGTTTTAAATGAAAATAAAGGTGAGTTGAACTTTTGTTTATCTGACGAGAAGGCACAATTTTTATCACAGCCAAAGCGAACTATATTTCTTTTTTTTCTCCTCTTTTGCAGGTACAATGAAATTTATAGATTACGAATATGCCGCGTTCAACTACCAGGCCTACGATATAGCGAATCATTTTGCGGAATTCGCTGGCGTCGAGGAGGTCGACTACAGCCTGTACCCGGATAAGGACCTCCAAATGAAATGGCTGAGAGAGTACCTGTTGGCTTGGAGGGAAGCCAAGAACATTCCAGACCAAGTGACCGAGAGGGACGTTGAGGTTTTATACGTAATAGTCAACAAATTTACCCTGGTAAGTTGCTCCTGTTGCCGTCATCATCACCAAGTTTTCTAAATTTTTAAGATCATACAGAGAGTACTAGTTTTTTACCCCCAGCCCTCAACCGATGCTGGTTCACATCCAACCACAGTCAGTTGGAGATTACCAACAGATCAGTAGTTCCGGTACTGCTAAGTCCAAATACAACATTTTAACAAATATGTTTTTCCCAGCCCTTTTGTCCACCAAAGCTTATTGTTTACTTGCTTAGCATCCATATGGAGACCACTGGTTCCAATCCCACAACTGTCAGTTCACAGAGTACTGCAATTTTTATAAAGGTGTTGCTAGTTCAAATCCTGTCTGTGTTTTTCTGTCTTGCCAGGCTTCTCATCTTTTCTGGGGGATATGGGGTCTGATCCAAGCTCACAACTCGACGATAGATTTTGACTTTCTAGGGTAAGTATGATGGAATAAGGCTGAGACCGATTTGACGGCTTCTATAGTTTCTATATGACAGGATCGCTGAATGGGACTAATCTTCAATGTTGTCGATGTGGCCAAGATGCTTGATACGACACAGCCTATGATAAATCTTAAAGGTGTCATGTTGAACACAATTTCTGGTGGTCGTTTCACTGGATTGTGGGTTTGAATACTGGTCATGACACTTGTGTCCTTGAGCAAGACACTTAACTACACTTGCTTCTCATCACCCAGGAGTAAATGGGTACCTGCGAGGGCAGAGATTGTCTATGTAATAATACGCAGTTTTTATATAGCGCTTTATCACACCCTATGGGCGTCTCAGAGCGCTCAGTATTTTTTTTCCTGCGATGTATGATGAGTTACGTTTTTGAAGTTTGAGACCTGTTCCTTTACATAGCACCATGTAATGGTTCACAAGGTGCTGTGGTGCAATCTGCAGCCGATCAAACCAGGAACACCGGGGCGAACCCCTTCTCTTTGCGATAAGTGTCACTGGGTTCTTTTACGTGCATTACACAACACACGGGACCAACGGCTTTACGTCCCATCCGAAGGACGAAGCAATAATGGTTAAGTGTCTTGCTTAAGGACACAAGTGTCACGACCGGGACCCGAACCCACACTCTGCTGATCAGAGACACCAGAGCTTGAGTCCGGTGTTCTTATCCGCTCGGCCACGAAGGATTAGCATGCTGTGTGCCTATCGGCTGCCGGTGCTGCATACTCCTAAGGAGTTGAGATGGTTTCGGGAATGCTTAAGACCTGATAAGCAGGGGGTAATAATAGTGAAAGTTGCTCTGAGATTTCCAATTCTATACTTTAAGCTTTTCAAGCCTAAACCTAAAAAAAGACATTTATTGTAAACATAAACAAATAAAGACACGGTTTTGGTCTTCCCAAAAAATTGTTTCAGTGGAGACTTCTTCAAGAACGAACCTTTTGCATCGACCGATCAACAGAGAGAAAAGGTCCTTAAGTTTTGTAATTTTTAACTGTCTTTTTCACTTCTGTTTTTGCAGCTATGCAAAGCTTCGCTTTGACGAATACTTCAAGAAGAAAGATGGCTTCTTGGCACTTAAACTATCGGAGTAAGAATTTAATTTGTTCAGAGGACAGCCCACACTAGAACTAACCCACGCCCCCCCCCCAAAAAAACCAAACAAATAAATCAGGTGGGGTGGGGGGGGGGGAGGGACCAATTAACGACTTTAAAAAAATTTTTGAGCTTATAGAACACTGTTATTTTAATTTAATATTTGAAAGGGGCTTCCCAGGTTATTAAGTTCAGTATTGACCTCTTACACCTATATTACACACAGCTACACAATCGCATTTTGAGAGTCAAATTGGAAGTAAACTATGATAAGCGTGTAAATGCAGCGTGGCCCAAAAAGTGCACTACGCTGTATATTACAGACGGACATCTGACTCCCAAAATGACGTAACCAAGATGATTGTGATGATGACGTCAGCTGAATTGGGTCAATCGGATTAAGTTTGCCAGTGTCGTACTAGGTTTCTAATTATTAAGTACAAAGTTTTCTCTTTCACTCAGGTTTTTGTAAAAAATTGTTTTCCTGTTCTTTTTTCTTCTTGCGTCATTTGTCTTTGAGTAATTACGAGCTGTAAAACTTGGTGGAGCTTTTACAGACCATTAATTTCTGTATAATTATCACACCCAGGCATTACAAATTGTTTTTAAATTCAAACTCTAAAAAAGTCGGTAATAACTTTTCAAAATCGTCACTGACATTTACAAATACCAAAAGAATGGCAAAGTTTGTGGGTTCGAATCCCACTTAAGTAATATGCCCATGGATTTCTTTTCGGTGTGTGGGTAAAACACAAATGAATTTTTTTTATCCCTGATGCAAATTTAACATCTAATAAGAGTAAATAAAATTCATGAAAATCATTCATACATATTTACGAAGTATGTTGCTTCCGAAACCGACACACAGTTGCCATTTTTTGTTTTATCTTAGAGGACTGAAATAACAAATCAAGGTTTTTTTCTTCCGGAAAAAACATATTTTTTTATTTTTAAATAATAGAAAACAGAGTAAACAAAAGACATATCGTTAAGATTTTTGCCAAGTACTCCCAAATTGTGTTCAATTGCGAATTGCTTTTCACCAAAGCGGGTTCATTATCTCGAGGAGTTTAAATGTAAACACGTAAACAAATTAATACCTAAGTAATCAGTAGTGATGTAAACTTTATCCAGTAAGTTTTCATTTGATTTATTCTTAGCACTCTATTCCGGATCCCATTCATTCTAATACAAGTAGAGGGCATTCATTTTTTAACTAATATTTTAGACCATGTCACCTTGTTTACAAAAAGATTGCCTTATTGCATACCAGAGCATTCACTGGCAGGCAAGATAATACACTGATCAAAAGAGCAATCTCACAATGTTTGAACTGTAATTGCCCACCAAAAAAACCCCCACCAAAACAGCCGTACAAGTTTTGAGATGTGCCTGCCTTTCTTCAAATCAAAAGTTGAGAAAAATCAGACAGTGCAATCTCCATAAAATATCAGATTTGATGTTTTTTTTTGATTGGGCTGTGTGCATATTGCGCCTGCACGACGTCCAGGCTCTGTGGCTCTTTTGTAAACATGTGATGTCACAGGTCACATGGTCTAAACTTAAAAGAGGCTTCATTGTTTTAATTGTAACCCGCCACTGCCTAGAGTAGATGTCTCGGCACTCAACCAACAAGCTAGCCTGGTGACTTGAGGCAAACTCAATGCCTAGTGTTAACGGCAGTGAAAACAGAACTAAAATAAAGTATTCATTCGTCAAATACCATTGGAATAAATCAATAACTCAAACTTCTGACCAAAATAATCATTTCTCAATCAAAAATAATTCACTAGAGTACTTTTATAAATCAGGTTTAAATCTGTGCCTTTTTTTAAACACTTGTAGTCTTTAGTGTTTGCACTTCATTATTAATATTGATTTACTACTGACAGTAAATGACTATTTTTGACCACACTAGGGCGCTTTCAGTGGCTAATGTCCTTGCATCACAATTACTGTTTTGTCTTATTTTGACTGCTTGTATGTTTCCCAGGACTCTGGAAAGTACTGAAAATCTAGTGCTTAACACACATCGGTGTATGGGTAAAAAAAACACGTAATATTCTTTATCCCCGATGCAAAAATTAACATCTAATGCCTGTAAGTTGTTTTCTTGTATCAATTGCCAAATAAGTTAAAACAAAAACAATGGAAAACCAGTTCGTTTTACTTGTTTCGCTTCACAAAAATTTGGTTGACACACGCCCTCATGTGGTCAAAAATGCTGCGATTTACGCATCGTTTCCACTGTATTATGTACACAGCAATTTCAACATTAACCCTTCAGAGACCTTTTAAGATTTTTTGTATAATCATCACTGATTGGGCTTATATTCTTGATATTTTACGACTTTTGAAGAAAAAAAATGTAGATACTGTATGGTTCCTTTCGAAACCAGCTTGGGAGCCTCGTCAGTAGTTTTGATAACCTACACTTTTGAAATCGGAACTTCAAACAGGCGGACGATACCTTAGTAGAAGCCAAAGCCCCAAGGCAAAGTTTTGAAAATGACCTAGGTCAACACAAGCAACAGTGGAACAATGTAATCCAGGAGATGACCTTTAATTTGACCTTTTTGGTTGTCTGGAAGTAGGTCAAAAGTTGCAGTGCTTTGGGGTTGCTGCGGGCATTTTGGTATAAGCCGTTTGAGGCAACTATGGTTTCTGAAGGGTTGACCAATCTGTGCACACCATGAAATGTTTTTCATTTATATTTTTATTGTAGGAGTTATATAAAGATAAAATAAATATATGAATCATTCAGATTCAGCTCTCAAACAATAATTTTGTTTTGTAGAATATTATGTAGGCGGCCAAAAACTTGTTCACAGTCTGTGATCAGTTTTGGTTATTCTTTCTTGAATTACGTTTCTTACGTCGTTCTTTGCACTGAATAAGTTGCATAGAATCCGATCCGAGTCACGATGTCATCACTGATGAAGATAACGACGATGTGGTTGGAGTCCGACTGCCATGATTTGACTTGACCGAAGAGACTTCCGCAGAATGGCTCCGACTTCCGTCCAGAAACAACGTCTAATATCTGAGGAATGGACAAGAAAGGAGATCATTCCGTTAGTTGCCTTTTCCCCAAGATACACCTGTTCTTTTCTTTTGTATGGATCGTTCCCTCTCCTAGCTCCTCCCAGCCAAACCCAATGCTCCCCTTCCCTCACCT
Organism: Marthasterias glacialis; assembly: GCA_911728455.2. Classification (NCBI taxonomy): domain Eukaryota; kingdom Metazoa; phylum Echinodermata; class Asteroidea; order Forcipulatida; family Asteriidae; genus Marthasterias; species Marthasterias glacialis. Next base: position 1,432,770 of record OU452240.1, read on the forward strand.
CTATATGATCCCATTTGTACCCTCAGCCCTTACCCAAATGTGTACCCTTACCCAGACATACCTAAAGTTCCCCTTCACTCACCTCTATATGATCCCATTTGTGCCCTCAGCCCTTCCCCACATGTGTACCCTTTACCCAGGCAAACCCAAAATTCCCCTTCACTTACCTTTACATGATCCCATTGGCACCCACGGTGTTCCTCTATATCCATAAAGTGGAAAGTCACATTTATGCGTGTGCCGACCTCAGTCTCAATATCCGTACGGCACATCTGATCGTTGTCGTATTTGTACGGGAAATTTGGAGAGGTGAGGACGCCCTCTTGTGCCGACATCTCCGAGTTGCACTTAGAAACTGTGAAGGAAAATGTTACGTTGAGGAATGTTACGTTGAGGTTTGGTGAAGTACACAATGCTAGCTGGCTGACAGCAAACCTAGTCTGATTGTGCAGGGCCCAATTTCATGGCTCTGCTTACCACGAAATTCTGCGCTTGCAGCCCGCGTGGAATTCTGTGGTGAGCAAAGCCATGACATTGGCCCTAGATGAGTTCAGGATAGACCGATCCATTAAGCCCTGCCTACCTTAGCAACTGCCTAGCAACAGCACATGGCATGACTTTCTTGCCACGATCGCAGCGGTGGTTTGGTTGCGAACACACACACGTTAATGGTTTTCGTGAACGGTACAGAGTTTCGTGGCCTTTTGAGCAGTGCCATGATATAAAGAACGATGCAGACAACAACACTGTAAACCACTTTTACTCGACTGTACAAGGACCACTGCTGTGGGATTTGCACCACCAGAAATACGAAAAATAAAAAAAAAATAAAAAAGTACAGTTGTGTGTCAGAACAATGGCGGCAATTGTTTACTTTTCTAATGGGATTTTTAACGTGTCGGACCTTTGTCGGACTTTCAGTGGCGTAGTCAAGGCTGTGATTGGTCAATGCGTTAGTAGGCGGGGCTTAATGGATCTGTCTATTGTTAGGCAGTGTCTGAATTGAGAGACTTCAGCTACGGCTATGGCCTCTGGCTACAGTGGCAACACTGAAGGAATAGGCCGCCTCAGCGATCCTGCAGTAATCACAGCCAAAGCCGTCACTTCAGACAATCAGCTTTGGTGGAGTGCCTGACTGTAATAGCCGACTGACAGACTCAACAACTTGCAGCTGGATTTCTGATCGGTTTCATAATTGTTAAGCTGAATTGGAGTGAAGTGACGTACCTTTGACTGGCTGACTGACCACTTCTTCGGGTAAGATGGGCGCTGGGTACGTGATGTACTGGGCCATGAAACCTTTCATTCTGGTACTTTCATCGCTGTGGAATTCCACTACCACCTCGTTGCCATTCGACACCCAGGTGAATGGGTTTAAGGTACCACAATATTTGTCCTGCGCTCCATCTGGTAAGTTCTTGATCTGCAAGATAAGAGTAGGTATGCTTCGAAAGGAACCCACATTGGTACAAGGTACCTGGGTTAAGGGTGTAAGGTAATACAGTATTTGTCTTGCTTTCTTTCTGGTAACTTCTTGATCTGAAAGATAAATATGGGTATACTTTAAAAGGAACCCATTTAGGTACAAGGTACCTGGGTTAAGGGTGTAAGGAAATACAGTATTTGCCTTTCTCTCCTTCTGGTAAGTTCCCGATCAGACAGATAAAAGTGGGTATACTTTAAAAGGAACCCATTTGGGTACAGGGTAATTGGGTGCAGCAGTGATCATGAAGCTTTACATTTTGTAATTTAAAATGACAAACATCGTAAAGCAACAGCTCAGAAAGTTTCGAAATGTTGACCCCCATTTGTTCATGGCAAAGTTGATCGAAATTGTACACCTTATTCTCCATAAAACGTTAGCGATTTGATGTTTTTCTTCCAAAGAGCTGTTGTACACTTTGTGCCTGCAGGAAGTCTAGGCTCTTTTTGTGAACATGTGATATAGTCAGTCACATGGTCTATCGGACTCACCAGTACATAGTCGTATTTGCACGCCTCGTGGAATTCCAGTTCAAACTCAGTGAAGTATATCTGGATGACATAGCCTGGCTGTGCTGTGACGGTAGTGCGGCAGTCCTTGTTAGCTGGGTACAGCTTGGGGTAGTGGGGAGAAGCCAGGGTACCATTCGGGGCAAACAGACTCTCATCACAAGCTGTGAAAATAAGAATTTTGGAAACGCGGTAAAAGTCTCTTGTGCTTCTGATGCATTTCTTTTTTCACGCAGTGCAGTTGGTTGCCTCAAAAATGACTAAAGAGTGTATTTGTGTAACATGGTTTTAAGTCTTTTGGGTTAATTCACAAATTTTTTGTAAAAAATTTAGCACTTGTAAAAAAAAAGAAGATTTATCACAGCAATGGTACTGGAGTCAATATCACAGTATTAAATTATTTATTTGATACATTAGAAATCAGGTTTTGATTCAACAATAACGTCCCTTTTGTCCCTGAACAAAGATACTGATAAAATAGGGAGGCTGCCAACATTAAGGCCAGTAGAACGTAAACCGGGAGGTCACAGGTTCAAATTCCGTTCTAGTAATTTTTGAATCCTTTAATAAAACATCATGAAGCAATCTTTACTGTATGGCTTTAAACACTGACCTTTGAGATGACCTGGTTTCTTTATCACCTCGTAGTCCGCCTTGAATCCCGCGCTCGTTATGATGTGGTCGCTGTGGAAGGTTGCTATGGCGATATTACCTGCCGACAACCAGGAGAACGGCGGCTTGCTGCCACAGAATGTTTGTGGGGCACCGATACCCTGAGTTCTGAGCTAAGAAAACAAAGACATGGAGCTGTTTGACTTTAGATGGGAGTGCAGTTGTCCGGATGGCATTCGAACCCGGGTCATCAGAATGCTTTTTCTGGTGTACAAGAGGTGCCATGAATTTCTGATCGCAGCCCGGTTGAATTTGAACCACCAAACGATGTTGTTCCTTTTGCTTTAAAACTGCACATCCAGCAGTCCCAACCGTAGTCGCTACTGAGGTAGGATTCAAACCCACTTCCTGGCATCATCAAATCGTGTTTCTGGTGCTCTAGCACTGTTCTCTCATGGAAAAATCCCACGTGGCTTGTTAACCGGGTGGGATTTGAACCCAGTCCCTGGTGACAATAAACGGAGGTTGCACATCTTATTAAAAAAGAAATGCAACATAAAGCCATTGGTTGCCGCCTTATTTTTTGCCTGGCAAATAAATTAATTTTGCAGCATTTCTGAAATTCAAATTTCTATATATTTTTTTTAAAAACCTACCTCCAAATAGTCATAGGAGCAGTCAGGCCAATCTTCAATATCAAACATCGAGAAGACAATCTGGATCAGGGCGTGGTCTTCGACGATGATTTTAGTGACGCAGTGGACGTTGTTGTCGTACCGTAATGGGAAACCGGGGGATGAGATGGAACCATCGGGCGATGTCAGCGTTGAATCACACGCTAGGGATAAGAAACGCATCACAAGTTTGAGTTTCTTCCCAAGGGTCTGATTGTACAAAAATGACAAATTCTGAAAATGCCCATCTGGTCTCGAAAATGCTCATAGATTGGCAGGAGCTTCTGGGAACAATTTCCTCAGTGATAGAAAAGTAGATTGAAGAGCTGGATTTAATTTTCTATCTTGAGAAAGTTACGGAATTGTTTTCACCAGGCAGACATAAAAAAGTCTAAAATCAGTTAGAAGTCTGAAAAGCTAAAGGACAAGGAAGACTTCTGAAAAAATCCTGAGATCAGAAAATATCCTGACAAATCACAAACCTGGAGTGGATTTCTACCTCTGATGTAATCAAGTTTGATACGACCTTCACGACAGATTGTTTGAAAAAAAAAAAGCCTCCTTACGGACACTTACAGGAAAATGTCTCTTTCTCTAGAGCTCTGAATGTTGCTCTGTAACCTTGGAAACGGTGCTCGTCATCGGTTTGGAATTTCACGACGACTTCATTTCCCTCTGAGATCCAAGTGAAAGGATTTGTGTCCCCGCAGTAGACAGATGCATCTTGGGTTATGACGTCCCGAATCTGAATAAAAATCAATCATTTTGTCATGTCAGCAGAGCAAGGTTGCAAACTCAATTTGTTTGTAGTGCAACAAAGTTGTGTTTTTGTTGAAAAATTCCCGGATTCAAGCCTAAAACAAGATGCGACCTTGTTGTGTGGAGCAAAGGGTGTATTTTAACAAGTCAATTTTGGGTTAGACAAAGAGAAATTGACTGGAGCGGGATTTGAACCTGTGCCAACCGGCTATTTGTACTGACGCTCTACCGGTGGTCGCAGGTTCAAATCCTGCTCCAGTCAATTTTTCTTTGTTCACCCCAAAATTGATTTAAAAATTTACCCAGTCAGTTTCCCTTGTGGTTTATTACTTGATAAGAATACAAACTTTTGACCAAACAGAATTACGACCTTGTTGCACCTGCGATTGAAATCTGAAGACAATTCGTCAGACGTCAAATTATTTGGAGACCAAACAGAGAACCCTGTTCTTACCTCAATGAAATCCTTGGAGCATTGTGGATCGGATTCCACCTTGAGTACACTGAATGAAAGAATCACGTACTGGGACGGTTTGACTACGATCCGTTGAAAACACACGAGAGAGTTGTTATATAACGTGGTGCTGGAGGCGTTGTTCGGAGATTGGATGACACCAGTCTCGGATGTCAGTGTCATATTACAACCTTAACGACAGAGGAAGTAAAAATGATTATCACATGATGCGAAGTAAAATACGAGTGGGGTTACCAGTCGCAACAACCTTAACTATGGCCTTTTAGCTGGTAACCTGTTCCCTCCAGCCCTACTTAAGCTTCACCATCAGCAGCAGTCCAGCATTCTCCTGAAGACGAGCAGAGTATACTGTTCGAAACGTCGAGACCACACCGGCTCTTTTCAGAGCCACACCACTCCTCCCAAAAGAGATTTTTACATGCTTGTACCCGCAAATTCTACTTAGCAGTTTAGTAGTTATAGTTTCCTAGCCTATTTCTGTTCAGCAAATTTATTCTGCGGTTAGCATTTTTATGCTTACAGGGTTTTAGAAAATTTGGCCCAGGGTCCAACCTCATATACAGCTAATTATTTGAAAAAAATCACCTACACCTGATTTACCGCCCTTTTGTCAACAAACCTTGAGCATCACGTATCCATGGCAACACAGTGTAATAAGCGGAGTAACCTGGGAAGGAGTTTGATTCATCTGAGACAAACTCCAGCAAGGCTTCACTTCCGATGGACGACCAGACGAACGGGCCAAGCTGGCCACACAGGGTGACGTTCTCGCCGGTCGTTAAATCACTCAGCTGTAATAGAGATAGTAAACAAAAAAAATTCAAAGAATTGTCAAAAATGTTTCTGAAGATCTTGAGAGAATAAGTAAGATCTTAAGAATTGCAGAAGAATTATGTGAAAACTGTTTCATGGATTGGTGTGGAAAATAATGATGCTCTAAATTTGTCAGAAAACAGCAGGATAAGTTCTTATTTGAAATTGGAATTGGACAATTCTTATTAGCATAATCCATACAGCATAGTAGATATTATCGCATGGTGTTACTGCAAACCTAATAATACATCACCATGCAATGCCTCAAAACACATAACATTTTACAAGATGTTACAAAATTCTGAGAATTGAGATTTTCTCCGACCTTAAGGTAGTCGGTCGTGCAGTTTCCCGCCTCTGTCGCTTTCTCCAACTCAAAGTCGCTGAAAACAATCTGAACCGTTGCGTCCGGCTGTGTGTGTATCAGCGTCTGACACTCCATGTCTGGTGGATAGTCCAACGGGAAGTTGACTGACTGGAGGTCTCCTCCGTCAGCAGTCAGGACCTTGCTACAGTCTGAAATTATCAGGGAACCAGTCACACACATCATACATAATGTGGTATGTTGGTTGGTAAACTGTTATGATGCAATAAAGAGAATCTTTATTCTTTTAGCTTTGTCAAGTCAAGGTTTCTTTGTGCCAGCGATACTCTCAAAGAAAAATGATTGCGGCAATTCCGACATAATAATCCCGCCAGGGGATGGGGAAAAAAAAACAAACAAGAATCACGGCAGCAACTGGTTAACTAACCTGATGTTTTAGGGTGTCTGATACTGTTGAAGTCCAAGACGATTTGAATCGTTGAAGAGTCAGAAGTCTTTGCAAATCTCACTATGACCTCGTTGCTGTCGGCTTTCCATGAGAAAGTTTGATCAACCTCACAGTAACGATCATAGCGCAGTGTGGCTAAATCTTCAATCTATAAAAAAGGGGAAAACAAGAAGAGATTCTGAGAAAAAAATGAAAATGAAAGCATTTTTTGATAACATCTCAATTTAATATTTCGGTTGTTTAGAAACAATGCCTTGTTCACGAAAAGTGACCTCTAGAATTCAGCTCCTATTCTGAATTGCAAAACTTGAATAAGCAAGAACAAAAGTAAGCAGGCACAAACAATTGCTCTTCGCGCTTTACTTGAGATCGTTACGACCTAATTTGATGAAAGTTCACAAGTTGGTTGACGTACCTCAAAATAATGTCTCTCGCAGTCGGCATCGGGTATCACGAGCTCATGAATGACAAGAAGTACCGTCTCTTTTGGTGGGAGTGTAAAGAGGACTTGACAGCCGCTGTCTGCTGGGAGGAGGGGTAGTGTAGGCAGGCCTTCAGTCAGAGATATGGCAAGGGCCGGCTCCTGGAAGACGTCGGCACACTCCGCTGAAATTTAAAAAATAAAAAATAAAATTATCTGCTGCAAACTGCTTACCAGCCACAAGGTCCTGTTGTATAAATGCAAAAAATTGTTAATGGCCTGACGTTTCGACCCCACCAGAGTCTTTCTCAAAGGCTAATTAATAACAACACAACACACACATATAAAAGTATACTGGAGTACTGCTGTATGTGTTGTGTTGTCATTTAGCCTTTGAGAAAGACTCTGCTAAGGTCGAAACGTGAGGGCATTCACAAATTTTTTAAATTTAAAAAGTTCAGAGACAATCAGTTTTAAAAAATCAACTTATTTTTCTTTAAGGAAAAGTATGCCAATGATTTTTGGAAGAGTGAATTCATTTCTGTCCTCTAGTTTTCAATAAACACACCATATAACCAATCTGGGAAAATTTCATCAATTCATTAGGCGACCATATTTTTGTGAAAATGTTGTAAATTGGTGTACGAGTTTGTCAGGGAGTTTTTGCTTGTGGGAATTGAAACAAGCTTTGGTGGTTGGGTTTTTGATAGCTAGACGTACCAGGTACCACGTCTCGATGTAGCGATCGCCAACTGATGGTGAAGTCTGGCAGCGTTGTCTGGTAGTTGATGTATCCAATTGCAACCTCGTTGGAGTCTGTAGTGAAAACAAAATCATGATTGACCTCACAGATGACCTTTCTGCGCAAGGTTGCAATGTCAACGACCTGGACAAGAACAAATAAAAAAATAAAAAATAAAAAATAAAAAATAAAAAATAAAAAATAAAAAATAAAAAATAAAAAATAAAAAATAAAAAATAAAAAATAAAAAATAAAAAATAAAAAATAAAAAATAAAAAATAAAAAATAAAAAATATAAAATAAAATAACATAACAATAATAATAAAATAAAGTATTAAAAATGCTTCTTTTTCAGTCTAGTTTACCCCCATAAATGGCATTGTACTGTTTTGTACGTCCATCATTAACGTGACCAATCTTGGTGAGTAATGCTAAATATATGTGTAGCTGAGAGATCCAGCTGCAATGGTCTCAACCAATCAACATAAAGCTTACTTCAGCGTTTGTTGTGCAGGCCTCGATCTTAAGAAAAACGGGGGCAGGCCTTTGCTGGCCAAATCAGAGAAATTGTACAAGGGCATGCTGGCCAAGTTGGTAGTGACAGTGCAATTATTCTGGAGGGCATGCTGGCCAACTCGACAGGGCATGAGGCCAATGGCCTCGGTTAAGATCAAGGCCTGGTTGTGGATTGGTTCACAAGGTTGACCAATAAGGATTTGTTTTAAAACTTTCAACCAATAGCAGCTGCTTTCTGTGAAGGCAGATCGTTTGGCAATTGCCAAGTTTTTGGGTCACTTTGTCGTAGCTTGCATTGAGTGTTCAAAGGAGTTCAAAGATAATGTTTCTCATAGCACCACTTTGATTTTTCCTTCCACTCAAACCGATGAAACCAAACCGAGTCTGGAAGCTCAAAATAGTCTGGTGCCATTTTACATTATAGCAAGAATCAGCGGTCATATTGTTATTGATCAGAGGGAACCAGACACAGAATGTACTCACAGTCAGACCAGCATTCCCACAATCCTTCTCTATGATCATTCCCTCTACCAGTACACTCAGACGTTTGTCCGGAGAACTGTGGATTATCAGTTGACATGACCCTTCCCAGGGTTCATGTTCCTCCAGGAATTCTGAAGATTTGACGCTCCCAGACTCGCCCCTCAGGAGATGAAAACAACCTGCCCAACAAAAAAAAAACATAACAAAATGTAAGTCGTCGTTAATTGTGATGCCCTTTGTTAACATCAGATGCTTCTTAGAAATTAAAATATGACATCACAAGTGAAAACATCTGCCACGATATCCATGTGATGTGATGTCTGAAAAATTCTATACGTGGTGTGTCCTGAAGGTCGTAAGGCTGTACAATCTTTTTTCCAGGCACTCAACAATTTGCCCCAGCAGAAGGTCACAAGCAGTAACATGGCTCTTTTGAAAAAGTAGGGCATAACTGTTGTATATTTGTTGCTAGAATTACACCCAAGACATGTTTTCCCATTTCGATGCGGACTTTAACTTTCCTGAATGACTTACAAATAGCAGAAAAACGATCAAACTTTCACACTCAGTTTTCTTAAAACGCAATTTTGGACAGTGATCACTTACGACCATTTGCCGGTCACACTTTCGTTACGTCCTACTTCCAGGCACACAACGATATGTTGAGACACCCTAATTAGGTGTTATTTGACTGCTCTAATTCTCAACTAAATGATGGAACAAATGAAGTGCCTGATTTTGGCACGGGGTGTCACAAATAAGCAGGGAACCAGTCACAATTAGCTTACAAGACATGGTATTTTGGCTGGTTATCCTTTTCTGGTAACCAACATTATTTTGCGCTTGGCTAATTATTGTGCTGAAACAGCTTGAGGGAATAGTGAGCCATGGTGTCGAATTCAAAAAGTGGTTTTATCACAAATTTGCTAAGCACATACAATCTTGCTAATCAGATTTCGGCAACTGACTAAAATGCTTTTGGTTGTAAATGACTGATCACCGGTCCCCTGTTTAGTTCCGCTAAGCACAAATATCAAGTTGTTTTGTCACTGATGATCGGTCCCCTCAAAAGCAGTCACCATTTACCTTCAGAAATATCTACCCATGTGTGCTCTACTGAAATCCCGGATGCTGCGATGTCATCGTCAGTTGCTATGGTAACGATGACCTCATTGCTAGCGGACGTCCAACCAAAGAGGCCATGAGTTCCGCATAGGACTGAGTTGAAACCACTTGACATGTCTTCAATCTGTTTAAGAAGCGAATATATTTGTTTAAAATTTGTGTTCAATTTTTCGATAATAGAATCGTTGGAAATACAGTACAAGTTTCAACACCGTTTGGCGCCCCGAACCCCATTACAAAATCACCATGGTAAAATCACATCGGAACAGCACCAGTCTATCCCATTCAGCCTCACTTTGAACCCCATAGACTTGTGCATGAAAGCATCCCAAGATGGCTGCCACATACCTTGACATAGTCCTTGCTGCAGTCTACAGAATCCTCCAGCTGGAACGAATCAAAGACCAAAGACACAATGTGGTCTGGTGTGGAGTGGATGACCCAACTATGCTCCAGATTGGAAGAGTACCAATCCGGAAAGTTTGTTGAGGTAAATCTACCCGTTTCTTCAGAAAAGTGATCCGTGGGACCTGGTGAAGAAAGACGGATTTGAAACTGCATTAAAAATAACAGGTTTAAAACATTCCGTGAAAATATCTCTCATATAAAATGTGGCAACATGAATTAGTGCGGGCAAAAGCTGTGCTACATTGCTGCTTGACATTTCGATCAGATAGCTCTGATGGTCTTCAGTAAAGGTTGTCCCAATCAAATAAATGTAATCAGACTGAGGCTGGAAGGAAATATAGTCTGAGCCCTCTTATGATACAAATCAGAATTCTTTATTGTGAATGCACACAGGGAGCATAACCAACATGGTGGCAGAATATGAAATAAGTCTATGGCCCTTTTCAAAGCCATGGCTAGTCTTGATGCAAGACGTTTTTGTTGTAGTCCACGACACATAAAAAACCCACGATCCACCCTTATCCCGAATTGCTGCCAATAGATGGTGCTATCACTCCACGAATATAAATACAAAATATAAATTGTGAGTTTTCAGATATATCTTTTACCATCGACTCTCTGTGTGGCTTCATATTTAGCTCTAAACCCATGGTACACAATGACTGGGTTGGTGAAGAAGGTTACCAACACAGCGTTGGTGTCCGACAACCAGGAGAAGGCCTTGTAGTTGCCGCAGTAGATATTCTTACGTCCGTTGCTAACATCCTCGATCTTGAAAAGGAAAAAAATGTACGTCAAGTCAAGCAGACGCAGACAATGGGGAAAAAAAAGACCATGGTATAGCATACGAGATTAGTCTGAGGTGATTTTTAACGAAATTTATGATCCTGCAGTCTATAGTGCACTGGACTCAAAAAAGCTGGTGGCGAAGTCATCGGAGTTCGGCTTCGAGTCCTGGTGATGACACTTGTGTCATTGAGCAAGACACTTAACTACAATTGCTCCTCTTCATCCAGGGGGTAAATGGGTACCTGTGAGGGTAGAGATGGTTCTTGTGATTGATTTAGCTGGGTGCGCTACATTCCGGCAGCACAGGCTGTATACTCCCCAGGGAGCTGAGAGGGTGTCAGGAATGTAACCAGTGTAATGTTCACGCGCCACTGAATGTCAACATTGGCGGACACTGGTACCATATTAACGTCCATTGTTATCATCATTATTGTTAAAAAGAAAAAAACAAAAAGAGGAAACCAGTTTTAAAAAATGTTGATCGAATCTCTTCCCTACCAGCACAAACTCCGGTTGACATTTTTTCGGCCTCTTGTCGTCAAACACTTCATGTTGCTCGCCGATCAAGAAATCCTGGAGATGAATCAAGATCTGCATGTCGGATGGCACTTCAATGAGGACCGAGCAGTTACCAAGCATCCAAGCCGCTCGGCCGTGATCAAGAGATGAAAACTCACCAACCAGCTGACGATAAATCCTGTGGTACTCTGCAATGTGCTCAACTAAAAAAGAAACATGTTTTAAAGCCCCCAGCTCAAGATTGGTGTACTGAACATTATTATTATTATTATATATTTCTGGTAATGAAACCAAGGATGCCTCATAAGTGAACTTAATCACTGTAGCAAGCCTGAGGAAACCTGTAAATAAGGGTGCTTGCCATGTGAACCAGAAACACCGGGGTAAACCCCTACTCTTCCACGATAAGTGTTCTGGGTTCTTTTACGTGCACTACCTATCCTAGAACATGGGACCTACAGCTTAACGTCCCATCCGAAGCATAAAGCAATTTTGGTACAGTATCTTGCTCAAGGACACAAGTGCTGCGACTGGGATTCGAACCCATGTTTTACATGCTCCCAATATCTTTACAAGCAATTGGCCTTATTTTTGACTGCAGGAGGGCGCCCTTTGGGGGTAAATCGGGGGTCAAACCGCAGAAATAGTGTGGTAAACCAGATACGATTAGACTTCTAATAAAGCAGTTAATTTACAACTTTTGAGTTTTTTTTATTGACAGTTTTACATTGTAATCAGTGTAAGGAATTCGCTTGGAAAATTTGTATTTTTAACGTTCAAAATATTTTTGTACTTTCAAAATGGAATTAGTCTTGCGCTCTCTTGCTGTCAAAAATATAGCCTATTTGACACCCAAAATGGCAGACTGTGGGACCAGACAGTAGCTACGAGTCACGTCCGTACAAAGGGTCGCATTTTTAAAAGGAAAGAAAAGTTTTTTATATGACAAAAATGTTTTATGTTTCTGTGAATGACTCACCAGCTTTTAGCGGGCGATCCATCACAAAATGTGTCACCATGACAACCGCATCCTGGGGTAGTTGTCGTCTCAAGATGGACTGGGCCCTACTATTGGTCCACTTGAAGTGAAGTCTTATCTCATTGGACGTTGAGACGATAGAGAACGGCTCAAACTGAGTCTCGCAGTAGCTCAACGTCCGACTGGGTTCAACGTCGAAAATCTGAAAATGAAAAACAAAATTAAAGTGAACTACAAAGGGGTGTAGCAACCAGTGAAATGCAGGGAGTGACACCCCCACAATAATTTGGTAAGCTGTTTTTTTCCTCAGCATGATATTTTTTATGCTTAGCAAATTTTTCAGCTTACACGACTTTTGAAACTTTTTGACCCAGGGGCCATTTTCATAATACTGCTAATCACAAAAAGTTGCAACACCCCAACAAATTCTTGATGAGCAGATGGGTTACCAACCAAAACACTACGTTAATTGTTAATGACTGGTTCTCTGCTAACTTGCTTGGCAAGTAATTTGCTAAACTTGTAAGCAGTTGTGGAACTAGGCTGAGGACTTGGCTACAAAAGCCTCATGACCGACTTGCCTCCACTTTAAAATCTGAGCAGTCGATTCCCGGAGCCTGAAGTTTGTTGAATGTTAGGATGACACGTTTCAATGGATGAGTGTGGAAGGTGAGATCGCAGTCAGTGGTGTCGGACGTGAAGTCGTCTGGCCATCGGACAGCTCCTTCGTCTTTAAGTATGATTTGGCTACATGCTGTAGAGAAAAGAAGAAAAAAAAAATGGAAAAAAAAATACACAGGATATAAATATTTGAAAAAGTACATGCCACTACCTACAAGTTTTTATACTAAATACATTTTCAATATAAGTATCGAAATACTACTATGATCTTTGAAAAAAAAAAAAAAAAAAATAACTTAAAAGAAATATACTGAATAAAATTCTCCACAAAAAAAGACGAAGAAAACCAACAGGAAAGTGATTTGTTTTAATACAATTTCTTCATTTATTAAGTTTGCTGTACAATTCCAAACTCTAACTTGCTTATCCAAACAATTTTGATCATGAAGAAAAACAAAAATTATTTTATTTTGTTTAAAATATGTTTAAGTGTTTCCAAATAAAACACGGTATATTTTTCTATGCACCCACAATTTCCCCACTCAACCATTATTATGAAAAAGAAAAAAAGAAAAAAAAGGAAAAAAAAAGAAGAAAAAAAGAAAGAAAAAAAAAGTGTTGAGGTAAAGTGTCACCCCAAGCTTTAATAGACTGCTCCAGTGACCTTTGATCTGTTTATATACCTGGTTTAATCTTTTGAGTAAACCTGGGGTTCCCTAGGGAAAATAAAATAATGTATATGTGCACTGGACCCATATCGATACAGGTGAATATAGCTTTAACCCAGTTGACCAGGTAATCATGACACAGCTTAAACATTAAGGGTTGTGTGTGGGTTGAAGTGCAACCTCTACAGCAAGAGCTAAAAAAAAAAGGTGAGTTTCAGAAATCCAGGAGCCCATTTCTTGAAATGCTTGTAAGCAGTCATTTTTCCGCTTTAATGTAGCATAAAGTTTCTAGATCATTTATTCACTGCTTACTTTTTTTTAACAATTTTGATGCAATTCGCCCATCACTAGGCCCATTACAGGCCACTCGAGGTGTGGGCTACTTTTTTTGAAGGGATAGAAACCTGCCCAAATGCGCAGAAACAAGACATGGCGAGATATAAATGCAAGTCTCTTCACAGCACAGCTAAGAACAGGGGTGAATGAATCCGTTGCGAGACAAACATAACTGCCTCTTCCCCTATTTGAAGCAGTTAAAGTTATAGTTAAGTGTCTTGCTCAAGTGTCACGACCGGGATTTGAACCCAAATCCTGATGACTCAGCCACCAGAACTTGAGTCTGATCCACTAACTGCTCAGCCACGACTGCTCGCCCACTTACTTCAACAAGTTTTACCAATCTGAAGGCGAGAGTGGCAACACCATCTTTTGATTGATCCAATTCACCTGATGTCATCATCACAATAATCCAGTTATTTTAGTGCATTTTAGGTGCCGCAAAACCTTACCGTAACTTTTACGTCTAATTGACTCCCTAAATGGCACGTGTGCAGACAGTAGCCATGTGTGATGAGGGTGCAAGGGTTCAACAGTCTAAGCAATTCAAATTTGACTTCATTCCATTCGCTTGGATGACCAGAGAAGTCAATGTACCAGACATTATTCAAATTGATTTTGCAAATGACATATTCATCAGGCCACGAGGTATAATCTTTCAGTAGAATCACCGTCAAAATATTTAAAGTTGACAGTCCTTTTTCTGCAGATCACGATGACTTATAAAGACAAGGCTTATCTCCAAGCGGAGGTGTCTCGTCGTTTTTTCATCGTTTGCATTTTCTGGGTGGCTCTGACCTACATCTTGTGGCAGTATGACCTCTTTGATGTGACCTTTGACCTGACCTTGACCAATCGTCTAGCTTTCACTCTCAGATGGCTGGTGATGTCACTCCTACCAACTGTGGTTGGGGTCTCTGTAAGTTTGCTTCTTCCCATTTATATTCTTGTAATTTGGGTGAACAAGCAAAAAATTGACTAGAGCGAGTTTTGAACCTGTGACCTTCGGATTAGCGTGCCGGGGCTCTACCAACTGCACTATTTAGCCTTGATGCTGGTAGTCTCCCTATATTGTCAATATTTTTGCTTGGGGCTGCCAGTCATCAGGAGAAGCCATTCGACCTGAAACTTGTATAACTGGGATCACACCAAAGTTTATGATACAACCTAAGAAACTGCTGTACAGGGATCATCTTTAGGGACGCAGCTTTTTTTATTTAAATACCAAGCAAGAAACCCTGAGGGAAGCTGATGACTGGGTAAAGTTTAATTCAATTTTGGGGTGAACAAAGAAAAATGAATAGAACGGGATTTGAACCTGCAACCCCCGGATTAATGTGCCAGCACTTTTCCAACTGAGCTTTTAATTTGGGTTGAAACTTTGAATGTTCTGGGAAAAAATTTACAAAGAACTTCACTAGCAAGTCTCTTTAAGGATGATTTAAAAAATGTAAAAAATTCAGACTTTTCGTGGTGGGAAAACAATCTCGTAACTAAGGGTGGTCAATGTACATGCTCTGATTGTCTTTAGGAGAAATAATTCAACTTTTGGGAAATCTTCTAGTTAATTTTTGTTATTTGTGTTTTTTGCCCAAACACTGATGTGTGTTAAGCACTGTATACTCAGTACTTTCCTGAGTCCTGTGAAAAAAACCCCTCACAGGCATAATCCTCGCGTGGGATTCGAACCCACGACCCCCCGCCATTCTAGAACAGATGTCTTACCAACTAGACTACCGAAATTGCCCGGTAGCTAGAGGCAGTTCGAATCCTATTTAGCAGCGGGTATTGCAACCATTATGATAGATGTTAATTTTGTACGGGGATAAGAATATTATTTGTGTTTTTTGCCCATCATACACCAAATTTGTTGTTGTTTGTTCTTAGCTTGTGGGTAACGTTCGTTATGACAACATGGACACAGCAGGTGTCCACACGACCTCAAAACACGCTGAGGAGTTGGTGCGCTTACGACAACGTGCTCTTCAGAATACCCTGGAACAGTCGTCCGTCCACGTTGCTGCCATGCTCATCCTAAGCACTCATCTGGATCCTAGCCACCTCAAGATCATACCAATACTCGTCTGCATGTTTGTCCTGGCCAGGGCGCTGTATTACATCGGGTACCTGACTACTGGAGACCATTTCGGCCGATCGTTCGGTTTTGCGTTGACGATGTGTGTGAATATGTCGTCCCTTGGGTATTGCGTATACTGTTTATTTGTGCACGGAGCAACTTATGGGTTGATATGATCTGGTGTATTTTATTTTGCCATACTACTCATGACTGAAGCGTGATTTATGAAGGGTTCCAGAAGGGGACTCATCAACTACGGGAATGGGTTGGGGTTCTTGGGTTTGTCTAATGATTTGGAAGGGCGGAGAGCTGTGGTTGGTTTATGACTCAGGGACGGGGGATATTGGGGTGGGAAAAGGGAACACGGTGTGCTCAGGTATCGAATGGGCTGGATTTCACTAAATTAGTCCTGACTTGGAGTTGATTTTCAAACCATATTTTGTTTTAAAATTTCACCCAATGAAACTGATAATAAATTAAGAATGTTTACAATTTCTTGAAATCAGATAAATATATGAAGAATGCTTTGATGCAAATCTAAGTATGTTACAGGCAAAGTTAATAAAGCAAAAAGTGAAATCAAGTTTTACAAAGAGTCTTAAAATAATTTGTAAAGCTCCAAAGTCACAGCGAATGATCTGGCATAGTAAAACCATGGGTAATGTTTAAACATGCAATAATAGCTTTCAAGCGCAAAGCTTTATTTTGTTATTTTTTTTATTTTATGCAAGTCGCCCATCACAAGGCCCAAAGGCCACTTGAGGAGTGGGCTACAAAAGGGATAGAAACCTGCCCCAATGCACAGAAACAAGACATGGCGAGACATAAACACAAGTCTCTTCACAGCACAGCTAAGAACAGGGAGGGGGAAATGAATCCGTGGAGGAACAAACATAACTGCCTCTTCTCCTATTTAAAGCAGTTATAGTTAAGTGTCTTGCTCAAGGACACAAATGTCATGACCAGGATTTGAACCCACATCCTGGTGACTTAGCCTCCAGAACACTTGAGTCAGCCTTGACATGCTATGAACTGTCTTATGTCTTGGTAGCTCGACCATTTTTTACTAGCTTTAAAATTACAAAATGTGAAATAACCTTGAGTGTTTGCTAACCATTTCAGTTCACATCCAAATTGATGGCTTCAACGAATGCCAAAAATTCCTTTTTCTTTAACGACCTCTCCGCAGCCAATGGCAATAGCCACGGCCGAAGTCACTTGATTTAAACACAGTTTCAATAACAATCTGCAGCCTGGTTTACACCACGTAGAATCACAAAAGTTAAGCGAATTTCACTGCATCGCAACTGGGAAAACTTTCGTAATGAGTCACCAAAAGTTGCTCTGAATTTGCTCTTTGCTCTTTGTGAATCCTGAACTGGGCTTAACTCTAGCCTGGTACTTTACCTTGCAGTGGTCGTGGTGTAGTGTGGTAGGTCCCGTGTAGCCTGACTGAGGCTATATCACTGCTGTGTTGTTTAGCGATTATAAGGAGCTCATTCCTGGAGCTCGTCCAAGTAAAAGACGGGAGCTCTCCTTCTAATCTCTCCTCATGAGCTCGTTGATGAGCAATATCCCGAATCTGA
The DNA here is from genome assembly GCA_911728455.2 of Marthasterias glacialis. Lineage (NCBI taxonomy): Eukaryota > Metazoa > Echinodermata > Asteroidea > Forcipulatida > Asteriidae > Marthasterias > Marthasterias glacialis. The sequence continues at coordinate 1,450,138 of OU452240.1, forward strand.
AAATGAAGACGTTTTGAACAGATCTCTCATTGGGTGGCAACACATGTGGCATGTTGTGTGGCCGAGCGGTTTAGTAGACTTGACTCAAGTTCTGGCGGCAAAAGCTGAGAGTGTGGGTTCGAATCCCGGTCGTGACACTTGGCAAGGCACTCAACTTTAACTGTTTCTCTTCACCCGGGAGTAAATGGGTACTGTGAGGGCAGAATCTTGCGATTGATTTAGCTTGGTGTGGGACATATTTGGCCGCACAGCTTGCGTACTCCGCGGGGAGATGAGACGGTTCAAGGAATGAAATACAGGCTCAATGACAAGGGTTTTAATGTTTATGCACCATGTTGAGATACTGGTGTTGTATCAAATGTTTACTATTAATGCTATTAAAAGCATCTTGATTTCTTGGGAGAAGATGAGGAAGGTAAGGGAAGGAAATTTGAAGAAGAAAAACCATCCGTTCCCGTACTAAAAAATGGACTTTTCAGAAAAAGTATTAAATAAAATAAGTAACCTACTGTACCTGAACGAAGTCGGCCTCCTGACCTGTAGGTGGTGGCTCAATGGCGAAGGTGTCAATTTTCAGAACGATACGATCTGTTGGCTTGACACTGATGAGAAGGAAACAGTCTGCTTTACCGAGAGGCGGGTTACCGGGGGAAACGGGGAGCTGGATAAAATCTCTTGACTTGGTGAGATGCTGCCTGCAATCTGAAAAACAGTAAATGTTTCATCCAAAGTTCCTGAACGGATCCCAAGAGGTTCCCAAACCAGTTCCCGAGAGATTCTCAAGAGATTCCCCAAGGTTTCCCAGAGGTTCCCAAGAGGTTCACAAGAGGCTCCCAATTGGCTCCCAAAAGGTGCCAGGAAGTCTGAATAAACTTAAGACTTACATCTTCTCTGAAAAAAAAAACAAAGTACCTCTTTCTGGTTTATTCTTTGGTGGTAGCTCCACCCCCAGACTCGATATCTGGAAACCAGTTCTTTGGATCATTTCATCGCTGCTGAATGACAGCTGTACCTCGTTACTATCTGATGTCCAGGAAAATGGCGGCAGGTGACCGCAGAAATGGTCTGTCCTTTTGGTTGTTAAATCCATCAACTAGAAAATAAAAAAGAAACTCTCTTTTAAAGATAAACTTTCCAATGATGCAGTGCAGCTACTTCCCTTGGACCAAATGAAGGTATATTATTGTTTGGGTGACATAACTTCCTCGGGTTTGCTTACTCTCCATGAATCAAGATAATGTACAATATTGGTCAAAGCTGAAAGAATATCAGACTTAAAAACTCACTCTTTACGAATCACGAATGTACAATTTCGACAAATTTTGTGTCGTACTCAAACAAATTTACCTCAAGACTTTTCAAAATTCCTTCCAGTCTTAAGTTTGTGTTCTCTTCAAACGCTTGGACTAAAGATGCCGCTGACTCAACAGGGCATAGAGGCCAATGGCCTTAGTGGCCTCGGTTAAGATCAAGGCCTGGAACAAGGGAAAAAAAAATGTTTTTTAAGGTTTACCTGTAGGGAGTCTTTTTCACAGTTGTCCGAATCCTCCAGGTCAAAGGTCAGAAGGTCAAATGTGAAAAACATGTCAGGCTCCTGATGAATATTCAAAGAGCATTCGCTGTTGCTAGGATACGGTTGGGGATGGAGGAGGGTGCTAACTCGGGTTGCCGTGTCGTTATTTACTGTAATATCTACACAATCTGAAACAATCAAAAAGAAAGGGAAACTTTTTTTAAGTGAGCAGCAGAATCAGGAATATTTTTCCATCTTGTTTAATTTTTCCATCCATGAATTAATTTTTTTTTATTGGTTAAAAAAGGAAGTATGCCTATCATAGTATATTATTATTTTTTAAACATTTTTTACATGCCTATTTACCGTAGAAATAACAATTTCTAAAATTAGGGGATTGCCGCGCTCCACCCACCCTTCTTCATTAGCATAAAATCTGTGATGTAGACAGTGGACCGGCTGACCAGGGCCATGTGTGTGACAATAACACACAATGCATTGTTGACCACTCAGCACCAGAGCTGTCTTTGAAACGTTTGACCACAGTCTACATCACGAATCATTGCGCAATCAAATGACACACATTTTCGGGCTCAATTAAAGTGTATTAACGCATAACAAACACATCAAAATAGTCACTGTATGTTTTGTTAATTTCAAACCGTATATTAAGCCAAAAAAATGTAATGTGACAAAATACCTCTTCATGGGCCCTTTAACACATTCCTGGTGATCGTGGAGGTGCAATGGTAGGCCTAATTAATTCTTTAGCTGTAAACTTTTTTTTTGTAAGGGCGGCTCAGCCCCCCTGGTAGGTAAATCCACCTGTTTTTGTGGCGTGTCGTGGCCGAGGGGTCAAGTACACCAGACTCAAGCTCTGGTGTTTCTGATCAGCAGAGTGTGGGTTCGAGTCCCGGTCTTGACGCTTGTGTCCTTAAGCAAGACACTTGACCATTATTGCTTCGTCCTACGGATGGGACGTAAAGCTGTAGGTCCCGTGTGCTGTGTAATCCATGTAAAAAGAACCCAGTGCACTTTTCGTTAAGAGAAGGGGATTGCCCGGCATTTCTGGTTTGGTTGGCTGCATTCAATTTGCGCCACAGCACCTTGTGAACCATTACAAGGTGCTACATGTATAAATATCATTCATAAATACCTGTGACAGTTTCTCCATTCTGATTGGTCGAGAGGCCGTTTTTAAACGAGTGATATAGACACGGTAAAACTGTTTAAAACCGGTTGGTGTGACGAGCGTAGTGCGTATTTCTGAGGGGCCTGGCGGCTCGGGCAATTATCGGCCACCAGGCCCCTCATCGGTTTTAAACAATAGTTAAAAACCTCTTAATCACACCTTTATTCCCTTAATGTAAAATGGGTCTACTAAATTTAAATATAGCTCTGCATACCTGTAGAAAAAAGACGAAATGCGCACTTCAGGACGCCCTGCTGGTGTGAAAAAGCACTATAAGAAATGCGTATTGTTTTCAGACACAGAAAACTAGGATGCATTTCACTGCAAGACTGACACTTCACTGAGGCAATGGAGGCAATTGCCCTGGTGCCCCCGAAATGTTCCAATAAAAATTTACAATTTCCTCATAGAGGTGCCCTTTATCAAGAAGAAAATGCCTTGGTGCCCTTGCCCTTTCAAGAATGAAGCAATCAGGCCTGCACTGTAGATACATGTGTGTGACAATGAAAGAGTAAAACAGTATGAATATGTATTATTATTGTTACCTGGTATCGGTTTATCATCAATCCAGAATTCAGCGTGGTAACCAGTGTAGGACTCGGAGTTGTCAGTATTAAAGAGAATGAGTACCTCGTTACTGTCAGAGGTCCAGGAAAATGGCTGATGTAATCCGCAATAGAGGTTTACCCTATCAGTTGTTATATCAACAATCTGAAATTCCAAATACAAGAATTGACGGTGATAATGTACTTTTGTTTTCCCCCCCGAGTGGGATTTCAGGGTTGGTGAGAGGGATGAAGGTGGGAACGGAGGGAGGGGAGTTGTATAATGGTGTATACTTTAGTTTACCGTTTTTGTGGCGTGTCGTGGCCGAGCGGTCTAGCCGAGAGGCTGAGTGTATAGCACATCAGACTCAAGTTCTGATGGCCTAGTCATCAAAGTGTGGGTTTGAATTCCCAGCTCATATGTCCTTGAGCGAGACGTTTAAAGGGGCTGTGTCGCCATGATCGATGTGCGCCGGCGGTCATATTTTTTTAAATTTTTTTTTATTATGGAAGTCGCCAGACACACAAGGCCAGTAAGCCACTCGAGGTGTGGGCTACAAATCAACTGTTTTATCCAGGGACCGTTGCCACCTACTCCAGGGGCTGAAACAGGTTAACCCCCTTTACAGTTCGTAAGGTCATATCACAGTCTGACAAAGACGGCACCCTTTGTGATCTGACCTCGCCCTTTGTGATTCCACATCCTAACTCTTGGACTCTGATTGTGCTGGTATGCCTGATCCAATGTTTAACATAAACATCAGTTTTATAGTGCAGTCCTCAGTCCCACAAAATTAAACAAAACTGTGGAGTTGGTTAGGGTCCGGGTGGGGAGAGGGTGTAGAGGAATGTAGTATGCATTGTGACGTTAGGTCTTTCAATTTGGGGTTAGTAATGGATTTTAAAAAAACTTTTGTCGAATGACTGTGCTGTATGGCTACATGTACGTACCATCACATGATCAAATTGGCACGATTCCATTGGCTCGCCGTTCACGTCGTTTGAAGGCTCCAGCATAAAATCCAGGAATGAAATCGTGACAACCTGCCCTGGCTGGCCCACTAAGAGGGTGTGGCAGTCGGCATCATCAGGATAAGCCTCTGGGTAACCAGGGGAGGAGATGGTACCCCGTGTCACCCCAGTGATGGTGCGAGTACAGTCTGTCAAAAGAAAACGAGCACAGAGACGAAGGTAAACCACTGCTCTAAGGTTGGAAGGGCGGAGAAAATTCTATTGCAAATTTTCTGAGTAGAAACACTTTTTGAAAGAAAAACAAACGTGCTTGAAAAAGTTGTTGTTCTTTCAAAAAAGAAGATAAATGCCAAAAGAAATATATAAATTTAGTACCAAAATCATCAAATTTAAGCAATGTTATAAAGGACTTTGAAGCATTGCCCAATTTTTAATTTTGACACAGAGCTTACTTTGTTCATTTTCGTGTAAAACTATTCAAACTTGGCATGTTGGACACAACATTGACGAAAATAACCAACCCTCGTCTTGCAGGTGTTTGGGTTGTTAGAGTTAACTCAGAGTGCAGATTTAATGGATTCAGACCAAAACAAACTAAATCTTTGTTCTACCGTAATTTGTCCTTTTTTTAACACAAAATCAAGCCAAACCTCCTTTTACTCTTTCTTAATATCAATGGCATCTCCTCAACTACTACATTTGAAACAAAATGTTACCAATCAAACCTACTCATGATATGAATGGATCCTTGACTTTCAACTTCCAGTGGTTCATACTCAAGATCGATCACAACCTCCTCGTCGCTCGTTGATTTCTCATAACTCAAGACGGCCTCGTTCCCAGAAGACGTCCAAGAGAAAGGTTCATAATCTCCGCAAATGCTCTTCTCATCGTCTGAGAGCGTATTCTTCAGCTGATGATAACATAAAGTCAAAGGGGAAAGTAAGATATTGGTTTCTACGAAGCATGTACATAATTAATTCAACCCCCCCGAAGGCCACTCGAGGTGTGGGCCACTTTTTGAAGGAATAGAAACCTGCTCCTATGTGCAGAGAGATATAAACGCGAGTCTCTTCACAGCACAGCTAAGAACAGGAAGGGAGGGGTAAATGAATCGGTTGCGAGACAAACATAACTTCCTCTGCCCTGCTTCCATTGAAATGAAGAAAAAAAAACCAAAGACTTTTAGCATTTTGTCAGGGATTTCGAGTCAGGGTTTCAGGTATGTTTACACAAGCTAATTTTCATTTTTGGTTTTTTCATTGGGGCAATTATAATATTAAAGCAATTAGCCTTTTTGAGGTGTGGCACAAACTACAGGAGTGCACTGTTTGGTTTGGGTGTATACTAACAAATTTACCCGAACCAAATAGTGTCCAGGTAATGTGTCCACCATCTCAAAATGGCTTGTGATGTGTCCGCCATTTTGAGATATGATGGACACATTACTAGGGAACTAATTGGTTTGGGTCAATTTTTCTGAACACATGACCCCAAAACAGTGCGCTCCTATTTTTATAGTGTCCGTCATACCTCAAAAAGGCTAATTGCAATCTCTATATGCTGTTTTCTCAGGATGTGAACTTTTTTATCAAGTTAGCTTTCAGATTGAAGCTTAAAGCCTGTACTTTGTATTTCGAGGAACTTACAGTTACAGATTTTTCACACGGAACTGTAAAAAACAGAAACGATAGGACGACCCTATTACTCGGCCTGGTGTGGAACAGAACTTCACATACAGATGACTGGGCGTTGTTACTTGAGGGGAATTCGCTGGCGATGTACCGACCCATTGGACTGTGAAATACAGCCGAACAATCTGAAAAACAACAAATTGTTATTATTTATTATAATAATTGTTAATGGCCTGACGTTTCGACTCCAGCTGAGTCTTTCTCAAAGGCTAAATGACAACACATCACACAACTGCTTCTCGTATACTTGTACGTATGTGTTGCATTGTCATTTAGCCTTTAAGAAAGACTCTGTTGAAACAAGAGGCCATTTATAAAAAATTGTCATTTATACCATAGGTCCTTTTGGTTGGTAAGTAATTCTCTTTTCTCACTTATTATACCTAAAAAAAAACCCAAATAAGTTCATTAGACATACTGTTTTTTTAGAGGGCTATGAAACATTAGGTTAGCATGTGTCTGGAAACGTTGATGTTTTTTATTTTGCCGATTCGGATTACCATGACAGCAGATAACTATTTTGGGTAAAGGAGACGGTCTCAGAAATGAAGCCATAAAGTTTTGAGAACTTCGGACAACTCTTGTGAACTAATTGTGTTCTTTTGGCTGTGTAATGAACAAAATGCCAAGGTGACCTGTGGGAGGTGCTTTTGGGATGGTGACATAGGTCGCATGGAAGCGGTTGAAGACGTCTTGTGACTCGGCACTGAATCGGATCTGGACCTCGTTCGAATCAGCCGTCCAGGTGAACGTTGGTTGATCCCCACAGAGAGCCTCTGAACGATTCGTTCCAACATCAATAATCTGAAACGATAACAGAAAAAAAAAATTGAAATCGGATGAATATCAAGTCTGGCAATTTGTTGCAAGTCTGAGTCAACTGTGTTTGTTTTGAGTCCAAGTCCTTGCCAAGCCACTCTTTTTTTTATAAGCCAATTCGGAATGGCAAAGAACACTAACTCTGTGCTAAATGTTCCTACCTCAACAAAGTTGTTTTCTGTACACTGCCCTCCACCCTCAAGGGTAAACGAGTCGACTGTCATCCTAGGCCTCTTGTCTTGAGGGAGCAAGATCGTCAGCCGACACTGGAGGAATTGAATAGATTTCTCGGGCCAGTTGGGGGAGGTGATTTCACCCGTGTCGGCTTGGATCACTCGATCACAATGCTTGGGTGAGAACGCTGCCTTCGCCGTTGTGTTTTCCACGGAGCTCTGTAAGACTCGCTCCTCAAATCCTTGGGAAGAACAAATTTCAAGACAGATGCAGCTTTACTAACAATTATGAATTGTGTTTCAAGGGGAGTATTTGAAGTGAAAGTGTTTGAAGATAACATATTTTAGGATCAAACCTTGACAAACAAGTCCAACAAAGTCAACTTCAAATTATTAATGATGCATTTTTCTCATTATCTTTAGTCCAAAGGAGGGTGGTTTCACTCCACATCCATCCGCAAGTTTTCACGATTGAGTTTAAAGTAATTGGCCATTGAAGGGAATTTGGGAGTTTAGGGCGTAAGGCCAACTAAGGGAAAAATAAACAGGAAGTCCCTTAATTTGGGCAACATACAGATCTACAATATCATTTCTTATTTGTCATCAAATGGTTGGTTTCTTCTGTCTTACTGACTCTTTCTAAACAAGTAAAAACAAACTCTACAACTTTAGTATTCAAGTTGTTAAAACGGTTGCATGCTCCAAATCAGACCACTTGGCACCAGTTCTCTTATGCACTGACGTTCATGGAGCAGTGGCCTAACAAGGGGGGGAGGCACAGGAAATGATGTTTGTTTTACTAAGGTTTCTTTGCTGCTATCATGGAGGTCGGATGTCTTCTTTCCAAAGTAGCAAGCTACAATACATAGCAGTGCCAAGCACTATTTATGGGGCTACTTTACAAGCGTAGCGGACCCAACCTCGTCCCCATGGTTTACTATGTAAACCCTGGGATGGAAACTCCTTACTTGGACCCTGATTGGACAACGACTTTACAATATTAGCATATGTTAAACAGGCTATAAATCTGGTACCGGGCAACGAGACTATTATGACGAAGATGTGAATTTCGAAAAGCAGCCAGACTATTATAATTTGCATATGTATCCAAAAATTTTGGATATGCAAATGATCAAATACCAGGGTGAAAGAGCGGTCAACCTCGTACTGCTCGACACACCCCGGGTAGGAGGTTGTAGCGGACCGTTGTCAATGAGTAAATGACAGAAGTACATTTTTTGATGAGACATCTCCTTAACTTGACTTACTCTTGCATTCATGAAAATTGCACTCTCTCTTCTCTGGCAATACTGGTTTGTCGACACCGTGGCAGGCAGCTTTCCCCAGCTCTTGACTGTTCAGCTCCGACATACAAACCGCCCTGGCCTTTACTTCGCCTTGACAACAAACACAAACAGTCAAAACACGTGCACAAATTTATTCCTCAAACATGAAATTAAAATCACAATTTACCCGCAGGTTTAGTCTGGTGCGCTGGAACTATCGATAACACATTGAAACACGAATTGAAAGGAAAGGGGGCGAGACTTTCAGTGTCATCAACTACTTGAGAGTAATCTCAACATGAACTGCAAGTAATTTAGTTAGATTCGTAAACTTTTTGAGCGCCCTCTGTGGACAGTTTCGAACCAGCTTGCTGTTGAAATTCTTATTTTTTTTTCACCCGGCCGAGTGACGAATAATTTCCGATACCTCCAAGGAAGTGTTTGATTTATTTTAGGAAATTGTTTGATTGATAATCATTTTCTTCTTTAATTATAATCTTATTTATTGACGTTTTGTTTTGTTTGTTTATTATTTTGTTTTTAACAGAAGACCTATTATTTTTGATTCGACAAATCTTATGATTACCTTGATTTCCACATTCTCGATTGCACTGCCCCCACTGCACATCCCAAAAGACATCACGGTTCGGTGAAAACAACCGCTTGGTATTTTGTGTAGTCTGTTAAAAAAAATAGAGATGAGTAAGTTCGTTTCCCTCTAGCCACCGTCACTTGTAAGCAAGGCTGTCGAGCACTACTCGCTGATAAAACGCTCATGATACTATCATGCCATCATGATAGAGCACCCACTCTTAGAACTGGTTATTTAGAACGGTACATTAGCGTTTTACGAACAATGCGGTGGTGCCCGACAGCCTCACTTATAAGCGACGGTGGCAAGTCAAAATGAGTACAGCAACTGAGAAACAAACGCACACTGCGTACCACCCCATTTTTTTCGATACTTTATGTATTTTAATTAAAATTGATTGTGGGCCAACTTTTCAATCCCGAGTCACTTTTAATAAAAGGCCATCAGGCCAAAGCTCAAGTCAGCCATAATAGTGGTTTGTTTCTCCTAGGCTGATGCGATTTTTTTATTAAGCGTTGGAAATAAACCAACTACTTGCCAGTGTCACAAGTTGTTAGAAATCACCCCCTCCATAATCATGCACGATAGGAAATACATTTTGTCTATCATCATTTTTAAGTCGGTCGTTCACCGGTAATTTTTTGTTATCCCTAATTTTGTTATCCCTTGTTTGGTTTGAACAAACCCCAGATTTTGTCCATATCCGTTTATATGGACCGAAATGACAACTCACTCTTCTATCACAAAATGGCTGAAAATTCATTTCTAACAGTTCACACAACATAAGATAAATAGCGTACCTCCACCGTATAAGCCAACAAGACGAGCATCAAGATGGCGGCGATGACGACGGTGGTATACCGTCCAGCGCTCCTCTCTGCTACCCCCATTCTACTCTCTTGTCTGGTCTTTGCGTGGCTGTATGATGATGGGTGGACTCGTTGGTGTTTGCGGACAGTCTTGGGGAATACACGTTATACGCCTCTATTGCCACGTGCAATGGACACTGCGTTCAAGTTATGCCAACCTTTTGTTTATGTTGACAATCACTTGGACAACAAACAATGTGTTTGAAAAACTTATGGAATCCCGAGGCCTGAAATCGAATACTCCCGTAGAAATTGTCGATCACTATTAGCATAAACTGTTTGAAATCCTCTTGTTTGTGTCTTTCGTTGCTTTTAAAGACTAAAAAATAAAGTTGACCTTTGTCAAAAATGCCTTTGCTGACGAGGACAGGTTGGATGGTTTCAACGGAGGTGTGTGGGGGTTGGGATGCGGGGGAGGGGGAAGGGTGGGGGTTGGTAGACGTAGAATTGGAGATGATGGTGGTGGTTGTTGTTGTTGGGGGGGGGGGATTAAAGGGGTAAAGTTGTGGAGAGTGTTGAGGTGGGTTGGTGTTGGGTGGAGGCGGGGGATTATAATAGTGGGATTCGAAATGGAGTTGAGGTTATTGGGGGGGGGGTAGTGTATTCGTTACAATGAAGACTGCTCACAATCAAATGAAATTAAAAATGATAGCAGATATTTTTTATTCATAATACAAGATGATTCTATTCTGAAGAATTTTACTTATCCAATGTAAAAGAAAAATAAAAAAATAAATAAAGTGGATTTGTATGTCATTGTTTCAACCATGGAGGGAACACTAATCAGATTATTTCTCATAGTTAAACCCACATACTTTTTCTCTTATGTGTATTTTGACAAAGGCAGAGCACAACATGGCGGAGTGATAACGGCAATTGTGTTAACAAACCACAGAATGGTTTTGCGCCATCCCACATCCGCGCTGGCGAAAGTTTGATCTGTATATCATGTAAAATTTAACCCTAACACGGAAACAGAGCCCCACTGCTCTCTTAATGTAAACGAGTGAAGCATCACTCTCTTGCCCGAGTGGTGGCGCAACCAAGATTATTGTGATGATGAGGTCGGTGAATTGGGTAATTGTTACACAGATACATTACGGAGCTCTGGAAATACCAACTTACTTATTCAGATTCTGAAACAATTCATCTGAGAGTGACGACATCTTGAAAGTGGAATGTCGACTTCATCAGATACTCATCTTCGGATGATAGTAAGTTTTCCTGTGGATGTCGTCATTAATGCATGGGACAATAATTGCGGCAGGATGTCAGATATCACATACATACATTGCTCCGTATACATAATGACATGGGGCTGCAGTTTGTCTTAGCCAATATTAAACGTAAACAATCGGTGCTGAAGATGTTTCAGTGTGAAGTTTATCTATTAATTAAGGTTTGAAATCGAGCAGAAAGACGTGCACACACACCTGGCAAGTTTGCTGCCATCTAGTGTTAAACACTCCATTGTTCAAGAGTTAATTCTACAATATTAATGGTTCCCAGTATGACGCAAATCAGCCATCTTTACGGGTAATTTGGAACACACCGCCGTGCGTTTCGCGCGAGAACGGCATGCAACACGCTCGCATTTCACAAAACTCATTGCAGGATTGTTTAGTGAACAACGCGGCTGCGTTAATAATTTGAGCGCATGACGCGCCTGCAAGCCAACATGCAGTTTGCCCATAAAGATGGCGTCTATTGGGAACCATCTATAAAAGAAAATGCATTGGGGCTAAGTTCTGTGTAATAATTTTTGTTGTACACCCTTCCATTTAAGTACACAGTTAATTACAATTTACTTTAGTGAAGGCCACAGTTTTGAATTTTTGTTTTTGGATTTGTACAGTGTTAGTGAGGTAAATGTATACCTTTTCGGCAGTTTGGGGGATTTAAAATGACATCACTACCGTAAGAGGGTTGAGTATCCAAAAAAAGTGTTTGTTCTTACAAGTATTCAAAACAATCTAAAGCTAAAGTAACTGGTTAAGAACTGAGTAAATAGTAGTTGCAACAACCAAAGGTGTCGTAGTCTTGGTCGGTCATAGTTCGTGGAGGCCGGAAATCTCTGCACAGGTGCCACAGCTTCAAGATTACCAAGAATCCTCCGTGTTTTCCTGAAAATAAATAAAAAACAAAAATTACGTCTGTGCACTGGTATTTTTTTATGTTTCAAGAAGAATGAGACTGAGATCAAGGTGGTTGTTAACAGCGAGATGAAGTGGCTGAAGATGGAGATGAACCGTGGTCGATTTCACAAAGAGTTCAGATTGATCATCAATGCAAATCAATCTTGATTGCTAAGCAAAGTGTGACGATGTCACAATACAAATCACCATGGCAATATTGACAACTCATCTTTAAGATGAATTGTGAAATCGACCCCTGGTTACTGCTGCAAGATGATTCGTCCTCTGTTTTTTTTTTTTTTTTTACAGCTGTAGAATCATAACGTCATCAAACAATGAATGTTGTAACAAACAGAACAAAGAGTTTCTGAGCAATGCGTAGACTATAGTTCATTCTTTGGACATACTGACTGTCACATTTTTTCAAAAAAATCATTAATCGAAACTCCCTTTGTTCCAATACAAGCTGTTTCTCGGTGGATTTGATCATCAACGATCATTTCTGTCGTGTACCCTATGTGTAATAGCGATCCTAAAAATGTCGCCGCATGAAGAAAAAAAAAAGTCGCCGTGTAAGTGTCCATTATAGAACACCATAGGTGACGGACTGTTATCACACCAAACCTCAATTTGGAAACATTGCTTTGAATTGCCGAAAATCAAGATGGATAATGATAAATAATGTGGTAAAGTAAAAGTTAATTTCAGAAGAGAAAGGCGAAGCCTTGCAGAATGGACCTTTCCCATGAAATATGCTAATTGCATTCACGCATGCGTACAGACCCTGCTGGTTGGCAAACGCCATTGAAATGTGCAGAAAGCAGACGCAAAAAGCGCGTACGCGTCACGCGCCCATCAGTCCCATGCAAAAGGGTGCACTGTTCCCAAAATTTTGCTAACCAAAATGTAAGTGCGCACGCGCGATGTCCAATTTACATATTTCATGGTAAAGGTCTTTTCAGGTTGAGCTCATTGACTATTCCCTTTGCCTTAGAAACCTCGTATGAATAATTTTCAACCGCCTGCCCCCCAAATAAAACCGAAGTATAACATTTACCATTCTCGTCTATTCTTGTCCTCAGAATTCTTTCCTGCAGATATTAATAAAATAGACTACATGAAATAAGATGAAATTTCCCATGCATTAGAACCCAACAGATATTACTTTTTACAAGGTTCTTCCAAAAAATAATAATAATAAAAAAACCCAAACAAACAAACAATACTTTGCCGAGTAAAAGCATATTCAAGCAAACATTTCCTGTATTTTGTGGTGTATGAAAATGACTTCATCCAGCCGAATCTATAAACTCCTTTCCCTCGTTACATCCAGATAAATGCGACTGAAAAAAATGTAATTCTTACAAGTTGGTTATAATTATAAAAGAAACGATGTGTGTTTGTAAGTTATTTTTACATAATATATTTTGATATGTACTCCGTTTCTTGGTATCCAAGTGCACAGTTCTTAATATTCCACTTAAAATTGATATCAATCATGCCGAAAACAATTTGGCTAAACAATTTTTTTTACTTGTTTTATTACTTTTTTATGCAAGTTGCCAGACACAAGGCCAGTAAGCCACTCGAGGTGTGGGCTACAAATCAATTGTTTTCACAAGGGCCGTTGCCACCTACTCCTGGGGCTGAAACAGAGTTACCCCCTTTACAGTCCGTAGGGATGTAGGTTTGTTTATCATCCATCAGAAGCCTTCCTGGTAGAGCAAAGTCTCTACCTCCCCAACTTTTATGAAGCAATTATGGTTAAGTGCCTTGCTCAAGGACACAAGTGTCATGACCGGGACTCGAACCCACTCTCCGATGACTCAGCCACCAGAGCTTGAGTCGGACGCATTAACCACTCGGCCAAAAACACGCCAACAATTTATCGTGGATAATATTAAAATATCAATATCTTTATCAATCTTTACAACTAGTCCCCCTGCGGATGTTTCAAGAAATGATATTTAACAAATAACTTGGAGACTGAATTCATTCTTTCTGGTTTAAACACGGTCACGTGGGTGTATTAATTAATTAAGTTATTTGTCTCTCGATAACCAACTGCGATTAACCAACACTCGCGTTTCATGTAAAAAGGAAGCATTAACAATCTTAAACTAAATTTATAATTTGTCAAACAAAACCTGAAAAAATATTAACATGTATTTCAAAACCGGCAAACAACTGTCAGTGGACTCGAACCTCTGGCTCGGTTCTTTAAGATTGGCCGGTCAAGACCGGGAATTCATACCTTTTTTTAATTACTTGTAATTTTTATTTTTGTATTACTTATTATTGCTTAATAGTTAAATAATGAAGACTGTGTTCTTACTTGAAATTCAATCCGAAAGCTCCGCCTTTATAAAACGGTTTTATCTCCCAACCCCCAATTTGCAAGTTAGGGATGATTGGTTCGGGGGCATGCGGTACTCCCTCCAGTCCCTTCCAAACCCACTGATCTGCGTTGAGGCTTTGTCCTTTAATGTTGACTCGACTTTTCTGTAAAAAATTCTCCCACGCCGTCTGTTTCTGAGGCTGCCGATCTGTAGCCAACGAATCCGAATGATCATGAGGTATCTCTTGGAATTCACATTCAATATCAATACTGTGTTGCCCTTCCGCAACAGCAGCGAAGAGGCAAAGCAGAGCCAAACACTTCAATGCTGCCATTCTTGACTAAAATAATAATAAAAAAATGCCTCCCTTAGTAATCGAGGAAATCCAGTGTCTGAATTACAAGAACGTGACCATCTAGCAGCACGTGGCTTCCACAAAAGTACTTTAAAATGGTTTTGAATGTAGGAGTGGCAACATGTCAGCCATGTTTCTTCAAGATCGTGACTTTACTTTATGTCCAGTAATTATCATTTGACTGTACAGTACAATTTAAATGAGTGTTCGCATGCATTCCTTCATGTCAACCACAAGCTGAAATCGTAGTTTGTTTTGCTAAATATAGAAATGTATCAAATAGCATTAGTAAGAGCAATGTAAGACATATTCGTTTCGAAATAGACTTTTACGTGTTGTGGTATAAGATGCGATGAAAATGAAAAAACAAAAAAACAAAAACGTTTCGAATCAAGCCTAAGTGTGTTGCACGTGACTTACCCTTTCACTCAAGAGTACAACTTGAAAACGACGTGAGTAGTCTCCTGCACAGACGCCTTGATGTTTAGAGAATAAAATATTTGCTGTTTAAATAGAAAATTTACATGCAAATCTATTGACAAAATGATGCCAATCATCGAAATCCAGCCAACGTGTCATTGACTCATTGGTCAAGGATATCAACGTAGGTGTGGCCTAAAGTTCGTCAAGTTCGCCGAAGAAGAGAGTTGAAGATGAGATAAAAGTGCACTTTAGAAGAACGTCAAACTGTTTTTTTCGACAGAGCTTACTCATTCGAAAAGAAAAAAACGTCAACAAAAGTAATCATATTTTGGTAGAGTAAGCAGCAATTTTGTATACTGGTTACTTATACTGTTGCTTGTGTTAGGTTTAATGCATTAAGGAGTATAAAACAAACAAAAAGCAACTAAAACTGCCTATGAACTAGAACTTTATTCACAAGCTAATAAAAAATCCATGCATAACACGGATAGGTGTAACATTTATCTGCTCTTTACAATCTAAATATAACCACAAAACGTGTTGATGAGAAAGTTAAAAGAGAGTTTAAGTAAACAGCTTAACCACACGCACATCCTGATTGCTCCCTGATTTGATGTTTTTGTTTCACCCAGCTACATTGTTCTGGTAACATAGGGGGAAACCCCTTCGGGACGGCAAAAAAGCACACCATGCCACAACCTGCCTCATTAATCAAGGGTAGTAGACCTTTCCCATGAAATATGTAAATATCACATCACGCGTGCGCACTAACACTACTGGTGGGCAAAATGAGGGAACAACGCGCCTTTTGGTGCGTGGCTCTAATGGTGTGGCGTGACGCACACGCGTTTGTGCGTCTGCCTAGTGCACAACTCTATGCCGTTTGCCCACCAATAATGTCTGTACGCGCATGCGTGAATTTAATTAGCATATTTCATTGGAAAGGCGAATTATTGATCGCACTGCGTCATTTTTGGTATCAAAGTTAAGCCCGGTTCATACTTCACGCGAAAGCGAAGGCGAAGCGAATTTTGGTGACGCAACAATTCAGTACGCGTTGTTTTTCAATTGTGACGCAAGAAAACTCGCTTCGCTTTCGCCATTCGCGTGAAGTATGAACCGGGCTTTATGGTGGCGAAGTTGATCCTGGGTTTGGATGATTGTTTTTGTTGTAGTGAGAGTTATGGTTATGGTTAGGGATAGGGATAGGGTTATGGTTAGGGCAAGCGTACGGAGAGTTCCGACAAAAGTACCACAATTTGACTCATGTCGCAACTGTACAGTTAATATGTAATAAACATAATATCATGCGTGACCATTTACTTAATTTTTGTTTTTCATAGTTGTTTTGTCTCTGCTAATTAACATAACACGCCTTCTGTGCCCAGAAATCTTGCAGCAGGTAAGGGAAACGTCTCAGAAAAAAATGAGTTAAACATCACAACCAATTAAAACTAAAAAATAAGGTTCACGGACTTGTTGTCTGTTGTGTTGATTATAAAACTAATGGATGGGAATTGGTGACCTTTTCCCAAATATCGTAAGGTCTTTCGCTTTAAATTTGTAGCGGGTGGGGGTGGGGGTGGGGGCGTCGCAGTTTCACCCAAAATGATCACTTGTTATGAGTTGCCAACACAATGCAAAAGGTAAACAAAAACATGAAATCATGGAGCACTCAGGATGTGCGTGTGGTTGACTGTTTACTTGAACTTTCTTTGGACTGTCTTCATCAACATTAATGTTTTGTTTGAGACTTTTCAAGTACCTATTGTTTGGCGTATCCGTCCGTGTTAGGTCTGGTGGAGACAGATCCTCCGGAAAAGAACTTTTCATTATTTTTAACTTACAAACACGTGGGAAAGTCGTTTATCAGCTGTTTATCATGTGGAGTTAAAAAAAGACAATATAACTGCAACAAACATGCAAAATGTAACCATAATACAATGGTGCTGTTTTTCTGGAAAAAAAAACATGCTGGTTTTATTGACATTTTCCTTTAAAACTAAATGATTGGAATAAAATAATGGTCCCTACCTACAGATGTTTGATGCTGTTTTTAAGAGGCAAGTGTACTTTGATTCCGTCTTGAACTTCCGTCCTCGACCTTGAGGGAAATCAGGCCACACCTACTTTGAACACTTTGGCCAATAGGACACGTTAGCTTCCGATGATTGACGGAATGTGTCAAATAGAGATGTCAAGTACATTGTCTATATAAGCAGCAGTTTTATCTTTCTCCGGACATAAAGACGTCTGTGCCTGAGACTACTGTCGTCGCTTTCAAGTTGTACTCTCAAGTTAAACGGTAAGTCACGTGCAACATTACTTAGCCTTGGCTCGAGACGTTGTTGATCACTTTGATACTGGTACCACATCATTTTTTTTTAAACGTAAATGTGTTTTCACCAAGATATCTTACCATGCTGCAGTGCTGTTGTGGAGTAATAGCCCTCTAGAACTCTTCCTCTGTGCTGTATACAGACACAGAGTCCTAGATATGAGAGCAAATTTCGTGGGCGGAATCAAATCAGAGCTACCATAATAGACCTTATGCATTGACGTCATCACGCCGCCATCTTAAAGGTAAAATGATGATGCAACAATGGAAAACGCACATGTATGTACGCGCGGTGCAGAGGATGGGCCAATTAGCAACCTTGTTTTGACCTTTAGTCGAGGGCGCCTTACTCAAGTGACGTCACGTGCATAAGGTCTATTCAAAACTTACTTGTAAGAAGTTACCAATCTCACCGGATTAACATTCCATTTTTCTCACCGGATTAACACTCCATGCTAATCCGGTGAGATTGGTAGCTTTATACCGGTAAAATTTAAATTATGGAGCTCTGAAATTTGTCAGCCCTAGAAATGGACCCTCATGTCGAAGACGTCACAAGTGACGAAAGTGAAGGCCTCGGGGCTAATTGCAAACTTGACCCTGTATCTATAATAAAATTAAGACTATGTAAATTGTTGAAATGAAGGCAATTGTAAAAACTTATTATTAAATCGTACTTCATGTTCAATATTGATGATAATGGATTCAAAGTCATGTCTGTCAGCCATGTTGCCACGCTGCAAAAACTGGGGTGTTAAATTAATTCTCTCGGTATCTATATGTGACAACACCGACATGGGGTTAGTTATCCCCATTGCTTTATCATGGATAAAATTAACACCATGTCGTGTTGTCACATATAGATACCGAGAGCATCAATTTAATACCCCAGTTTTTGCAGTGCACTCCAATAACCAAACTATACTGAAGTGTTTTCGCGTAAACTGTGCTTTCCACTGATAGCAATTTTGGCTTTAATTTTGTATTGCAGACAGTGAGTGACAATGTATTACAAATCTTTAAGGAAAACTGTGTCCGTTTTACTGATGACATGTTGCCACTCTCAGTAAATCAAAACATTAATTTAATGTTCTCGGTGAGGCCGCTGTGCGTGACATAAACTTGTTTAAATTGAGATCTGTGCAGAATCCGAGTACACCACCAAGCGCGTGAAACAAGCTTTAAGGGCTTTGATTTAGAATCCCAGAAGTAAGTGAAAGTATCTCAAAAATATTGGTTTCATGTAGGTTGGAGTGTTTTAGCCGTTCTGTGCATAAACCGTTGCTGGTGGTGGTTTTCTGAGCAAACAATTACAGCTGTTGAGAAAATCTGGGTAGGGAAAATAGTGTAAGGTTATCAAGAACTCGTTCTATAAACAATTCCCTTTTTTTATTGTGATTTTAGAGAAGAATGGCAGCACTGAAGTGTTTGGTTTTGCTTTGCCTGATGATGGCTGCTGTTTTAGCAGCGCCAGCTCATCATTCGAGCTTGAAGCAGAATGGACAGGGCGATAGAGGAAGCCAAGAACACGACGGACCCGAAATCCCACAACCATCAAGGGAACAGAGAGACTTAGCTCGTCACCGTGGAGGACCTATCCAGCCTGAGCGCCCGTCCATAGACCTGGGACAGGGGTTGATCCTTGAGCCACGCATCAATTCCGAGGGTCAGGCCTTCGGATTCAAAATCATGTAAGCTCCTAAGACTAATGATTTTGTTTTGAAAAGTAGGCTACTGATGTTTAGTAAAAGATTACTTCCATGTTATAAGTGGTGTGCAGCTTGCAAAATTTGATTGATATCAAGTTGAAGTAAAAAATTAAGAAGTTTGCAACTGGAGATCATCTCAATATTTTCAAGTAAGATATCATTTTTACAAGACTTGATTTGATGTGTTATTTATGGCAATTCAAATGTAAAAACTGCCCATAAATATTTTAATGTAGTGTTATATTGCCTGCCAAGAAATGTCATAGAGTGCTCAGGATCACTCTTTCAGCAAAACAAGACATGATATGGTCAATGTGGTTCGTTTTTTTTGGGTGTCGTAATCGATAACGTAGATCCATGTTCAGATGGGGAAAGTGGTTTAGGAAATGGCATGCCTCTTCAATGAACGTAATTATGTAGAGGACCCTATCCTATAGTTTTGCGTTATAGAGAAACACAAGATATAAAGCGTTCGTAATTCATGTTTTTATCTCCGTTCTCTTTTGAATTACTATCAATTTTAGACCGATTCATTAAGCCCCGCCCCAAACATATTGACCAACCACAGCACTGCTGCATCACCACAGGTGCACGTGGCCAGCACATTGTGAGTCTCTTCAATGTTACATCACACTGCGCACGACATGACACGCGCGCTATAAGTACGGACTTTTGGTGGCGTAGCCAAGACTGTGATTGGTCAACACGTAAGGGGGCGGGGTTTAGTGGATCGGTCCAGTGTAAGGATGTTCCTTGTGATGACCCCTACTATCAAAAAGTGGGGGGCTTTTTCCCTCAGAGTTCCGGCAAGATTTATGCATGTGGTCGTGATGATATTTTTTTGGTACTAGTTTCTAACCATGAAACAAATCATAAATGGAAATGTGAAAATTGTATGATGCTGTTTTGTTTTCAGACTCCCGTACCGCAGTGTTGAAGCCGCACCATCCGGTGATGAGCAAGCTTAGATGACAAAGACTGCCACCGCCACGGTTCATTTTGGTTATGAAAGGTTGGTATAAAAACCTCTTGTCTACTTGGGCTCGACGACATCCTGCAGGTCTCGTCAGTTTTTCTTTTAAAACGGATTGCGGACATAACTGACCAAAAAATTGACCACACAGTTTTCACTAGTTTTCACCGTTGTTAAAATTGTTGGTGTGATTTTAACACTATTGGTGTTATTCTTTACGCCCATGGGTGTACTGACACACCCATGGGTGTAAGTGATATCACCAAAAGTGTTAAAATTACACCAAATTTGTGTAGTCCTTTAGTAACTCCGAAAAGTGTTATTATCTTGTGCAGTGTAGGCTCCACGGGACCCGGAATCCGGGTCGATTCCCACCCGGGAGTGTTTTAACCGGCATGCAGTTCTTTAAGATTACTACAGAATAAAGCGTTGGTGACTAAATTTTCACGTATGTCTGCAGCAGGGAAGCTACAGAGGGCGGTAGTGAAAAAAAATAGCCTCGCTTTCACTTCATTCATCACTAACGCAACTACAGAAAGCTCTATAGTAATGTAAGCAATAACGCTTGAATTCCAATCCAGCGAGAATAAGTGGGAGAGAATATTGCTAAAAAAAGAAATTAGCGTTGGAACTGCTTTTCTAATTTGACCGTGAATAATCCCCGGTCGACGCGTAATAGGTCAAGGGTCACATAAAATGTGGCAATGAATAAAACCACTTTTCAAAATGGCAGCTACTGTGTGCAACGTGTGAATCATTATTTAAGTTTTCACACCTTAATTACACTACATAGCTCATTATTGGCCTCGCTATAACGCCAGAAAAGAGGTCAGACATTTTAGAAAAATTCAATTTCCCAATGTTTTGTTTTTGCAATGCACAGGGAATTCAGTGAGTTCTTGAAGCTGTGACGTCATCAAGCAGACCCTTTCTTCCTTCATATACCAGGATACTGGAACCGTTGGACCCGAATTTGCTACACCGATCATTTTAACAATAACAGCAAGTAACTTTAGATAGTTTATATTTCTTTTTAATGAGATTATTTTGCTAGTTTTTGACTGCACTGACTGTTCCACTTTGCGCACTACTTTCCTAATGTAATACCGCCATACCACTATTGAAAAGAGCCATATGGCGGACAACTCTATTTAGAGTGAAGAACATGTATTTTCACTAGATTCAGAGTAAAAATCACTCCACTTTCACTCCAAAAAAAAAAAAGAGTGCTGAAGAGTGAGTTTCACTCTCAAAAGAGCCAAACTGACACCACTCTGGCAAGCGAGTGAAATTTTCAGTTTTACATTTTGAGAGTAGGAGCGCTCTCTGCTGGTGGGTAAAACTATAGCACTGTTAAAGGAAATTCATACACACACCTTTTGCCCATTTCATCAGTAAAAGGGATTGACCTTTGAGAAGTTATTTTGTTTTAAAACGTAATTAGAAATTTCTAAAAAGGTTGCGAAAGGCAATTATGCACCGCCCACTGGTCATTTACTAAAACAGGGTTGTTGATTATGGTTTGACCTACACAATGTTCCTGCATTGAATTGATAAAAATACAACAACAAAAATACAAACTCGTACAAACTTTTCCATACCAGAAAAGGTGCTAACGTTAGGTGGCAGCAGATTAACGCGGCAGAATATGTCTTTTATGTGTAACACATGGTTTTAATTAAGTTAAGGATAACAAATACCCATAGTTATGAATGCTGCCACCTAGCGTGCCAAATTTTCCAATTATTGGCTGTCAGCAAACAATGCATTAGAGGTGTAAAAAACAGCTCCAAGGGAGTCAAAATCTGTTGTAAACACAACTTCAACATATCTTTTCGTAAACATTGAGTAATGTTTAAAATCTTCAGAAAAACTAGATCTTATATGAATAAAATTGTCTGCTTTCTAGCTTTAAGATTGTGTACGTTCTTCCTTTTATTTACGTATATAAAACTTATTTCAGCCCCCTCCTCGCCAGACCCAACCCACCCTCCACAACCTCGTCCCTTGACATCCCAAAACTCTGCATCCATGACACAACCCCTTGATCAACGAGACCATTCTAGACATTTTTTCCACATATTCCATAGCGGGTGGTGGTGGTTGGGGTGGGTGGGTGTGGGGGGGGGGGGGGTTATATGAGGAGTTAGAGTTACCGAATGGACATAAAAACGCTCATGACGTCATTTTAGTAGGGCGCCCGCTGTCAGAGGTCATTGGATCTTGTATTGATTAGGCTCCGTAGCATGTTTGCAGCATTGTACCAAAATACAGGTTTCCAAAATAACTTACGGAACATGAGGAGGTCGGATACGTTGGGAGAGAAGGTACTTGGATTGAGGATGGAGGGGTGGGGGCAGGGGGTAATGTTGATTTGGGTTTGGTTAGAAGGTTGGATTGATAATGAAGAGGAGAGGATTACGGTGGGGGACTGGTTGGCGTAGAAAGGACTTGACTTGACGATGGAGAGCAGGGGATTAAGGTGGGTGTGGTTGGTATCGAATGGACTTAGATTGAGGATGGAGAGGAGGGATTAATGAGAGATGAGGTTGGCGTAAATGGACTTAGATTGAGGATGGAGAGGAGGGATTAATGAGAGGTGAGGTTGGCGTAAATGGAATTAGATTGAGGATGGAGAGGAGGGATTAATGAGAGGTGAGGTTGACATAGAAGGGATTTAGATTGACGATGGAGAGGAGGGATTAATGAGGGGTAAGGTTGGCATAAATGGACTTAGATTGAGGATGGAAAGGAAGAGATTGACGTGGGTGAGGCTGACAGAAGGGATTTGGATTGAGGATGGAGGGGAGGGGATTAAGGTCGTTGAAGTTGACAGAAGGGACTTAGATTGATGATGGAGGGGAGGGGATTAAGGTGGGTGTGGTTGACATAGGAGGGATTTGGATTGAGGACGAAGAGGAGGAGATTGACGTGGGTGAGGTTGGCGTACTCGACGCGTCTTAATAGAGGGGAATTAAGTTGGTAGGGTTGGGGGTAGAAGGAGCCAGGGTGAGGAAGGATGGGGTTGGAGGCAGCAGTATAATCAAATTATTAAGAACATCTTGAAAATTGTTATGTTTAAGATGATGAGACGAGATGTAATACACGTAGACTCATACAAAACCACAACAGTCACTTCTTAGTAGAAAATGTGTTCATACTTTTAATAATGGATGGAAAGTCAGTTGGAAGAGTTTAACCCAAATGTTAAAGAATAATTACCACCTCTCCCCAAACAAACAACGTGTTTAATTTTGAGTTCTCCCAAGTTATTGGATGCTTTTGCAAATATTATTATTTTATAGATTTGTTTTTCTTGTCAAGAATTGAGTGATTTGATACTTTCCCCACAGGTTTGACTCTGTTGTTTTTGTTGAAATTTAGTGGTTTTTATAGAGAAAAGAAGTAATTGGAAACTTTGAAACGCTAGGTGGCAGCAGACGTAACAGGTGAACACTATTCATTTTACGGTCCGCGAAATTTTTGAACGTGCGCACATCTGGCAAGTTTGCTGCCACCCAGCGTCACAAAAACTACCTTTGTTCAAGTGTTATGCTACATTAAAACAATTTAGGTCTACGTTCTGATGAATTTTTGTTGTTGAACACCCTTACATTAAGTTTAATGTTAATTACTATTTAATTTGGATAAACGGCACAGCTTTGATTTTTAGATTTTTGATTTTTACGATGATTGTGAGGCAAATACATACCTTTATAATTGGCAGTTTTGGAGTTTTAAAATGACATCCCTACCGTAGGAGGGTTGAGTTTCCGAAAAAAATGTGTTTATTCTTACAATATTTAAAACAATCTAAAGCTAAAGTAACAGGTTAAGAACTGAGTAAATAGTGGGTGCAACAAATTGAAGTTGTCGTGGTCTTGGTCGGTCATGGTTCGTTGGAGGAAGATAATCTCTGCACAGGTGTCACAGCTTCAAGATTCCCAAGAATCGCCTGTGTATTCCTGAAAAGAAATCACACACACAAAAGTTACGTCTGTGCAATGGTAGACTTATGTTCCAAGAGGATTGACACAGAGCTCAAGGTGTTTGTTAAAAAGAGCAAGATGTAGTGACTGCAGACGAAGATGAACTGATTTCAGTTGTTAGGTGATTCATCGCTAAGATTCACCTTAAGAAAGTATTGGCACCACGAGAAATAAAATTCAATGTTTGCATTCTACCCGGTCACTCTTGCCCCACCCCGCCCCCTCGATTGAAATTCGTTCTGCATTCCATAATCCAGGCGTTATTTCACCCATAGAGCACCACAGCTGGAGGACTTTGGATTTTTGCCACAATAAAAAATTGCTTTAAACGCCAGGCTGTTTTTTCTACTACCGCCCTCTGTAGTTCACTCGCTGTACGCATATTGGGTAGAAAAAAGCACATCTTGCATTGAAGTAAAGGACGTCCTCAGTCCTTAGCAACACCGTTAGCTACAGCCGTATCCTTAGCCGTAGCCGCCAATTCGGATACAGCACCCATTTCGTTCCTGAAGTTGAACAACTGGATTCAATTTTTCTTCCATCAGAAACAAGCGCATTGACAAGCAGGGTTTGTTATCCATGCTAACAGAAACAGTCTCAGTAACTATTAGTTACTTCGACAAGTTACGGTGCTCTGAAAGTGTCATCCTCCTTGATCAGATCTGAGACAATTTATCTCAGAATGACGACATCTTCAAAGAAGTATGCGGTTTTCTTGAGATGGGAGACTTTTGAGACGTTAGCGGGCGCCACAGTAACCGGTCCTTTTCTATTGCTCTCATAATGGAAAAGGACCGGCTACATGGGCGCCCGCTAACGTCTCAAAAGTCTCCCATTGTTTTTGGATGACTGTATGTTTTTTTTTGCAGAATGTCGTCCGTCCCCATGGGATAATTGTCTCAAGTCAACAGATTGGATCGCACTTCTAGAGCTCCGTAAATGTAAACAAGATATTTTTCTACTATAGTCTTTCACATCCCGACATGACCTATGTCAATTAGACTTTCCCTCAGAACTATGCTAATTACACTCACGCATGCGTACATACACTGTTGGTTGGCAAATGTCAAAGATACAAGGCTGTGCACAAGGCAGATATACAAATGAGTATGCGTCACACAACCATCAGTCAATCGCGACACAAAAAGGCGCGATGTTCTCTCATTTTTTGCCAACACCAGTAGTAGTAGTGCGCACGCGCGATCTGCAATTAACATATTTCCAGGGTCTAATAATGAGCTGGTACCTTGTGGGGCGGTGCTAGGGTCCGGCGTCGGCCGCATCAGCGGAGCGTCTTTCGCGATCTCTGGTTATGCAAATAAAACGACATGACTTTTAAAAAATATTGTTTTGGTTTAAAAATCGGACATGATCACGGGCGTAAGTCACGGGGACAATCAAAGAAAATACCCAACCACTACGTTTTGGACGAGTATTCCATAGGAATCCCTCAAATTGTTCCATTTCGTGAAAATAAAAATCCAAAAGAGGAGGTGTAGTTAAATAGCATGCAATGATTACCGGGAACTCAAACTGTTAATCCCTAATTCAAGGTTTGTGATCTTACGTGGTCTTGAGTTTACGCCAACCATCGTGCAAACTCCCAACATCAATAGTGTCCACAGGTCTGGCTTGGCGCGCTGGTATTTTTGGAGGCGGAGGCTTAGGCTGTGGTATAGAATCCGAAGGTATCTTGATTTGTGCTAAAGCAACAGCCACAAGACAAAGCAGCACCAGGCACTTAAGTGAAGCCATTCTTGTCTACAAAATGAAAAAAAACCCAAACCAAACAAAACAACAACAACAACAACAACAACAACAACAACAACAACAACAACAACAACAACAACAACAACAACAACAACAACAACAACAACAACAACAACAACAACAACAACAACAACAACAACAACAACAACAACAACAACAACAACAACAACAACAACAACAACAACAACAACAACAACAACAACAACAACAACAACAACAACAACAACAACAACAACAACAACAACAACAACAACAACAACAACAACAACAACAACAACAACAACAACAACAACAACAACAACAACAACAACAACAACAACAACAACAACAACAACAACAACAACAACAACAACAACAACAACAACAACAACAACAACAACAACAACAACAACAACAACAACAACAACAACAACAACAACAACAACAACAACAACAACAACAACAACAACAACAACAACAACAACAACAACAACAACAACAACAACAACAACAACAACAACAACAACAACAACAACAACAGAAAAACGTTAAATTAGCATGGGCATCGACCCTAAGGTGCAGGGGGAGAGAATCAGTGCAGTCTGTACATAAACTATCAGATTCAAAGGGGTTGTTTCGTCACGATTTTAGCAGCAAATGGAATAACCATAGAGCTATATTATATTTATTGACTAGAGCGCACCCGTATCTCAGCTCATTAAAGCCAATGTTTCTTTTAGCCCATAATATCAGCATGATATCATTCTTCTTTTAACATTCATTGTCAATGCAATTAGTATGGGTTTCTGCAACGCTTGATATGATTGCTGTTCTGCACGGTTTATTTTCACTTACATCAGCCTCACTAGGGGGCTTGATTTAAATCGCATGCATATCGCAAGTAGATTGGTCACCTGCTTACCTTCGTGGTTATAATTGCGATGTTTTTAGGGTGATACAGGGGTGCAGACTAATAGATAAAAGCAAGACGATTCATTCAGAGACACATGGATCAACCAGATACGATAAGTTGCTGTTATACATCGGCGAAAAGTTATGTGAAGCATTTTTATACAATTAAAGTGAAAACAAACCAAGGTCATTTTGAGCACAATAAACCCCATTCAAAGATCGTCTTGTCTGCTCAATAATCGTCCAACGACGTTGATTGTCCAGACTGGCAGTGGATGTAAATGAACAGTTTTGCCGGCAGTGGAAAGGACACAGTTTTCCTGAAAGTTTTGCAATACATTGGATGGAGTGGTAACATGTCACCCACTGGCTCCAGCACACAGACATGGCCATAGAGTTATTATATAATAAGAACTTGAGGGAGCACTTACTCACCATGGGCAAAAATCCCCACGGGTCAAATGCATACGAATGTCCACTTAGAAAATGGCTGCTGTGTGAACGGATGAGTAACCAGTGTAAATGAATGGTCCGCGCCATTTTCTCAATGGTCAAAAAAATGCTCCTTGTCGGGCCGTGTCGCATTGTTTCTAGTTCTTATATATAACTCTATGGGATGCGCCCAGTTATACCCCGTATAGCACTTAAGTATTTTTTTGATTAATGGAGTGACAACATGTCAGCCTATGGCTTCAATGTAAGGATTTTTTACCCGTTAAATATAAATTGAAAGTACAGGACGATTTTACTAGTTTACTCATTCGCCTTCATCATGTCATGTACGAACTTTGAATTGATGTATTGGTTCATCCGACATGTCTACAATTGCATTACATCATTGTAAGGAATCTTGCATAGACGTTTACGTTCTGTAATAATGATGTGGTATCAAATACGATGAAAATGATAAAAAACGGTTCGAACCAAGGCTAAGTGTTTTGTACATGACTTACCACTTTGAGAGTACAACTTGAAAGCGACGACAGTAGTCTCCAGCACAAACGTCTTGATGTCCAGAGAACGATAAAAATGCTGCTTAAATAGAGAATTTACATGAACAATCTATTGACACATTCTGTCAATCGTCGAGAGTAAACGTGTCCCATTGGTCAAAGTCTTCAAAGTAGGTGTGGCCTATTCTCAAGGTTAACGACAAGGAAAGGATGTTGAAGACGAAACAAAAGTACACTTACCTCTTTAAAGCAACATTAAACTGTTTGTGGACAGGGCACATTCAATAAAATCATATTTTTCAAGAAAAAGTCAATTAGTTTCTAATGTACTAAAACTGTACCCCCAGACATAACGCAGACACGTAAAACATTCGACACCTTCAAAAAATGCACAATAATGTTGACGAAAACAGTCAGCAAACGGTTCAAGAAAGACTCTGCTAGGGTCGAAACAAAGTTTTTGTATTTTCCAACGTCTCTACAAACCTCATGCTTACGACGTCACTGCAGTGATAGGGCGCCCTCACGTACAGGTCACGTACAAGGTTAGTGTCAGTAATATACTGTCTGCGTGGTGGAGAAGAGTTTTGTCAAAAAGCACAAGAAGTTGAACTCATCGTGACACTATACGCTTTGATTTTGAGCAATATTTCTGAAGGGGTAAAATGAGAATTCCATTGGATTGGTTTACTTTTGCTGTTTGAATCTGATTCTGTTCTTCCTCCCCATCTATCTCTATCTCTCTTTCTTTCACTTTTTAAAGATTTTAAGCGTGGATACAGTCCCCTCAGCCCATGGACCCGCCAATGGTTTCCCTTAAAGTAGGTTGGCGCGGGTGGTAGTGAGTTGTAGCTGCGTCAAAGGGGTTTTCCCTAAAAGTTGCCAAAACAATGCAGTAGGTTGAAACGAAAACATTGATAGGGAGCATTCAGGACGTGCGTGAGGTTTTCTGTTTACTTGAACTCTGTTTGCGGTCTTAAACAACATCAATGTGTTTTCTTTGGCTTCTTGTGCGGTTGTTTCGCGTATCCGTTCCGTGTCTAGGGAAAACAGATGGACCGTGTCGATAGTTTCTGTTTTTTCTTTCGATTTCTGTTTAAAAACATTAAGTCGGTAGGCACGGGTGCGCTCGTGTAGGCACGGGTGCGCTCGTGTAGGCACGGGTGCGCTCGTGCGGTCACATCATAAGTCGGGGTGGGGGAGGGTAACTGGCATTCTGCCGTCCTACTACCACTTCCAAAGAATGGATCAACAAGACCGTTCTAGAAAATTTTCTGCATATTCCACAGCGGGTGGTGGTGGTTGGGGGGTGGGGGGGGGGGTATGAGGAGTTAGAGTTACCAAATGGGAATATAGAGAGGTTTCACGTGACTTCACCAGAAACCTTTGTCTAATGCTGCGTGCACAAACAGGCCCTGGAACTCATTCAGCAGACGACGCTCAAGCCATTGAGTTTGTACATGGCTGTACCGGGGTCATGCAACCTCTCTATTAAAACACTGATGACGTCATTTTAGTAGGGCGCCCGCTGCTGTCAGAGGTCATTGGATCTTCTTGTACTGATTAGGCTCCGCAGCCTGTTTGCAGCATTGTACCAAAAATGCAGGTTTCCAAAATAACTTACGGAGCATGGTGAGGTCGGGTAGGTTGGGGGAGCAGTTACTTGGATTGAGGATGGAGGGGTGGGGAGGGGGGTAAGGTTGGTTTGGGCTTCGGTTAGAAGGTTGGATTGATGATGGAGAGGAGGGGATTACGGTGGGGGACTGGTTGGCGTAGAAAAGACTTGGTTGACGATGGAGAGGAGGGGATTAAGGTGGGTGTGGTTGATATAGAATGGACTTAGATTGAGGATGGAGAGGAGGGATTAATGAGGGGTGAGGTTGGCATAAATGGACTTAGATTGAGGATGGAGAGGAGGGATAAATGAGAGGTGAGGTTGACGTAGAAGGGATTTAGATTGACGATGGAGAGGAGGGATTAATGAGGGGTAAGGTTGGCATAAATGGACTAAGATTGAGGATGGAAATGAAGAGATTGACGTGGGTGAGGTTGACAGAAGGGATTTGGATTGAGGATGGAGGGGAGGGGATTAAGGTGGGTGTGGTTGACATAGAAGGGACTTAGATTGATAATGGAGGGGAGGGATTAAGGTGGGTGTGGTTGACATAGGAGGGATTTGGATTGAGGACGAAGAGGAGGAGATTGACGTGGGTAAGGTTGGCGTACTAGACGCGTCTTAATAGAGGGGAATTAAGTTGGTAGGGTTGGGGTAGAAGGAGCCAGGTTGAGGAAGGATGGGGTTGGAGGCAGCAGTATAATCAAATTATTAAGAACATCTTGAAAATTGTTATGTTTAAGATGATGAGACGAGATGTAATACACGTAGACTCATACAAAACCACAACAGTCACTTCTTAGTAGAAAATGTGTTCATACTTTTAATAATGGATGGAAAGTCAGTTGGAAGAGTTTAACCTAAATGTTAAAGAACAATTACCACCTCTCCCCAAACAAACAAGGTGTTTAGATTTGAGTTCCCCCAAGTTATTGGATGCTTTTGCAAATATTATTATTTTATAGATTTGTTTTTCTTGTCAAGAATTGAGTGTTTTGATACTTTCCCCACAGGTTTGACTCTGTTGTTTTTGTTGAAATTTAGTGGTTTTTATAGAGAAAAGAAGTAATTGGAAACTTTGAAACGCTAGGTGGCAGCAGACGTAACAGGTGAACACTATTCATTTTTACGGTCCGCGAAATTTTTGAACGTGCGCACATCTGGCAAGTTTGCTGCCACCCAGCGTCACAAAAACTACCTTTGTTCAAGTGTTATGCTACATTAAAACAATTTAGGTCTACGTTCTGATGAATTTTTGTTGTTGAACACCCTAACATTAACTTTAATGTTAATTACAATGTAATTTGGATAAACGGCACAGCTTTGATTTTTAGATTTTTGATTTTTACGATGACTGTGAGGCAAATACATACCTTTATAATTGGCAGTTTTGGAGTTTTAAAATGACATCACAACCGTAGGAGGGTTGAGTTTCCGAAAAAAGTGTTTATTCTTACAATATTTAAAACTAAAGTTAAAGTAACGGGTTAAGAACCGAGTAAATAGTAGGTGCAACAAATTGAAGGCGTCGTGGTCTTGGTCGGTCATGGTTCGTTGGAGGAAGATAGTCTCTGCACAGGTGCCACAGTTTCAAGATTCCCAAGAATCGCCTGTGTATTCCTGAAAAGAAATCACACACACAAAAGTTACGTCTGTGCAATGGTAGACTTATGTTCCAAGAGGATTGACACAGAGCTCAAGGTGTTTGTTAAATAGAGCAAGATGTAGTGACTGCAGACGAAGATGAACTGATTTCAGTTGTTAGGTGATTCATCGCTAAGATTCACCTTAAGAAAGTATTGGCACCACGAGAAATAAAATTCAATGTTTGCATTCTACCCGGTCACTCTTGCCCCACCCCGCCCCCTCGATTGAAATTCGTTCTGCATTCCATAATCCAGGCGTTATTTCACCCATAGAGCACCACAGCCGGAGGACTTTGGATTTTTGCCACAATAAAAAATTGCTTTAAACGCCAGGCTGTTTTTTCTACTACCGCCCTCTGTAGTTCACTCGCTGTACGCATATTGGGTAGAAAAAAGCACATCTTGCATTGAAGTAAAGGACGTCCTCAGTCCTCAGCAACACCGTTAGCTACAGCCGTACCCTTAGCCGTAGCCGCCAATTCGGATACAACACCCGTTTCGTTCCTGAAGTTGAACAACTGGATTCAATTTTTCTTTCATCAGAAACAAGCGCATTGACAAGCAGGGTTTGTTATCCATGCTGACAGAAACAGTTTCAGTAACCATTTGTTACTTCGACAAGTTACGGTGCTCTGAAAGTGCCATCCAATTGATCTCAGAATGACGACATCTTCAAAGAAGTATGCGGATTTCTTGATATAATAGGGAGACTTTTGAGACGTTAGCGGGCGCCCCAGCAACCGGTCCTTTTCTATAGCTCTCATAATAGAAAAGGACCGGCTACTGGGGCGCCCGCTAACGTCTCAAAAGTCTCCCATTGTATTTGGAAGACAGTATGTTTTTTTCTGCAGAATATCGTCCCCATGGGATAATCGTCTCAAGTCAACAGATTGGATCGCACTTCTAGAGCTCCGTAAATGTAAACAAGATATTTTGTACAATATAGATTTCACATCCCGAGATGAACTATGTCAATTAGACTTTCCCTGTGAACTATGCTAATTACACTCACGCATGCGTATAGACAATATTGGTTGGCAAACGTCGAAGACACAAGGCTGTACGCAAGGCAGACGAACAAACGTGTATGCGTCACATAACCATCGGTCCATCGAAAAAAGAAGCGATGTTCTCTCATTTTGCCAACCAACACCAGTAGTGTTATTGCGCACGCACGATCTGTAATTAACATATTTCCAGGGTCTAATAATGAGCTGGTACCTTGTGGGGCGGTACTAGGGTCCGGCGTCGGCTGCATCAGCGGAGCGTCTTTCGCGATCTCTGGTTATGCAAATAAAACGACATGACTCTTAAAAAATATCATTTTGGTTTCAAAATCAGACATGAGCACGGGCGTAAGACAATCAATGAAAATACCCAACCATTACGTTTTGGACGACTGTGCCAATGGACACCCTCAAAATGTTCCATTTCGTGAAAATAAAATTCCAAAAGAGGAGGTAGTTAAATAGCATGCAGTGAATACCGGGACCTCAAACTGTTAATCCCTAATAGACCGATCCATTAAGCCCCGCCCCCTAAACATACAGACCAATCACAGCATTGGCTTAATCTTCACTGTACGCGTGGGCAACACAATGTGCGTATCTTCAATGCCACATCACACCATAGATATATCTATGTGCCACACTGCACGACATGAACACGCGCGCTGTAAGTACGCGCGCGCTATAAGTACGCGCACGCATGTTTACATTTTCTATAATAGGTTTTTAATAGACCTTTCCCATGAAATATGTAAATTGGACATCGCGCGTGCGCACTTACATTTTGGTTGGCAAAATTTTGGGAACAGTGCGCCCTTTTGCATGGGATTGATGGGCGTCTGCTTTGTGCACATTTCAATGGCGTTTGCCAACCAACAGGGTCTGTACGCATGCGTGAATGCAATTAGCATATTTCATGGCAAAGGCCCATTGTGCTGGACTCTTGTCGGACTTTTGTTGGTGTAGCCAAGGATGTGATTGGTCAACACTCAAGGGGCGGGGCTTAATGGATCGGTCTATTCATATCAACAAGGTTTGTGATCTTACCTGATCTTGAGTGTACGCCGACCATCTTCCCAGACCATAGAAAATTCAAAATTTCCTATTGTTAATGATCTGGCAATTAAGTCCGGCACCTTATGCTTAATACCAGTAGTATCCGCCGGGGGTACGTATATAGATCCATCCTTAACATCAGTAGTATCCGCCGGGGGTATGTATTCAGATTCACCCTCATCATCCGCAGGCTCAGAGCTTTGTGCTAAAGCAACAGCCACAAGACAAAGCAGCACCAGGCACTTAAGTGATGCCATTCTTATCTACAAAATGAAAAAAACAAAAAAAAAACAAAAAAAAAACCCATTAAATTATCATGGGCGTCGACCCTGAGGTGCAGGGGTGGGGGGGGGGGGGATCAGTGCAGTCTATACATAAGATTCAAAGGGGCTGTGTCGTCATGGTTTTAGCAGTAAATGGAATAACCCAGTTACATACGCGCACGTGCGCGCCGGCGGTCACATCCCAGTTTGACAAAGACGGCACCCTGGGTGATTTGACCGCAGGCGCGCGCATGTGCAGTATCTGGGTGAGAGTTCATCTTCTTTCACAATG
Source organism: Marthasterias glacialis (assembly GCA_911728455.2). Lineage (NCBI taxonomy): Eukaryota > Metazoa > Echinodermata > Asteroidea > Forcipulatida > Asteriidae > Marthasterias > Marthasterias glacialis. The sequence goes on from OU452240.1 coordinate 1,483,547, forward strand.
CACAGCCACAGGCCTGCCATAATCATGACAACACAGCCCCTTTAATGCTGTCTTCAATTGCGCTGTGTACAAACCATGCATGAAGGCAGTCAAGGCTCTGTGGACTCTTTTGTAAATAAGATGTGACGTCATATATCACATGGTCAATATGCCTCTAGCTCGGGAAGCATGCGAAAAATTAACCTTCTAGTGAAGTTTTGCTGCTGCAACTGCAGTGTGGCTCCCTTTTTTATTGTTTTTTTTTCGGTACACTCCGGATCCAATCTCTTTTGGATCCAATCTCTTTTGAATCCAACAGTACTTCAAGTACAAATTTTCCAAGAAGTTATCTTACACTGATTACATTGTAAAACTGCCTATAAAAAAACTCGGCTTTTGTTTGATATGGGACGCAGAAGCGCTATTTTGTCAATTTATTTATTATTTATTTACTCTTATTTATACACGGTAAACCCATTCAGCCTAGGGCTGTTTTTCAAGGGGCCGTGATCAAAAACCTTTGTAAACATAAGCATAAGTGTATTGGAAATAATAAAAACGTATTTAAAAAAACCACAACTAACAAATAAACATGGTACCGCTATATTTTTGCGTATTTTACTCGCGCTTGTTAGATACCGGTAACTAATTGTAAGTTATCTTGGTGCATAGAGTTCTGCATGTTAAAATGATGTGGTACCAAAAGCGCTGAAAATGTAAAACAACGTCTCGAACCAAGGCTAAGCAAATTGCACGTGACTTACCGTTTTACTTGGGAGTACAACTTGAAACTGACGACAGAAGTTCTGATGTTGTCCTGAGAACACAAACATCTGTTTATATACAGAGTTTCACGGGACACATTCTGTCAACCAACGAAGGAAAGCTGACGTGTCCTGACGGTTTCCCAAAGTAGGCGTGGCCTAAACTGAGGCTCACGGTCGAGGAAGGAAATTGAGGACGAAATAAAAGTACACATGCTTCTAAAGCAACTGCCCACTGAACTGTGTTTGGACCATAGAGTTATATATAAGAACTAGAAGGAGCAGTCGTAATGTCACGCACGGAACTCCACTGACTCACCATGGGCGAAAATCCCTATGGGCCAATTGCATACAAATGTCCACTTAAAAAATGCCTGCTGTGTGAACACGGATGAGTAACCAGTGTAAATGAATGGTCCACGCCATTTTCTCAATGGACAAAAAAAACTCCTTGTCGGGCCGTGTCGCATGGTTTGTACGCCCTCTAGTTCTTATATATAACTCTATGGTTTGGACAGGGCACATTCTATTAAATCATGGTCAAGACAACGTCAGCAGTTACGATGTGATTTTTTTTCTCGATTAGTTACGTTTTGCTGCTTTTATTGTGTTTAAAAATTGGAATAACTCAACTCAAACCGTCTTTGATATGCGCTTAATGCAGACACGCGAAACAATCGAAACCACAACAGCCTAAAAATACAACAACGTTGGTAAAGACAGTAAAATGAAAGTTTAAGTAAACAGTTCAACCACACGCACATCCATGATTGCTTTCCTGGTTTAAGTGTTCTGGTAACTGGGAAAACCCCCTCATGGGACAGGTGCAACGCAATCCCAGTCCCAGCCTCGTTCCAGGGTGCGTCTTTTTTGTTTGGTACCGAGGTTGGCTAGAGACGAGAGGTATCGATACGGCGCGAGGTTGACCCTGCCCCACCCCGACCAGGATCAAGCATAAGTTGAACCTTTTTGTGTTGAAAATTATTCTCCAGCTTTCATTAGACGCACCATGGAACCCGAATCCGTAAAATCCCATCAAATTAGGTGCATTTAGATGCAAATAAAACTCGGCAATCGAAATAAACATGTTAAAGGGGCTGTGTCGTCATGATTATACCCGGCCTGTTGGTGTGCATGGAAAGATGAACTCTCACCCTGATACTGCACATGAACAAAAGGTGCCGTCTTTTTCATACAGTGATGTGACAGCACGTGCACCCGTCCTTACCACAAAAACTAGCGTAGGATTAAAACGAGTACTTAATTAGCAGTTGAATAAACAGCAATGAACCGTACATTAAATTGCATTAAACAAAAACAAAGAAAACAGTACAAAAACACTAAAACAGAACATCTCCTGGAACTATCTTTCCCAGACACGGAACGGATACGCTAAACAATCGCCCAAGAAGCCTCAGAAAACACATTGATGTTGAAGACCGCAAACAGGGTTCAAGTAAACAGAAAACCACACGCACGTCCTGAATGCTCCCTATTAATGTTTTCGTTTCAACCTACTGCATTGTTTTGGCAACTTTTAGGGAAAACCCCTTGGACGCAGCTGCAACTCACTACCGCCCGCCACAACCTGAGGGAAACCATTGGCGGGTCCATTGGCTGAGGGGACTGTATTGTATCCCCGCTTAAAATCTTTAAAAAGTGAAAAAAGGAGAGCAAGATAGAGGGGGAGGAAGAACAGAATCAGATTCAAACAGTAAAAGTAAACCAATCCAATGGAATTCTCATTTTACCCCTTCAGAAATATTGCTCAAAATCAAAGTGATTAGTGTCACGATGAGTTCAACTTCCTTGTATTTTTTTAACAAAACTCTTCTCCACCACGCAGATAGTCATACGTGACATGTACGTGAGGGCGCCCTATCATTATGTATAGAATTGGCTTACATTGTAAAAAAGGAGAGCAAGATAGAGGGGGAGGAAGAACAGAATCAGATTCAAACAGTAAAAGTAAACCAATCCAATGGAATTCTCATTTTACCCCTTCAGAAATATTGCTCAAAATCAAAGTGATTAGTGTCACGATGAGTTCAACTTCCTTGTATTTTTTTAACAAAACTCTTCTCCACCACGCAGATAGTCATACGTGACATGTACGTGAGGGCGCCCTATCATTATGTATAGAATTGGCTTACATTGTAAAAACAATAACAACAGCAAACCCACAAACAACCTAAAAATTATCCAAACAAACAACCCAACAAAAAACCTAACAAACAAACAACCCAACAACCCATCAAACAACCCCCAAAACAACAAACAAACAACCTGACAACCCAACAAACAAAAAGTTTGTTTTAGCAACTGCATTGTCATTGGTTTCCATTTTTTTTCTTTCTTTGACTCCTCTTCGTGAAAATCTGAACTCTAATAAAAAAAGTCCATTGACATGGCATTCAAAACTACATGTGCACCAAAAAACACTGTACACCAACCCAAACCCTCCCCTCACCACTAACCCCTTCCCCTAACCCCCAATCAAACCCATATTTATATGAAAAAATTACTAGGTTGGACTAGGTTGTTCGTGGCTTTAGGGTAAGATTTAGGATGTCATAAACGCTATAACCCCATCCTTAATCTTACCCTAAAGCCATTAAAATAATTATGGGTATTAAGTTGATAGCATTATTGGTCAAATAATAAACGTTTGTATTTTTTTCAGTGAAGGCCACCTTTACTTTTGCCAACTTTTGGTTGGCAAAAAACGCGGCTGTGACGTTGCAAAAGACCGGTCCATTATTGGACGGGGGTTCAAAGGCGCTGAGTGCAGTATTAAAAAATGATGGCTTCAATAGCATGTTTCATATAATTTGGTACAGTTGCATGGTTTGTGCCAAATCCATCTTTGCCAAGATGAGCTGATATGAAAAGTAAATCCCCGTGTTAGCCACAACATCTTCATTACTAATTCGCCGTAGATGGGCAAGAAACAAAACTAATATTCTTATCCCCGATGCAAAGTTTAAACATATTTTCAAAAGATTGGAATGAATGTACTCATCCAAAAACCAGTACTCGGCCATCCCTTTAAAATGTTTCTTGAAAACTAGAGGATCGGAATGGATGTACTCTTCCAATAACCAATGCTGCATCATCCCTTCATGATATGTTTGTTTCGTCAAACTTACCGGTTTAGATTAAGTTCATTCCACATCAAAATGTCCCATTGTCATTGTACTCCGTTTGACTTATGTCGATAGTTTTTAACCATTGTCTGCAAATCAATACAGTGCCTATGCCAATCCATGTTCAAGGTAATCCAGTTGTGAACATTTAATAATGATATTAAAAAATATGTGACCAGCTCCAGCAAAACCCAACACTTGGGATAAAAATTTGAAATTGAGGTTTTGATATCAACTTAATGTGCAAACAAAAAGCTTTCTTTTGAGAGATGTTTGAAGAAAAGCGGACATTTTTTGACAAAGTTATGACCATTTATGGAATGACAAGTCAGAAAAGGTGAAATTGAGGTAATTGCTTGTAAAGTAAACAAACCGTTTGATTTTGTTTGAGAAAAGTTGCACCTGCATTAAGTCCTTAGAAACGATATGATTCTAACGGTGTTTGGGCTTGAAACTTGAAACAAGTATTAATAATGATTAGCAGTAAATGGAGTAACCAAGTTACTACGTGTGCAGTATCTGGGCTAGAGTTCATCTTTCCATGCACAACGACAGAAGACACAGCCGCTTTAACATAATATTTCACCCCCGCGAACTTGAATGAATTAAACTCTTTAGCAAATCTTCATTTATTATGAATAAAAATATCCGCTGTTAAGTTGGTATGATTGTGTGCGTTTTAAAATTTTGTCAAAGGTGTGTCGATCAATTTATAAGGTCTTAGGTGATATCCCCTTTAAATTAAATTCTGCCCCGGGTCCCTTAAACCCCCTTTACCTTCCCTTCCATCTCATTTCAAGCTAACCCTCTAACGCACCACCTAGTCCCCTCCCAATTCTACTCTCTAATAAAAGAGTGAAAAACCGCTCGATTTGTCCGCCATACCACTCTTGCAAGGAGCAATAATTATAGCGGACAACTCTTTCTTGAGTGAAAGTTTGGTATTTTCAACTTGTAGAGTGGAATCTGCTCCAGTTTCACTAAAAAAAGGTGATACACTGCGATTTCACTCTTAACAGAGCAAAATTACACCACCCAGGCGAGAGTGTGAAATTGTCACTCTTTTACATTTACCCAACCCCCTCCCTACATCAACACACGCACAACCGACTAAACCCACCCCAACCTCTTGAGGTTGGGTGGGGTAGGGGTAGAAGGTGCCCGCGTTTGAGGATGGATTGGTCTGAGATTGAGGTTTGGTGGGTAGAATGAAGGAGCACGGGTTGAGGATGAGATTGAAGTTCTGTGGGGTTAAAAGGGGGCACGGGTCAAGAATGGAGGGGAGGTGTTTAAGGTTGGGTTTGAAGGTACAAAGATTGAGGGTAAACGGAAGGGGTTGAGGTGCGGTAGGGTTGGGGTAGAAGTTACTCAATTTGGGGGGAGGGATGAAGTCGTTTGGAGAAGAAAGGGCACGGGTCGAGGATGGAGGGAGGTGGTTGGTTGAAAGGTACTTATATTGAGGGTAAAGGGTTGAAGGGGAGGGAATGGGGTTGAGGTTGGGTGGAGTAGGGGTAGAGGGGACTTGGATTGAGTATAGAGAAGAGGGAGTTGAGGTACGGTGGGGATGAGGTATTGAAGGTGCTCAACTAGGGGAGGGGTTGAGTTGGTTTGAGGTAGAGTGGACGGAATGAATTTAAAGAGGAGGGGTTGAAGTGCGGTTGGGTTTTGGTGGGAGGTATTCAACTTGGGGAAGGATGAAGTAGTTTGGAGAAGAAGGTCCACGGGTCGAGGATGGAGGGAGGCGGTTGTGGGTAGAGGTTGGGTGGTGTTTGGTTAGAGGGGTCCGGGATTGAGTATAGCGAGGAGGGAGTTGAGGTGCGGTGGGGATGGGATGTGCTCAACTCGGGGGGAGGATTGAAGTCGTTTGAGGTAGAAGGCACTTGGATTGAGGATAGAGAGGAGGGGGTTGAGGGTCGTTGGAGAGGGATAGAAGGTACTCAGCTAAGGGGAGGGGTTGAGATGGTTCGAGGCACAAGGGGCACGAGTTGAGGATGGAGGGGAAGGGGTTGATAAAGGGTGGGCTTGTGGGAGGAATAAGACTGACGGGGATGCCAATGTGAAAAATGCAGTAATTTATCAACAGCATCTTCAGTTACATTTAAGATCGAGCAGTAATCCTCACACAGAAAAGCAGACATAACAACATCAAACACTTTAGATAGTTTATACACCAGACTAAGCATATAGTTTTATTCAATTAGTAGCTTAATGAACAGTCAGTTGGAAGAGCTTAATCCGAAAAATACAACAACCCCACAAAAAAAGGTTTTGTTGTTCGTGCCACAGATTGGAGTTCCCTTTTGGATGTTTTTGCAATTATTTAAATCCACAAAAGTTTTTTTCTTCTTCTAATTCTAAGCAAATGAACAAAAATTCCGGGTAACATTGTTTACTGAACATCCTTTAATTTCACATACTAGGTTAATAATTTTTTTTGAGTACGCTATAGTTTTGTTTTTTAGTTTTAAGATTTGTACGATGTAAGACAATTTTTATACTTTTTTTTTTTAATTTAAAACGATATCGGTATTGAGGGTTGAGCAAGGAACAAGCTGTCAGTGCTGAAATCACCAATAAACCTGAATGTGATTCAGTGTCACGAGGCTGACAGGACCGTGGTTGGAACCATAGAGTTGTATATAAGAACTAGAGGGCGTACAAACCTGGCGACACGGCCCGAAAAAGATCATTTTTTGACCATTGAGAAAATGACGCGGACCATTCATTTACGCTGGTTACTCAGCCGTCCACACAGCAGCCATTTTCTAAGTGGACATTCGTATGCAATTTGCCCATAGGGATTTTCGCCCATGGTAAGTCAGTGGAGTTCCGTGCGTGGCATAGCGAGTGCACCCTCTAGTTCTATTAACTCTATGGTTGGAACATAGTTTTCAACCAATTAATGTAGAGGCATACAGTTTCAGCAATTGTAAAGGCATGGCATCAACTTGATTATGAGCAAAAGGCTTTGAATCGTTATGTCGAGTGAGAAATTGTGCGTTTTATTTGTGTTGGCTGTTGAGCATTGGAAACTCACAAAGACCCAGTGCTGTCGGAAGTAACGTGAATTTACTGTCACGTGTACACACAGCTGTACCAGAATATAGACATGCACACAAGCTTTTGTCCATGCAAATATCTAAAGCAATATCAAGCCAATTATAGCGTAATTAATCAATAAATCACTAATAGGTGCAACAAAATATAATAAGATGTCGTGGTCTTGGCCGGCCATGGTTTGTTGAGGCAGGAAATCTCTGCAATGATGTCACAGCTTCAAGATTAATAAGGATCCTCTCTGCATGTCATACAAGAAATCAAACAAACAAAAGTTACTTCCGTGCGAACTAATAATTATAGACTTATGTTCCAAGAAGAATGAGACAGAGCTCGAGGTGTTTGTTGAGAGCAAGATGCAAGGAATGAAGACTGAGATGAAGTGATTACAGCTGCTGGATGATGCGTCGTCTAACAGCCGTAGAATCACTACGTCATCAGACAATGTAATAAATGTTTCTGAGCAATGCACTGGCTAAGGTGGTTCATTCTTTAGACATCAGATCTTAATTTCATAAAACTGTTTAGCAAAGCAGAAATAAACAGAGTGCCAGTCTCAAGTAATATGCATTACATGTTGTTTTGGCTGGTAAGTTGTTTCTGCTAAGCAGTAGTTTTTGTGCTAAGCAAACTGTTGTGCTAAACAGCTAGCTTTTTAAAATATGGCCCCGATCACATTCGGTCAGACACTATTTTTTCAAATTGAATTTCTTTCTCGATGGATTTTGATCAAACATCTTTTCTGTCGTGTCCCCCATGTGTAAAAGTACTCCACTGTGCTGATCGTGTCTTACACACGAGTGGTCAAACTGTTATCAAGCCTCGATTTGACAACATTGGTTTAAATTGTCGAAAATCAAGATATTAAAAATGAAGCTTAGAACAGAAACGTGATCTTTATAAAATTTAGGTTAAGCCAACTAAAATAATTATTCCCTAAACTAAAATAATTTGCTACCGCCTTCCCAGAACCCCGAAGCATTACCGTTCTTGTCCATTCTTGTCCAAAGAGAAGTTATTTTAAGGTAAGGAGATTCTTACTCTGCAGGAAATAGATCAGACAAAATAAGATGAGCATTGTAAAAAAGGGATAAAATTCTCCATTATTTAACCCCAAAAGACAGAATAAAATGTCAATTTTTTTACAAGGTATTTCCACAAATACTCTATCGAGGAAGATCGTTTTAATAGTAAAAACTTCCCGAGATCGTCGGCTTTAATCTGGTCTAATCTTCAGTTTTCTTATTACATTCAGTTTGTATGAAAAGAAATGTAGCTTCATCCAGCCGAATCTTTTAGTTTGAATAAAATCCCCCACATTTCCGTTACATCCAGGAAAATGAGACCGATAAATTTGACGTATAATTCTTACAAGTTGGTTATTGCATGTGCATTTGTGAGTTATGTTACATGATTATGTAATGTTATGTGCTCTCCTTCTCCGTATCCTATGGGGCAAAGTTTTTTTTTTTTATATCTTTCTGGTAATGAAACCAAGGGACCCTCAAAAGTGACTTGCACTGTGACCCGTAGGCCTGAAGATACCTGTGTAGAGAAAATGTTGAAGAAATGTCAGTTTTAGATGTGGGAGGAAAACCCCAAATAGGGAAAACCCACTCAATCAGGTAGGGACTGAACACCCAATCCACATGCAAGGCTCCAGTCTGGGATTCGAACCGGGGTCCACAGAGGTGAAAGGCGGGGAAAGAAACCACTGAACCATTGATTGCCCTGAATTTGTGTTCTTAATACTTCATACTTCACTTCATATTATGCGATACGAATCGAGCCAAAGACAATTTGGGTGTAATCAGATTTGGGTATAATCAGATTTATCGTGGAGAAATCAATATTGATCTCGGTATCTGAAATCGATCGTTTATTGTACCATCTCGCGGGTGTATCATGGATTAATATTCTGAAGTAATGAAATGGTATCTTACTCGAAACCAATTCCTTTATCGTCTGCGACAGGGCCTATCTCTACGTTGCCAATCCTAATTACGGGATCGGGGCTTTTCGGTTCGGACGGCTGCGACATGTGTTCTCTAAGTCGATCAAGTGATTCTGCACGCTGACGCTCACGCTCACGCTGACGATCTTGCTCACGCTGACGCTCACGCTGACGCTCACGCTGACGCTCAAGCTCACGCTCACGCTCACGCTCATCTGAACGTTTAGCCCTTCTGGAGTCATCTTGATTGTCTCGGTTGATTGGACTTGCCAAAGCAAGAGCAAATAGACACAACAAAACCAAGCACAGCTTAAGAGATGCCATCTTCGTCCGATCCGAATTATCAATCTGAAAATCGAGAAAGAACAGGATGACATCTTGAGATTGTTTCTTCAAATCACAGCAATCAAAACGCGGTTCGAAGGACAGACGGTCTGGTTCCATCCTTATAAACCCACGATCCGGCTTAATGATCATGCCCCAAACTGTCACTGTCCTGTCCTAATTAAGCTGTTTTACAATCTTTAAAATTTTTGTTTTATTATGATTTCCTTCAGTTGGTAATAGACCGGTTGCGCGAATTACGTAACGTGACCCCTTTTGGGTAAAAAATGTCAACACACACGTAATCCTCCATAGGAAAGGGTGGTACGGTACACGATGATTAATGCATTTAGTTTATTCGATCGAGGCTAGTTTTATTCAATTAGTAGCTCAATGAACAGTCAGTCGGAAGAGTTTAACCTGAAAAATACAACAGCCCCCACAAAAAAGTTTTGTTTTTCGTGCCACAGATTGGAGTACCCCTTTGAATGTTTTTGCAATTATTTAAATCTACAAAAGTTTTTTTTTCTTCTAATTCTAAGCAAATGAACAAAAATTCCGGGTAACATTTTTTACTGAACATCCTTAAATTTCGCATACTATGTTAATGAATTTAGTTAATTCGATTGAGGCTTTTTTTGCTCAAAATCTGTGAAACATATTCCAGAGTTCGTACCAAAGACCTTCAAGTGGCTGAATAAAGCCAGTAAGGACAGTTCCAGCAAGTCTTGTAAATTGTAAAAGTACCGTATAAATGTGCACGATGTGTACAGCACACGACGGAATGTTAGGCCAGACGACTGCGATCACCACACACTTTTCAACACAAAAATTTCAAAGTTTTGAAGCTGAATTCCTCCATTTGAAATTCTGCAAGGCTGGGTATTAATGCTCACTTTTCCAACGTTGTTTATCTTTTTTTTTTTTTTTTTTTACAGTGATTTAGGCCAACATTACAAACAAAATAACAGACGGGTGGCTACATAATAGCCGTCCGACGCCGATAGTGCATGGCTTAAAAAACCTCTTTTCAGAAGAGTTCTGTTAAATTATGAAACAGAGATGTGATTTACATGAATGCCACAACATACTATTTTAAATAAAGGGGCTGATTAACTAATTCATCGCTTAACGAAAGTATAATCGACTGTTTTCGAACTCACTCTGTGTCATGGCCTATCTCTTTACACGTATTTTTTCACCAGCTGTATGACGTGAAACCCGATAGGGGTCACGTGACCACACGTAAACATTGTCGCGCAATCGGTCTATCAGTAGTGTTTCTCTTCGATGAAAGCGCCTGTGCTTTTATGGAATAGGCCTTATTTTCCACCGCAAGATGGCGCCCTTTGGGGTAGAATAGGGTCAAAGTACAGAGTACGGTTAACCGAGCACAATTAGTTTTCTAATAAAGCACTTAATATACTTTTGAGGATTCTTATTGACAATTTTACAATGTTATTAGTGTAAATATTTGCTTCGAAAGTATTTATTTTCAATGTTTTGAAATATTTTCGTACTTTCAAAATGGAATTAGTATTGCGCCCTCTGGCTGTCAAAAATACAGCCTATTAGCTAGACTGGTTCTCGGTCCCTACATCGTTCTCTACTGTCTGTATATTATAGGGACCGGTAATTACTAATGATATGGCGTTTTTTGATAGGCCCTCGATTGCGCTGGCGCGGTAATGATTTTGTAGTTCTAGAGATGACGTTGGCTATGCCCGTGACGTGAGCATGTAGTTGACGTGTGACAGTATGCTCTGTCCTTCATCAGTCCCCTGATAAAGGGCAGAGCATACTGTCCGAAACGTTGAGTAAAACCAACAGCTCTTCTCAGAGCCACCACCTCTACAAAAGAGTTGTTACATGGTGTCACCGCAAGTTCCTCCTTATTGTCTCTTCACCATGCAAACCTTCAAGTCTCATTTATTTCAGTTTTATAAACATGCAATCAAATTCACTCACGTTTCCCTAATTTATTCAAACTAGGGTTTCTTTTTAAGCTACCTATTACATTCATATTCGTTTTCGCACATGAAATGATTTTGTTCTTCCCATGCGGGGTTCGCTTCAGTCATTCTATTACATCGATAGGCTTCAAGACAATGTTTTCTGCCACCTATTGATATGTTGACCAGCCCCTTCCTGTGGACTTTGCGCAATGGAGTGATCTTTGCCACCAAATTTTAACGATCGTAAATTTGAACTGTATTTTTTTATCGATTGATTTTATTTTATACCTTCGGACTATGATATACATATAAAAAAAAAAAAAAAAAAAAAAAAAAACCTTAATAAACCTGTCATCATATTGGTCAAACCCATTCAAACCTCCAACTATCCAGATAAAAAAAAATGAAATCAAAACACAAAAAGCATAAATATATAAAATTACGGGAAGCTTTACATTTGTAAGGAAACAATTTTAAAACCAAAAATAAACACAATTTGAGACCAGTTTCTAAAATCAACCAAATAAACGAGAAAAGCTGTTCGTGATAAAATGAATGACAAACTAGAGCTATCAACCCCAAAACAGAAAACTGAAAAAGGCTATTACTGATCAATGAAACAAGGGCAGAAATCTGTTGAAATTGGATTATTTCTTTTGACTTTTTAATGCTGATGCAACGGATCATTTGATTTCAAACGCAGTCATGAGCCGGGTGTTAAATCGAATGAATTTTGTGTTGAAATTGACCGGTCAGACCTAACTCAAGAATAGTAGTTATCTGCTTCATTTCTTCACCTTTTTTCCATGTTTGGTTAAAATAACTTACCGAAAATCTGGACAGCACAGCAAAATTTGACAACACTGAGTTGAGAGCACAGCTAGATGTGACGACACTGAGTTCAGAGCACAGCTAGATGTGACGACACTGAGTTCAGAGCACAGCTAGATGTTTCTGGTTCAGACGTCTGTATGTCGGGAAAACCTGGAATAAACGGCTGCTTATATAGAGAAATCGCATCCAAAGTTTATTGACGCTTGCTGTCAATCATCGATTTCTGTCGTTTCATTGGTCAAATAGTTAATGAAGGCATGGATTAGTCCCGTTGGTCGTTTGAAGGAAGTTCACAACACGAAACAAATAGATCTTGGCAAATCAAATATCTGAAGGGCGAATTGTATGTTTAAAAGGAACACAGCCATTCAAATCGTCTTGTTTTTAACACAAGTAAAAGAAGAAGAAGAAAAAAAAAATGAAAAACAAAACTCCCCTTGAAATTGCTTTTGAAATAAAATGCACTGCTTCGAAGAAAACAGTGCAAAGTTCTTCAAATACTTCCACCCGTTCAGGTATGGCTTTGTAGTTTCTTTTCCTGCCTTTCACCTCTGTAATGAAACCAAGGAAACCTCAAAGGTGCCTAGCACTGTGACCCGTAGGCCTGCAGATACCCGTGAAGAGAAGATGATGAAGAAATGTCAGTTTTAGATGTGGGAGGAAAACCCCAAATAGAGAAAACCCACGCAATCAGGTAGGGACTTAAAAGCCCAATCAACAATGCAAGGCTCCAGTCCTGGAGTCGATGTGCAAGTTTACTCTACAGGTGGGGCTTTCTTCCCACAAATCAAGATTTCTTCAACACGGTTTTCACAGGAATCTTCAGGCCTATGGGTAAAATTGCAAGTCACTTTTGAGGGTTCCTTGGTTTCATTACCTTAAGAATAAGAATAATAACTACAGTAATAACTCCCTGCGAAAAAAGTAGAAAAAACCCAAACCCGGAAACGCACATCAACTAGAAAATAAAAAAAATTAACAAGTAGGCACAACAAAATCCCCTGCAAAATAACCTTAATAATTACAATAAAAGTAGCAACGCCAGAAAAAAACCAGTAATCAGCATGCGTATCGTGACTGCCCAAGAGTCAATAATGTTTGTTTAAGCTACTGCATTGTCATTGGTTTTCCTGTTTTTCATTCTTTAACTCTTCTTCGTGAACTTCCGAACTCTAATAAAAAAGTCCATTGACACGGCATTCAAAACTACATGTCATAACAATGCAATCGGGGATGAGAAAACACTGTGCACCAACCCAAACCCTCCCCCTCACCACTAACCCCTACCCCTAACCCCCAACCAAACCTACCATAAACCCTATAACCCCATTCTAAATCTTACCCTAAAGCCACGAACAACCTAGTCCAACCTAGTAGTTTTTTATTTATTTATTGGTATTAATTTGAAAGCATTATTGGTCAATAAACTATTTTTTTGCAGTAAAGGCCGCCCGTACTTTAACTTGCGGCTGTGAAGTTGCAAAAGACAGGTCGTGTGGCGGGGGGGGGGGGGGGGGGTTCAAAGGGCCTGCAGTATCAACAACATGCGTGTAGTTCATTACTATTAATTCGCCGTAGTTTTGACCGCGTGAGGGCGGGCGTGAGCCACATTACTTAAGTAAAACAAACTGTTCTTTCCTTTTGTTGTTATTATGTCATTACGAGTAATATTTGAAAACAAAAGAAAACTACATGTACATGAAGGCAGTCAAAACAAGGTAAAACTGTAATATTGTGCTGCAAGGAAGTTATCCGTTGAAAACGCCCTTGTACACCGAAAAATACGGCCAATTGCTTTAAAATCAGACTACCTGATCCAACCCACCGCTAACTCTAACCATTATTTACCACAAAAACATGGATTTCAAACCACGAATTCCTGTTAACAATACACAGATGGGAGTGCCCGAAAAAATTGAAAGAAAAAAAAAAAAAAAAAAAAAAGAGGGAAAAAAAGAAAGAAAAAAGATCCGCACGTATTATCTTAGAAATAAATCGATTTCTATTGGATGAATAATCTTTTGGAACATCCTAACAACATACGAGTTTAGCCAAACAAGACCAACATTCAAATTGACACACATCTATCCATACAAGCGGTGCTCAAATGTTTTAAAAACGGTTTATTGTCTATACTAAAAATATACCAATACAAGAATTGTTTAACTTCTCGCTATTTTCTTAGACACGTCAATTTTTCGTTGTTTACCAAATATTTGCTTTACAATTTCACAAACTAACAAAAACAAAACCATATTATTTCAGCATTTGACGACAAGAAAAAGTTAATACCTCTTAGATACAAAACGGCTCAAATGGTTAAAAAGGGCAATTTTAAACATGTTATAATAAAAGTAACCAGACTATCCCATTAATAGTTCTTTATGTGATTACCAGCGTAGCGTAAATACCAGACAGAATTTCTCATTAGTTTTATTTGAAAGGTGGGAGAGGAAGGAGGAGGGGGGGGGGGGGCGGGAATGTCATAAATATTTGTACAAGTTTTTTTTCTCGAATCCTTCTTAGTGGTGTCACGCCAACTTTTCCTTATACAAACTTCCACCGGGAAAAGAAAGTTATCCTTCAGCTCATCCCCGGTTCAATTAATGAAAAGGGAATGTCCCTAAAACTCCCCAGAGATTTATTTTCTTTTATCCTGGGCATGCAAGCCATAAGTTCGCTTCGAAAACCCTGGAGAGGGGCGGAGGGACTTCAAATTAAGTGTCTTCAGCTTGGAATGATTTCAATACGGGGGTGTAGATCCAAAGTTGCTGTACATCGGTGTATGGGCAAAAAACAAAATATTCTTATTCCTGATGCAAAATTTAAACATCTTTTCTAAAGATTGGAATGAATGTACCCATCCAAAAACCAATAATCAGCCATCCCTTTAAGATATGTTTCTGGAAAACTGGAGGATCGGAATGGATGTACTCTTCCAAAAACCAATGCTGCGTCATCCTTTCATGATATGTGCACACATAAGTGGTACGCTTTTCTTTGCGCATTTGCCTATTCAAATTAGTACGCTTAATAGACCTTTCCCATGAAATATGTAAACTGGACATCGCGCGTGCGCACTTACATTTTGGTTGGCAAAATTTTGGGAACAGTGCGCCCTTTTGCATGTGACTGATGGGCGCGTGACGCGTACGCGCTTTGTGCGTCTGCTTTTTGCACATTTCAATGGCGTTTGCCAACCAACAGGGTCTGTACGCATGCGTGAATGCAATTAACATATTTCATGGGAAAGGTCCATTATGCGCAAAACTTTGAGTATTCTTACAGGACCTTAGGAGACATCTGGCATGCCCAAATATCCATTCAAAACACTGTGATATTGCTACCTGGTGTTACACTACGCAGACTAATGACGGTCCCTTGGGGGCAGTTAGTGTATCACTAATGAGCTATGAGCAAAACATGCTAAAATCGCAAATAATCTGGGCCAAAAGTACGCAACCGAGTACGCCGGTCTGAATTGCCGCTTCGACCTGATGCGGAGTACTCTGGGAGGACCTTATCTGTCTCGACGGGGTCAAAGACATTTTTTAAGCGCTCTACGCTAGAAACCGCGTTTCGCTGCAAATAAAAGCGTACCACCCACTAGACGCAGGGTTTTAACCCAACCCCCTCCCTACTATAACACACATAGTTACACAACCGACTAAACCAAGCCAACCCATTTCCTGCCAGACCATAACCCACATTATCATTCTCCACAACCTCACCCTTTGAGATCCCAACACCTAACCAACCTTACCCCTCCCAGCCCGACCTAAGACACCTTAATCCTGAGGTTGGGAGGTTGGAGTAGAAGGTGCCTGCGTTTGAGGATGGCTTAGACTTGGTTCCAAGTCTGCGTCGAGTGTGGCGATAGCTGCATGTGTGTACACGGGCAATCTGGTCAGATGATGTTGCGTGAAATAAACGTGCAAATAACCGTGATCTCGGACTTGAAATCAGGTCTAGCTATGGGATGGGCTGGTCTGGGGTCGAGGTTTTGTGGGTAGAATGAAGGAGCACGGGTTGAGGATGGGCGGGGATGAGGTTGAGGTTCTGTGGGGTTAAAGGGGCATGGGTCAAGAATGGAAGGGAGGTATTTAAGGTTGGGTTTGAAGGTACATATATTGAGGGTAAACAGAAGGGGGTTGAGGTGCGGTGGGGTGGGTAGAGGGGACTCAGTTTGAGTAAAGAGAGGAGAGGGGTGATGAGGTGCAGTAGGGTAGGGGTAGAAGTTACTCAATTTGAGGAAGGATGAAGTAGTTTGGAGGAGCACGGGTCGAGGATGAAGGAAGGTGGTTGGTTGAAAGGTACTTATATTGAGGGTAGAGGGTTGAGGGGAGGGAATGGGGTTGAGGTTGGGTGGAGTTGGGGTAGAGGGAACTTGGATTGAGTATAGAGAAGAGGGAGTTGAGGTACGGTGGGGATGAGGTATTGAAGGTGCTCAGCTAGGGGAGGGGTTGAGGTGGTTTGGGGTAGAGTGGACGGAATGAGTTTAAAGAGGAGGGGTTGGGTTTGGGTGGGAGGTATTCAACTTTGGGAAGGGTGAAGTAGTTTGGAGAAGAAGGGCCACGGGTCGAGGATGGAGGGAGGCGGTTGGGGTTGAGGTTGGGTGGTGTTTGGTTAGAGGGGTCCGGGATTGAGTATAGCGAGGAGGGAGTTGAGGTGCGGTGGGGATGGGATGTGCTCAACTCGGGGGAGGGTTGAAGTCGTTTGAGGTAGAAGGCACTTGGATTGAGGATAGAGAGGAGGGGGTTAAGGGGCGTTGGAGAGGGATGGAAGGTACTCAGCTAAGGGGAAGGTACTGTGGTGCGGTCGGTTGTGGGTAGAAAGTTCTCAGCTATTGGAGGGGTTGAGATGGTTTGAGGCACAAGGGACAGTTGAGTATGGAGGGGAAGGGGTTGATAAAGTGTGGGATTGTGGGAGGAATAAGACTGAAGGGGATGCCATTATGAAAAATATAGCAAGTTATCAACGTCATCTTCAGTTATACATTGAAGATCGAGCAGTAATTCTCACACAGAAAAGCAGACATACCAGCATCAAACACTTTAGATAGTTTATACACCAGACTAAGCATGTAGTTTTATTCAATTAGTAGCTTAATGAACAGTCAGTCGGAAGAATTTACAAAAAAGTTTTGTTGTTCGTGCCACAGATTGGAGGTCCCCTTCGGATGTTTTTGCAATTCTTTAAATCCACAAAGTTTTTTTCTTCTTCTAATTCTAAGCAAATGAACAAAAATTCCGGGTAACATTTTTTACTGAACATCCTTAAATTTCGCATACTATGTTAATAAAAAATTTTTTTGCGTAGGCTGTAGTTTTGTTTTTTAGTTTTAAGATTTGTACGATGTAAGACAATTTTTATACTTTTTTTTTTTTTTTTTTTTTTTTTAAATTTAAAACGATATCGGTATTGAGGGTTGAGCAAGGAACAAGCTGCCAGTGCTGAAATCACCAATAAACCTGAATAGCGCTCTCTTGGGATTCAGTGTCACGAGGCTGACAGAACCGTGGTTGGAACCATAGAGTTGTATATAAGAACTAGAGGGCGTACAAACCATGCGACACGGCCCGACAAGGATAATTTTTTTGACCATTGAGAAAATGACGCGGACCATTCATTTACACTGGTTACTCATCCGTTCACACAGCAGCCATTTTCTAAGTGGACATTCGTATGCAATTTGCCCGTAGGGATTTTCGCCCATGGTAAGTCAGTTGAGTTCCGTGCGTGGCATAGCGAGTGCACCCTCTAGTTCTATTATATAACTCTATGGTTTGAACATAGTTTTTAACCTTTTCGCTCGTCACAACTCATAGTGAAATTCCACCAAATAGTCTATATCATAAATGTAGAGGCATACAGTTTCAGCAATTGTAAAGGCATGGCATCAACTTGATTATGAGCAAAAGGCTTTGAATCGTTATGTCGAGTGAAAAATTGTGCGTTTTATTTGCGTTGGCTGTTGAGCGTTGGAAACTCACAAAGACCCAGTGCTGTCGGAAGTAACGTGAATTTACTGTCACGTGTACACACAGCTGTACCAGAATATAGACATGCACACAAGCTTTTATGCAAATATCTAAAGCAATATCAAGCCAATTATAGCGTAATTAATCAATAAATCACTAATAGGTGCAACAAAATATAATAAGATGTCGTGGTCTTGGCCGGCCATGGTTTGTTGAGGCAGGAAATCTCTGCAATGATGTCACAGCTTCAAGATTACTAAGGATCCTCTCTGCATGTCATACAAGAAATCAAACAAACAAAAGTTACTTCCGTGCGAACTAATAATTATAGACTTATGTTCCAAGAAGAATGAGACAGAGCTCGAGGTGTTTGTTGAGAGCAAGATGCAAGGAATGAAGACTGAGATGAAGTGATTACAGCTGCTGGATGATGCGTCATCTAACAGCCGTAGAATCACTACGTCATCAGACAATGTAATAAATGTTTCTGAGCAATGCACTGGCTAAGGTGGTTCATTCTTTAGACATCAGATCTTAATTTCATAAAACTGTTTAGCAAAGCAGAAATAAACAGAGTGCCAGTCACAAGTAATATGAACTACATGTTGTTTTGGCTGGTAAGTTGTTTCTGCTAAGCAGGAGTTTTTGTGCTAAGCAAACTGTTGTGCTAAACAGCTAGCTTTTTAAAATTTGGCCCCGGTCACATTCGGTCAGACACCATTTTTATTCAAATTGAATTTCTTTCTCGATGGATTTTGATCAAACATCTTTTCTGTCGTGTCCCCCATGTGTGAAAGTACTCCACTGTGCTGATCGTGTCTTACACACGAGTGGTCAAACTGTTATCAAGCCTCGATTTGACAACATTGGTTTAAATTGTTGAAAATCAAGATATTAAAAATGAAGCTTAGAACAGAAACGTGGTCTTTATAACATTTAGGTTAAGCCAACTAAAATAATTATTCCCTAAACTAAAATAATTTGCTACCGCCTTCCCAGAACCCCGAAGCATTACCGT
Organism: Marthasterias glacialis; assembly: GCA_911728455.2. Taxonomy (NCBI): domain Eukaryota; kingdom Metazoa; phylum Echinodermata; class Asteroidea; order Forcipulatida; family Asteriidae; genus Marthasterias; species Marthasterias glacialis. The sequence continues at coordinate 1,502,559 of OU452240.1, forward strand.
TTTTGTCCATTCTTGTCCAAACGAGGTAAGGGGATTCTTACTCTGCAGGAAATAGATCAGACAAAATAAAATTACATAAAACAGCTTGTTTAGCGCCCTCAACGATAACTCTGGTAAAAAAAAGGTGTTTATGTTCTTGAGGATGTCAAGAAAGACAAATTTGCAAAGTTTTACAGAATTCTGGCAAAAAATATGGAAATTATGGGAAAAATACGATTTTTGACCAAAAATGGGCAAAAAAACTACAAAAACTACTTTTAATGCAATTTTTTTGATTTTTTTTTTGCACCATCATGTAGAACTCGGTGAAATACACATTTGTGGCAAATCAAGATATTAAAAATGAAGCTTAGAACAGAAACGTGGTCTTTATAACATTTAGGTTAAGCCAACTAAAATAATTATTCCCTAAACTAAAATAATTTGCTACCGCCTTCCCAGAACCCCGAAGCATTACCGTTCTTGTCCATTCTTGTCCGAAGGAGGTAAGGGGATTCTTACTCTGCAAGAAATAGATCAGACAAAATAAAATGAGCATTGTAAAAAAGGGATAAAATTCTCCATTATTTAACACCAAAAAGACAGAATAAAATGTCAATTTTTTTACAAGGTATTTCCACAAACACTCTATCGAGGAAGATCGTTTTAATAGTAAAAACTTCCCGAGATCGTCGGCTTTAATCTGGTCTAATCTTCAGTTTTCTTATTACATTCAGTTTGTATGAAAAGAAATGTAGCTTCATCCAGCCGAATCTTTTAGTTTGAATAAAATCCCCCACATTTCCGTTACATCCAGATAAATGAGACCGATAAATTTGACGTATAATTCTTACAAGTTGGTTATTCCATGCGTGTTTGTACGTTATGTTTACATTATGTTATGTGGCCTCCTTCTCCGTAACCTATACGGCAAAGTTCTTAATACTTCACTTCATATTATGTGATACGAATTGAGCCGAAGACAATTTGGGTATAATCAGATTTATTGTGGAGAAATCAATATTGATCTCGGTATCTGAAATCGATCGTTTATTGTACCATGTCGCGGATGTATCATGGATTAATATTCTGAAGCAATGAAATGGTATCTTACTCGATACCAATTCCTCTTTCGTCTGCGTAAGGGCGTATCTCTACTTTGCCAATCTTAAGTACGGGATCAGGTGGGCTTTCCGGTTCGATCGGCTTCCGCAAATAATCGTAAATATATTGTGTACTAGTTGCACGCTCATTGGGTCTTTGTTGTTCCGCACTTTTGTCTTCCCTGTCTTCTGAGCTCCGAGGTTCATCTTGATTCTCTCGTTGCGGTTGCGGTGCACAAGAAGCAAGAGCGACTAGACACAACAAAACCAAGCACAGCTTAAGAGATGCCATCTTCGTCCGATCCGAATTATCAATCTGAAAATCGAGAAAGAGCAGGATGACATCTTGAGATTGTTTCTTCAAATCACAGCAATCAAAACGAGGTTCGAAGGACAGACGGTCTGGTTCCATCCTTATAAACCCACGATCCGGCTTAATGATCATGCCCCAAACTGTCACTTTCCTGTCTTAATTAAGCTGTTTTACAATCTCAAAAATGTTTGTGTTATTATGATTTCCTTCAGTTGGTAATTAGTAGCGTTTCTCTTCAATGAAAGCGCCAGTGGTTACATGGAATAGACCTTATTTTCCACCGCAAGAGGGCGCCCTTAGGGGTAGAATCAAACCACATAAATAGTGTTGTAAACCAGATGCAATTAGACTTCTAATAAAGCAGTTAATATACTTTTGAGGGCTCTTATTGACAATTTTTACAACGTTATCAGTGTGTTATTTTTTAAATATTTGTGTACTTTCAAAATAGAATTAATGTTGCGCCCTCTGGCTGTCAAAAATACGGCCTATTAGCTAGACTGGTTCCCGGTCCCTACATCGTTCTCTTCTGTTACACATATTAATTTTGTTTCCAAAATTTTTGGAAATAAACCAACCAATAAAGGGATGTATTTTCTTTAAATAGAAAGTTGCACAAATGTTGAATTTGGTCACAACGTCTGTCAACAAGACTTGAATGTTTTGCTACATTTGGCCGTCCATGCCAACCAGCGTTGTTTGTTTATCAACAATGGAAAGGTCTATAGAGGGACCGGTAGCTACTACCGATATGGCGCTTTTTGATAGGGCTTCGATTGCGCTGGCGCAGTATAATGATTTTCTAGTTTTAGAGATGACGTTGACTATGCCCGTGACGTGTGCGTGTTGTTGTTTGACACTAGCAGACGTGTGCATCGTAACCCTTCACCCGGACATACATAATGTGAACCAACCTTCAACATCAAAATTCAAGCTAAATAAAAACATCTTATCTAGCGTGATTTCTACCTCCATGGTTTGCACGATGGGACATTCTGTGTCCATTACGTTTTGTGTAAGGCCGCATTGCATTATGGTATTACATAGACATATATACTAATTCTAATTAGCATAAACCAGGCAGAAATCTGCCAGGAATAGGCTAATTTTCATTACCCGCTAACGGTCCGTTCAGTCAGAACGAAAACGATGTAGGGACCTGGAACCAGTCTACCTATTAGCATGTTCGTAAGCCACTGCCTTAAGCTTTCATAACTTCCGGCTTCAAACCTGGCACACGTCTGTGTGCGATTGACCCCAAAATCTCCCATTACCTTTCAAAAGCATTTCTTATGAGAGAGACTGATAATTCTGAGATTTATAAGACCTCGAGTCTTCGAAGAAAGTATGTAAAAGCAGAGTCCAGTCATTCAACTTTTCTTGCATAAATTATCAAAGAAAAACAAGCTCAATGCAACTCCCATGGTTTTTTGTAATTAGTGGAGCCCATAGGGAGCTACTTGAAATAAACCACAGACCTGTGTAAAATGTCATATAACTTTGACAACACAGTAAATGCAGCAGTCCATTTCCCTAACACTGCTTAAAGACCCCGGCAGTGAATATTCCTTAGGAATCATATCATCTGCGACTATATCTCGTGGGGATGAAAAATCACGATATTTTAATTAGTGAACATTCAGATCGAAAAATCTATCTACAACATTTCAATTATAGACAGCCATAGATCAAGAAAAATAATTAAAGTGATTGGTAATAAAAAAAAAATAAAAATAAAAAATTAAAAAAAATGTTGCTCACTGAGTCTGAAAGCATACTAATGAATAAATTGCTACTATTGGTTTTTCCCGTGCATGAACTTCATCAAAAGTTGTTTCAGTTTTTAAGGAGGAACTTGCGGTGACACCAGGCATGTAACAATATTGTTTTGTAGAGGCGGTGGCTCTGAGAAGAGCTGTTGGTTTTACTCAACGTTTCGGACAGTATGCTCTGTCCTTCACCAGTCTCCTGATGAAGGACAGAAACGTTGAGAAAACCAACAGCTCTTCTCAGAGCCACCACCTCTACAAAAGAGTTGTTACATGGTGTTACCGCGAGTTCCTCCTTATTGTCTCTTCACCATGCAAATCTTCAAGTATCATTTATTTCAGTTTTATAAACATGTAATCAAATTCACACACGTTTCCCTAATTTACTCAAACTAGGGATTCTTTTTAAGCTATCTATTACATTCATATTCGTTTTCGCGCTTAAAATGATTTTGTTCTTCCCATGCAGGGTTCGCTTCAGTCATTATATTACATTGATAGGCTTCAAGACAATGTTTTCTGCCACCTATTGATATGTTGACCAGCCCCTTCCTGTAGACTTTGCGAAATGGAGTGATCTTTGCCACCTAAATAGAAATTTTAACGATCGTAAATTTGGACTGTATTTTTTTATCGATTGATTTTATTTTATACCTTCGGACTATGATATACATATAAAAAACAAAAGACAAAAAAAAACACTTAATAAACCTGTCATCATATTGGTCAAACCCATTCAAACCTCCAACTATCCAAATAACAAAAATGAAATCAAAACACAAAAAGCATAAATATATAAAATTACGGGAAGCTTTACATTTGTAAGGAAACAATTTTAAACCAAAAATAAACACAATTTGAGACCAGTTTCTGAAATCAATCAAATAAACGAGAAAAGCTGTTCGTGATTAAATGAATGACAAACTAGAGCTATCAACCCCAAAACAGAAAACTGAAAAAGGCTATTACTGATTAATAAAACAGGGCCAGAAAACTGTTGAAATTTGATTATTTCTTTTGACTTTTTAATGCTGATGCAACGGATCATTTGATTTCAAACGCAGTCATGAGCCGGGTGTTAAATCGAATGAATTTTGTGTTGAAATTGACCGGTCAGACCTAACTCCAGAATAGTAGTTATCTGCTTCATTTCTTCACCTTTTTTCCATGTTTGGTTAAAATAACTTACCGAAAAACTGGACAGCACAGCAAAATTTGACAACACTGAGTTGAGAGCACAGCTAGATGTGACGACACTGAGTTGAGAGCACAGCTAGATGTGACGACACTGAGTTCAGAGCACAGCTAGATGTTTCTGGTTCAGACGTCTGTATGTCGGGAAAACCTGGAATAAACGGCTGCTTATATAGAGGAATCGCATCCAAAGTTTATTGACACTTGCTGTCAATCATCGATTTCTGACGTTTCATTGGTCAAATAGTTAATGAAGGCATGGTTTAGTCCCGTTGGTCGTTTGAAGGAAGTTCACAACACGAAACAAATAGATCTTGGCAAATCAAATATCTGAAGGGCGAATTGTATGTTTAAAGGGAGCACAGTCATTCAAATCGTCTGGTTTTTAACACAAGTAAAAGAAGAAGAAGAAGAAGAAGAAGAAGAAGAAGAAGAAGAAGAAGAAGAAGAAGAAGAAGAAGAAGAAGAAGAAGTAGACGAAGAAGAAGAAGAAGAAGAAGAAAAAAAGAAAAACAAAACTCCCCTTGAAATTGCCTTTGAAATGAAATGCACTGTTTCGAACAAGGCAGTGCAAAGTTCTTCAAATACTTCCACCCGTTCAGGTATGGCTTAATTTTGTAGTTTCTTTCCCTGCCTTTCACCTCTGTAATGAAACCAAGGAAGCCTCAAAGGTGCCTAGCACTGTGACCCGTAGGCCTGCAGATACCTGTGAAGAGAAGATGATGAAGAAATGTCAGTTTTAGATGTGGGAGGAAAACCCCAAATAGAGAAAACCCACGCAAATCAGGTAGGGACTTAAAAGCCCAATCAACAATGCAAGGCTCCAGTCCTGGAGTCGATGTGCAAGTTTACTCTACAGGTGGGGCTTTCTTCCCACAAATTAAGATTTCTTCAACACGGTTTTCACAGGAATCTTCAGGCCTATGGGTAAAATTGCAAGTCACTTTTGAGGGTTCCTTGGTTTAGATATAAGAATAAGAATAATAATAGTAATAATTCCCCGCTAAGAAAGTAGAAAAAACCCAAACCCGGAAACGCACATCAACTAGAGAATAAAATATTAAGCAAGCGCAACAAAATCACCTGCAAAACAACATTGCCTTAATATCATACAATAAGAGTAGCAAAGCCAACACAAACAGTAGTCAGCATGTGTATCATGACTACCCAAGAGTCAATAGTGTTTGTTTAAGCAACTGCATTGTCATTGGTTTTCCTGTTTTTTCATTCTTTAACTCTTCTTCGTGAACTTCCGAACTCTATTTAAAAAAGTCCATTGACATGGCATTCAAAACTACATGTCTTAACAATGCAATCGGGGATGGAAAAACACTGTGCACCAACCCAAACCCTCCCCCTCACCACTAACCCCTACCCCTAACCCCCAATCAAACCTACCATAAACCCTATAACCCCATTCTAAATCTTTACCCTAAAGCCACGAACAACCTAGTCCAACCTAGTAGTTTTTTATTTATTTATTGGTATTAATTTGAAAGCATTATTGGTCAATAAACGATTTTTTTGCAGTAAAGGCCGCCCGTACTTTAACTTGCGGCTGTGAAGTTGCAAAAGACAGGTCGTGAGGCGGGGGGGGGGGTTCAAAGGGCCTGCAGTAGCAACAACATGCGTGTAGTTCATTACTATTAATTCGCCGTAGTTTTGACCGCGTGAGGGCGGGCGTGAGCCACATTACGTAAGTAAAACAAACTGTTCTTTCCTTTTGTTGTTATTATGTCATTACGAGAAATATTTGAAAACAAAAGAAGACTATATGTACATGAAGGCAGTCAAAACAAGCTAAAACTGTAATATTGTGCTGCAAGGAAGTTATCCGTTGAAAACGCCCTTGTACACCGAAAAATACGGCCAATTGCTTTAAAATCAGACTACCTGAGCCAACCCACCGCTAACTCTAACCATTATTTACCACAAAAACATGGATTTCAAACCACGAATTCCTGTTAAAAATACACAAATGGGAGTGCCCGAAAAATTGAAAAAAAAAAAAAAAAAGGAAAAAAAGAAAGAAAAAAGATTTTTATGTGATGACGACGGATGTAACATCTTAGAAATAAATCGATTTCTATTGGATGAATAATCTTTTGGAACATCCTATAACAACATATGAGTTTAGCCCAACAAGACCAACATTCAAATTGACACACATCTATACATACAAGCGATGCTCAAATGTTAAAAAAAGGTTTATTGTCTATATTAAAAATATACCAATACAAGAATTGTTTAACTTCTCGCTATTTTCTTAGACATGTCAATTTTTCGTTGTTTACCAATTATTTGCTTTACAAGTTCACAAACTAACAAAAACAAAACCATATTAGTTCAGCATTTGACGACAAGAAAAAGTTAATACCTCTTAGATATAAAACGGCTCAAATAGTTAAAAAGGGCAATTTTAAACATGTTATAATAAAAGTAACCAGACTATCCCATTAATAGTTCTTTATGTGATTACCAGCGTAGCGTAAATACCAGACAGAATTTCTCATTAGTTTTATTTGAAAGGTGGGAGAGGAAGGAGGGGGGGGGGGGGCGGGAATGTCATAAATATTTGTACAAGTTTTTTTTCTCGAATCCTTCTTAGTGGTGTCACGCCAACTTTTCCTTATACAAACTTCCACCGGGAAAAGAAAGTTATCCTTCAGCCCATCCCCGGTTCAATTAATGAAAAGGGAATGTCCCTAAAACTCACCAGAGATTTATTTTCTTTTATCCTGGGCATGCAAGCCATAAGTTCGCTTCGAAAACCCTGGAGAGGGGCGGAGGGACTTCAAATTAAGTGTCTTCAGCTTGGAATGATTTCAATACGGGGGTGTAGATCCAAAGTTGCTGTACATCGGTGTATGGGCAAAAAACAAAATATTCTTATTCCTGATGCAAAGTTTAAACATCTTTTCTAAAGATTGGAATGAATGTACCCATCCAAAAACCAATAATCAGCCGTCCCTTTAAGATATGTTTCTGGAAAACTGGAGGATCGGAATGGATGTACTCTTCCAAAAACCAATGCTGCGTCATCCCTTCATGATATGTGCACACATAAGTGGTACGCTTTTCTTTGCGCATTTGCCCATTCAAATTAGTACGCTTAATAGACCTTTCCCATGAAATAATGTAAATTGGACATCGCGCGTGCGCACTTACATTTTGGTTGGCAACATTTTGGGAACAGTGCGCCCTTTTGCATGTGACTGATGGGCGCGTGACGCGTACGCGCTTTGTGCGTCTGCTTTGTGCACATTTCAATGGCGTTTGCCAACCAACAGGGTCTGTACGCATACGTGAATGCAATTAACATATTTCATGGGAAAGGTCCATTATGCGCAAAACTTTGAGTATTCTTGCAGGACCTTAGGAGACATCTGGCATGCCCAAATATCCATTCAAAACACTGTAGGTATTGCTACCTGGTGTTACACTACGCAGACTAATTACGGTCCCTTGGGGGCAGTTAGTGTATCACTAATGAGCTATGAGCAAAACATACTAAAATCGCAAATAATCTGGGCCAAAAGTACGCAACCGAGTACGCCGGTCTGAATTGCCGCTTCGACCTGATGCGGAGTACTCTGGGAGGACCTTATCTGTCTCGACGGGGTCAAAGACATTTTTTAAGTGCTCTACGCTAGAAACCGCGTTTCGCTGCAAATAAAAGCGTACCACCCACTAGACGCAGGGTTTTAACCCAACCCCCTCCCTACAATAACACACATAGTTACACAACCGACTAAACCAAGCCAACCCATTTCCTGCCAGACCATAACCCACATTATCATTCTCCACAACCTCACCCTTTGAGATCCCAACACCTAACCCGACCTAAGACACCTTAATCCTGAGGTTGGGAGGTTGGAGTAGAAGGTGCTCGCGTTTGAGGATGGCTTAGACGTGGTTCCAAGTCTGTTATCGCGGTTTGCTAAAATGTCCGACACAGAATCATTATTGCCCGATATGACGCCCTATTGTGGCCTGAGCATGAGAATTATTTTACGATCACAGACTAGGGAATGTTGTTCATCGGTTTGTACACAGCATACGGCAATCCGTCCAAAACTGGACGGAGCAAAGTGATGGGTGAGTAACCCCAAAAATAATAAATATTTAAAGCACTTTTACTGGTTGGAATTACAACTTGCGTGCATAAGCAACGTTTGCCAATGTGATTGGTCATCTTTCTGGCGTCACCTTTGTTATGTAAATTTCAGACGCGAATACATGAATACGCCATGATTGCAACAGCGGGGACAAGTCTGAGATCGTGCGTCGAGTGTGGCGATAGCTGCATGTGTGTACACGGGCAATCTGGTCAGATGATGTTGCGTGAAATATACGTGCCAATAACCGCGATCTCGGACTTGAAATCAGGTCTAGCTGTGGGATGAGCTGGTCTGGGGTCGAGGTTTTGTGGGTAGAATGAAGGAGCACGGGTTGAGGATGGGCGGGGATGAGGTTGAGGTTCTGTGGGGTTAAAAGGGGAATGGGTCAAGAATGGAAGGGAGGTATTTAAGGTTGGGTTTGAAGGTACATATATTGAGGGTAAACAGAAGGGGGTTGAGGTGCGGTGGGGTGGGTAGAGGGGACTCAGTTTGAGTAAAGAGAGGAGAGGGGTGATGAGGTGCGGTAGGGTAGGGGTAGAAGTTACTCAATTTGAGGAAGGATGAAGTAGTTTGGAGGAGCACGGGTCGAGGATGAAGGAAGGTGGTTGGTTGAAAGGTACTTATATTGAGGGTAGAGGGTTGAGGGGAGGGAATGGGGTTGAGGTTGGGTGGAGTTGGGGTAGAGGGAACTTGGATGGAGTATAGAGAAGAGGGAGTTGAGGTACGGTGGGGATGAGGTATTGAAGGTGCTCAGCTAGGGGAGGGGTTGAGGTGGTTTGAGGTAGAGTGGACGGAATGAGTTTAAAGAGGAGGGGTTGGGTTTGGGTGGGAGGTATTCAACTTGGGGAGGGATGAAGTAGTTTGGAGAAGAAGGGCCACGGGTCGAGGATGGAGGAGGCGGTTGGGGTTGAGGTTGGGTGGTGTTTGGTAAGAGGGGTCTGGGATTGAGTACAGTGAGGAGGGAGTTGAGGTGCAGTGGGGATGGGATGTGCTCAACTCGGCGGGAGGGTTGAAGTCGTTTGAGGTAGAAGGCACTTGGATTGAGGATAGAGAGGAGTGGGTTAATGGGCGTTGGAGAGGGATAGAAGGTACTCAGCTAAGGGGAAGGTACTGTGGTGCGGTCGGTTGTGGGTAGAAAGTGCTCAGCCATTGGAGGGGTTGAGATGGTTCGAGGCACAAGGGACAGTTGAGTATGGAGGGGAAGGGGTTGATAAAGGGTGGGATTGTGGGAGGAATAAGACTGAAGGGGACGCCGTTATGAAAATCATAGCAAGTTATCAACGTCATCTTCAGTTATACATTTAAGATCGAGCAGTAATTCTCACACAGAAAAGCAGACATACCAGCATCAAACACTTTAGATAGTTTATACACCAGACATAGCAGATAGTTTTATTCAATTAGTAGCTTAATGAACAGTCAGTCGGAAGAGTTTAACCTGAAAAATACAACGACCCCCACAAAAAAGTTTTGTTACTCGTGCCACAGATTTGAGTTCCCCTTCGGATGTTTTTGCAATTCTTTAAATCAACAAAGTTTTTTTCTTCTTCTAATTCTAAGCAAATGAACAAAAATTCCGGGTAACATTTTTTACTGAACATCCTTAAATTTCGCATACTATGTTAATAAAAAACTTTTTTGCGTAGGCTGTAGTTTTGTTTTTTGGTTTTAAGATTTGTACGATGTAAGACAATTTTTATACTTTTTATTTTTTTATTTTTTTTTTTTTTTTAAATTTAAAACGATATCGGTATTGAGGGTTGAGAAAGGAACAAGCTGCCAGTGCTGAAATCACAAATAAACCTGAATAGCGCTCTCTTGGGATTCAGTGTCACGAGGCTGACAGAACCGTGGTTGGAACCATAGAGTTGTATATAAGAACTAGAGGGCGTACAAACCATGCGACACGGCCCGACAAGGAGCATTTTTTGTCCATTGAGAAAATGGCGTGGACCATTACTCATCCGTGTTCACACAGCAGCCATTTTCTAAGTGGACATTCGTATGCAATTGGCCCGTAGGGATTTTCGCCCATGGTAAGTCAGTGGAGTTCCGTGCGTGGCATAGCGAGTGCACCCTCTAGTTCTATTATATAACTCTATAGTTGGAACATAGTTTTTCAACCTTTTCGCTCGTGACAAATCATAATGAAATTCCACCAAATAGTTTATATCCTAAATGTAGAGGCATACAGTTTCAGCTATTGTAAAGGCATGGTATCAACTTGATTATGAGCAAAAGGCTTTGAATCGTTATGTCGAGTGAAAAATTGTGCGTTTTATTTGCGTTGGCTGTTGAGCGTTGGAAACTCACAAAGACCCAGTGCTGTCGGAAATAACGTGAATTTACTGTCACGTGTACACACAGCTGTACCAGAATATAGACATGCACACAAGCTTTTGTCCATGCAAATATCTAAAGCAATATCAAGCCAATTATAGCGTAATTAATCAATAAATCACTAATAGGTGCAACAGAATATAATAAGATGTCGTGGTCTTGGCCGGCCATGGTTTGTAGAGGCAGGAAATCTCTGCAATGATGTCGCAGCTTCAAGATTACCAAGGATCCTCTCTGCATGCCATACAAGAAAACAAACAAACAAAAGTTACTTCCGTCCGAATTTATAATTATAGACTTATGTTCCAAGAAGAATGAGACAGAGCACGAGTTGTTTGTTGAGAGCAAGATGCAAGGAATGAAGACTGAGATGAAGTGATTACAGCTGCTGGATGATGCGTCATCTAACAGCCGTAGAATCACTACGTCATCAGACAATGCAATAAATGTTTCTGAGCAATGCACTGGCTAAGGTGGTTCATTCTTTAGACATCAGATCTTAATTTCATAAAACTGTTTAGCAAAGCAGAAATAAACAGAGTGCCAGTCACAAGTAATATGAATTACATGTTGTTTTGGCTGGTAAGTTGTTTCTGCTAAGCAGTAGTTTTTGTGCTAAGCAAACTGTTGTGCTAAACAGCTAGCTTTTTAAAATTTGGCCCCGGTCACATTCGGTCAGACACCATTTTTATTCAAATTGAATTTCTTTCTCGATGGATTTTGATCAAACATCTTTTTTGTCGTGTCCCCCATGTGTGAAAGTACTCCACTGTGCTGATCGTGTCTCACACACGAGTGGTCAAACTGTTATCAAGCCTCGATTTGACAACATTGGTTTAAATTGTCGAAAATCAAGATATTAAAAATGAAGCTTAGAACAGAAACGTGATCTTTATAAAATTTAGGTTAAGCCAACTAAAATAATTATTCCCTAAACTAAAATAATTTGCTACCGCCTTCCCAGAACCCCGAAGCATTACCATTCTCGTCCATTCTTGTCCGAATGAGGTAAGGGGATTTTTACTCTGCAGGAAATAGATCAGACAAAATAAAATGAGCATTGTAAAAAAGGGATAAAATTCTCCATTATCTAACCCCAAAAGACAGAATAAAATGTCAATTTTTTTACAAGGTATTTCCACAAACACTCTATCGAGGAAGATTGTTTTAATAGTAAAAACTTCCCGAGATCGTCGGCTTTAATCTGGTCTAATCTTCAGTTTTCTTATTACATTCAGTTTGTATGAAAAGAAATGTAGCTTCGTCCAGCCGAATCTTTTAGTTTGAATAAAATCCCCCACATTTCCGTTACATCCAGGAAAATGAGACCGATAAATTTGACGTATAATTCTTACAAGTTGGTTATTCCATGCGTGTTTGTAAGTTATGTTTACATGATGTTATGTGGCCTCCTTCTCCGTAACCTATACGGCAAAGTTCTTAATACTTCACTTCATATTATGCGATACGAATTGAGCCGAAGACAATTTGGGTATAATCAGATTTATCGTGGAGAAATCAATTATGATCTCGGTATCTGAAATCGATCGTTTATTGTACCATGTTGCGGATGTATCATGGATTAATATTCTGAATCAATGAAATGGTATCTTACTTGATACCAATTCCTGTTTCGTCTGCGTAAGGGCGTATCTCTAGTTTGCCAATCTTAAGTACGGGGTCAGGTCGGCTTTCCGGTTCGATCGGCTGCCAAAAATCGTAATTAAATCGTTCATCATTGGCTCTTTGTTGTTCCGCACTTTTGTCTTCCCTGTCTTCTGAGCTCCGAGGTTCATCTTGATTCTCTCGTTGCGGTTGCGGTGCACAAGAAGCAAGAGCGACTAGACACAACAAAACCAAGCACAGCTTAAGAGATGCCATCTTCGTCCGATCCGAATTATCAATCTGAAAATCGAGAAAGAGCAGGATGACATCTTGAGATTGTTTCTTCAAATCACAGCAATCAAAACGAGGTTCGAAGGACAGACGGTCTGGTTCCATCCTTATAAACCCACGATCCGGCTTAATGATCATGCCCCAAACTGTCACTGTCCTGTCTTAATTAAGCTGTTTTACAATCTCAAAAATGTTTGTGTTATTATGATGTCCTTCAGTTGGTAATTAGTAGCGTTTCTCTTCAATGAAAGCGCCAGTGGTTACATGGAATAGACCTTATTTTCCACCGCAAGAGGGCGCCCTTAGGGGTAGAATCAAACCACATAAATAGTGTTGTAAACCAGATGCAATTAGACTTCTAATAAAGCAGTTAATATACTTTTGAGGGCTCTTATTGACAATTTTTACAATGTTATCAGTGTGTTATTTTTTAAATATTTGTGTACTTTCAAAATAGAATTAATGTTGCGCCCTCTGGCTGTCAAAAATACGGCCTATTAGCTAGACTGGTTCCCGGTCCCTACATCGTTCTCTTCTGTTACACATATTAATTTTGTTTCTAAAATTTTTGGAAATAAACCAACCAATAAAGGGATGTATTTTCTTTCAATAGAAAGTTGCACAAATGTTGAATTTGGTCACAACGTCTGTCAACAAGACTTGAATGTTTTGCTACATTTGGCCGTCCATGCCAACCAGCGTTGTTTGTTTATCAACAATGGAAAGGTCTATAGAGGGACCGGTAGCTACTACCGATATGACGCTTTTTGATAGGGCTTCGATTGCGCTGGCGCAGTATAATGATTTTCTAGTTTTAGAGATGACGTTGACTATGCCCGTGACGTGTGCGTGTTGTTGTTTGACACTAGCAGACGTGTGCATCGTAACCCTTCACCCGGACATACAAATGTGAACCAACCTTCAACATCAAAATTCAAGCTAAATAAAAACATCTTATCTAGCGTAATTTCTACCTCCATGGTCTGCACGATGGGAGATTCTGTGGCCATTACGTTTTGTGTAAGGCCGCATTGCATTATGGTATTACATAGACATATATGCTAATTCTAATTAGCATAAACCAGGCAGAAATCTGCCAGGAATAGGCTAATTTTCATTACCCGCTAACGGTCCGTTCAGTCAGAACGAAAACGATGTAGGGACTTGGAACCAGTCTACCTATTAGCATGTTCGTAAGCCACTGCCTTAAGCTTTCATAACTTCCGGCTTCAAACCTGGCACACGTCTGTGTGCGATTGACCCCAAAATCTCCCATTACCTTTCAAAAGCATTTCTTATGAGAGAGACTGATAATTCTGAGATTTATAAGACCTCGAGTCTTCGAAGAAAGTATGTAAAAGCAGAGTCCAGTCATTCAACTTTTCTTGCATAAATTATCAAAGAAAAACAAGCTCAATGCAACTCCCATGGTTTTTTGTAATTAGTGGAGCCCATTAGGGAGCTACTTGAAATAAACCACAGACCTGTGTAAAATGTCATATAACTTTGACAACACAGTAAAAGCAGCAGTCCATTTCCCTAACACTGCTTAAAGACCCCGGCAGTGAATATTCCTTAGGAATCATATCATCTGCGACTATATCTCGTGGGGAGGAAAAATCAGGATATTTTAATTAGTGAACATTCAGATCGAAAAATCTATCTACAACATTTCAATTATAGACAGCCATAGATCAAGAAAAATAATTAAAGTGATTGGTAATAAAAAAAAAATAAAAATAAAAAATTAAAAAAAATGTTGCTCACTGAGTCTGAAAGCATACTAATGAATAAATTGCTACTATTGGTTTTTCCCGTGCATGAACTTCATCAAAAGTTGTTTCAGTTTTTAAGGAGGAACTTGCGGTGACACCAGGCATGTAACAATATTGTTTTGTAGAGGCGGTGGCTCTGAGAAGAGCTGTTGGTTTTACTCAACGTTTCGGACAGTATGCTCTGTCCTTCACCAGTCTCCTGATGAAGGACAGAAACGTTGAGAAAACCAACAGCTCTTCTCAGAGCCACCACCTCTACAAAAGAGTTGTTACATGGTGTCACCGCGAGTTCCTCCTTATTGTCTCTTCACCATGCAAATCTTCAAGTCTCATTTATTTCAGTTTTATAAACATGTAATCAAATTCACACACGTTTCCCTAATTTACTCAAACTAGGGATTCTTTTTAAGCTATCTATTACATTCATATTCGTTTTCGCGCTTAAAATGATTTTGTTCTTCCCATGCAGGGTTCGCTTCAGTCATTATATTACATTGATAGGCTTCAAGACAATGTTTTCTGCCACCTATTGATATGTTGACCAGCCCCTTCCTGTAGACTTTGCGAAATGGAGTGATCTTTGCCACCTAAATAGAAATTTTAACGATCGTAAATTTGGACTGTATTTTTTTATCGATTGATTTTATTTTATACCTTCGGACTATGATATACATATAAAAAACAAAAGACAAAAAAAAAAACACTTAATAAACCTGTCATCATATTGGTCAAACCCATTCAAACCTCCAACTATCCAAATAACAAAAATGAAATCAAAACACAAAAAGCATAAATATATAAAATTACGGGAAGCTTTACATTTGTAAGGAAACAATTTTAAACCAAAAATAAACACAATTTGAGACCAGTTTCTGAAATCAATCAAATAAACGAGAAAAGCTGTTCGTGATAAAATGAATGACAAACTAGAGCTATCAACCCCAAAACAGAAAACTGAAAAAGGCTATTACTGATTAATAAAACAGGGCCAGAAAACTGTTGAAATTTGATTATTTCTTTTGACTTTTTAATGCTGATGCAACGGATCATTTGATTTCAAACGCAGTCATGAGCCGGGTGTTAAATCGAATGAATTTTGTGTTGAAATTGACCGGTCAGACCTAACTCCAGAATAGTAGTTATCTGCTTCATTTCTTCACCCTTTTTCCATGTTTGGTTAAAATAACTTACCGAAAAACTGGACAGCACAGCAAAATTTGACAACACTGAGTTGAGAGCACAGCTAGATGTGACGACACTGAGTTGAGAGCACAGCTAGATGTGACGACACTGAGTTCAGAGCACAGCTAGATGTTTCTGGTTCAGACGTCTGTATGTCGGGAAAACCTGGAATAAACGGCTGCTTATATAGAGGAATCGCATCCAAAGTTTATTGACACTTGCTGTCAATCATCGATTTCTGACGTTTCATTGGTCATAGTTAATGAAGGCATGGTTTAGTCCCGTTGGTCGTTTGAAGGAAGTTCACAACACGAAACAAATAGATCTTGGCAAATCAAATATCTGAAGGGCGAATTGTATGTTTAAAGGGAACACAGTCATTCAAATCGTCTGGTTTTTAACACAAGTAAAAGAAGAAGAAGAAGAAGAAGAAGAAGAAGAAGAAGAAGAAGAAGAAGAAGAAGAAGAAGAAGAAGAAGAAGAAGAAGAAGAAGAAGACGAAGAAGAAGAAGAAGAAGAAGAAAAAAAGAAAAACAAAACTCCCCTTGAAATTGCCTTTGAAATGAAATGCACTGTTTCGAACAAGGCAGTGCAAAGTTCTTCAAATACTTCCACCCGTTCAGGTATGGCTTAATTTTGTAGTTTCTTTCCCTGCCTTTCACCTCTGTAATGAAACCAAGGAAGCCTCAAAGGTGCCTAGCACTGTGACCCGTAGGCCTGCAGATACCTGTGAAGAGAAGATGATGAAGAAATGTCAGTTTTAGATGTGGGAGGAAAACCCCAAATAGAGAAAACCCACGCAAATCAGGTAGGGACTTAAAAGCCCAATCAACAATGCAAGGCTCCAGTCCTGGAGTCGATGTGCAAGTTTACTCTACAGGTGGGGCTTTCTTCCCACAAATTAAGATTTCTTCAACACGGTTTTCACAGGAATCTTCAGGCCTATGGGTAAAATTGCAAGTCACTTTTGAGGGTTCCTTGGTTTAGATATAAGAATAAGAATAATAATAGTAATAATTCCCCGCTAAGAAAGTAGAAAAAACCCAAACCCGGAAACGCACATCAACTAGAGAATAAAATATTAAGCAAGCGCAACAAAATCACCTGCAAAACAACATTGCCTTAATATCATACAATAAGAGTAGCAAAGCCAACACAAACAGTAGTCAGCATGTGTATCATGACTACCCAAGAGTCAATAGTGTTTGTTTAAGCAACTGCATTGTCATTGGTTTTCCTGTTTTTTCATTCTTTAACTCTTCTTCGTGAACTTCCGAACTCTATTTAAAAAAGTCCATTGACATGGCATTCAAAACTACATGTCTTAACAATGCAATCGGGGATGGAAAAACACTGTGCACCAACCCAAACCCTCCCCCTCACCACTAACCCCTACCCCTAACCCCCAATCAAACCTACCATAAACCCTATAACCCCATTCTAAATCTTTACCCTAAAGCCACGAACAACCTAGTCCAACCTAGTAGTTTTTTATTTATTTATTGGTATTAATTTGAAAGCATTATTGGTCAATAAACGATTTTTTTGCAGTAAAGGCCGCCCGTACTTTAACTTGCGGCTGTGAAGTTGCAAAAGACAGGTCGTGAGGCGGGGGGTGGGGGGGGGTTCAAAGGGCCTGCAGTAGCAACAACATGCGTGTAGTTCATTACTATTAATTCGCCGTAGTTTTGACCGCGTGAGGGCGGGCGTGAGCCACATTACGTAAGTAAAACAAACTGTTCTTTCCTTTTGTTGTTATTATGTCATTACGAGAAATATTTGAAAACAAAAGAAGACTATATGTACATGAAGGCAGTCAAAACAAGCTAAAACTGTAATATTGTGCTGCAAGGAAGTTATCCGTTGAAAACGCCCTTGTACACCGAAAAATACGGCCAATTGCTTTAAAATCAGACTACCTGAGCCAACCCACCGCTAACTCTAACCATTATTTACCACAAAAACATGGATTTCAAACCACGAATTCCTGTTAAAAATACACAAATGGGAGTGCCCGAAAAATTGAAAAAAAAAAAAAAAAGGAAAAAAAGAAAGAAAAAAGATTTTTATGTGATGACGACGGATGTAACATCTTAGAAATAAATCGATTTCTATTGGATGAATAATCTTTTGGAACATCCTATAACAACATACGAGTTAAGCCAAACAAGACCAACATTCAAATTGACACACATCTATACATACAAGCGATGCTCAAATGTTAAAAAAAGGTTTATTGTCTATATTAAAAATATACCAATACAAGAATTGTTTAACTTCTCGCTATTTTCTTAGACACGTCAATTTTTCGTTGTTTACCAATTATTTGCTTTACAAGTTCACAAACTAACAAAAACAAAACCATATTAGTTCAGCATTTGACGACAAGAAAAAGTTAATACCTCTTAGATACAAAACGGCTCAAATGGTTAAAAAGGGCAATTTTAAACATGTTATAATAAAATTAACAAGACTATTCCATTAATAGTTCTTTATGTGATTACCAGCGTAGCGTAAATACCAGACAGAATTTCTCATTAGTTTTATTTGAAAGGTGGGAGAGGAAGGAGGGGGGGGGCGGGAATGTCATAAATATTTGTACAAGTTTTTTTTCTCGAATCCTTCTTAGTGGTGTCACGCCAACTTTTCCTTATACAAACTTCCACCGGGAAAAGAAAGTTATCCTTCAACTCATCCCCGGTTCAATTAATGAAAAGGGAATGTCCCTAAAACTCCCCAGAGATTTATTTTCTTTTATCCTGGGCATGCAAGCCATAAGTTCGCTTCGAAAACCCTGGAGAGGGGCGGAGGGACTTCAAATTAAGTGTCTTCAGCTTGGAATGATTTCAATACGGGGGTGTAGATCCATTGTTGCTGTACATCGGTGTATGGGCAAAAAACAAAATATTCTTATTCCTGATGCAAAATTTAAACATCTTTTCTAAAGATTGGAATGAATGTACCCATCCAAAAACCAATATTCAGCCATCCCTTTAAGATATGTTTCTGAAAAACTGGAGGATCGGAATGGATGTACTCTTCCAAAAACCAATGCTGCGTCATCCCTTCATGATATGTGCACACATAAGTGGTACGCTTTTCTTTGCGCATTTGCCCATTCAAATTAGTACGCTTAATAGACCTTTCCCATGAAATATGTAAATTGGACATCGCGCCTGCGCACTTACATTTTGGTTGGCAAAATTTTGCATGTGACTGATGGGCGCGTGACGCGTACGCGCTTTGTGCGTCTGCTTTGTGCACATTTCAATGGCGTTTGCCAACCAACAGGGTCTGTACGCATGCGTGAATGCAATTAAACATATTTCATGGGAAAGGTCCATTATGCGCAAAACTTTGAGTATTCTTGCAGGACCTTAGGAGACATCTGGCATGCCCAAATATCCATTCAAAACACTGTGATATTGCTACCTGGTGTTACACTACGAAGACTAATGACGGTCTCTTGGGGGCAGTTAGTGTATCACTAATGAGCTATGAGCAAAACATGCTAAAGTCGCAAATAATCTGGGCCAAAAGTACGCAACCGAGTACGCGGGTCTGAATCGCGCTTGGACCTGATGCGGAGTACTCTGGGAGGACCTTATCTGTCTCGACGGGGTCAAAGACATTTTTTAAGCGCTCTACACTAGAAACCGCGTTTCGCTGCAAATAAAAGCGTACCACCCACTAGACGCAGGGTTTTAACCCAACCCCCTCCCTACTATAACACACATAGTTACACAACCGACTAAACCAAGCCAACCCATTTCCTGTCAGACCATAACCCACATTATCATTCTCCACAACCTCACCCTTTGAGACCCTAACCAACCTTACCCCTCCCAGCCCGACCTAAGACACCTTAATCCTGAGGTTGGGAGGTTGGAGTAGAAGGTGCTCGCGTTTGAGGATGGCTTAGACGTGGTTCCAAGTCTGTGATCGCGGTTCGCTAAAATGTCCGACACAGAATCATTATTGCCCGATATGACGCCCTATTGTGGCCTGAGCATGAGAATTTACGATCACAGACTAGGGAATGTTGTTCATCGGTTTGTACACAGCATACGGCAATCCGTCCAAAACTGGACGGAGCAATGTGATGGGTGAGTAACCCCCAAAATAATAAATATTTAAAGCACTTTTACTGGTTGGAATTACAACTTGCGTGCATAAGCAACGTTTGCCAATGTGATTGGTCATCTTTCTGGCGTCACCTGTGTTATGTAAATTTCAGACGCGAATACATGAATACGCCATGATTGCAACAGCAGGGACAAGTCTGAGATCGTGCGTCGAGTGTGGCGATAGCTGCATGTGTGTACACGGGCAATCTGGTCAGATGATGTTGCGTGAAATATACGTGCCAATAACCGCGATCTCGGACTTGAAATCAGGTCTAGCTATGGGATGAGCTGGTCTGGGGTCGAGGTTTTGTGGGTAGAATGAAGGAGCACGGGTTGAGGATGGGCGGGGATGAGGTTGAGGTTCTGTGGGGTTAAAAGGGGCATGGGTCAAGAATGGAAGGGAGGTATTTAAGGTTGGGTTTGAAGGTACATATATTGAGGGTAAACAGAAGGGGGTTGAAGTGCGGTGGGGTGGGTAGAGGGGACTCAGTTTGAGTAAAGAGAGGAGAGGGGTGATGAGGTGTGGTAGGGTAGGGGTAGAAGTTACTCAATTTGAGGAAGGATAAAGTAGTTTGGAGGAGCACGGGTCAAGGATGAAGGAAGGTGGTTGGGTTGAAAGCTACTTATATTGAGGGTAGAGGGTTGAAGGGGAGGGAATGGGGTTGAGGTTGGGTGGAGTAGGGGTAGAGGGAACTTGGATTGAGTATAGAGAAGAGGGAGTTGAGGTACGGTGGGGATGAGGTATTGAAGGTGCTCAGCTAGGGGAGGGGTTGAGTTGGTTTGAGGTAGAGTGGACGGAATGAGTTTAAAGAGGAGGGGTTGGGTTTGGGTGGGAGGTATTCAACTTGGGGAAGGATGAAGTAGTTTGGAGAAGAAGGGCCACGGGTCGAGGATGGAGGGAGGCGGTTGGGGTTGAGGTTGGGTGGTGTTTGGTTAGAGGGGTCCGGGATTGAGTATAGCGAGGAGGGAGTTGAGGTGCGGTGGGGATGGGATGTGCTCAACTCGGGGGAGGGTTGAAGTCGTTTGAGGTAGAAGGCACTTGGATTGAGGATAGAGAGGAGGGGGTTAAGGGGAGTTGGAGAGGGATAGAAGGTACTCAGCTAAGGGGAAGGTACTGTGGTGCGGTCGGTTGTGGGTAGAAAGTGCTCAGCCATTGGAGGGGTTGAGATGGTTCGAGGCACAAGGGACAGTTGAGTATGGAGGGGAAGGGGTTGATAAAGGATGGGATTGTGGGAGGAATAAGACTGAAGGGGATGCCATTATGAAAAATATAGCAAGTTATCAACGTCATCTTCAGTTATACATTGAAGATCGAGCAGTAATTCTCACACAGAAAAGCAGACATACCAACATCAAACACTTTAGATAGTTTATACACCAGACTAAGCATGTAGTTTTATTCAATTAGTAGCTTAATGAACAGTCAGTCGAAAGAGTTTAACCTGAAAAATACAGCGACCCCCACAAAAAAGTTTTGTTGTTCGTGCCACAGATTGGAGTTCCCCTTCGGATGTTTTTGCAATTCTTTAAATCCACAAAGTTTTTTTCTTCTTCTAATTCTAAGCAAATGAACAAAAATTCCGGGTAACATTTTTTACTGAACATCCTTAAATTTCGCATACTATGTAAATAATTTTCTTTTGCGTAGGCTGTAGTTTTGTTTTTTAGTTTTAAGATTTTTACGATGTTAGACAATTTTTATACTTTTTTTTTTTAGTTTAAAACGATATCAGTATTGAGGGTTGAGCAAGGAACAAGCTGTCAGTGCTGAAATCACCAATAAACCTGAATAGCGCCCTCGTGGGATTCAGTGTCACGAGGCTGACAGGACCGTGGTTGGAACCATAGAGTTTATATAAGAACTAGAGGGCGTACAATCCATACGACACGGCCCGACAAGGAGCATTTTTTTGACCATTGAGAAAATGACGCAGACCATTCATTTACACTGGTTACTCATCCGTTCACACAGCAGCCATTTTCTAAGTGGACATTCGTATGCAATTGGCCCATAGGGATTTTCGCCCATGGTAAGTCAGTGGAGTCCCGTGCGTGGCATAGCGAGTGCACCCTCTAGTTCTATTATAAAACTCTATAGTTTGAACATAGTTTTTTAACCTTTTCGCTCGTCACAACTCATAGTGAAATTCCACCAAATAGTCTATATCATAAATGTAGAGGCATACAGTTTCAGCAATTGTAAAGGCATGGCATCAACTTGATTATGAGCAAAAGGCTTTGAATCGTTATGTCGAGTGAGAAATTGTGCGTTTTATTTGTGTTGGCTGTTGAGCATTGGAAACTCACAAAGACCCAGTGCTGTCGGAAGTAACGTGAATTTACTGTCACGTGTACACACAGCTGTACCAGAATATAGACATCGGCACACAAGCTTTTGTCCATGCAAATATCTAAAGCAATATCAAGCCAATTATAGCGTAGTTAATCAATAAATCACTAATAGGTGCAACAATATATAATAAGATGTAGTGGTCTTGGCCGGCCATGGTTTGTTGAGGCAGGAAATCTCTGCAATGATGTCACAGCTTCAAGATTACTAAGGATCCTCTCTGCATGTCATACAAGAAATCAAACAAACAAAAGTTACTTCCGTGCGAACTTATAATTATAGACTTATGTTCCAAGAAGAATGAGACAGAGCTCGAGGTGTTTGTTGAGAGCAAGATGCAAGGAATGAAGACTGAGATGAAGTGATTACAGCTGCTGGATGATGCGTCATCTAACAGCCGTAGAATCACTACGTCATCAGACAATGTAATAAAATATGTTTCTGAGCAATGCACTGGCTAAGGTGGTTCATTCTTTAGACATTAGATCTTAATTTCATAAAACTGTTTAGCAAAGCAGAAATAAACAGAGTGCCAGTCACAAGTAATATAAATTACATGTTGTTTTGGCTGGTAAGTTGTTTCTGCTAAGCAGTAGTTTTTGTGCTAAGCAAACTGTTGTGCTAAACAGCTAGCTTTTTAAAATTTGGCCCGGTCACATTCGGTCAGACACTTTTTTTTTCAAATTGAATTTTTTTCTCGATGGATTTTGATCAAACATCTTTTCTGTCGTGTCCCCCATGTGTGAAAGTACTCCACTGTGCTGATCGTGTCTCACACACGAGTGGTCAAACTGTTATCAAGCCTCGATTTGACAACATTGGTTTAAATTGTCGAAAATCAAGATATTAAAAATGAAGCTTAGAACAGAAACGTGATCTTTATAACATTTAGGTTAAGCCAACTAAAATAATTATTCCCTAAACTAAAATAATTTGCTACCGCCTTCCCAGAACCCCGAAGCATTACCGTTTTTGTCCATTCTTGTCCAAAAAAGGTAAGGGGATTCTTACTCTGCAGGAAATAGATCAGACAAAATAAGATGAGCATTGTAAAAAAGGGATAAAATTCTCCATTATTTAACCCCAAAAGACAGAATAAAATGTCAATTTTTTTACAAGGTATTTCCACAAACACTCTATCGAGGAAGATCGTTTTAATAGTAAAAACTTCCCGAGATCGTCGGCTTTAATCTGGTCTAATCTTCAGTTTTCTTATTACATTCAGTTTGTATGAAAAGAAATGTAGCTTCATCCAGCCGAATCGTTTAGTTTGAATAAAATCCCCCACATTTCCGTTACATCCAGATAAATGAGACCGATTAATTTGACGTATAATTCTTACAAGTTGGTTATTCCATGCGTGTTTGTGAGTTAAGTTTACATGATGTTATGTGGCCTCCTTCTCCGTAACCTATACGGCAGAGTTCTTAATACTTCACTTCATGCGATACGAATTGAGCCGAAGACAATTTGGGTATAATCAGATTGATCGTGGAGAAATCAATATTGATCTCGGTATCTGAAATCGATCGTTTATTGTACCATGTCGCGGATGTATCATGGATTAATATTCTGAAGCAATGAAATGGTATCTTACTCGACACCAATTCCTCTTTTGTCTGCTAAAGGGCGTAGCTCTACTATGCCAAGCTTTAATACGAAATCAGGTCTTTTTTCCTGTTCGGTCGGCTGCCAAAAATAATCGGAACTTTGTTGTTCCGCACTTTTGTCTTCCCATTCTTCTGAGCTCCAATATTCATCTTGATTCTCTCGTTGCGGTGCACAAGAAGCAAGAGCAACTAGACACAACAAAACCAAGCACAGCTTAAGAGACGCCATCTTCGTCCGATCCGAATCTGAAAATCGAGAAAGAGCAGGATGACATCTTGAGATTGTTTCTTCAAATCACAGCAATCAAAACGAGGTTCGAAGGACAGACGGTCTGGTTCCATCCTTATAAACCCACGATCCGGCTTAATGATCATGCCCCAAACTAACACTGTCCTGTCCTAATTAAGCTGTTTTACAATCTTTAAAATTTTTGTTTGTTATGATTTCCTTCAGTTGGTAATTAGTAGCGTTTCTCTTCAATGAAAGCGCCAGTGGTTACATGGAATAGGCCTTATTTTCCACCACAAGAGGGCGCCCTTAGGGGTAGAATCAAACCACATAATAGTGTTGTAAACCAGATGCAATTAGACTTCTAATAAAGCAGTTAATATACTTTTGAGGGTTCTTGTTTACAATTTTTACAATGTTATCAGTGTGTTATTTTTTAAATATTTTTGTACTTTCAAAATAGAATTAATGTTGCGCCCTCTGGCTGTCAAAAATACGGCCTATTAGCTAGACTGGGTCTCGGTCCCTACATCGTTCTCTTCTGTCTGTATAAATAGGGACCGGTAATTACTACCGATATGGCGTTTTTTGATAGGCCCTCGATTGCGCTGGCGCGGTAATGATTTTGTAGGTCTAGAGATGACGTTGGCTATGCCCGTGACGTGTGCATGTTGTTGACGTGTGACAGTATGCTCTGTCCTTCATCAGTCCCCTGATAAAGGGCAGAGCATACTGTCCGAAACGTTGAGTAAAACCAACAGCTCTTCTCAGAGCCACCTCCTCTACAAAAGAGTTGTTACATGGTGTCACCGCGAGTTCCTCTTAATTGTCTCTTCACCATGCAAACCTTCAAGTCTCATTTATTTCAGTTTTATAAACATGCAATCAAATTCACTCACGTTTCCCTAATTTATTCAAACTAGGGTTTCTTTTCAAGCTATCTATTACATTCATATTCGTTTTCGCGCTTAAAATGATTTTGTTCTTCCCATGCAGGGTTCGCTTCAGTCATTCTATTACATTGATAGGCTTCAAGACAATGTTTTCTGCCACCTATTGATATGTTGACCAGCCCCTTCCTGTGGAATTTGCGCAATGGAGTGATCTTTGCCACCTAAATAGAAATTTTAACGATCGTAAATTTGAACTGTATTTTTTTATCGATTGATTTTATTTTATACCTTCGTACTATGATACACATATAAAAAACAAAAAACAAACAAAAAAAAAACCTTAATAAACCTGTCATCATATTGGTCAAACCCATTCAAACCTTTAACTATCCAGATAAAAGAAATGAAATCAAAACACAAAAAGCATAAATATATAAAATTACGGGAAGCTTTACATTTGTAAGGAAACAATTTTAAAACCAAAAATAAACACAATTTGAGACCAGTTTCTGAAATCAATCAAATAAACGAGAAAAGCTGTTAGTGATAAAATGAATGACAAACTAGAGCTCTCATTCCCAAAACAGAAAACTGGAAAAGGCTATTACTGATTAATAAAACAGGGCCAGAAACTTGTTGAAATTGGATTATTTCTTTTGACTTTTTAATGCTGATGCAACGGATCATTTGATTTCAAACGCAGTCATGAGCCGGGTGTTAAATCGAATGAATTTTGAGTTGAAATTGACCGGTCAGACCTATGGTATAGCAAAACAGCAGACTGCAGTGAAATAGGTCCAAGTCGAGAAGACTTGATGTCTTGAAAAAAAAAGCATGAGATTTCTTTTTGCTTCCAGTCGCTTGCCCGTAAAACGGTGTGGCATGTGAAATTCGTCAAGTGACAATGAAGTAATTAATACTTCCATCTAACTACAGAATAGTAGTTATATGCTTCATTTCTTCACCCTTTTTCCATGTTTGGTTAAAATAACTTACCGAAAAACTGGACAGCACA
Organism: Marthasterias glacialis; assembly: GCA_911728455.2. Lineage (NCBI taxonomy): Eukaryota > Metazoa > Echinodermata > Asteroidea > Forcipulatida > Asteriidae > Marthasterias > Marthasterias glacialis. Next base: position 1,528,455 of record OU452240.1, read on the forward strand.
GCAAAATTTGACAACACTGAGTTGAGAGCACAGCTAGATGTGACGACACTGAGTTCAGAGCACAGCTAGATGTGACGACACTGAGTTGGGAGCACAGCTAGATGTTTCTGGTTCAGACGTCTGTATGTCGGGAAAACCTGGAATAAACGGCTGCTTATATAGAGGAATCGCATCCGAAGTTTATTGACACTTGCTGTCAATCATCGATTTCTGACGTTTCATTGGTCAAATAGTTAATGAAGGCGTGGTTTAGTCCCGTTGGTCGTTTGAAGGAAGTTCACAACACGAAACAAATAGATCTTGGCAAATCAAATATCTGAAGGGCGAACTGTATGTTTAAAGGGAACACAGTCATTCAAATCGTCTGGTTTTTAACAGAAGTAAAAAAAAAATGAAAAACAAAATTCCCCTTGAAATTGCCTTTGAATAAAATGCACTGCTTCGAAGAAAGCAGTGCAAAGTTCTTCAAATACTTCCGCCCGTTCAGGTATGGCTTTGTAGTTTCTTTTCCTGCCTTTCACCTCTGTAATGAAACCAAGGAAACCTCAAAGGTGCCTAGCACTGTGACCCGTAGGCCTGCAGATACCTGTGAAGAGAAGATGATGAAGAAATGTCAGTTTTAGATGTGGGAGGAAAACCCCAAATAGAGAAAACCCACGCAATCAGGTAGGGACTGAAAAGCCCAATCAACAATGCAAGGCTCCAGTCCTGGAGTCGATGTGCAAGTTTACTCTACAGGTGGGGCTTTCTTCCCACAAATTAAGATTTCTTCAACACGGTTTTCACAGGAATCTTCAGGCCTATGGGTAAAATTGCAAGTCACTTTTGAGGGTTCCTTGGCTTAGATATAAGAATAAGAATAATAATTATGTAATAATTCCCCGCTAAGAAAGTAGAAAAAACCCAAACCCGGAAACGCACATCAACTAGAGAATAAAAAATTAAGCAAGCGCAACAAAATCACCTGCAAAACAACATTGCCTTAATAACATACAATAAGAGTAGCAAAGCCAACACAAACAGTAGTCAGCATGTATATCATGACTACCCAAGAGTCAATAAAGTTTGTTTAAGCAACTGCATTGTCATTGGTTTTCCTGTTTTTTCATTCTTTAACTCTTCTTCGTGAACTTCCGAACTCTATTTAAAAAAGTCCATTGACATGGCATTCAAAACTACATGTCTTAACAATGCAATCGGGGATGGGAAAACACTGTGCACCAACCCACAAACCCTCCCCTCACCACTAACCCCCACCCTAACCCCCAACCAAACCTACCATAAACCCTATAACCCCATTCTAAATCTTTACCCTAAAGCCACGAACATCTAGTCCAACCTAGTAGTTTTTTATTTATTTATTGGTATTAATTTGAAAGCATTATTGGTCAATAAACTATTTTTTTGCAGTAAAGGCCGCCCGTACTTTAACTTGCGGCTGTGAAGTTGCAAAAGACAGGTCGTGTGGCGGGGGGGGGGGGGGGGGGGGGGTTCAAAGGGCCTGCAGTAGCAACAACATGCGTGTAGTTCATTACTATTAATTCGCCGTAGTTTTGACCGCGTGAGGGCGGGCGTGAGCCACATTACGTAAGTAAAACAAACTGTTCTTTCCTTTTGTTGTTATTATGTCATTACGAGAAATATTTGAAAACAAAAGAAAACTACATGTACATGAAGGCAGTCAAAACAAGGTAAAACTGTAATATTGTGCTGCAAGGAAGTTATCCCTTGAAAACGCCCTTGTACACCGAAAAATACGGCCAATTGCTTTAAAATCAGACTACCTGAGCCAACCCACCGCTAACTCTAACCATTATTTACCACAAAAACATGGATTTCAAACCACGAATTCCTGTTAAAAATACACAGATGGGAGTGCCCGAAAAATTGAAAAAAAAAAAAAAAGGAAAAAAAGAAAGAAAAAAGATTTTTATGTGATGACGACGGATGTAACATCTTAGAAATAAATCGATTTCTATTGGATGAATAATCTTTTGGAACATCCTATAACAACATACGAGTTAAGCCAAACAAGACCAACATTCAAATTGACACACATCTATACATACAAGCGATGCTCAAATGTTAAAAAAAGGTTTATTGTCTATATTAAAAATATACCAATACAAGAATTGTTTAACTTCTCGCTATTTTCTTAGACACGTCAATTTTTCGTTGTTTACCAATTATTTGCTTTACAAGTTCACAAACTAACAAAAACAAAACCATATTATTTCAGCATTTGACGACAAGAAAAAGTTAATACCTCTTAGATACAAAACGGCTCAAATAGTTAAAAAGGGCAATTTTAAACATGTTATAATAAAAGTAATCAGACTAGCCCATTAATAGTTCTTTATGTGATTACCAGTGTAGCGTAAATACCAGACAGAATTTCTCATTAGTTTTATTTGAAAGGTGGGAGAGAGGAAGAAGGGGGGGGGGGGCGGGAATGTCATAAATATTTGTACAAGTTTTTTTTCTCGAATCCTTCTTAGTAGTGTCACGCCAACTTTTCCTTATACAAACTTCCACCGGCAAAAGAAAGTTATCCTTCAGCCCATCCCCGGTTCAATTAATGAAAAGGGAATGTCCCTAAAACTCCCCAGAGATTTATTTTCTTTTATCCTGGGCATGCAAGCCATAAGTTCGCTTCGAAAACCCTGGAGAGGGGCGGAGGGACTTCAAATTAAGTGTCTTCAGCTTGGAATGATTTCAATACGGGGGTGTAGATCCAAAGTTGCTGTACATCGGTGTATGGGCAAAAAACAAAATATTCTTATTCCTGATGCAAAATTTAAACATCTTTTCTAAAGATTGGAATGAATGTACCCATCCAAAAACCAATAATCAGCCATCCCTTTAAGATATGTTTCTGGAAAACTGGAGGATCGGAATGGATGTACTCTTCCAAAAACCAATGCTGCGTCATCCCTTCATGATATGTGCACACATAAGTGGTACGCTTTTCTTTGCGCATTTGCCCATTCAAATTAGTACGCTTAATAGACCTTTCCCATGAAATATGTAAATTGGACATCGCGCGTGCGCACTTACATTTTGGTTGGCAAAATTTTGGGAACAGTGCGCCCTTTCGCATGTGACTGATGGGCGCGTGACGCGTACGCGCTTTGTGCGTCTGCTTTGTGCACATTTCAATGGCGTTTGCCAACCAAATGGGTCTGTACGCATGCGTGAATGCAATTAACATATTTCATGGAAAAGGTCCATTATGCGCAAAACTTTGTGTATTCTTGCAGGACCTTAGGAGACATCTGGCATGCCCAAATATCCATTCAAAACACTGTGATATTGCTACCTGGTGTTACACTACGCAGACTAATGACGGTCCCTCGGGGGCAGTTAGTGTACCATTAATGAGCTATGAGCAAAACATGCTAAAATCGCAAATAATCTGGGCCAAAAGTACGCAACCGAGTACGCCGGTCTGAATTGCCGCTTCGACCTGATGCGGAGTACTCTGGGAGGACCTTATCTGTCTCGACGGGGTCAAAGACATTTTTTAAGCGCTCTACGCTAGAAACCGCGTTTCGCTGCAAATAAAAGCGTACCACCCACTAGACGCAGGGTTTTAACCCAACCCCCTCCCTACAATAACACACATAGTTACACAACCGACTAAACCAAGCCAACCCATTTCCTGCCAGACCATAACCCACATTATCATTCTCCACAACCTCACCCTTTGAGATCCCAACACCTAACCAACCTTACCCCTCCCAGCCCGACCTAAGACACCTTAATCCTGAGGTTGGGAGGTTGGAGTAGAAGGTGCTCGCGTTTGAGGATGGCTTAGACGTGGTTCCAAGTCTGTGATCGCGGTTCGCTAAAATGTCCGACACAGAATCATTATTGCCCGATATGACGCCCTCTTGTGGCCTGAGCATGAGAATTTACGATCACAGACTAGGGAATGTTGTTCATCGGTTTGTACACAGCAAACGGCAAACAGACCAAAACTGGACGGAGTAATGTGATGGGTCAGTAACCCCCAAAATAATAAATATTTAAAGCACTTTTACTGGTTGGAATTACAACTTGCGTGCATAAGCAACGTTTGCCAATGTGATTGGTCATCTTTTTGGCGTCACCTTTGTTATGTAAATTTCAGACACGATACATGAATACGCCATGATTGCACCAGCAGGGACAAGTCTGAGATCGTGCGTCGAGTGTGGCGATAGCTGCATGTGTGTACACGGGCAATCTGGTCAGATGATGTTGCGTGAAATAAACGTGCAATTAACCGCGATCTCGGACTTGAAATCAGGTCTAGCTATGGGATGGGCTGGTCTGGGGTCGAGGTTTTGTGGGTAAAATGAAGGAGCACGGGTTGAGGATGGGCGAGGATGAGGTTGAGGTTCTGTGGGGTTAAAAGGGGCATGGGTCAAGAATGGAAGGGAGGTATTTAAGGTTGGGTTTGAAGGTACATATATTGAGGGTAAACAGAAGGGGGTTGAGGTGCGGTGGGGTGGGTAGAGGGGACTCAGTTTGAGTAAAGAGAGGAGAGGGGTGATGAGGTGCGGTAGGGTAGGGGTAGAAGTTACTCAATTTGAGGAAGGATGAAGTAGTTTGGAGGAGCGTGGGTCGAGGATGAAGGAAGGTGGTTGGTTGAAAGGTACTTATATTGAGGGTAGAGGGTTGAGGGGAGGGAATGGGGTTGAGGTTGGGTGGAGTTGGGGTAGAGGGAACTTGGATGGAGTATAGAGAAGAGGGAGTTGAGGTACGGTGGGGATGAGGTATTGAAGGTGCTCAGCTAGGGGAGGGGTTGAGGTGGTTTGAGGTAGAGTGGACGGAATGAGTTTAAAGAGGAGGGGTTGGGTTTGGGTGGGAGGTATTCAACTTGGGGAAGGATGAAGTAGTTTGGAGAAGAAGGGCCACGGGTCGAGGATGGAGGAGGCGGTTGGGGTTGAGGTTGGGTGGTGTTTGGTAAGAGGGGTCTGGGATTGAGTACAGTGAGGAGGGAGTTGAGGTACAGTGGGGATGGGATGTGCTCAACTCGGGGGAGGGTTGAAGTCGTTTGAGGTAGAAAGCACTTGGATTGAGGATAGAGAGGAGGGGGTTAAGGGGCGTTGGAGAGGGATAGAAGGTACTCAGCTAAGGGGAAGGTACTGTGGTGCGGTCGGTTGTGGGTAGAAAGTGCTCAGCCATTGGAGGGGTTGAGATGGTTCGAGGCACAAGGGACAGTTGAGTATGGAGGGGAAGGGGTTGATAAAGGGTGGGATTGTGGGAGGAATAAGACTGAAGGGGATGCCGTTATGAAAATCATAGCAAGTTATCAACGTCATCTTCAGTTATACATTTAAGATCGAGCAGTAATTCTCACACAGAAAAGCAGACATACCAGCATCAAACACTTTAGATAGTTTATACACCAGACTAAGCATGTAGTTTTATTCAATTAGTAGCTTAATGAACAGTCAGTCGAAAGAGTTTAACCTGAAAAATACAACGACCCCCACAAAAAAGTTTTGTTGTTCGTGCCACAGATTTGAGTTCCCCTTCAGATGTTTTTGCAATTCTTTAAATCCACAAAGTTTTTTTCTTCTTCTAATTCTAAGCAAATGAACAAAAATTCCGGGTAACATTTTTTACTGAACATCCTTAAATTTCGCATACTATGTAAATAATTTTCTTTTGCGTAGGCTGTAGTTTTGTTTTTTAGTTTTAAGATTTTTACGATGTTAGACAATTTTTAAACCTTTTTTTTTTTAGTTTAAAACGATATCAGTATTGAGGGTTGAGCAAGGAACAAGCTGTCAGTGCTGAAATCACCAATAAACCTGAATAGCGCCCTCGTGGGATTCAGTGTCACGAGGGTGACAGGACCGTGGTTGGAACCATAGAGTTTATATAAGAACTAGAGGGCGTACAAACCATACGACACGGCCCGACAAGGAGCATTTTTTGTCCATTGAGAAAATGGCGTGGTCCATTACTCATCCGTGTTCACACAGCAGCCATTTTCTAAGTGGACATTCGTATGCAATTTGCCCGTAGGGATTTTCGCCCATGGTAAGTCAGTGGAGTTCCGTGCGTGGCATAGCGAGTGCACCCTCTAGTTCTATTATATAACTCTATAGTTGGAACATAGTTTTTCAACCAAATAGTCTATATCATAAATGTAGAGGCATACAGTTTCAGCAATTGTAAAGGCATGGCATCAACTTGATTATGAGCAAAAGGCTTTGAATCGTTATGTCGAGTGAGAAATTGTGCGTTTTATTTGTGTTGGCTGTTGAGCGTTGGAAACTCACAAAGACCCAGTGCTGTCGGAAATAACGTGAATTTACTGTCACGTGTACACACAGCTGTACCAGAATATAGACATGCACACAAGCTTTTGTCCATGCAAATATCTAAAGCAATATCAAGCCAATTATAGCGTAATTAATCAATAAATCACTAGTAGGTGCAACAGAATATAATAAGATGTCGTGGTCTTGGCCGGTCATGGTTCGTTGAGGCAGGAAATCTCTGCAATGATGTCGCAGCTTCAAGATTACCAAGGATCCTCTCTGCATGCCATACAAGAAAACAAACAAACAAAAGTTACTTCCGTCCGAATTTATAATTATAGACTTATGTTCCAAGAAGAATGAGACAGAGCACGAGTTGTTTGTTGAGAGCAAGATGCAAGGAATGAAGACTGAGATGAAGTGATTACAGCTGCTGGATGATGCGTCATCTAACAGCCGTAGAATCACTACGTCATCAGACAATGCAATAAATGTTTCTGAGCAATGCACTGGCTAAGGTGGTTCATTCTTTAGACATCAGATCTTAATTTCATAAAACTGTTTAGCAAAGCAGAAATAAACAGAGTGCCAGTCACAAGTAATATGAATTACATGTTGTTTTGGCTGGTAAGTTGTTTCTGCTAAGCAGTAGTTTTTGTGCTAAGCAAACTGTTGTGCTAAACAGCTAGCTTTTTAAAATTTGGCCCGGTCACATTCGGTCAGACACCATTTTTATTCAAATTGAATTTCTTTCTCGATGGATTTCGATCAAACATCTTTTCTGTCGTGTCCCCCATGTGTAAAAGTACTCCACTGTGCTGATCGTGTCTTACACACGAGTGGTCAAACTGTTATCAAGCCGCGATTTGACAACATTGGTTTAAATTGTTGAAAATCAAGATGTTAAAAATGAAGCTTAGAACAGAAACGTGATCTTTATAACATTTAGGTTAAGCCAACTAAAATAATTATTCCCTAAACTAAAATAATTTGCTACCGCCTTCCCAGAACCCCGAAGCATTACCGTTCTTGTCCATTCTTGTCCGAAGGAGGTAAGGGGATTCTTACTCTGCAGGAAATAGATCAGACAAAATAAAATGAGCATTGTAAAAAAGGGATAAAATTCTCCATTATTTAACCCCAAAAGACAGAATAAAATGTCAATTTTTTTACAAGGTATTTCCACAAACACTCTATCGAGGAAGATCGTTTTAATAGTAAAAACGATGGATTTTGATCAAACATCTTTTCTGTCGTGTCCCCCATGTGTAAAAGTACTCCACTGTGCTGATCGTGTCTTACACACGAGTGGTCAAACTGTTATCAAGCCGCGATTTGACAACATTGGTTTAAATTGTTGAAAATCAAGATATTAAAAATGAAGCTTAGAACAGAAACGTGATCTTTATAAAATTTAGGTTAAGCCAACTAAAATAATTATTCCCTAAACTAAAATAATTTGCTACCGCCTTCCCAGAACCCCGAAGCATTACCGTTTTTGTCCATTCTTGTCCAAACGAGGTAAGGCGATTCTTACTCTGCAGGAAATAGATCAGACAAAATAAAATGAGCATTGTAAAAAAGGGATAAAATTCTCCATTATTTAACCCCAAAAGACAGAATAAAATGTCAATTTTTTTACAAGGTATTTCCACAAACACTCTATCGAGGAAGATCGTTTTAATAGTAAAAACTTCCCGAGATCGTCGGCTTTAATCTGGTCTAATCTTCAGTTTTCTTATTACATTCAGTTTGTATGAAAAGAAATGTAGCTTCATCCAGCCGAATCTTTTAGTTTGAATAAAATCCCCCACATTTCCGTTACATCCAGATAAATGAGACCGATAAATTTGACGTATAATTCTTACAAGTTGGTTATTCCATGCGTGTTTGTAAGTTATGTTTACATGATGTTATGTGGCCTCCTTCTCCGTAACCTATACGGCAAAGTTCTTAATACTTCACTTCATATTATGCGATACGAATTGAGCCGAAGACAATTTGGGTATAATCAGATTTATTGTGGAGAAATCAATATTGATCTCGGTATCTGAAATCGATCGTTTATTGTACCATGTCGCGGATGTATCATGGATTAATATTCTGAAGCAATGAAATGGTATCTTACTCGATACCAATTCCTCTTTCGTCTGCGAAAGGGCGTATCTCTACTTTGCCAAGCTTTAATACGAGTTCACGTGGGCTTTTCGGTTGTTTTTCCACACTTTTGTCTTCCCTTTCTTCTGAGCTCCGAGGTTCATCTTGATTCTCTCGTTGCGGTGCACAAGAAGCAAGAACAACTAGACACAACAAAACCAAGCACAGCTTAAGAGATGCCATCTTCGTCTGATCCGAATTATCAATCTGAAAATCGAGAAAGAGCAGGATGACATCTTGAGATTGTTTCTTCAAATCACAGCAATCAAAACGAGGTTCGAAGGACAGACGGTCTGGTTCCATCCTTATAAACCCACGATCCGGCTTAATGATCATGCCCCAAACTGTCACTGTCCTGTCTTAATTAAGCTGTTTTACAATCTTTAAAATTTTTGTTTTATCATGATTTCCTTCAGTTGGTAATTAGTAGCGTTTCTCTTCAATGAAAGCGCCAGTGGTTACATGGAATAGGCCTTATTTTCCACCGCAAGAGGGCGCCCTTAGGGGTAGAATCAAACCACATAAATAGTGTTGTAAACCAGATGCAATTAGACTTCTAATAAAGCAGTTAATATACTTTTGAGGGTTCTTGTTTACAATTTTTACAATGTTATCAGTGTGTTATTTTAAAATATTTTTTTTTTACTTTCAAAATAGAATTAATGTTGCGCCCTCTGGCTGTCAAAAATACGGCCTATTAGCTAGACTGGTTCTCGGTCCCTACATCGTTCTCTTCTGTCTGTATATAGGGACCGGTAATTACTACCGATATGGCGTTTTTTGATAGGCCCTCGATTGCGCTGGCGCGGTAATGATTTTGTAGTTCTAGAGATGACGTTGGCTATGCCCGTGACGTGTGCATGTTGTTGACGTGTGACAGTATGCTCTGTCCTTCATCAGTCCCCTGATAAAGGGCAGAGCATACTGTCCGAAACGTTGAGTAAAACCAACAGCTCTTCTCAGAGCCACCACCTCTACAAAAGAGTTGTTACATGGTGTCACCGCAAGTTCCTCCTTATTGTCTCTTCACCATGCAAACCTTCAAGTCTCATTTATTTCAGTTTTATACACATGCAATCAAATTCACTCACGTTTCCCTAATTTATTCAAACTAGGGTTTCTTTTTAAGCTATCTATTACATTCATATTCGTTTTCGCACATGAAATGATTTTGTTCTTCCCATGCGGGGTTCGCTTCAGTCATTCTATTACATCGATAGGCTTCAAGACAATGTTTTCTGCCACCTATTGATATGTTGACCAGCCCCTTCCTGTAAAATTTTTGAAATGGAGTGATCTTTGCCACCTAAATAGAAATTTTAACGATCGTAAATTTGAACTGTATTTTTTGATCGATTGATTTTATTTTATACCTTCGGACTATGATATACATATAAAAAACAAAAGACAAAAAAAAAACCTTAATAATCCTGTCATCATATTGGTCAAACCCATTCAAACCTCCAACTATCCAGATAACAAAAATGAAATCAAAACACAAAAAGCATAAATATATAAAATTACGGGAAGCTTTACATTTGTAATGAAACAATTTTAAAACCAAAAACACAATTTGAGACCAGTTTCTGAAATCAATCAAATCGTCACTGACACCACGAACTAACACAAATGTATAAAAAACAATGAAAAACATAAGAATTTTTTTTTTTTTTGGTTATTGCCTGTTTGCATCATGAACATCAACTGAATGATATATCAAGGGCGAAACATGTGTAAAATGGTAGATTTTAAAGATTGTGTGAACCAGTAATTGCATATTTTGCGCTTTAATAGCACCACGAACTAACACAGATGTGATCGTTCCCATCTTGGTCACATATGCGCTCAATCCCCGCATATGTTTGTACGTACATTCTGTATATATGCGCAGAATCGAGGTTGTCAATGTGTGTGCGCGCGCGCTCGGATCAGCGCTTTTTCGATTTCACGAACTAACAAAAATGTGTGAGTGCGCGCCACAGCACAGAAGCAGCGTCTCACACACAAGAGGCAGCGTTTTTTCGATTCCACGAACTAACACACATCTCTAACATTGAATAACTTCGTAGATCATTGTGTTTTTTACCGGATGAAAACCACATCAAATAGTGTAAAAGTAAAATGTTCCTGTAAATAAGTAACAAACCAAACAAATGAACACTTTTACTGGCTGAAGCATTCTTAACTTGCGTATGAGTGTAACTTCAAATGTTCTTACGAACAGCGCGCACTGTGTGTTAGTACGTGGTGTCAGTGACGAAATAAACGAGAAAAGCTGTTAGTGATAAAATGAATGACAAACTAGAGCTATCAACCCCAAACAGAAAACTGAAAAAGGCTATTACTGATTAATAAAACAGGGCCAGAAACCTGGTTAAAATAACTTACCGAAAAACTGGACAGCACAGCAAAATTTGACAACACTGAGTTGAGAGCACAGCTAGATGTGACGACACTGAGTTCAGAGCACAGCTAGATGTGACGACACTGAGTTCAGAGCACAGCTAGATGTTTCTGGTTCAGACGTCTGTATGTCGGGAAAACCTGGAATAAACGGCTGCTTATATAGAGGAATCGCATCCAAAGTTTATTGACACTTGCTGTCAATCATCGATTTCTGACGTTTCATTGGTCAAATAGTTAATGAAGGCATGGTTTAGTCCCGTTGGTCGTTTGAAGGAAGTTCACAACACGAAACAAATAGATCTTGGCAAATCAAATATCTGAAGGGCGAACTGTATGTTTAAAGGGAACACAGTCATTCAAATCGTCTGGTTTTAAACAGAAGTAAAAGAAGAAGAAGAAGAAGAAGAAGAAGAAGAAGAAGAAGAAGAAGAAGAAGAAGAAGAAGAAAAAAAGAAAAACAAAACTCCCCTTGAAATTGCCTTTGAAATGAAATGCACTGTTTCGAAAAAAGCAGTGCAAAGTTCTTCAAATACTTCCACCCGTTCAGGTATGGCTTAATTTTGTAGTTTCTTTTCCTGCCTTTCACCTCTGTAATGAAACCAAGGAAACCTCAATAGTGACTAGCACTGTGACCCGTAGGCCTGCAGATACCTGTGAAGAGAAGATGATGAAGAAATGTCAGTTTTAGATGTGGGAAGAAAACCCCAAATAGAGAAAACCCACGCAATCAGGTAGGGACTTCAAAGCCCAATCAACAATGCAAGGCTCCAGTCCTGGAGTCGATAATTGTGCAAGTTTACTCTACAGGTGGGGCTTTCTTCCCACAAATCAAGATTTCTTCAACACGGTTTTCACAGGAATCTTCAGGCCTATGGGTAAAATTGCAAGTCACTTTTGAGGGTTCCTTGGTTTAGATATAAGAATAAGAATAATAATTATGTAATAATTCCCCGCTAAGAAAGTAGAAAAAACCCAAACCCGGAAACGCACATCAACTAGAAAATAAAAAAAATTAACAAGTAGGCACAACAAAATCCCCTGCAAAATAACCTTAATAATTACAATAAAAGTAGCAACGCCAGAAAAAACCCAGTAATCAGCATGCGTATCGTGACTGCCCAAGAGTCAATAATGTTTGTTTAAGCAACTGCATTGTCATTGGTTTTCCTGTTTTTTCATTCTTTAACTCTTCTTCGTGAACTTCCGAACTCTATTTAAAAAAGTCCATTGACATGTCATTCAAAACTACATGTCATAACAATGCAATCGGGGATGAGAAAAACACTCTGCACCAACCCAAACCCTCCCCCTCACCACTAACCCCCACCCCTAACCCCCAACCAAACCTACCATAAACCCTATAACCCCATTCTAAATCTTACCCTAAAGCCACGAACAACCTAGTCCAACCTAGTAGTTTTTTATTTATTTATTGGTATTAATTTGAAAGCATTATTGGTCAATAAACGATTTTTTTGCAGTAAAGGCCGCCCGTACTTTAACTTGCGGCTGTGAAGTTGCAAAAGACAGGTCGTGTGGCGGGGGGGGGGGGGGGGGGGGTTCAAAGGGCCTGCAGTAGCAACAACATGCGTGTAGTTCATTACTATTAATTCGCCGCAGTTTTGACCGCGTGAGGGCGGGCGTGAGCCACATTACGTAAGTAAAACAAACTGTTCTTTCCTTTTGTTGTTATTATGTCATTACGAGTAATAATTATTTGAAAACAAAAGAAAACTACATGTACATGAAGGCAGTCAAAACAAGGTAAAACTGTAATATTGTGCTGCAAGGAAGTTATCCGTTGAAAACGCCCTTGTACACCGAAAAATACGGCCAATTGCTTTAAAATCAGACTACCTGAGCCAACCCACCGCTAACTCTAACCATTATTTACCACAAAAACCATGGATTTCAGAGCACGAATTCCTGTTAAAAATACACAGATGGGAGTGCCCGAAAAATTGAAAAAAAAAAGGAAAAAAAGAAAGAAAAAAGATTTTTATGTGATGACGACGGATGTAACATCTTAGAAATAAATCGATTTCTATTGGATGAATAATCTTTTGGAACATCCTATAACAACATACGAGTTTAGCCCAACAAGACCAACATTCAAATTGACACACATCTATACATACAAGCGATGCTCAAATGTTAAAAAAAGGTTTGTTGTCTATACTAAAAATATACCAATACAAGAATTGTTTAACTTCTCGCTATTTTCTTAGACACGTCAATTTTTCGTTGTTTACCAATTATTTGCTTTACAAGTTTACAAACTAACAAAAACAAAACCATATTAGTTCAGCATTTGACGACAAGAAAAAGTTAATACCTCTTAGATATAAAACGGCTCAAATAGTTAAAAAGGGCAATTTTAAACATGTTATAATAAAAGTAACCAGACTATCCCATTAATAGTTCTTTATGTGATTACCAGCGTAGCGTAAATACCAGACAGAATTTCTCATTAGTTTTATTTGAAAGGTGGGAGAGGAAGGAGGGGGGGGGGGGGGCGGGAATGTCATAAATATTTGTACAAGTTTTTTTTCTCGAATCCTTCTTAGTGGTGTCACGCCAACTTTTCCTTATACAAACTTCCACCGGGAAAAGAAAGTTATCCTTCAGCTCATCCCCGGTTCAATTGATGAAAAGGGAATGTCCCTAAAACTCCCCAGAGATTTATTTTCTTTTATCCTGGGCATGCAAGCCATAAGTTCGCTTCGAAAACCCTGGAGAGGGGCGGAGGGACTTCAAATTAAGTGCCTTCAGCTTGGAATGATTTCAATACGGGGGTGTAGATCCAAAGTTGCTGTACATCGGTGTATGGGCAAAAAACAAAATATTCTTATTCCTGATGCAAAATTTAAACATCTTTTCTAAAGATTGGAATGAATGTACCCATCCAAAAACCAATAATCAGCCATCCCTTTAAGATATGTTTCTGGAAAACTGGAGGATCGGAATGGATGTACTCTTCCAAAAACCAATGCTGCGTCATCCCTTCATGATATGTGCACACATAAGTGGTACGCTTTTCTTTGCGCATTTGCCTATTCAAATTAGTACGCTTAATAGACCTTTCCCATGAAATTATGTAAATTGGACATCGCGCGTGCGCACTTACATTTTGGTTGGCAACATTTTGGGAACAGTGCGCCCTTTTGCATGTGACTGATGGGTGCGTGACGCGTACGCGCTTTGTGCGTCTGCTTTGTGCACATTTCAATGGCGTTTGCCAACCAACAGGGTCTGTACGCATACGTGAATGCAATTAACATATTTCATGGGAAAGGTCCATTATGCGCAAAACTTTGAGTATTCTTGCAGGACCTTAGGGGACATCTGGCATGCCCAAATATCCATTCAAAACACTGTAGGTATTGCTACCTGGTGTTACACTACGCAGACTAATTACGGTCCCTTGGGGGCAGTTAGTGTATCACTAATGAGCTATGAGCAAAACATACTAAAATCGCAAATAATCTGGACCAAAAGTACGCAACCGAGTACGCCAGTCTGAATTGCCGCTTCGACCTGATGCGGAGTACTCTGGGAGGACCTTATCTGTCTCGACGGGGTCAAAGACATTTTTTAAGCGCTCTACGCTAGAAACCGCGTTTCGCTGCAAATAAAAGCGTACCACCCACTAGACGCAGGGTTTTAACCCAACCCCCTCCCTACAATAACACACATAGTTACACAACCGACTAAACCAAGCCAACCCATTTCCTGCCAGACCATAACCCACATTATCATTCTCCACAACCTCACCCTTTGAGATCCCAACACCTAACCCGACCTAAGACACCTTAATCCTGAGGTTGGGAGGTTGGAGTAGAAGGTGCTCGCGTTTGAGGATGGCTTAGACGTGGTTCCAAGTCTGTGATCGCGGTTCGCTAAAATGTCCGACACAGAATCATTATTGCCCGATATGACGCCCTATTGTGGCCTGAGCATGAGAATTTACGATCACAGACTAGGGAATGTTGTTCATCGGTTTGTACACAGCATACGGCAATCCGTCCAAAACTGGACGGAGCAAAGTGATGGGTGAGTAACCCCAAAAATAATAAATATTTAAAGCACTTTTACTGGTTGGAATTACAACTTGCGTGCATAAGCAACGTTTGCCAATGTGATTGGTCATCTTTCTGGCGTCACCTTTGTTATGTAAATTTCAGACGCGAATACATGAATACGCCATGATTGCAACAGCGGGGACAAGTCTGAGATCGTGCGTCGAGTGTGGCGATAGCTGCATGTGTGTACACGGGCAATCTGGTCAGATGATGTTGCGTGAAATATACGTGCCAATAACCGCGATCTCGGACTTGAAATCAGGTCTAGCTATGGGATGAGCTGGTCTGGGGTCGAGGTTTTGTGGGTAGAATGAAGGAGCACGGGTTGAGGATGGGCGGGGATGAGGTTGAGGTTCTGTGGGGTTAAAAGGGGAATGGGTCAAGAATGGAAGGGAGGTATTTAAGGTTGGGTTTGAAGGTACATATATTGAGGGTATTACAGAAGGGGGTTGAGGTGCGGTGGGGTGGGTAGAGGGGACTCAGTTTGAGTAAAGAGAGGAGAGGGGTGATGAGGTGCGGTAGGGTAGGGGTAGAAGTTACTCAATTTGAGGAAGGATGAAGTAGTTTGGAGGAGCGCGGGTCGAGGATGAAGGAAGGTGGTTGGTTGAAAGGTACTTATATTGAGGGTAGAGGGTTGAGGGGAGGGAATGGGGTTGAGGTTGGGTGGAGTTGGGGTAGAGGGAACTTGGATGGAGTATAGAGAAGAGGGAGTTGAGGTACGGTGGGGATGAGGTATTGAAGGTGCTCAGCTAGGGGAGGGGTTGAGGTGGTTTGAGGTAGAGTGGACGGAATGAGTTTAAAGAGGAGGGATTGAAGTGCAGTTGGGTTTGGGTGGGAGGTATTCAACTTGGGGAAGGATGAAGTAGTTTGGAGAAGAAGGGCCACGGGTCGAGGATGGAGGGAGGCGGTTGGGGTTGAGGTTGGGTGGTGTTTGGTAAGAGGGGTCTGGGATTGAGTATAGCGAGGAGGGAGTTGAGGTGCAGTGGGGATGGGATGTGCTCAACTCGGGGGGAGGATTGAAGTCGTTTGAGGTAGAAGGCACTTGGATTGAGGATAGAGAGGAGGGGGTTAAGGGGCGTTGGAGAGGGATGGAAGGTACTCAGCTAAGGGGAAGGTACTGTGGTGCGGTCGGTTGTGGGTAGAAAGTGCTCAGCCATTGGAGGGGTTGAGATGGTTTGAGGCACAGGGGATAGTTGAGTATGGAGGGGAAGGGGTTGATAAAGGGTGGGCTTGTGGGAGGAATAAGACTGAAGGGGATGCCATTATGAAAAATATAGCAAGTTATCAACGTCATCTTCAGTTATACATTTAAGATCGAGCAGTAATTCTCACACAGAAAAGCAGACATACCAGCATCAAACACTTTAGATAGTTTATACACCAGACTAAGCATGTAGTTTTATTCAATTAGTAGCTTAATGAACAGTCAGTCGAAAGAGTTTAACCTGAAAAATACAACGACCCCCACAAATAAGTTTTGTTGTTCGTGCCACAGATTGGAGGTCCCCTTCAGATGTTTTTGCAAATCTTTAAATCCACAAAGTTTTTTTCTTCTTCTAATTCTAAGCAAATGAACAAAAATTCCGGGTAACATTTTTTACTGAACATCCTTAAATTTCGCATACTATGTTAATAATTTTTTTTTTTGCGTAGGCTGTAGTTTTGTTTTTTAGTTTTAAGATTTGTACGATGTAAGACAATTTTTATACTTTTTTGTTTTGTTTTTTGTTTAAATTTAAAACGATATCGGTATTGAGGGTTGAGCAAGGAACAAGCTGCCAGTGCTGAAATCACCAATAAACCTGAATAGCGCTCTCTTGGGATTCAGTGTCACGAGGCTGACAGAACCGTGGTTGGAACCATAGAGTTTATATAAGAACTAGAGGGCGTACAAACCATACGACACGGCCCGACAAGGAGCATTTTTTGTCCATTGAGAAAATGGCGTGGACCATTACTCATCCGTGTTCACACAGCAGCCATTTTCTAAGTGGACATTCGTATGCAATTGGCCCGTAGGGATTTTCGTCCATGGTAAGTCAGTGGAGTTCCGTGCGTGGCATAGCGAGTGCACCCTCTAGTTCTATTATATAACTCTATAGTTGGAACATAGTTTTTCAACCTTTTCGCTCGTCACAAATCATAATGAAATTCCACCAAATACCTAAATGTAGAGGCATACAGTTTCAGCTATTGTAAAGGCATGGCATCAACTTGATTATGAGCAAAAGGCTTTGAATCGTTATGTCGAGTGAAAAATTGTGCGTTTTATTTGCGTTGGCTGTTGAGCATTGGAAACTCACAAAGACCCAGTGCTGTCGGAAATAACGGGAATTTACTGTCACGTGTACACACAGCTGTACCAGAATATAGACATGCACACAAGCTTTTGTCCATGCAAATATCTAAAGCAATATCAAGCCAATTATAGCGTAATTAATCAATAAATCACTAGTAGGTGCAACAGAATATAATAAGATGTCGTGGTCTTGGCCGGTCATGGTTCGTTGAGGCAGGAAATCTCTGCAATGATGTCGCAGCTTCAAGATTACCAAGGATCCTCTCTGCATGCCATACAAGAAAACAAACAAACAAAAGTTACTTCCGTCCGAATTTATAATTATAGACTTATGTTCCAAGAAGAATGAGACAGAGCACGAGTTGTTTGTTGAGAGCAAGATGCAAGGAATGAAGACTGAGATGAAGTGATTACAGCTGCTGGATGATGCGTCATCTAACAGCCGTAGAATCACTACGTCATCAGACAATGCAATAAATGTTTCTGAGCAATGCACTGGCTAAGGTGGTTCATTCTTTAGACATCAGATCTTAATTTCATAAAACTGTTTAGCAAAGCAGAAATAAACAGAGTGCCAGTCACAAGTAATATGAATTACATGTTGTTTTGGCTGGTAAGTTGTTTCTGCTAAGCAGTAGTTTTTGTGCTAAGCAAACTGTTGTGCTAAACAGCTAGCTTTTTAAAATTTGGCCCCGGTCACATTCGGTCAGACACCATTTTTATTCAAATTGAATTTCTTTCTCGATGGATTTTGATCAAACATCTTTTCTGTCGTGTCCCCCATGTGTGAAAGTACTCCACTGTGCTGATCGTGTCTCACACACGAGTGGTCAAACTGTTATCAAGCCTCGATTTGACAACATTGGTTTAAATTGTCGAAAATCAAGATATTAAAAATGAAGCTTAGAACAGAAACGTGATCTTTATAAAATTTAGGTTAAGCCAACTAAAATAATTATTCCCTAAACTAAAATAATTTGCTACCGCCTTCCCAGAACCCCGAAGCATTACCATTCTCGTCCATTCTTGTCCAAACGAGGTAAGGGGATTTTTACTCTGCAGGAAATAGATCAGACAAAATAAAATGAGCATTGTAAAAAAGGGATAAAATTCTCCATTATCTAACCCCAAAAGACAGAATAAAATGTCAATTTTTTTACAAGGTATTTCCACAAACACTCTATCGAGGAAGATCGTTTTAATAGTAAAAACTTCCCGAGATCGTCGGCTTTAATCTGGTCTAATCTTCAGTTTTCTTATTACATTCAGTTTGTATGAAAAGAAATGTAGCTTCATCCAGCCGAATCTTTTAGTTTGAATAAAATCCCCCACATTTCCGTTACATCCAGGAAAATGAGACCGATAAATTTGACGTATAATTCTTACAAGTTGGTTATTCCATGCGTGTTTGTAAGTTATGTTTACATGATGTTATGTGGCCTCCTTCTCCGTATCCTATACGGCAAAGTTCTTAATACTTCACTTCATAATATGCGATACGAATTGAGCCGAAGACAACTTGGGTATAATCAGATTTATCGTGGAGAAATCAATATTGATCTCGATCCTTTTTTTATAGTCAAGTATTGTTTTTGATTTTAATCCTTTTCCGAGTCTTTTTAATCCAACCCTTTTAGATTGTGGTTGCAAATAATAATAGTAATAATAATAACTATATTTGAAATCGATCATTTATTGTACCATGTCGCGGACGTATCATGTATTAATATTCTGAAGCAATAAAATGGTATCTTACAGGATACCAATTCCTCTTTCGTTTGCGGAAGGGCGTATCTCTATGTCGCCAATCCTCCATACGAGTTCAGGTGGGCTTTCCGGTTCGATCGGCTTCCAATTAAATCGTGTACTAGCTGCACGCTCATTGGCACTTTGTTGTTCCGCACTTTTGTCTTCCTTTTCTTTTGAGCTCTCAACAGGTTCTTCTTGATTCTCTCGTTGCGGTTGCGGTGCGCAAGAAGCAAGAGCAACTAGACACAACAAAACCATGCACAGCTTAAGAGATGCCATCTTCGTCCGATCCGAATTGTCAATCTGAAAATCGAGAAAGAGCAGGATGACATCTTGAGATTGTTTCTTCAAATCACAGCAATCAAAACGAGGTTCGAAGGACAGACGGTCTGGTTCCATTCTTATAAACCCACTATCCGGCTTAATGATCATGCCCCAAACTGTCACTGTCCTGTCTTAATTAAGCTGTTTTACAATCTTAAAAATATTTGTTTTATTATGATTTCCTTCAGTTGGTAATTAGTAGCGTGTCTCTTCAATGAAAGCGCCAGTGGTTACATGGAATAGGCCTTATTTTCCACCGCAAGAGAGCGCCCTTAGGGGTAGAATCAAACCACATAAATGGTGTTGTAAACCAGATGCAATTAGACTTCTAATAAAGCAGTTAATATACTTTTGAGGGTTCTTGTTTACAATTTTTACAATGTTATCAGTGTGTTATTTTAAAATATTTTCGTACTTTCAAAATAGAATTAATGTTGCGCCCTCTGGCTGTCAAAAATACGGCCTATTAGCTAGACTGGGTCTCGGTCCCTACATCGTTCTCTTCTGTCTGTATATAGGGACCGGTAATTACTACCGATATGGCGTTTTTTGATAGGCCCTCGATTGCGCTGGCGCGGTAATGATTTTGTAGGTCTAGAGATGACGTTGGCTATGCCCGTGACGTGTGCATGTTGTTGACGTGTGACAGTATGCTCTGTCCTTCATCAGTCCCCTGATAAAGGGCAGAGCATACTGTCCGAAACGTTGAGTAAAACCAACAGCTCTTCTCAGAGCCACCACCTCTACAAAAGAGTTGTTACATGGTGTCACCGCAAGTTCCTCCTTATTGTCTCTCCACCATGCAAACCTTCAAGTCTCATTTATTTCAGTTTTATAAACATGCAATCAAATTCACACACGTTTCCCTAATTTATTCAAACTAGGGTTTCTTTTCAAGCTATCTATTACATTCATATTCGTTTTCGCGCTTAAAATGATTTTGTTCTTCCCATGCAGGGTTCGCTTCAGTCATTCTATTACATTGATAGGCTTCAAGACAATGTTTTCTGCCACCTATTGATATGTTGACCAGCCCCTTCCTGTGTAATTTGCGAAATGGAGTGATCTTTGCCACCTAAATAGAAATTTGAACTGTATTTTTTTATCGATTGATTTTATTTTATACCTTCGGACTATGATATACATATAAAAAACAAAAAACAAACAAAAAAAACCTTAATAAACCTGTCATCATATTGGTCGAACCCATTCAAACCTCCAACTATCCAAATAACAAAAATGAAATCAAAACACAAAAAGCATAAATATATAAAATTACGGGAAGCTTTACATTTGTAAGGAAACAATTTTAAAACCAAAAATGAACACAATTTGAGACCAGTTTCTGAAATCAATCAAATAAACGAGAAAAGCTGTTCGTGATAAAATGAATGACAAACTAGAGCTCTCATTCCCAAAACAGAAAACTGGAAAAGGCTATTACTGATTAATAAAACAGGGCCAGAAACTTGTTGAAATTGGATTATTTCTTTTGACTTTTTAATGCTGATGCAACGGATCATTTGATTTCAAATGCAGTCATGAGCCGGGTGTTAAATCGAATGAATTTTGTGTTGAAATTGACCGGTCAGACCTATGGTATAGCAAAACAGCAGACTGCAGTGAAATAGGTCCAAGTCGAGAAGACTTGATGTCTTGAAAAAAAAAGCATGAGATTTCTTTTAGCTTCCAGTCGCTTGCCCGTAAAACGGTGTGGCATGTGAAATTCGTCAAGTGACAATGAAGTAATTAATACTTCCATCTAACTACAGAATAGTAGTTATATGCTTCATTTCTTCACCCTTTTTCCATGTTTGGTTAAAATAACTTACCGAAAAACTGGACAGCACAGCAAAATTTGACAACACTGAGTTGAGAGCACAGCTAGATGTGACGACACTTAGTTGAGAGCACAGCTAGATGTGACGACACTGAGTTGGGAGCACAGGTAGATGTTTCTGGTTCAGACGTCTGTATGTCGGGAAAACCTGGAATAAACGGCTGCTTATATAGAGGAATCGCATCCGAAGTTTATTGACACTTGCTGTCAATCATCGATTTCTGACGTTTCATTGGTCAAATAGTTAATGAAGGCGTGGTTTAGTCCCGTTGGTCGTTTGAAGGAAGTTCACAACACGAAACAAATAGATCTTGGCAAATCAAATATCTGAAGGGCGAACTGTATGTTTAAAGGGAACACAGTCATTCAAATCGTCTGGTTTTTAACAGAAGTAAAAAAAAATGAAAAACAAAATTCCCCTTGAAATTGCCTTTGAATAAAATGCACTGCTTCGAAGAAAGCAGTGCAAAGTTCTTCAAATACTTCCGCCCGTTCAGGTATGGCTTTGTAGTTTCTTTACCTGCCTTTCACCTCTGTAATGAAACCAAGGAAGCCTCAAAGGTGCCTAGCACTGTGACCCGTAGGCCTGCAGATACCTGTGAAGAGAAGATGATGAAGAAATGTCAGTTTTAGATGTGGGAGGAAAACCCCAAATAGAGAAAACCCACGCAAATCAGGTAGGGACTTAAAAGCCCAATCAACAATGCAAGGCTCCAGTCCTGGAGTCGATGTGCAAGTTTACTCTACAGGTGGGGCTTTCTTCCCACAATTAAGATTTCTTCAACACGGTTTTCACAGGAATCTTCAGGCCTATGGGTAAAATTGCAAGTCACTTTTGAGGGTTCCTTGGTTTAGATATAAGAATAAGAATAATAGTTATGTAATAATTCCCCGCTAAGAAAGTAGAAAAAACCCAAACCCGGAAACGCACATCAACTAGAGAATAAAAAATTAAGCAAGCGCAACAAAATCACCTGCAAAACAACATTGCCTTAATAACATACAATAAGAGTAGCAAAGCCAGAACAAACAGTAATCAGCATGGGTATCGTGACTGTTCAAGAGTCAATAGTGTTTGTTTAAGCAACTGCATTGTCATTGGTTTTCCTGTTTTTCATTCTTTAACTCTTCTTCGTGAACTTCCGAACTCTATTTAAAAAAGTCCATTGACAGGGATCGGGGATGGGAAAAGCACTACGTATCAACCCTCACCCTCACCCTCACCACTAATCCCTTACCCCTAAACCAAACCTACCATAAACCCTAACCCCATCCTAAATCTAACCCTAAAGCCACGAACAAACTAGTCCAACCTAGTAATTTTTTTTTATCATTTAAATATGGGCATTACATGTCATTTGATAGCATTATTGGTCAATTAATAAACTTTTGTATTTTTTTTTCGCAGTGAAGGCCGCCTGTATTTTTGTCAACTTTTGGTTGTTAAAACTCGCGGCTGTGACGCTGCAAAAGACAGGTCTACTATTGGACGGGGGAGTGGGGGGGGGGGCTGAAAGGGACCGCTGTAAAAAAAACATGAGGGCTTCAAAGATTAAGCAGGTTTCATATAAATTGGTACGGTTGCATGGTTTGTGCTCAATCCATCTTTGCCAAGATGAGCTGATACGAAAAGTTAATCACCGCGTTAGCAACAACGAAGTTCATTACTAATTCACCGTAGTTTTGACCGCGTGAGGGCGGGTGTGATCCAAATTTATGGACGCAAAACAAGTAAAACAAACTGTTCTTCCCTTTCGTTGTTATTATGTCATTACAAGTAATATTATCAAAAGAAAACAAAAGAAACTACATGTAGGCCTACATAAAGGCAGTCAAAACAAGACAAAACTGTAATACTGTGATGCAAAAATTTATCCGTTGAAAACGCTCTCGTGCGGTCAGAAATGCGGCCATTTTATTGCTGTGTGCATCAAATCCGCGTGTGTGTGATGACGAAGGAAGTACCATCTTAGACATAAATCAATTTTTATTGGATGAATAATCTTTTGAAACATCCTATAACAACATACGAGTTTAGCCAAACAAGACCAACATTCAAATTGACACACATACAAGCGATGCTCAAATGTTAAAAAAAAGGTTTATTGTCTATACTAAAAATATACCAATACAAGAACTTTTTAACTTCTCGCTATTTTCTTCTACACGTCAAATTTTTGTTGTTTACCAAATATTTGTTTTACAATTTCACAAGCTAATAAAAAACATATCATTTCAGCTTTCGACGACAAGAAAAAGTTAATACATGGTATCTCTCAAATAAAAAAAACCGTCTAAAATATAGTTAAAAAGGCAATTTTAAACGTGTTATGATAAAAGTAACCAGACTATCGCATTAATAGGTCTTTATTTAATCGCCAGCGTAGCGTAAATACCAGACAGAATTTCTCATTAGTTTTGTTTTAAAGGAGGGAGAGGAAGAGGGGCGGGAGTGTCATAAATATTTGAACAAGACTTTTTTCTGGAATCTTTCTTAGTGGTGTCACGCCAACTTTTCCTTAGACAAACTTCCGCCGGGAAGAGAAAGTTATCCGTCGGGCCATCCCCGGTTCATAACATGAAAAGGGAATGTCCCTAAAACTCCCCTGAGATTTATTTGTTTTGCCCTGGGCATGCAAGCCACAAGTTCGCTTCGGAAACCCTGTGGAGAGGGCCAGAGGAACTTCAAGCTTAGTGTCTGCAGCTTGGAATGGTTTTAAATACGGGAGTGTAGATCCAAAGTTGCATACAGTTTCAACACGGGTTCAACGTTGCATCCAGTGCGTACAACTATAGCTAACCGCATGGGGTGGATTTTTATATTTTAAATCTGTGGTTTTGTTTTGTGTTTGAGGGAGACGAAATCAAACTTTTAAAGAGAGGTTTAATCAACAAGGTGACGACATTGATTATTAATGGAAGATATCGCGGTAAACTGATGGATAAAACATTGCTTTCAAGGAGATTGGGGGATGAACATTTCTATGGCATTCTTCAGGTTCTTGTTTGGGGCGTGTCTTTACACAAATAATTTCACTGGTCTTGGGCAACATTAGTGACCCAACGGACATCTAGCAAACAACATCTTACGTCATATGATAAGAAATAATGGGGTAGAGGTTGATCCTCTTGACCAGCCTCCACTCCAAAAGGTGGGGGAAAGACTACACCTTCACCATCCGTGAATTACGCCTGCTATGTCCAGGCATTGACCAGCAGCGTAGCCAGGCATTTCTTTCTGCCGGGGTTGGTTGGTTGGAGGAGGGGGATGAAACCCAGGGGGTCCTCGACTTACGGGGCCGATTTTATTGGGCACCATTAGTCTCAGTCTTATCGTTCGGAAGGTCCTGCTCCTTAGGCTGCATCTGAAACACTTGAACCGGTAAAACACAGTTGTTTCCTTTTGTACTGTCACTTTCAACTGAAGAGGAGATAAAACAAGAAGAAGAAGAATTAAACATCGCGTCTTAAATGCTGATCTTTAAAATTTTCAATAAAGTATTCTTTAAAAAGTTTGAAAGTGCAAGCTTGCATGATTTAACAGGGACAATATTCTAACATAAAAATATAACTCACATTTAATTTCAGATCGTCAATTTTCGATCACCGCGGACAAATTCTAAAATCCCCCCAAATAAAGATCTAACCCATGCTATTGTACGAGTTGCTCCCCAAAATTGTTATGCTCCTCGCATATGTTCCGTTTTCTTTCTGGTAGTACCCCCCCCCCCGTTTAGATGAAGTTGTACAGTGCAGAGGGTTCTCGACATCTCAAGCGAAAATATTGACTTACTTGAAGCTGACGATCCCCCCTTGGTGGAGTTTGTCGCTGAATCGTTCAGGTACGCGGCGTTATTTGTTCCGCCAACTTTGACCTCGACCAGGGTAGTCTCCAACGACCAGCCGTGACCATAGCTTGACAGCGGATATGCAGCCTCACCGTGCTTAGCAATATCGAGACCTTGGTGCAAGAAAGGAAAACAAACGACTTGTTATGAGGCTAAAGGTAAGGATTTGTGCATTTTCGTCTGGTAACAGCTAACTTCGTCCACCTTTCTGTAAAAATCTCACACCTCCATACTGTAATCATTTTCTTTACCTTTGGCCTCTATTTCCGGTGACACGCGCAAAATGCCAAAAATCCTCATCATTCCAAACAAAATGGCAGTCAGTGTTCCAGTCCACACCATGATGGCTAGAGCACCCAATGTATTCCAACCCAAAGCCTGAAAACAACAATCAGTAAAACATTATTTTTATTTCACCAAAACTAATATTTATATTAAAAGAATGTCCAAACTGTTTCTAAAATTGAGTTCAACTTACAGTAAACGCCTCTTGATTCCAGTTGAAAACGACGCCTTCTCCGAACCGAAGAATCGGCACCGAAAACACGCCCCACAAACCCCCTCCAAGATGAACTGCCGATATAAACACAAATAAACGAAAAGCAAACAAATAATTACGATTTTTAAAAAGAGGAAAACATGGTTTGGGATGAAGTGTGGACCGAGTGGTTCTTTTCTTTCCTTGTCTTTTCACCTTGAGCCCCTGGTTCGAATCCTACACCTGGCATGATAGAAGTCTACCTATACACATTTAAATAAAATAATTTGAGGACTCAAATCATAAAATTATTGTACTCATTGTGTAATGTCTGTTCCCATTTAAATGACATAAATGTTTGATAAAAGACAAGATTCTTTGCTAAGTTTTGAGACCCTGTGCGCAAAATGACCTTTCAACTCCTGTGATCTTTTTGCATCTCCTTACCTGCTACAGCGTCCAAAGGGTCATCGACCTTTATTTTGCACATGGCCCAGCTCCAGAAGACATAGACAACCCCTGACACGATGCCAACGATGGCGGCGCCCCATGGTGCTAATGAGTTGCAGCCGGCACAGATCGCCACCTTATGTTTCAAATAATAACAGAAATAGCCTGACGTCAATCAGAATTGAAACCCTCAATAAAGCTTCGTGAGTTTTAATATTCATGACAAAAACTGAATGTGTGAAAACCCTTTAGTGTCTATTTGAGGAGTTAGTCTGCTGCCACCTATTGACGTAACTCATCAACATTATATTTTTGTTTGACTTTTTTACGAAGCCCTACCTGTAAATTACTCAGAGAACAAGTAAGGCCCAGTCACTGCCTTGGTTTTGACAATGAACTATGATGATAAATTTGACCAATAGGTGGCAGCAGACACTCAAGTAGATGCAGCTCTTTGCCTTTTCAAGGTACGGCTTTGACCCCTTTTCTAACATAATTTTTGAATCTTCGTGCCAAAAACCACATGACTTCAAAGTTAGGCCGTGTCCGAATGAATGGCTTTGGCAGTGGCTACGGCCGGAACGCAGATGATTCCTATTCTTCAACGTTGTGGTTGCAGCCAGCGGCCATAGCCGTAGCCGAAGTCGCTTGATTCGGACACGGCCTTAATTACGGCCAAGTTGTCATGGTTCAGAGGGAGGCTTTTGCAGAACTTGTCAATTGGTGGCAGTAGACACAGAATGCGATGATCATTACGTTAGCTGTGGTTGTGGCAAATTTGGAGGCTGCAGCTGTTGCTATGTAGTGCCTACTTCGTGGATCGAGCCGTAGCCACCAACATAAGACACTGCCTACTTCAAGATTCTTACCATTCCGGTAAGTCCACCATTGAGAGTAATCAACAAACTCCACTGCCCGTTGAAACCAAGCTTTTTAATCACCATGGCAACCAGGGCACCATGGCCACCGCTGATGATGGTGTTAACGATCGACAGAGCCACGACCTCCCCGTCTCCGGGCTGCGAGATGCTCGCCTGGGAGCCGCCATTGAAAGCGAAGAAGCCGAAGATGAGAATAAAACCGCCCAGGGCTGCAAGCTATGAAAAAGATGAGGAAGTTATAGTTAGGAAACTATAACTAGTAAACTAGTAAAAATTTGCGGGTTCAACCATGTAAAAATATCTTTTGGGAGGGGTGGTGGCCCTGAAGAGAGCCGGTGTGGTCTCGACGTTATGAACGGTATACGCTGATTGTACAGAAGTTATAGTTTGTGAATAGGGACAGATTTTATATTAAGTCTGTAAGCAAACACAATATATGCAAAGCACAGAAAATGCTTAGCAGAAATGTGCTGTTGGGACTACTCTCTTAAAGCGTTTAGATAGAATTCATCACCCATTCTAATCGATTGAATAGGGACAACCTGCGGTGCGGGTCAGTTGTCCCGTTGGTCTGAGTGAATTCCAATCTAAAACTTTTTAAAGCACATGTGCAGCATTGGTCTGTGTGACAAAGACTAGTATCCAGACTTCATGTGACTCAACGTAGATATAAAATAACAAACCTGTGAAATTTTAAGCTCAATTGGTCATTGGAGTCACAAGAAAACCTCCCTTATATGGTTTTCACTGTTTTATGACGTTGGGTTTTGGTCTAAAACTCATCCCCCCAAAAAAAACAACAACAGCATTTCAGGCAAAAACGTTTCCAAGTGAAGTTTTCCATAATGAACATCTTCATACCAGGTACATTGTGTAAATCTGTGAACATTGTCTGGTTTTTGATGTTTTCAATGGTGTATTTGGCCTTTATAATAGGGTGGTACCCGGCCTTTATAATAGGGTGGTACCCGACCAGATGTGTACGTTTAGATCCATGTCAGTAGTAAGAATAAACAGTGTTACAGACTAGGCAGTTTGGCTAGCGTGCGGCCGGCCTCAATTCTCCCATGTCCTCTTCTGCTAGGTCTCTCCACACCAAACTGTTTGGACTTGGCTCAGATTGGAAAGCCTGCTCCTGTTAGAAGCACTTGTTATTTGGGCCGACCGGACAAAGTCCTTTGGAATCCTTTACTTTGGCAATTGGATATAGAGGGATTTAGGGCTGTGAGGGTAAACAAAAGTTGAAAAATGACAGTTCGTACCGGTACAGTGTGACCATGTATAGTCACGGCATGTCCGTCTTTGTCAAAACGGCCTTGACGAGGACCCACTATTGCCGCGCCGACTAGAGCGGCCATTCCTCCCACCATGTGAACCACGCCGCTCCCGGCGAAGTCCTGGAAGTAAATAAGAAAGCGATCATGAAGAAAAAGAAATCAACACAAATCATAACAGATAAATAAATAGAAATAGTAATAATAAAAATGACTAATAATCGCACCACTCTCAAGCAAACAAAAAAATACCCTACAAAGCATTGTCATTAAAGTTGAAAGACATCTCTTCTCGAAAGGGTAGGGCTACTGATGGCAGATTCTTTTACGTTAATCCGAGTGCCGCAGGTTCAAATCCCACTCCAGTCAGTTTGTTTTATTTGTTCACTCCCAAATTGAAAAAAAAAAAAAATTACCCAGTCAGTTTCCCTTGTGATTTATTGTTGAATATTTGTATTTAGAAACTTACCTGGTATGTTATGCCTTCTTCGCCAGGCCCAGCACCAAGCCACCCCTCCGCTGACCACGCCCAGTGGCTTACAATTGGATAGATGAATCCTGTGGTATAGGTAGCATAAAAACACAATTATTGACCATTTCCAACGAGTGTTTTTGTGACTTGATACTTGTTGATAATTAGTCAATCTTTTACTCTTATTTTTGTGCTTTTGACTGCCTGATAACTCTAAGAAAACAGGGGCGTGTTTTGGCGACCTCGACCAGAAACAAGTTTGAGCTTCGGTCATTGGTTTAGCGTTTTCGCGTGTTCTGAACGGCAGTGACGCAGCTGTTCCGACCAAACCGTAACCGAGTTGTTGGCTCGGTTAAGCTTGGTTTCAAGATGGCTGATTCCACAAACATACCGGTACAAAAAGTGTCGACAGAATTCTTTTAAAAATGAAAAATATTAAAGCATACCAATCCAACAATGTTACTAAAATTACAAAAAACTAAGTTCCATTACTTGAAAATAAAAAGAAGGCTGCACATTTTGAGAACATTAATTTCTAAGAAATGTACCCACGTCACAAACTGTTCCTGGTTACCGACCCGTTTTTGCGTAGCTCTCAAAAATTGTTCTGGTCTGTGAATTTGACGTCAGAAACTTGTTTCTTGTTGAGGTCGCCAAAACACGCCACAGGTGTCTTTTTTTTTTTTTTTTTTTTTTTTTTGGGGGGGGGGGGGGGGGGGGGGGGTTGGGTGTGATTGTTGATTAGTTTGTACGGTGTGTTTTACCTGTTATGACGCAGCTGTAGATGAGGTATGCGCCAAATTCAGTTCTCTCCGCCATGGCGCCGGAGACGATTGTGGTGGCAGTTGCGGCAAAGACGAAGTGAAAGAACCAGTGGGAGTACAAACTCGCAGGCATGTTCTCGAAGAAGAAGTAGCGGTGACCGAGGAAGGCGTTCCCGGGACCGAAGGCGAAGGCGTAACCCACGGCCCAGTACGCCACGGCACCCATACCTGGAAAAAAGGGGATTCGTGTTTTATAAACCTTATGCATTGACGTCATTCCAGCCGCCATCTTAGATGTCAAAAGATGATGAAACAATGGAAACTCACATATTTGTACGCGCGGCGCACAGGATTGGCCTATGAACAACCTTCTTTTGACCTCTAAGCGAGGGCGCCCTACTCAACTGACGTCGTGTGCATTAAAGGTCTAATCGAGAATCCAAAAACAAGTTCCGATTAAGATTGCTTTCGTTTCATTCCAATAGACTAGTTTTTGTGGACACACTTTTACTCCAGAACATCCTGACGCCAAAGATTCAGGATTGGGAGTCTTTCTTTGTTCGGTTTTCAATGACGGGCATGCTATTAAACTCTCCCTTCGCCATCATGATGGTGTACAACAAAAGAACCGGGGCAAATTACACACCGCGACCACCACCACATTAATAAAGGTATACTTACAGACGTCCAGTAGATTTTTGATGAGAATGTTGGTGGTATTCTTACTGCGGACAGAGCCAGCTTCCAAGAAAGCAAACCCACATTGCATAACTGTCAAGAAATCACAACAAAACTAATGAATTCATTTGTGACAAAAAAAAAAATCTTCAAGTTTGATATTAAGTTGTTGTTTACATGGACACCCATTGATCTCAAATAAGGCAAAACCACAGCGCAGAACTGTTAAATGAAATCCCTGTTAAACAAAATGAAAAA
Organism: Marthasterias glacialis; assembly: GCA_911728455.2. Classification (NCBI taxonomy): domain Eukaryota; kingdom Metazoa; phylum Echinodermata; class Asteroidea; order Forcipulatida; family Asteriidae; genus Marthasterias; species Marthasterias glacialis. The sequence continues at coordinate 1,558,675 of OU452240.1, forward strand.
ATAATAGGTGATATTTTTTTTAAACATAAAAAAAAAAAACATGAATCATTGATTTGAACGGTTTCGTCAAAAAAAAAATTAATAAGACCATCTTGTTAACAGAATTACAACTCTAAAGCTACGAATGCTCTGAAAATTGTTTTGCTGAAACCGTTATAACTATCAAAAAAATATATCTTTATAATAATTATCGAAAGTGTGTTTTGAAATGAAAACTAGCAAAGATGTTGAAGGAAACCTGCGAGAAGCACAGTTTTTTTCAAATCTCTTTTTGATTATTGGAAGATAAATTTTAAGTAATACCTGGAGAAGCTGACTGTAAACAGTTACAGTTTTCTCGATGGAATAGTTAACATAAAAACTTACAGAAAATGAGACACGCCATCACCAAAAGAAAGAATGTATCCGAGTTGACGATTAAAGAGTCCAATGACGACTTGAGATCATTCATCATAGTGTCCTCCATGGTAGGGTCAGATAAGTTCACAAAAACCTCCCCCATTCTGTCTATAATAATAATAATAATCAAAATATATATAATAATAATAATAATAATAACAATAATGAATATCAGCCAAGCGAATTTAGCGCAGAATTTATGAAGAAATTATCGATGCCTTGAACAAAACTTAACAGGGTGTACACACCCAGTTTGGGGGACTGGGTTTACAAAATGACTTGGGTACGAAGTGACCTGGGTACGAAGTGACCTGGGTACGAAGTGTTAACGAAGTGACTGGGGTACGAAGCGACTTGGGTGTGAAGTGGATACGAAATGACTTGGGTACGAAGTGACTTGGGTGAGAAATTTTGGGTACGAAGTGACCGAAATGCATCCTATTGATGAGCTTCCCCCCTTATCTAGAGAATCCCTCTTTGGGGACTGGGTTTGAGAGAGAAAAACGTTGTGGGACCTTTTTTCCATTAATTTGATAAAAGCCCCCACGACGGTGTGTGTGCCTGTCCACAGATTTGTTGCCTGTATCAAGATCACGATTGAAAAATTTCCCTTGAAATATTTTGGCTTAAAATACTATAGTTTTTGAGAAATGAGTAAAATAACTAGTTTTCATCTTGCGAGACCAAAACCTGATGTTTGAAAAAAAAAAGTGATTTTGTTCCCCCACTTCTCGTTTTTTAAACCACCAAATACAACACAGGCAAGACGTTTGTAGACAATACCACTTTTAATAACTGGATTCAAAGAAAGTACAAGTACCAGCAGTAATTTTTTTTATTAAAGAAAAGAAGTTGTCGTCCTACCTTAACTGCGACGCAAGCTCTGAAAAACAGTATAAATCCCCGACCAGCTTGGAGCAAGACGGCTCAGTAAATAACACTGTAATGAGACAGCGTCAATTTCCCGCGGCTTCGCGAAGGAAAATGTCAGCCTCCCTCTCGTCACCATGATTTGTTTTAGGATGGACAAACCAGCCCGGAAGTTCCACTTAAGATGCAGGGGTGTCTGGCCATGTTATTGTGGCGGATTAAGTAACCTTGACTGCTTGCATTGATGTTTACGTTTACAAATCGCTGAATGATTTAAGTCCATGCGATCGGCAGTAAATAATAGTTTCTGGACCCCTGTTTTCAGGATTAACCCCCCGTGTGTGAAGTGGAGCGTTCCATTACCATGAAAGGGAGGCGTGATGCAATCGTGGTTCTCTTTAAAGTTCGACAACGGCCGGGAGTCGGAGGCTCGTGGATGCATTGTACCCGTACGTGATTACCTCTCTGCGAGTCTGAGGAGGAATGATGGTTTCTTTTGTTGTTTGGAGCCAATTCCATGTCCACGGAGGGGGTTCATGTTGGCTGGTTGAGGTGGAGGTGTTTTGCGTTAGCGATTCATCATTTCACGGGATGGAATTTCCCCAATTTTGTCCGTGTTGGCTATCGCTAGCTCGTGCCTGGGTGAATATGTTATTATTTTACTAAACCAAGCGACATATTCAGTGCCCATACAGCAAGCTGTAAGGAAAATTTGTGGACCTGTCCCATTTCTAGAAGACAAGAATTTGCAGTCATGATCCACTCAAGCTGGTCCCGCTATCTAAATAAGTGACACAAAATAAATAAATAAGAAATAACTAACTAAATAAATGTAACAATAATATATCAATAAAAAATAAAGTTTGTAAGGACCATCTGTTTTGAAAACGTTCTTTTATCTTAGTCTTGTTTCTCTTTTTCCTAAACTTTACATGCCGGCAAAACTGACATTTGTAGCGTCTAAACAGTATGTAACACTTATTCCAATTAGGCCTGCCCAAATCCGATTTCGCTTATAAAGTGTCCCGTCCAACTTAAGATTCGGGTCCAAATGTTGCTGATATTCTAATCTTTAACTTTAAAGGTTTACTGAAATAAAAAGTATTAATGCTTTTATGTTACACCTTATAATTTTTATAAAACGATTCACTTGTAAAAAAAAAATCATTTTTTGCATTCCTGTGTATTTTTGCATAATTTGTTTTCTTTAAAAAATAACAGTCTTCAGGAACGCCCACAAAAATAGGTCACTGTGGCCGGATTCTCAACGTGACATCACATGCATTACAACCAAGAATGAATTTGTTAATAGAAGAACACATTATTTGTCATTCTTTTGGCAGACCCAATCCCAGAACAATTGTTTTCTGAAATAGCTCAGGAAACATTATGTAATGCATGTGATGTCACGTTGAGAATCAAACCATGTTAGCAAAGTGACCTATTTTTGTGGGCGTTCCTGAAGACTGTTGTGTTTTTTAGAGAAAACAAATTATGCGAAAAATACACAGGAATGCAAACAATCATTTCTTACATGTGAATCGTTTTATAAAAATCATAAGGTGTAACATAAAAGCATTAATACTTTATATTTCAGAAAACCTTTACTGTAGCCAGCGCCGTAACTAGGGTAAACCTTTAGGGGCACAAGGGGGGGGGTGGCCACAATTTTTCCTGGGGGGGGGGGGGCACTTTTGCCAATTAAAACTGCAGTTTCCGTTTGTATTTTTCCCACACAAGTCCCCGGCTTTCAGCGCTCTTCTGACTTGTTGAGGTAGGGCCTACAACAAAATACATTCTGCGTGTAAATAATGCAGAATAGTTTTAAAAAAGTTGACATTTCTACGGAAAAGCTCATAAAATTTATTCTGTATTATTCTGTATTTTTTAATCTCAAAAGTCCAGATATCAAATGGGGGGGGGGGGGCACCCGGGGGAGGGGCACGGACATCAGTTGGGGGCGGGCAGTGGCCCCATGCCCCCGTAGTTACGCCACTGCTTATAACTACATTCATATTTTATTTTATGCCAGAAAATTATCACATTAGGGGTGCATGGCGTTAACGTCGACATTTGCCTTCTTTCTCGTAAATCGTGTATGAATTTGTTGTAATGAAATGGAAAAAAGATAACAATATTTGTATTCCAGTACAAACTTTGTTACTATTGTTTTCGAATGAATCTTGAATTTTTATTCACATGTAGTAAACCAATGAAGTCCGTCTCAGTTCAGCACCGCGACCAAGTCTGCCAAACGATCCACACACATCGCATACACAAATCTCCAAAACACAAGCGGGCGCTATTCTTAAATCACGGACATCTCGCACCACCAAGGCCAGCAGAGCAACTGGGAGGGGCTTAATTTCTTGCCGCCGAAATTCCTCACATACCTTCGCGAAGAGTTCTATTGATATGCAAATAAGTTTCAGGCGCTGTTTTTCGAACGCTCTCCTGCACCAAGCATGATGTGCTGTGTTACTGACCGTCGAACTGTGGAGCATGGCGGACAACATGGCCGGAGTCCTTCAACTTCGCGGATTTGGACGTCACTTTTCTCACACGCCTTACGGCATTTCTCCGAACGAGAACAACCTTATTCCATTATTGCCTGAGACGGGACAATTCATAGAATTGAACCGTACCTATACCGGCGATAAAATTAACCTGAAAGTTAATGGAATTTGCCGAAGAAGTTGATGTAGTTGGTGAGAGGTTCTTGAACCGGGGAAGAGGCTGTCGAGCACGGCAGGGTCTTTGTGCTGAAGGGGACCCCAACGAGGGACACAACCCGCCAGCCACCGCCTCTGCGTTCGAGGTAAGACAAACTTCGTGTGGACAAATACCGTTTAAATAGTTCTTTGAATATGTTAAGAATAATTTAATCCGAAATTTTATAGCACATACAGCGGATTCAGTGTGTCATTTCTGGGAGAGTGTGTTGGTTTTTGTTTTTGTTTTTTTGTTTTTTAGAGAGGGGGGGGGGAGAGTGCGGTACTGAGAGCCTTCTGTCTGGGTTTCGTGCTAGAATTAGTACTCTAGTAGACTTTGCATTTAAAAAAAATGTTCTTGTTGAGGGAAGAATGCCGAGTTCCACGCCACCTTTTCTCTTTTAGATTCATGCGGGGTTGTGTCTTGAAGAATGGTCAATGGGGGTGGGGTGGGGCAGTGTATAATCATAAATTATTTGAAGTGGAGGTGGTGAAAGTAACTTTGTTGCGTTGGGGTTGGTTTATTATTATATCTGTTTAATATTTGTTTCCATGGCTGTTTTTATTTATTGATTTCTTAAATTATAATAATCTGTTGTTGTTGTTTTTTTTTTGGGGGGGAGGTGGGGGTGGAATAGAACGAGTTGATTTTTTTTTTACTTTATTCATTCAGGGCCAACTTCCTATTTATAATTTTTTAGGCGGGGGCGTCAGGGGTTGGAGATAGTTTGACGTAGAATCATAAATTACTGGAAGTTGGGGTAGTGAAAGTGATTTGTTAGTTGAGGTTAGTTTATTACTTATTTCTCTGTTTAATATTTCTATCGCAGTTTTATTTATTTATTTATTTATTTATTTATTTATTTATTTATTTATTTATTTATTTATTTATTTATTTATTTATTTATTTATTTTTTTTGGGGGGGCGGTTTGGGTCGGGGTAGAATGAGTTGAAAGTATTTTTTTAAATTGATTTTTCCAGGGCCTATTTATTATGTTTTCAGGCTTGGTGGGGGGGGGGGGGGGGAGTAGGGGTTGGATAGTTTGACCCTTCGGTACGGAACCTGCGGAAATTATTCATCTAAAGTTCCCGCAGCATGTAATTGTCTTGTGAGGTATGGATTTTAATAACCCACAATGATAACATTCAAGGTGAATCCCCGGTTTCCATACCAAGGCAATTCGAATCGGATTTTTTTTTAAATGTAGGTGAATGTTACATTGCTATCATTGATAATGATAATATAAACGCATTTCTTGTTAGTTTTTGATGTAAACTCTATTCGTAAAACCCACTTCTCTCTCAGAACTGTTTATGATTCGGTCTAAAAACATTTGACATTTGTAAGAACAATTTCCCCGTAAGCCCTTTTTTGAATTAGGTTGGAAGTGCACAAAATCATTGGCAAAAAATTATGATGTTGTCTCCAAATATATGACCACTAATTTAAAGAATTTTATGAAGATGATTCTTTTTGAAGAGAATAGAATTAAACTCTTTCAAAACTAAATGCTGCATTATACTTTAAACTCTAAGTACAACAAACCCTTCAAAATACAACTGCATGTTTGGATTGATTCTGTTGGACTGAGGACTGCATAACTAAAACTGATTATTTTTTTTTACATGGGGTCAACCTACAGCACAGTCTAAACGTTTGTTACTGAGTTACCAACGATGTTGGTTCTTGCTAGAGTAAGAAAGGATCCTAGAAATCAGGAAGCTGACGTTATCACAATTATTATAAAAAATCTAACTGAAGATTTTGATTTATATTTTGCAGGCTTTCTTTCTGAACTGTCGTTGCCCAACGTGTTGATGGAAGGCGTCTGTGGAGTGTGTGGTATTGGTTTTCTGACGATTTGGAGATCTACAAAGGTAGGACAAGATCTTGGGGACGTCGAGAAGGTACGAGAACATCTAACCCAGTTTCCTCCCACATCAGCCCCCGCCCCTTCTTGTACAGGTTCTTGTTGATGTTGTCCTTTTTAGTTTCCATGGAGACCATGATGATTCCCGGGTTTCTAGCATGTTGGTCATGGCCAGTGATGCTAAATCTTTTTTTTTTAATCAACGGACACTTTCTGGGAAATTGGAGGTGAAGGACTGAAATTGTCATGTTTACTTTAATGTTGTCATAATAGCGAATTGCGGTAAACCATGCTTAACTAATTAAAATATAATAAAGGGACTCAAACCCACGACTACCCGCCTGCTTGCCAGTGCTGACAAAAGGATTCTTTAATTTCAACTTTCTTGTCTTAGAAACATTAAATATTAATTCACATAAGGTCAATTAATCGACTAGTATTTCAGATTCAGGAACAAAAAAAATCAACTGCAGAAACAATTTACATAACAAAGTAATCAGACATCAGGAATATTAAAAGAACAATTTAGAAAGCTAAATTATCATTTGATATTTCTGATGTAAACAACCACCAATCAAATAAAGTTAAATTAAACAATTTAGTCCCAGATAATATTATTTTCGCAAACAAACTTCATCATGATGCAAGTAAGCCCCAGTTGCTACAAATCCTCACAGAAGTTTGAGGATAATATGCTCTTCTCCTTGTTTAGGTTGTAAACGTATTAAGTAGTTATATTAGGGCCCAGAACATCAGTAAAGATAAGTGGGAATTCAAACTAAACATGGCGATCAATCAGACCAAAGATTTAGGAAAAGGCTGTCTGCCTAGGTTATTTTGACCCCAAATAATTTGTAGGAAAAAACCACCTCACAAATACACACTGTGATGTGAAAAATAATAAGCAGAACCCGAATGATAGAGAATTAAGATTTGATAAAAGTTTCACAATTAGGAAGACTCTAAAGCCCTCTTGTAGGCAACACTTAGTACCTTTAAATTACGCTTATACATTTTCGAGCGCTGCGGTAAAACAATTGGCGAAAAAATGACAGTTTCCCAAGAGGAGGAATATTGCGTGCTGTCTGAAAGCAAATCACAGCGTCTCGCATCCTTTTTTCAACCTCGTCTTGACGTCGTGAGAGTGCATACTGTGTGGAAAAGGAAGCTATGGTGAAGAGGTATGTAATTAGTGGTGAGTATTTTTTAGGCCTAGAAAATAATTCAGGCCTAGAAAATAGACTAACTGCGTTGTCTTTAACAGGTTAAAGTCGTCAGGTATGTATAGTTAGGTATTACTTAGTCTTGGTTTCAAGGGTCTAATTTTGAATCTTTTCCTCGAACATGACTCTTTACAAAAAGGAACAATACACAAACTTTGAATCACTGAAAATAAAAATAGTGACCACTTGAGCCAAGACTAAGTAGTATTGTGAAGTATCTACTGATGGTGGTTCTGGTGCGTGACCTGATGTCAGATGGTCTCTGGAAGAAGTGACACTACCGGAAGTACATTGTCTGCAGTAATGGTTAAGTATATCAGGTGAAGTATTATGGGTAAGGTCAGACAAAGCTAACCTCTTTTCTCCACACCTGTTAACCCCTTTCTTCCAACAGGTTCTAATGTTTCTTTTTGTTTTCAAAATATAGAATGACAAGAAACTCATCAACTCCAGCCATGGTTGAGTATAATTATTAGGTGATGTATAAAAGGTGAAGTATAATTGGTAAGGTCGGGTAAATCTGACAGGTGACAAAGCTAACCACTTTTCTTCCAACAGCTTTTAATCATTTCTTTCTACAGGTGCTAATGTTTATTTTTGTTTTACACAGAATTACAAGAAACTCACCGACTTCAGTCTTGGTTAAGTATGATTATTAGGTGAGGTATAAAAGGTAAAGTATAATTGGTAAGGTCGGGTAAATCTGACAGGTGACAAAGCTAACCACTTTTCTTCCAACAGCTTTTAACCATTTCTTTCTATAGGTGCTAATGTTTATTTTTGTTTTACACAGAATATTAAGAAACTCATCGACTCCAGCCATGGTTAATTAAAATTGAGGTATAAAAGGTAAAGTATTTTAATGGGTAAGATCGATTAAATCTGACAGGTGACAAAGCTAACCACTTTTCTTCCAACAGCTTTTAACCTTTTCTTTCCAAGAAACTCATCTACTTCAGCTATGGTTAAGTATAATTATTAGGAGAGGTATCAAAGTTGAAGTATAATGGGTAAGGTCAGGTATAAAACGACATGTGACAAAGCTAACCACTTTTCTTCCACATCTAACTTTTATATACAGGTGCCAATTTCTTTTTGTTTTCGTACAGAATTAGAACAACTTCATAGACTTCGGCCATGGTTTTAAGTGTAATTTTTGCGTAAGGTGTCAAAAGTAAGTTCTCGGAGGTGTGATCTTCTCCACTGATGTGGTCAATTGAGACCAACGATGAGGACTTGGGTCAAAGTATCAGATTAAGGATAAGTCACGTCGCACTATAGCTTAGAACAAACTCAAGAAGTTGGTGCACTGAATTATAAAACTCTTTATCAGTAGCTACTGAAATGAGCTTTTCAGCAGATTACTTTATGACTACTAAACTTTATGAAATAACGTTTAAAGACATTACTACGTTGAGAGCTCCGAAAAATCTTGACTTATTATACATGTGCTTTGATAGTTGAGAAAATTGAAAGCATGCGTCCAAAAGTCAGAAATTAAAATCCAATCTATCCAACTTCGAAGCTATTCTGACGAATATCTTGCTCTAAAACATTCCTAAAATAGGACAAGCTCTATTTCCACTTTGACACACAATTTTTGAGATCCAGTGGGATCTTCATCATCTAGACAAAGGGTTGGCTAAAAACAAAACCCATTCAATCAGCGTTCTCAATTTTCGTTAAATCACACCCCTTTAACGTGGTTACTTTTTAAAGTGTCATTTTTTTGGTCCTTTTTTTTTTTTTTTTTTTTTTAGAGATGTTAGGATTACACCAGAATGGAGTACTGAGCTCAAGACAGACTGCAACGAGTCTAATCTGGACAAGTCTCTCCGACTTGGACAACTCGACGACATGAGCTGGATCATGAAGGCGCACCACCCAAGAAAAGGCTTTCTGATGGGACATTTCTATCGACCAGCTGATAGTGCCATCTCCTGGTGGAAATTCTACTAGGGATTTTACACAAATCGTCAAAATCCAAACTACTTAGGTTTATAGATTGTCCGAATTGCCAGCACTGTCAAGTGAATATTTATAGACAATTACTTTTCAAAATGATTTAGTACTTGTGACTTAGTATCGGTATTTTTTGTGAATTAGTACTTGTGAATATAGTACTTGAGATTGAGAACTGGTTCTTCTGAATTCCTCTGAATGGTACCTTCAAATTGGTACTCTAGAATTGGTACTCATGAATTGGTACATGTGAATAAAATACTTGTTAATTAGTATTTATTCATACATTTATCAAAAGTATTAGAACCGTCTGTGCATTTTCAACTGCATCTACAAATTCAATAGTTCAAAGATTTTAAGCTATTTCAGCGCTTTCCAGTACTAATCCATGTACTCCTGTGATAGTGATGACAATTATGGATAGCCCTTCATCAGCTTTCAAGTTTGTGAACTCTCATACAAATGAATATGCCTGGCCTTTTGATAGCCATTGTTGTTCTGAACAGTGCTAAACCTTTAAGTTGAATTGGATTTTGACGGATTTATATGTATTTAACAAATATTTAAGAACTCACTTTTTGTCAATATTGAGCGGAGATTTTATAAACTTGGTCTGGTCCTTCATTTTGAAATGAGAAGTATAATGTCATAATCAATGTGTTTGCAAAGGACTCGAAAGGATTGCTGCAGTTTACTATGGTTACTATGTGTTGAGAGCAGACAAGCTTCTAGGCTTGCGCCATTTTAAAAGGAAGCCATCAGCATCAAAACTCCTACACCCAAACCCTTTACACCAGCACTAACACTAAATCAACACTGCTTCTACTAAAACACACTACTAAAGAGACAGCCATAGCACTCGTACTAAACACAACACTTACACTAACTACCCCGCTCCACCTCTTTCATAAGTGCATAGCTAAAATACGATTAGGCACGTGACACAACGCTTGTTTGTAAATAGTGCGCACATTTTTTTGTATAATTGAAGGCCTGTTTGTCGAAGACTTTTACAAATCCTCGCATTTAAGAAAAACTGCACCAATTGTCTATTAATGAGCGCGAAACTTTGTAATCAACACATAGTAAGACTCTAGCCCCATTTATACCGAGTCTTCAATTAATGAAGATTTTGTGGAAAGTAAAACACTGGGCTTGGGTTTTCTTTCATTATCTGTTACAGTATTAGAAATGCTTAAACATTTTGATATAAAACAATCTGAAATGAGTGCACAGTTTATTAAGCAATGTTTTTGGCCACTACAATTTATTATTAATCAACGTGAACTAAATATTAGGAATAATTACGACAAAACCTTACAAAGGTGAAACAACAACACCAACATAACTTTTCATGTTATTTATTTAAAGGTAAAACATAGGATTGGTACAGCTGATGCATTTGTTGTTATGATTAAATATATACGGGAAAAAAACAAATGTGAAGTTTCTTCGTCTGAGTCAGCTTTTCAGCATGTAAACACATTGTCCTTTATTTCGATTGTTACAGCAAAAATTAAAATTCTATTTTCTCGACTTCGACAGTATTTCAGATAAAGAGATATTTCTATGGAAGATTGGTACTGGTATGAAGCTCATAATCAGTAAGCTTTCAGACTGATACCAATAACAACAAAAAATGTTAGATGAATTCCAATCCTGTATTTTACCTTAAAAGAGTGGCCTAATTTAAACTGTAAATATAAATGCGAAGTAAAACTGCTTTAAAAGATGCACATTTCAGAGAAAAATTACCACTTAAATGTAAACTACTTACATGCTTTAAGTTCAGCTGCAATCATCGCCCTGCCCTACCCCCCCCCCCCCCCCCAAATAAAAAAAGGGGGGTGGGTGGGAAAATTATTCAACTCCTAAAATCAAGAACCGTTTCAAATGTTGCAATATTTAGTCATTTTAATACAATTTTCTAATGTTTTGGCGTTGTTGATTTGCCTTACTTGGATAAGATGCACGCTATATTCAAGCGCATAGTTTTAGAAATAGTTGCAAATCAACTTTAATGTAACTCAAAATTTACTTCAAATTTTTGAGACCAACGTCATCACAATCAAGCAGTAATTTTGATAATTATGTAGTAAACCTTCATTTTGTTTGTTATGACTGTATTTACTTGTTAATAAAACAATGAATTTTTGTACACGTTAACAAGCCTGAAGTATTCTCTATTTCTACAGTGGGCCTATACCAAATATCTAATATATATTTCTTATATCAAAAAATATATCATAATTTTTTTTTTTATAGGTGAACAAAAATCTATATATAAACTTTTCATTAAATACCTTAGATTAGTTATCATAGCATAAGAGCCGTTAAAAAAGTAGCATCTTTAATCCGGAAGGATCAAGAATTGAGTACAATAGCTTTTGAGAAACTTCGGCTTCTTGTTTTGCAGTCGTTTTGAAAACGTGTACTTTTAGTATGGAGCTTTAAACATTGGAACGGAGCTAAAGCCGTGCTTTTCTAAAAGGGTCACTGAAATTAAATGGGCTGAGATTATAAAGCCAAGTCCTCGTGCATGAGGTAAGACTCTTTCACGATGCCCATTTACGGATTCCTAATACGTCAATGAAACTCTCCATCATTATTATACTATTGGGTCAATGTACTTTTTGTGAGTGCAAATCCTAGCCCATAAAGTTTTGGTCCAATTTGCAGTATTTTTGGCCGCGTGAGAGCGTGGTCAACCAAATTTACATGATGCAAAACAAGTAAAACGAACTGTTTTTCAATGTTGCTATTGTTACTATTATTTAGTTGGACATTGATAGAAGAAAACAACATATATGCAGTCTGGATAATTTACAACTGTAAATGTGATGAATGGAAATTTGACGTTGAAAGAATTATGGGAAAAAGGATCAAGTAAAGCCAGGGCTGAATTAGGAAAAAAGTAAACAGTGGTTCCAAAGAAGCAAATAAAAGAAAAAAGGCTCTTGAGAAAAAAGTAATTTCACAAATAATGAAATAAAGCACTTAAATACTCACAAAATCAGGTAGTTCAAAGAAACTTGAATTTAAGATGAAATTAGAAAACAGCACCAGTTAAAAAAAGGACTTGAATAAATAATGAAACAATTATGTAAATAAGTAAATAAGAGTAAAAATGATAGAATGGGCACAATTGTAGTAAACAGGATTCTTAAAGACTGCTTAAAAAAGTGTAACCAAGGTCTGGGGATTTATCTGTGGCAAATAAAAATTCAAGGCACTAGTTGGAGTCTATTTCTGTCTGTACAGATAAAACAATGTCTCCAATTAGAAAAACACACCATTAAATTAATACAATTACTTTACTAGTGCTTCTACAAATCTTAAAAATGAGAAAATAATAAGTAATATTTACAAAAGTTGAACGTCCTGCCTTCCTAAATAACGATTATCACATACTTCCGCATAGATAACTTACACATTAAAATAGTTTGGAATTTATCTGTTTTAAAGTTTGTAATCTCTTGTTAGTAAAGGATTAAATGGTTTTTAATGTAAAAATGATCTAATAAACAACATAAAAAATGTGGTATTCAAAATTAATTCAAAACGATAGACCTGGGGTTAAGGTTCAGATAATTATACAACTTGGAAGAGAAAACAAATTATCTGAGAACCATTTATAAACAGCCACGTCACAAGCTGGGTAACTGTTTCTGCTTAGCGGTTTTGACTATGCTTAGCAAATTATGTGCCAAACATTATGTGCATATGGTAACAAGGGTTGTATTGCACAATGTCCGCCAAAAGGGCCGCTATACATACAAATAACCATCTGCAATTACAGTTGATAATAGCCAACAAAACGTGCAGTAATACTGCAATACATGGCTGTAACTTTACTAACAGAAAAGTGATTCTACAAAGGTTAAAATTCTAGTGTATATACAGCATTGAATATAAACAAATTTGACCCAAAATGTGTGTCTAAACTGTGTGACGTTTTGACTTGACTCCAAATAATTCAATTTAATTTAAAATGTTATCATCACTTTGAATGTAATCGTTATCCTCAGAAAACACCCCTACTGTCTTCCGTAAGCCACGTTACCCCATATACTACCTACACAAACACATTCATCCATGTGAATAACTTTGATGGCATGCTTAGAAATGTAATCACTTTATCAGTCGAATTTACCGGCCCATTAATCTACAATCCCTGATTCAGAGTTTACTTAAACTTGTAATCTTCAGCTTAAAAATCTTTAATTAATAAACCATGTTTAAACCAGGTAATTCCTGGTTAATTCAACTGCACACTGAGTCTCCAAGACAAGGATGTGGTGTTTCGTCATCTTAGGAGGTGTGGTGTCTCCTCATCCTTGACATATCTTAATGGTTAATAAGTGATCAGAAATTGATTTAGATTATTTTCATCTTAGGCACCAGAGGGTGCACACCATTATTGAAGCTCTTGTGATAAAAATCAGCAGTAGAAATAAGTAATTGTAGTGAAATATGAAGAAGAAATTGTCAGCAAGAGTCTACTGATGAGGTGAACTCTTAAAGTAGATATTCTCTGGAGTATCTGGCTGCTGTTCCCAATCATTTACTTACAAACACGGCTGTCGGCCAAAAAATGTCCCTTGTCTATGCACCATGATCAAACGGCCACCAATGTCTTTCTCATGTCTAAAATGTTTTCTGGAAAAAAGGAGAACAAAGAACAGTTTTATTTAAATCTTTCCTAGAGGAAAGACTATTATCCTTTATGTTGGTTCGTCCGCCATTTTTAAATCAACCAAACTAAAGGTTGTGGAGTGAGTAAACGATTCGAAATATTCACACTGAATGTTTGATTGTTATTTTTACGCGGCAAGTTTTTACCACAATATAGTGGAGCAAAGGATAATATTACGTCATTATGATTTTTGCCCAGTGCTATACTCTCAAGAACATGAATTTGCTTAGCATTTAAACATTGCTTAGCGAAAAAGGTTACCAGTCAAAATATCGTGAAGGGTACATTTCTTGTGACTGATACCCCGCTTATTGTATCAGCTTGCTAAATATTAAACGAGTTGCATCTTTTTCCTGCTTAACAGCTGTGGTTCTGCGGCTCGGCTATGGCTGATGGCTGATAATCGCAGCAGCAACACGAATGTAAAAAAATGATCTAGCCGTAGCCATATCAGAATTCATTAACTTTCTTATCAAGACGAACAGTACACATTATTATGAAAGACTTACTTTTTTTGAGAGGGTTTTGTTTTTTCCTCCTTGATTCTGCGTCCGATCGTCGTTCCCTGCGGTCCAGTTTCGGACGTTCAACAACTTCGTCTTGGGAGTCACCCATTTCTATATCTGGAACAAAAGCTGGATTTTTGGAGAAAATAGTTTAGTTTAATGGTACTGACGATTTACGAGTCAAGGAGATCATCAAACTTTGTGAATAGTGAATTAAAACTCCAGTCAAAAGAACAAGGTCGATCCATTTCTGGGTCAGTTTGTCACTGCATCTGTTTCAATGTGACCCTAACTTGGTTATAATCTGGGCTTTTGACATGAATTCCAGGTCACAGTGACACGGACTCTGGGTCAAACTGACACAGAAATAGATCAGGTCCCCTGGGGTCCGGAATCCGGGTAAATTCTGACTCGGGAGTTTTTAGAGTGTAAAAAAATTCAACCCCCCACCCAACTCGGGCCATGCAGAAAAAAGTGACAAAAATTTAAGTCAGTGAAATTTAGAGTTTTTAATCCATAGATTCTCATTTCAAGTAGATAGAGTTGTTACAGATAAGGTTGTTAAATTGAACTGATACCAACCCTTTTGATTTTCTCCCGCAATTGCTTCATCCACCTCCATGGAGGGCGTTTTGTGTCGTACATTGCTGACGTCATGGTACGGTGGATCGCTGACGTCACGATACACGTCATCCCCCATCTCATTACTACTTTCGCTTTTTACAGAAGCCATGTCGTCATCGTCGCTTGGTAAGCGATTGCTTCCATTTGAGTCTAAACCAGTGGAAGTTGGGCCACGGTGGTTTGACTGGGGAGGGAGAACCGGCTGTGGGTTGCGAAAGTGATTGGGCGAGTCATCAAGACCTCGACTGATGGTGTTAGAACCCGGGGATGTAAACAATGGGGGACTGTGCTGCATTATGGTGTCATTTGGAGGAACGTTAGGTACGGAAACAGAGAATGGGTCCACTTCTTTCTCCCATTGGTTGTCAGGAGCAGATCCTTGAGAACTAAAGCTCTGAAAAGGATGAAGAGAAGATGACGGCTGTTTCGTGATCGGATCAACTTGTTGCACTGGTGTGCTGTTACACTGATCAGGTTGTTGAGATGGATCTTCTCTATGTGGACCCTGAACATCGTCAGAGTGTTGATTATCAACAGGTTCGGTGACTTGTTGACCAGTAGATTGACCTGTGGATCTTTCTTCAGCAGCTGACTGATCCTTTAAATCATCTGGTTGAGTAGTAAAATGTAAATAAAGGCTAGGGATGCTGATTTAGCCAGAATGTGAGTTTAAAATCAAACATAAAATACAAATTTCAGTAATTAACCACTTGTATTATAACTATTTGTCAACCTATATGCTCGTGCTGTTACACTGTATTACCATAGTTAAAACTTAATTTCAATATCTGTAAACCTGTTGCTGTAAAACTGCTTCCCGGTTAGCAACATTTTTTTGCTTAATCAAGCAGAAATGTGTTTAGGGACACGTTAATTGCAAAACTTCAAAATGTTCAAAATCCACTGTGCGGGATACACAGTGGATTTGCACTGTTACGTCACTCTTATTACATGCTTAGCTCTTTTCTTTTGTGGGTTATCGTGATCAACAACGGTTATGAAGTGTAATGTTTGCTATTAAGGGCAACCAAGTGAGTCGAAAACGTCTGCACACAGGCTTTCTGGTCATACTTTTAAGTTGATTGACGGTAAGCATATTTCTCTGCTTACTGTAGCAGAAAATATGTCTAAGCGAAAGTGTATAGTCGCCAACGACCAAGACTAGATTCGATAGTTGGTGCGCGCGTTCACAATGAACTTGCGTTCTTGAGGCACTCATCTGCTTACATAAACCGCCATCAAGTTAGCGTGGCCGTTTACTTTGCTTATGGTTTGCAGCTTGAAGTACAAACTCTGCTAAGAGCCAGTCTGCTTACATGCTTTATGAAATTGGCCCTTTAACCTACCCCCCTGCACGGTAGCATGCAAGGGGGACCGACTCTTGTCGCAGTACTTGCTTACCTCGTCCAAAATCTCCCGGCTCCGTTCCTTCATCAGGCTTATTGTCAATACTTCTTTCCAATGGTTGCTTAGAATTTCTCGCAGCCTGTTCGTCCACTCCTTTTAGTTTTGAAGATTCTTTGTCCCTTTTGTTTGAATTTGATGGTTTCTTTTTATTCTTTATTTTGATGTTTGTCGATACAAACTTTCCGTCAGTTTGTCCATGTTTCGGGAAGCTCTTCCCTAAACCAGCTGGAGATTGTTCAGGAGCATTGCTCTGCTGATTAGCGTCTTGCAATACTCCATTCTGGATCTCCGAAGCTTTGTCATCCGAGGCTGTGCTAGTGTTTATTTGAGACGTTTCTCCAATTATAGATGGATCTGGAAAAATTTGGATTTTTGTGAATTTAAAATAATCATTAAAGCATCACCCAAACATGCTCACACGTGATTATTTGAATCTTCACTTATAGTTAACATACCTGATGGGCCAGCTTCTGATATCTCTGGAGGATTCTCCAGTTGAGGGTTCACCTCATCTTGTGCAGGATGAGGGTCAGAATTAGCCTCATCCGAAATCTGCTGTTGAAGATGTACCTCATTTATACCTTGCTGCGACTCTAATTTTTGTGGAGGCCCACGAGGAGGCTCACTGAAGGACATCTGTTGAGGATCACTCTCTTGTGGGCTTCGTTCATCATGCCTCAGGTGAGGTTCCGAAGTATCACGAGGGTCACATGCCTCAAAAAGGTCGGAAGTCTCTTGAGGGCTTCGTTCATCATGCGTCAGGTTAAGGTCCAAAGTCTCATGAGGGTCACTTGCCTCAAAAAGGCTAGAAGCCTCTTGAGTGACAGAAGCCACATCAACCTCTGGTACTCCTTCAAGTGTTGAATCTGTCTCCTTCGACAGCAGTGGACTACGTGAGTTCTCGCGCAAGCGAACGTCACGTTGGCCGGCTGTATCTAGAATGTTATATAAAGGAAACTATTTTATGGTGGAAACCTTGCATACTAATTATATGTTGTAAGAGGAACTATAAAGGTGAGACAAGAATCGACGTTTCGAAAAGTGTGTTCTGTTGTCTTCAGTTTCAAAGCAGTTTTGAGGGAAACACAAGTTTAAAAAGCAAACAAATAATGAATAGAGCTCACAAACATTTTACAATAATATATCCTCACCTGTTTCCATCCAAACGCTTTGATAGCCAGTTCCACCTTTTCTGGTTTTCTTCTGCTTGGGTTTTGTGTGATTTCGCTTGGGTGTTTTTTCTTCGACATATTGATGAATGTGAACTACGATATTGTGGGCTTGCATTAACCACTTGCGGGGAGAGAAACTATTAGAACTCGACGGGTGGATCTCAACATGTTCTGTGAAAAAAGTTTACGTAAATAATCTCAATTTGCAAGATCACTGATTACAGAGTTTATACAAATGCCAGTTCCACCTCCAGAGAAGAATTTCTTTCGGATATGCACGTACCGTCAAAGTTAAGATGTTAGCTATTAAGGAACCTGAACAGAATGTTGGTTAATTTCACACAATAAATCTCGCTTGTACCATTTTAGGTGACGTGCGTGCCATTGAAAACCAGAGGAATAGAATGAACGCAGTCTTTCTAAAGGAAATGAGGTACCATCCCTGAATGATATGTTTCTTTAAAACTTGCGGATTGGAATGAATGTACTCTTCCAAAAACCAAAACCATCTCTTCGTGATTTGTTTCTTTAAAACTTGCGGATTGGAATGAATGTACTCTTCCTAAAACCAAAACCATCTCTTCGTGATTTGTTTCTTTAAAACTTGCGGATTGGAATGAATGTACTCTTCCTAAAACCAAAACCATCTCTTCGTGATTTGTTTCTTTAAAACTTGAGGATTGGAATGAATGTACTCTTCCAAAAACCAAAACCATCTCTTCGTGATTTGTTTCTTTAAAACTTGAGGATTGGAATGAATGTATTCTTCCAAAAACCAAAACCATCTCTTCGTGATTTGTTTCTTAACAATTAGATGATTGGAATGAATGTATTCTTCCTAAAACCAAAACCATCTCTTCGTGATTTGTTTCTTTAAAACTAGAGGATTGGAATGAATGTACTCTTCCTAAAACCAAAACCATCTCTTCGTGATTTGTTTCTTAACAACTAGAGGATTGGAATGAATGTACTCTTCCAAAAACCAAAACCATCTCTTCGTGATTTGTTTCTTTAAAACTAGATGATTGGAATGAATGTACTCTTCCTAAAACCAAAACCATCTCTTCGTGATTTGTTTCTTAACAACTAGAGGATTGGAATGAATGTACTCTTCCTAAAACCAAAACCATCTCTTCGTGATTTGTTTCTTAACAACTAGAGGATTGGAATGAATGTACTCTTCCAAAAACCAAAGATGTATCATTCATTTATGATATTGTTGAAAACTAGAGGATTGGAATGATTGTACTCATCAAAAAACCAATGATGTACTCTCGCTTTATGATATGTTTCTTGAAAACTAGAGGATTGGAATGATTGTACTCATCAAAAAACCAATGATGTACTATCCCTTTATGATATGTTTCTTGAAAACTAGAGGATTGGAATGAATGTACTCTTACAAAAACCAATGATGTACCATCCCTTTATGATATGTTTCTTGAAAACTAGAGGATTGGAATGATTGTACTCTTACAAAAACCAATGATGTACTATCCCTTTATGATATGTTTCTTGAAAACTAGAGGATTGGAATGATTGTACTCATCAAAAAACCAATGATGTACTATCCCTTTATGATATGTTTCTTGAAAACTAGAGGATTGGAATGAATGTACTCTTACAAAAACCAATGATGTACCATCCCTTTATGATATGTTTCTTGAAAACTAGAGGATTGGAATGAATGTACTCTTACAAAAACCAATGATGTACTATCCCTTTATGATATGTTTCTTGAAAACTAGAGGATTGGAATGAATGTACTCTTACAAAAACCAATGATGTACCATCCCTTTATGATATTTTTCTTGAAAACTAGAGGATTGGAATGAATGTACTCTTACAAAAACCAATGACGTACCATCCCTTTATGATATGTTTCTTGAAAACTTGAGGATTGGAATGAAAGTACTCTTCCAAAAACCAATGATGTACCATCCCTTTATGATATGTTTCTTGAAAACTTGAGGATTGGAATGAATGTACTCTTCCAAAAACCAAAGATGTATCATTCCTTTATGATATTGTTGAAAACTAGAGGATTGGAATGAATGTACTCATCAAAAAACCAATGATGTACTATCGCTTTATGATATTGTTGAAAACTAGAGGATTGGAATGATTGTACTCATCAAAAAACCAATGATGTACTATCGCTTTATGATATTGTTGAAAACTAGAGGATTGGAATGAATGTACTCATCCAAAACCATTGATGTACTATCCCTTTATGATATGTTTCTTGTAAACTAGAGGATCGGAATGAATGTACTCTTACAAAAACCAATGATGTACCATCCCTTTATGATGTGTTTCTTGTGAACTAGAGGATTGGAATGAATGTACTCTTTCAGAAACCAATGATGTACCATCCCTTTATGATGTGTTTCTTGTGAACTAGAGGATTGGAATGAATGTACTCTTACAAAAAACCAATGATGTACCATCCCTTTATGATACGTTTCTTGTAAACTAGAGGATTGGAATGAATGTACTCTTCCTAAAACCAATGATATATCATTCCTTTATGATATTTTGTTGAAAACTAGAGGATTGGAATGAATGTACTCTTCCAACAACTAATTACGTACCATCATTTTATGATTTGTTTCTTGAAAACTAGACGATTGGAATGAATGTACTCTTCCAATAATCACTGAACGTGGATGTAATATCTCTTTACGATGTGTTTTGAAATAGAAAATAGTGAAAACCACATTATTTGTTTTCACTGTTTGCAAACATTGGGTTTATCAAAACTAATTGTTTAACTCATTGCTCAAAAATTATATCATTTTAACTAGAAATTAAATTCATTGGAAGTTTTACACATAACCATCTTTATACAATGTAAAATTAAGTTATGTGTTAACATTTATTTCTTCAATCTTACCAATTTTGAGCACAATAATAATCACATAATCCAAATCAACCGCAGTTTTGGTTTTGGAAACATGAATTTTACTTGTGAATATGGAGTATAGACAAACTTTAGCTGTCCTTTTTAAAATTATTACTTTGGCTCATTAAAATCACGTACTTACCCGACTCATCAACTGGTTTAGTTTCTTCAGATTGTGATATTTTGGGCATTAAGGTTTTGCTTTCATCTGTAACGGAAGTGGGACAAAACAAAGAGCAGTTTGTTTATGAATATCATTTTTATAACCCAATTACATACATAGACAATGGAATTCGAGTATTTTGATGCCTCCAACTTAAAGTATTGCATTTTAAATTTCAAAAGCCAATCATGGAACGAGATGATTTAAAAAGAGATGATTTATTAAAATACAAAAGTTAACTAAAGTTTGTTTTTGATTCCTGGTTTTTCTAGCAAACCAACTTAAATAAGAAAGGATCAAGTTGCACATGTCCATTACCAAATGATTGTTGTTTTCCCGCATGTTCCTTGCTATCCACTTCCACAACACAATCATCATCTAGTACAAATAAAATTGAGACAAATCAATTAACAACATGAACAGGTGAGCTTGTCCCCCCAAATGTTTTTGTTTAACTTACACTTCTTTTTATATCCATGCTCTCGAAAACGGTAGGGTTCGGGTTTGTTTTCCTCCTTGCTATTTTACAGTTACATAGCCCTTGACTTAAAGAGAAAAAAATGTGTCACCTCTAAGAGAATGGTTGAAAATTTTATTTATTCATTCAACCTTAAAATGATATTACACAGCCACAATCTTCAAACCTACACTGTGTATTTAGTTTTGTGGAAATGCAGGCGATTTGTGAATTGCCGTCTTTTGTATTAAAGGCAAAGTATACATTTGGTTTTTGGAACCGTACATTTGCCTTAATACTTATATAATTGTAGATATATACCATAAAACTAACCTGTGAAAATTTCATTTCAAAATGCGGCAGCGTTTTTGAGATATCACCAAAAATCTGGAGCGGTTGTGTTCACGCAGAAGAAGTATCCGTCATTGGAATACACATTCTGAGAAGCGTTACGGCCATAACGCTTCTCAGATTCAATTTTTGGGGGGATAAAAAGTGATATATTTTTCCATAACTGCAGTGCTTCGAAGTGAAACGTTTATCAAAATGCATTATACTATCCAAAGCTGCTGTACTTCTTACCAAGTAAGTTTTTATTGCTATAAATTTTCAGAGTCATTACCAAACGTATACAGACCCTTTAAACATCCCTTTCACCTTGCGGCTTTTTGCTTAAAGGTACTCTCCAACCTCCCATATCCTCCTCTCTTATGTCACTTCACACCGACTTGTTTGGACTTGAATAAGATTGGAATGCCTGGCCTAGTTATAAGCAATTGGGTCCTTCTGAGTGCTTCATTTCAGCAAGCGGAAGGATTTGGGAGGGTTAGGGTTTAAGCCTAAAAATTCTGTATTTTGGTAATTTATCCAACGTGATGATTCTTTCTTCAGTTCGTATTATTTGGGTTTTACTGTAATCTGTGACGGGAAGAAGGACATAAGTGAAACAAATTACTTCATAACCAACTTGGTAGTTTGAGTAAGTAAATTTATATATCCCAAAGACAAACTCCATTGGATATTTTTAAACGCATAGGCTAGGTGGCAGCAGGCAAGCTAGAAATGTCACATGAATTTGCGCATGATCAACAACTGTATTTATTGCACTTTACCCTATATGTCTGCTGTCTGTATAGGTGAACCTACTTACAGATCTAAACCAGAATAATTTTCGGTTGTATACAAGAAAACAATCAAAATAAGTAAACACACTTGGATAACAAAAGAAGCATATTTTTTACCACATGATTGCTGTTTTGCCACATGTTCCTTGGTGTGAACTTCCACATCACAATCATCAACTAGCACAAAGAAAAATTAAGAAACATAAATTAACAACCTGAACAGGTGAGCTTGTCCCAACACAAAGTCGATTTAGAACAGTAGGTGAATTTGTCTCGTCATTGTTTCCAAGGTTAACCGCGCACTTCTTTGTATTATATAGTTACACTTAAGAGTCAGCGAACGCCCGACCACGATTTCAAATGAAATGTGGGACAAGGATTCCAGCTTTTACTGAAGTTTGCTAAGCAAAAGTGACGTCATGCACCTGGGCCAGCCCCAAGTGACCTTCTCTAAAAGCAGGTTACTTGGGGCTGACCCAGGTAAGCCACGACAATGACAATATTCCAACACATTTGGGTCAGACCAGGGTCGACCCAGGGAAGCTAATCGAATGCACCCATAACCAGACTGCGAGGCTTTCGGTCTAGTTCCATCTTCGTCATATTCACTTTAAGTGATAAATACAAATGTCACATCAAAACAGCACCCAACTAATTTGCCCATCAAGCCTCGGTTTGATCCCATAGCTTCATATGTGAACTGAAGGATAACAACGAAATAAATCGAATATGGTACCTCGGCATCCTATGTCATCAGACTCTTTCTCATTAGCTTCGACGTTTGCAGAATTGGCGTACTTTTTAAGATGGTAAAATTTCCTCTTATAAAAAACTAAACGGCAGGTTGAAAAGAGAAACGTCGAGACGACTACGAGGATCACAATGATCACAATGATCACAATGATCACATTGGTCCATGTGGCACCTGTAAGGTAACAGTTAGACTAATATTAAACACACATAAAAAATAATGACGATAACAAAACTGAGGTTTATTTTGTTAAGTATTTTCCAGTTAGAAACTTTGTTGAGGATCGTTTAATCTGAAACGTGAAGGCAGGACGGCTTCCCTAATATTTGTACCTGATTTGACCTGGACCTCGGCACCAAAATGTTGGGCTGGGATGGCTACTCCGGTCGCGTTGCAAACAAACTTTGGCTGACAGTCCGCATAGAAGCTCCCTGCTTTGACGGTGAGCTGCTGGTACTGGTCGTACGTCTTGGTAACATCATCAAAACTCTCGGTAGACGTCTCCTGAAAGTTGACGTCACACTTAGAGACGACTTTCCAATCCAGGGTTACTTTGGGGTAGACTTTGAGTACGCTGCAGATGAGTTGAAGATCTTTATCGGGGTCAAAGTCCACTTGATACCCAATCCCGGGCAAGGGTTCACAACCTGATATAGTCGGCTTGTCTTGATTTGCGACAACTAGCAAGGACAAAGGAAATATTTTTTATTTCATTTTATTCTTAGATAGGCGAACCTTTTTATTCTAATGAACCTGTATTGTAAGTATTCGTGTAGAACTAACACTTTAGAATACTTTAGGCATTACCAATATCGCTAACTTTCTGTGACACCAAATATATTTTAGAAAACACCAGAAATCTATCGAGATTTCTTCTGACTTTTATTGTTAGTAAACTAAAACGGAGTCAAAGCTTAATACGATCGCATTTTACTCCTTTCCTAAAGTCGTCATCAGTATCACCCTGTGTGAAGCTAAAAAGCACCACACAAAAATGTGTTAAGAAGTTGCAGTATAAAATACAGTCTCTTCTGCCCTGTTGTACATTCTACACATAGGAGAGACGTTCGTTTTCTCTATCCTCGCCTTCATTACAATTGTCCTTAGGGACGACTCTTGCGCCGCAGTAATCAGTCCCTCGGTTCCCTTCTTCACTTCTCCGCTATTTAACCAATTCCAGGATTTGCAACTCGCCACTTCTTCTGAACATCTCAGCAACCGGTCATGGAGTGGCCTGTTTTTTCCAATCTTGGTGTCTTTCCTCTTTTGTTCTCCTTCGGCCCAGCTTTGTCTGCCTTCGTGTACTTTTGTGCCATTTTCAGCAAGTTATTATCATTATTATTTCACAATATCACAGCATACATAAGAAAGATCCCATTTTCCTCTATGCCGAGCAACTCTTTGAGTCGGGCTATACGTCTCGTAGCCTTAGATCTCAAGGAGCTTTCGCAGGATCATAGCTATTCCACAAAGTTTTAATAATATTTAAAAAGTAATAATTATAACAACAACGAGTATTATTATTGTTATCGTCTCATTTCAAACTTATCGCATGCATGATCGGGCCCTTTGGAATCAATGGCTACGGTATCGGCTCCATGAGCCAAAGCTTCGTCGGCAAAATCAAAATGTGAGCTTTAGGTGTGGGTCTTCAACAAACGAAAATGGAGCCCACAGTAGCGCCAAAAACAGTGCCCAAACCACGCTTTGGCTTGGGCTCAGGCTTCGTCATTTATTAGAAAACGAGGGATTTCCTTACGGGGCTTTAAACAAGCAGACGGAGCCCAAGCCGGAGCCCAAGCCAGAGCCGGGGTTTCGAAAACGGCCTAACATTCATACCTACTCCAGTGACGTCAACGTATCCTACCGCCATGCCGTTCAGGAAACGATGACACCAAAATCGACTTTGAGGGCGCTGTAGTGAAAGTATCTTTAAGTCTCCGCCATTTACGATCTGGTAGTTATCTTTAAATTTATCAAGTACCAAGGTGTCTTTGTTGGAGTATTTGGCACCGATTATCTCAGTATCGACTCCTTCCCCTCTATCCAAAGACCAGTAGGTCCCTTCGGAATCTGTAGTTGAATGAGGACATTTGATTCGACCGCCACTCTGTCGGTTGATATTCTGTGACTCATTTTTTGAACTCATGGAAACAACGTTCGCTGGAAATGTAGAATCTAAAAAGATGGAGGATTGAAAGACAAAAACGGGAAACGGATAACGTGCATATTGAAAGAGATTTTAACCCTATCAGGACCGGGGGGGGCACAATGTGCCCCCCCCTACCAATTTTTTTACCGTAACTTTTTAACGCTTAGTCCGATCACCGCGAAATTTTCTGACTTTTCCTAAAATATATCTAGGATCATATTGGCAAAAAAAAATTGATACCGAGGGTTAGCTGTTGCCATGGCAACCATTTGTTTGACCTTGGGTCACACGATTTTACTGTTTTTTAGTGTTTGGACATAATTTCCACTTATTTTATGTTTTTTTGCCAGAAAAGTGATAGTGGTGAGTCACGTGATAGTCTGAAATGGTTTCGGGAATTCAAAATGGCCGCCATTTTTGGCGGCCATCTTGGATTTTGTGTTATCAGCCTGTAATTAGGGGGTCAAATTATATCAAGTTTTTTAACAATGGAACATTTTCAACCTGCTAATTTATTACTTTTCAGACCCCAAAAATGTTCAGATTTGTCAATCATGCCTTATTATTTCTCCCTGGGCCCTTGGCGGCGGCCATTTTGATTGTTAAGTGAAAAAAACGCAAAAAAACATTTTTTTCCCGAAAATGGGATAAATTAATGAATTATTATTCCCCCTAAAGTGACTAAATTAGGTTCAAATTATATTTATCTTGTTAAAATGTACAAGTTTGCCAAGTTTCAAAACATTCGGACAAAAAATACAGAAGTTATGGCAAAAACACGATTTTTGACCAAAAATGGGCAAAAATCAGTCAAAACGCCCTCTAGTGACGGTTTTTTGAAATTTTGTGACGTCATCATGTAGAACTCGGTGAAATGAACATTTGTGGCAAGTTTCATCAAAATCGGTCGAACACTTTGGAAAATACGGAGGGGGGGCACTATGTGCCCCCCCCGGTCCCCGTACAACCAAAAAAAGCCCGGTCCTGATAGGGTTAATTTAGTCGAAACATTTTTCTATACTGCAGTTAGCTGTCACACATGACATTTTTAAACAAAATTACTCCTTCAGTTTTTCGCCTACACACCTAAACTTTTTATAGTTCTCCCCTCAGACAGGTCCAATTGACATGGTGCATGCCAAGTTAGTCACTGTTAACTCCGTGACCCAAACATTCCAGACATAATATACTGACCCAATAAGCCCTGCCCACTGAAGAAGCGCGCCCAATGCACTAAAGGTAGGTCTCCGCTACGTCGCACGTTTTGAATTAAACTTTTGATTTAAGTTCGACACTGTGTTCTGCCGTGCTACACGGTACGGTAGTCTCACGACGTGGTGACAAACGTCGCGCTCTTGCCGTGTCGAATCGAGTTGATTTCTCGGTCGGGCGAGGAAATAGTATTCCAAAGACCCCCAAATCTTAACACTACTTGCTTATTTCGATTGATGTGATGTAAATAGACACGCTGGACGTGCACAGAATCACCCATGTTTTCGTTTAAACGGTGCCTAAAAAACGTCCTTAAATAATCCTATGCGGGAAGTTGTCTGACTTGTTAGGATTTGCATAAACCGTTTCACGGATACTGCCATCTTGAAATTTATGAATGGAATTTGGCTATCACACGTGACCTCTCAGGGGGCATTTCAATACGTGTTTGCCCCCCTGAGAGGTCACGTGTGAGTGCCAAATTCATTCATAAATTTCAAGATGGCGGTCTGCGTGCAACGGCTTATGGCCAAGCAACAATTTGACATATCATTGGAACAGTCTGAATCCAATCTTTTAAAAGTCTATATAATAATGTGGATGTTGAGTTCCCATCCTGGAGTATTTGGATGGATTTGGTGTACCCCCAAACCACCCACTCTTAGCATGAGCCCAGGCAAACCGATCTTAATATCAATGTCCAAACATTTGGGTGTAGAGTTACCATAAAGTGGATACTTTTTATGGATGAGGGGGTGGATTTCACAAAACTAGTCATAACTTAGGACTAGTCCTATACGTTTGACAAGATAATCGTCCTAACTCGAAATAAGCCCAGACCTAGCTCTTTGAGAAATCCATCCCTGACGCTCTACCCCCAAAGCACCAATTCCTAGCAAGAGGCCAGGCAAACCAATCTTATCTGAGTCCAAACATTTCGATGAATTGAGTTTCCACAGAGAGTAGTATTTCGATTATGGTACTGTACCCCGAAACCACCCAATCTTATTTAGCACGAGGCCAGGCATGACAATCAAACATTCAGATGAATTGAGTCACCGTTGAGTGGAATATTTTGTGTACTGGAGGTGTCTAGCCAAAGACAAATTGGTGGTTAAGGTTTAAAAAGAAAAAAGGAGAAAAACAATTGTAGGGGTACAGTGACAAGTGTTTATTTTGGCGGTAGAAAACACCAAAAAGCAAAATTAAACTAAAATTTGAATCCTACCTAGGATCTTGACAGTGACCTTGCCTTGCCTTTCTCTCTTCGTAGCCGTAGGTACGACTCGGCAATCGTAAACCCCCCAGTCTTCCTCAGTGACGTTGTGAATAATTAGTCCCATTTGACCATCTAGCTGGTACCGTGCACCATCCGTGAAGTTTCGCCCCCGTTCATTCGGTGGATGGTATTCAACTACGTGGGTGGAACCACTGTACCAGAAAACCGAGCTAAGTCTCTCCTCGTGACGCCAACTAGGACATTGCAGATGATGCGTTTGGTGCTTCTGGAAGTACGCCTGGTTAGGGCTGGTAAAGAGGGCGTCTTTGTATAAACGTGTGTTATCACCTGCGGATGGACATCGAGACACAAGACTAGAAATAATTTGTCGAAAAAGGAGGAGTAGTTACACCACTGGTTCTACTCAAAACCACCACAACACGTACACTAGTAGAGATTTATAGTAATAGCACACAACCTTACTAGTTTGAAGAAAAAAACTCTAAGCTGCAATCTAAAAGCTCCCTGATTTTAAATGTTCAAACAAACTGTCCGTCACCGAAATAATTCCAAAGAAATTTGGCCAAACGGTTGCAATCAACAAGCTTAAACCCACATTTCAAAGTTCATAACAAGTACGAGTCAGCCACGGAAATGTTCCGTCTGAAAAACTGGCAGCCGCCTTTCGATTACAGCCGAAATGAGGCCGAAAATTCTACACAGCATCAGGTTAAAAACTCTGTCACATATCGGGCATGTATAAAGAAAGCAAATGCCTAATACACCGATCCATTAAGCCCCGCCCATTTCTCATTGGCCAATCACAACCACGAAATCTGATCACCATTTCAGCCATTTGGTGATCTTTGCACTAATGGTGATCAGGTTTCGCGGCTGTGATTGGTCAACTCGTAAGGAGGCGGGACTTAATGGATCGGTCTATTAAATGTTTCATTTTCACTTAAACGTGGCCGCATTCAGCCCCCCTCTACAGACGAGGGATGCCCCACAAGGAAGTTTGTGTACAAAGTCTATGAGAAAACATTTAGTACAAGGGCAAAGGAAAGAACTGTTGAAATACACACGTTTGGGTCCGTTTGTCTGAATAGTTGAATAGAACGTATACTTAAAAGAAAAATCGGCCATTAGGCCTATCAAAAAAATACGCCAAGTTAGGGCCGGGAGGGAGTCTTTGAATGAACGTGTGTTATCACCTGCGAATGGACATCGAGACACAAGACTAGTATTCATTTGTCGAAAAAGGAGTTGATAAACACCACCAGTTCCTCTCAAAACCACCACAGCTCATAGTAGAGATTTATATATTATGTAGGCCTATATAATGATACCTAGTTGATACCACAAAACCTTACTAGTTCGAAAAAAAAATTGCTAAGTTGCAATCTAAAAGCTCCATGTATATTTGTTATATACTTTGCTATATACAGTAGATTGTTCTTGTGAGAACTTGCCTGTTGTTATTGTAGTACAGCGGAGTAGATAATAATAATATTAATAATCAGAAGACTTAATAACAATAATAAAATAAACACGCCTAAAAAATACATGCATTCATTGCGGATGTTTTTTTTTCAGAGCGCGAAAAAACCCCAAAACAAACCAAATGGCGATTGATCGCTCATAATGTTTTACAGTAACGGCGCGCCATACTATGTAAAAGAATGACGTATTTTTTTTTATTAACTGAACGGGGAATTCCGAAAAGCAAGCACGCAATCAGTACATAAACAGGAGTGTCCTTCTGGTCAACGTCGTACATGAAGAGCTTATTTCTCTTTCGTTGCTTAATGTCCTTTGTTCGTATACACGGAAACCTAATTGCGTGAAATTATTCGAAGGTTCGGACCCGCATTAAGCATATTCCTTCTTTCATGGTTTAAAGTTCATGATTTTGTTTCCTTCACAGTTATGCATGTGGCTACACACGTAGATTTTATAAAAAAAATCTTTTTAATGCAATTCACCCATCTTCGCCCATCACAAGGCCCAAAGGCCACTCAAGGTGTGGGCTACATTTTGAAGGAATAGAAACCTGCCCCAATGCGCAGAAACAAGACATGGCGAGATATAAACGCAAGTCTCTTCACAGCACAGCTAAGAACAGGGACGAGTTAAGTGTCTTGCTCAAGGACACAAGTGTCATGACCGGGATTAAATAAATGTTCTCTATTCATACGATAAAGAAACTTGCACGACACGTTTTCACCGTTGTTAACTTTACTAAAAATGGGCATATTAGCAGCATTAAAACAGACTGTAAATATAACACAGTTACATGAAAGTACTGCAAAACCGACCACTGGTTTGCCTTTTAGGATCTAGTGTTATTGTTCTTGTTTTGTTGCGGGGCAAAAGGTGTAGGGGTAATTATTGTGATAGTTATACGGCGATATAAATTATAATCCCATGATTCGTCGTGTGCCCAGAAAAGGGTCGTAACGAAAGTATATAATGATCGGCAAAAAGTCGTAAGCAATAACTGACTGAGTGTGAAAGTTTGGCCATTTTTCTGCCATTTATAAGTCATTGCAGGAAAGTTAAATTCTGCACGGGAATAGAAGAACATGTAGGAGTAATTCTAGCAGCAATATTATGAGACAGCAATGCCCTGTTTTTTTTCAAAAGAGCCATGTTATTGCTTGTGACCTTCAGCCCTGCTGGGGCCAAAATTTGTTCTTTGTGTGCCTGGAAAAAGGTCGTACACAGCCTTACGGCCTTCTTCCGGGCTCTTGAGTAGGGTTTCATCGAGATGGCAGCGTGATGACTTCAATCAAAAATCTTCCTAATGGATTTTTCCACATGGACACTGCTTCTGTTGCGATACCATTATTATATAAGTGTGTTGTGTTGTTATTAGCATTAGAGAAAGACTCTGCTGAGAAGAAACGTAAGGCCATTATCAATTTTTTTGTACATGGTATTATAAAATGTGCCATTGCTAAACTAACACTGTACCAAGTTACATAAAATAACCACTGTGTCATCATGTATCGTTGATATGACGGTTTATTTATTGTTATTAACAGTGTTTGAAACAACAAGGAAATGAACGACTCACTGTTTCGTTTCAAACGCCCACGACCATCCGACAAAGACCTGTTCAATAAACGTCCATCCCGCTTCTCCTGTCGTTTGTCACTGCCACTCTGCCAGTGGTGCAACTGTGCCATTTGGACACTCATCGGTTCCACAGATGACACTAAAGCACACACCACCCCTGCCATAGTCAGGGTGATGACAAAAACTACAATGGCTTTCATGTCTTCTCGTCGTATCCTAGAGCCAAGATCTACTGCTGCAGCCTCGTTGGAATCTTTGAAAAAGAAAAAAATAATAATAATAAAATGAGTTGCATGAGAATTGCAAAATGTGTGTGACAATATTTGAAAAAGGTGTTCACAAAGTCTCTTTTAAATTTAATTTTAAATCAAAAATGAAGAAAAATAATGATCTGAACACCATGTATTAAAGCTTTTGCCAGATGTGTGGTTTTGAGAAAAATCTGAGGTTTAGTCGACGTTTCGAGTAGTGTGCTCAATTCGTGTCCCGATGAAGAACATGCAGATCACCTGTTTGAAACATAGAGTAACTCCTTCCACTGTTCTCTTTCTCAGAAACACTCACTAGAGATGATTATAATAATCATAATAATGGAAACCTTAACAGGTTGATTATAGGGTCACGAGTGAATTCAATACTCTTTGAATGACGTAGGCCCATACGGGCCTATACCTTGAACATAATCGTTCTATTATTGGCAAATTTTCTTATTTTGAAAGCCTAAAATACAGCGTCCTCTAGTGTAGTATTCAATGAGGAATAAAAGAGGACTGCAGTTTCTGTTTAAAACTATTTTCTTTATTGGAACACTGGGTTGTTCATGCATAGAGGTTCATGCAGTATACGATAGCCCTACTATAACAATGGAGGTAGAAATAGACCTCCATGCTATAACCATGTCAAAAATCCTTGCCACACTAGCAGGGCTACTGCAGTACGACTGCTGCTATACTGATATAGAAGGCATAAAAACACAGGTCAAAATAACCAGACGTGTTCGTTGTTCCGTACTAAACAGCTACTCGGCTACGTGACGAGTTCATCGTGCAGTAGTGGGTTGTGAACGCAGTTGATTGTACGAGAAATGTATCCCCGCTTGTCAAGGTAGTGCGAGGGAGGTAGGACGGGACTGGTCTCCGTGGGGGGAGCCGAACCCAATATGTATCTGGAGACTGGCGTCCCTGAAGGAAAGACTCCATACCCGTGATCACTGCCACAAAATGATTCTTCCTGCAAACAATTTAATAGGCCTATGTGGGAGGCCATGGCATATGTGTTTCAAAAATCAATCTCAAGTACATACGTGTACAGTAACAAATGAAATAAAATCTTACCATACTCGTCCAAAACACGAATGTATCGTACGAAGTGTCCTTATGTAAACTTGTCTCCACTTTCCCACATTTGGCAGTTTAGATTGCTCCTTTTCACCGCGTTTCGCAGATTCTTTGTCTTGGGGAAATACCCAGTACGGTACTGAAATAGTAATCATGTCACTGAAGGTCATGATGCATGGCGCGTGCGAGCTGCATAGTAGTAATACTGTAACAGAAAATCACAAATTACCACTTCTGGTTCCCAATTTTATTTTTTATTTTCCAAAATATGTATTGACAATTTTCATTTATTGGGTTTCGAATTTTACTCCCCCCGACCCCCAAATAAATAAACAAAAAATAATGCGTTGCAAGAGGGCGCTACAGCCGCCATTAATAAAGTAATTTCATTGCAACGTCGCACCAATGTAACTGATCTTAGAACTACGGCATTACATTTTATTTTCGTTTTTATCATGGAGAATGGTTTTACAATGCGAAAAAACATCTACAGATCTACTACTCGGAGGGACAGTGCTTCCACTTCCCAAAATGGAGGAATTTCTTGAGAATTTCCTTAAAATAATTCGTCACTATTCCCACGAAGTGCAAAAAATCTCAGTTTGATACTAAAGTTCATTCCGAGATAATCACGCTTGAAGTTACACATTTTTTTAAAATCGATTTTTTGACTTATTTGTGGTCACAAACCTAAACGAAAATGCATTTACCTAGACCTTAAGACCTGCATTTGACAACAGTTTCGTTGCTTTTACAAAATCTTTGATAAAGAGGAAGTTATTAATTCATGAAAGTTTTTGGCACTTCTTAAAAATATTAAAATTGGAGGTTGTCGTTAATGTGTGTACAAAACATTTGTGTTCACTATACACGGATAAAGCTTTTTGCACTTCGTGAAAACACAAAACACCAGAGGTCTATCAAATTTCAACTTAAAATACTACTGTAAACAAACAGGCAGAAGATATAATAAAACCATCTCTCGATACTTTCTTTGGTCTTTTTAACTAAATTGTGTATTTATTAGGACGCAACACAATTATACATTCAAGTTTTCTATTTTAATATCAATTCCAACTTTCAGGTGTCAATATTTTGCTTTACGTAAATTGGGGGCATCAAACAACAAGGTATCAGCCTGAAAAATTATAACGGAGCTTGGTGACAATAACTCATGTAACAACTGCTGCTATCCGAGGTAATGGTAGGCCCAACAGTAGACCGATCCATAAGCCCCGCCCCCATACGTGTTGACCAATCACAGCCTTGGGTACGCCACCGAACGTACGACACGATAAAAATCATATCGGAAAATGCAGGGGGGGGGGGCGGACACGATATTGCGCAATTCTTTCCGCGGCGCTGTGTGAACGTACCATTTAAAAAAAAGGGGTAAATAATTTCTGCTCTAACGCGAATGGATTTAATTAGATAAAAGTAAGGCAGTATTTGACCAATTATATATGCATAGTTTATTTGTAATATTTTTGGAGTGGAAGTAAATGCAAAAATTTGTCAAAAATCAATAAAAAAAAATTGGAAAATGCATCCGTCCCTCCAACACCAGGCACGTAGCCGGGCAACATCATCATACCGTTAATCAATGTGTAATGTTGCTTTGAACGAAAATTCCGACACCCCTAAAACAGTGTCACAAAACGTGACGAAAGTGACAAATTGGCCCATTCTACCCCTGAGATTTTTCAAGTTCTTCTTTTAATATATGGTTTTCTAACATTGTGAAGCTTTTTTTAAAAATCCACCCATTCTACCCAATCGATTTTTATGATTTTCAAAATGTAACGTTTGAATTAATTAATAGTAAATTCCGTTATCGGTTTCATGTGTAGACCAGTCGGCGTCCGGAATCTGTGTGTGTTGGTATGGTATACCAAGCAGTCAGGGTGACGAACCGTGTATTGCAGGATGTCAATAACGGCTACACACACACAGCCTGGGTATGCTCGCTTTTGACAGAGCCCTGACTGCGTGCGCGCGTCCGTGTGTGTGTGCATTGGTGTAAGGCAGGCTCACGAATGAGACGAGTATCAACGTTGATGGCGCCCTTTTCTTTTTCGTGTCCGCCCCCCCTAGGAAAATGTAAACATGCGTGCGCGTACTTATGGCGCGCGCGTTCATGTCGTGGAGTGTGGCATTGAAGAGAAGCACATTGTGTTGCCCACGTGTTAGCCAATGCTGTGATTGGTCAATATGTTTAGGGGTGGGGCTTAATGGATTGGTCTATTAGACAAGACCATATTCTCCGGCACATAAAGGTGGTAAAAAAAACGAGGTGAAACTAATGTGGCTGAACTCAGGAAACGCAGAAAACGAAGAATTGTTAGCAACCTTCAGCGAGACCCTTCTCCCCGGTGGCAAATACAAGAATGATTTCTTTGCATTTTGCTACATGTAACCCGCTGATAACGTTTGCATGAGCAGAACAATGTTATTTTATTTAACCCAATACAATAATGTCTGGGGTGGAGCACTGAACATTTTGTACATTCCAATACGTATTACATCTACGATCAATAAGTAAACAAATAAATTTGCAGAATGTAAAGTTGGTTGGTTACATTACGTTTACTCAGCTTGTAATACTTCCAGCGGCTTAAAAAATCCAAGCAATGGCAAATTAAATACTTAACGAGTTGAAATGAGTGATGAAAATTAAGGCAACACTCTTGCCTTAATGTTTATAAATGGACTAATTTATTTCTAAACGTATCAAAAGTATCCCTTGCCTTTAAGGCATATCAGGTAGAAATTACCGTCATAAAAGAAACAAACTTTTTTGTGCAAATTGTTGTCCCTCAGGGGTAACATATTTTTTCGGGGTTAGCAAACTTACTGAATGCTGATGCCCCTGTTCTACTTGGTGCTTCATGTACCAACTGGGCATCAAAATGATGACTGAGAACAAACTATAGTATGGTGTCACACTACCTGCTTCCCTTTGTCGCTACACCCCTGTCTCCCCATGACATTGTCGTGCCAAATTGTACTATTTCTCCTAAACTTAACCTATTTTGAAAAGAAGATCCATACTTACTGTAAACGTTCAGAAACGTATGCTGTACATAATACGCGAAAACTAATTATAGTGACTTAAGCGAGAAACTTCAAAATGTCTTGGTTTACAATGTAGATAATAGAGACTAAAATGCTGTGTCTGAATTGATGGCTTCGGCAGTGGCTATGGCCGGCTCTATCGCTGCAGTTAACGTTCATAGCCGTATAGCCGTAGCCGAAGCCGTTAAACTCAGACGTGGCTTCATATATACATAACAGGTCTAATCATCAAGACAGGGCACACTGCGGAAATCCCCCAGATGAGTAAATTCCTGCAACCTCATTCGTAACGGTCTGGAACAAACTCCGACATCTGAAGAAAGCTCTAAGAAAACAGACAAACCTCAAATTATTTTTCAGTTCTTAAATTTGTGAGAAATTGTATCATTTATTTGTAATAGTAAAAAAGTCTACTCTCACCGAAGCAAATGTCTGCATCGATTGCGTCATCGCCATTAAGTTGAAGAAATCTGGTCTGTCTGTTGGGTCTGGAGACCAGCAACTCTTCATTAAATCGTACCTAAAATAAAAAAAAATAAATACAAATAATACTTTGTGTATTTGTTGAATTTTAAATGAAAGTGTTATTACATGATTACATAATTTAAATATTCACTCAAACGCATCAATAGGTTTATATCATTTAGAACCATCCAGAGAAGATATTTCAGTCTTGTCCAAGTTGAGGAAAATAGCCTTTACAGAACCCACAAATCACAGTCGCTTATTTCGATTGTCAGAATTTATAGTAATCCAGATCTGAATGTGACGAAGTTTGACTCAACAATAAAGAGTTGTTTGCTATTTTGACTGACACAACCACCAAATCTGAGTAACGTTCACATAACGGCCGCTTGGTGCGTTTATTGACAAACTATAGCAGGAGAATTAAATTAATACTCTGCTAAAAACAAGGACAAACGTTCTCCATATATAAACTTACAGTTTGTCACCGCAGTGAGATGGTTTCGGGAGGCGCAGTCCATCTTGAAGAGCTGTGACGACATTTTTGACATCCATCCCTGGGTAGGGATGGGAACCTTTAGTGACAAAGTGAGAGAGGAAAAAAACAAAATAAAATAAATGAAAAAAAAACCCCAGAAAATTGTTATTTGCAAAGTGAGCAGATTTACCATTTTGTTTTTATTCAAACACAGCTGAACCTTGACCCCCATGGGACTCGCAAATTGAGATAAACTTTGACCCCAGATTTCAGATTTGATAAAACTTACCCAGGGTAAGTATTTCCCACAGTAATACGCCATAGGACCACACGTCAGACATCGTTGTGTACGTGTTTTCTACGATAGACTCGATGGCCATCCAACGGAGAGGGACGTTGCCCTGGGGAATGTTAAGTTATAATACACATTTCAACTCCAGACGAAATCTTCATTTTGAGGATTGCCATCTTTTAAGATTTAAACGGTTTAAAAACTGTATTTATATAAATATTTCTAAATCATTTACTTTGTAATTAAAAACATGAACTCACATTTGAGGACATCTCGTACTGATTCTCGAAAAGAATGTCACGTGAGAAGCCGAAATCTGACAATTTGCAAGTCATGTCTTCAGTCAGTAGGATGTTACGGGTAGCCAAATCCCTGTGAATAATCTGAAAGAAAAACATGAAAGTGATCTTCGAGCCGTTTACTTCCTTACATGGATGCAGAATTTGCAAGATGGATTCTTTCATTTCACTATCCTGTTCGTAAGTGTGACCCAATTCAAATCTAAGCCACGCACACTTCACACAAACTGGCTTCATCGATTGGCAGAAGCCCGTAGGAAATGCACTGAACGTTTTGTCTGTTATGGTTTATGTAAGAACAGCATAATTCTGAACTTGACTTTCTTTCACGCGTGTCTTGCAAAGACTCAAGGTC
The DNA here is from genome assembly GCA_911728455.2 of Marthasterias glacialis. Lineage (NCBI taxonomy): Eukaryota > Metazoa > Echinodermata > Asteroidea > Forcipulatida > Asteriidae > Marthasterias > Marthasterias glacialis. Next base: position 1,595,482 of record OU452240.1, read on the forward strand.
TTATAAAAAATATCGATTTCTTTCATAGTAATGTCTTTTAACGAAGGAATTAGTGTTTTTGGTAAAATAACACAGTAACGTATGCCAGCTTTGGAACCAGAAGTAGCGAACAACTTTGGGTGGGCAGCAGATGCGCACGCGTGTGACGTCATGACTTACCAACATAATAGACCCTTTGCATACGTCGCTGTCGCTGAGGTCAATATGGTAGCTCGCACCACGTGTGTGCGCGCCACGCTCAACTATCAGCCTATGAGAAGGCTTTCTTTGATCTATGAGAAGGCTTTCTTTGATCTAAGTGAGGGCGCCGTTTGAGCTCCTGACGTCTTATGCAGATGTTAAAAAAAATAATAATACAAAAAATTACCGCGACAAACAGTCTCTACTCACATGCATTGACGATAGATATTCCATGCCACTCGCTATCTGATGAGCAAACTTCAGAATGAGGTCAGAGGTCAAATCACAGGGTGACGAAGCAGTCCAGGCCTTTCTCTTATCTCGCAAGAAGCTCTGAAGGTTCCCATTGGATGCAAACTCGAAGATTAAGCAGAAAGGTTCTTTGAGATCAAACCAAAAATTCAAAAAAGAATGTTTTTAGCCATATTTTGAATCGTAACTGGTCTCTTTGAATCCACAAGCTCTTTAAGACCAATACCGCTCCACCACCAACTATAAATGCATTACCTTTATCCGTGCAGCAACCAAGTAGCTGTATGACATGTGGATGCTTTTTCAACGTCTTGCACACATCCAGTTCCTTCCTGAAGCCTGTGACGTCATTGGATGACACTGAAACTGTGGAAACAAGTTGTGAAGTCTTTATTGTTGTCAGACGGTCTTAGATTTAAGTGTCAACTCGCCGTGCGCAATTACTACCAGGCATTACGCATTCCTCAAACCATCTCAGCTCTTTAGGACTATGCCATCCACAGTCGTAGCAAATCGTTCACATCAACAGGATACTCTAAGATAGTGAAAGGCGACTAGAGTGTAGTGTCTTGCTCAAGGAGGGTGGTCACGCCCCTTGCTTACCGAAATTTTCATTGAGCCGATCAACAGAGGGCCGGATCAGGGGTTTCATCCCAGCCGTTGAAACCCCCCTTCCACACCTCCCATTGAGCCTTACCTTTAAGCATCTTCACCGCCACAGTGTGTTCCTTGCCATCCTCTAAGATGCCATCCACTGTTGCCATGTAGACCACACCGAACGACCCCTCACCGAGGACGTCCATCATGTGGATGTGCTCCCGGGTAAAATTCTCCTTGAACGGTTCGGTCTCGTTCAGATTTTCCAGTGGCACAGAACATTTCTTCGAGAGTCTCTAGAAAAAAAAGAAAAGCAAAAACAAATTGCAGCTGAAACTTGTGATTGAGTTTATAACAACAAAACAACAGTTCGCTGCGTAGTAGACTCGCTGTACTTCGACGTTTCGAAACAGTGCCTGTGCTTGTTTTCAGGACTACTGAAGACGAGCAAAGTACACTGCTCGAAACCTCGAGACCATGGCCAACTTTTTAAAGGAGCTTGAACGCATGATTGTACCCTCAAGTTGTACAAGTAATAATTACTTCTTATTCTCCACACAATGCAAAGCTTCAAACATCGCTCAGACTTAGTGTTTCTGTGTAAGTCGACAAGTGAGATTAAGATTGGGAAAATGGATAGCTGTAAACTGAAAAGAGTTGTTGATTGTAACCCTCCCGAGGGTAAAGGGGTATGTTCTTTTTTTGTGGAATAAAACAAGAAATGAAATAAATTATTAAAAGGCCGACAGAATGGTATGCGGTTCGTAGCAATTTCAAAAAATATTGCTACTTGAAAACCATTAATATTAACATTTGCTAATTTAGAATGCCTACCGTTTTGGATTTGACACTTGGGCGACTCGACGCTGTGACGTCACGGTCAAGGCTCCGTTTTGATTTCAGAGCCTTGCAGAAGTGGCATGCGGCGACTACACCTATTAGAACGGCTAAGGTGGACACTACCGTCACAGCGATTAGTATCAACATGCCTGTACAGGTTCACATGAATTGAACATTTTATGGGAAACTTTGGAACGCTAGATGGCGGCAGATTTTCCAGGTAAGAGTTCCATTAGAGTGGTTGCATGACCCCGGGAAAAGTTCGTTTCGCAGCCATGTTGGCTGGCGCGTTGTCTGCTGAATGATTTCCAGCGCCTCTTTGCGCACGCAGCATTAGAAAAAGGTATCGGGTGACGTCACGTGAAACCTCTCTATATGCTTTATTTTTTTACTGAAAGAGGACGCCCTTTGGAGTAGATTGGGGGTCAAACCATAGAAATAGTGTGGTATATCAGATGCATTAAGACTTTTAATAAATAAAAAAAAAAATCGATAAAAAAACATAAAAGTTATATATTAACTGCTTTATTAAAAGTCTTAATGCAGCAGTTAATATATAACTTACATGTTTTTTTATTGACAGTTTTAAGATATCCGCTTAGAAAATTTGTATTTTTAATGGTTTGAAATATTTTTTGTACTTTGAAAATGGAATGAGCATTGCACCCTCTTGCTGTCAAAAATACGGCCTATTGTTTGCGTAGTTCTGTGCTCGCACACATTTCCGAAAACAAAGGGTTTACCTGGTCTGCTCCCACCTAGTGTCCTCAAAAGTCTCCCGTTGAAATAGACTGTGATCGAACCTACAACCTTTGGCCTTGTGGTGCAAGTGCTTCACCAACACAGCTATATTTTGCTGATACGAGATTTGAACCTTTGAGCCTTTAGATTTTAGTCCAGGGCCTGGGGCGGTGCAAAGTGCCACTTGGCTGACTACAGGGAAACTAAATAAACATTGACTACGGGATTCGAACTTTTGACTTTCTGTCTTATGGTGCAAGTGCGACTTCATGAAGTCTATGATCTTTTGGATAAGTGCCAAACATGACACAAATCTTCTTAATTGCAAACTACGTATACTTTTCATTTTTGAAAAATTATTTCCTCTTATATTTCACTGTGTTATTCACTTACGGCCGCCCGCACAAAATGGTGGCCAATGTATGTATTAAAAAAAATAATAATAATAATGAAAAATAAAACAATAAAACAAAAAAATTAATAAGAAGAATAGTAAAAATAAAATAAAAAAAATCAACCTCGTTCACATGGCAGCGCACCATGTCGTGCCCTCTTGACACGTAAAACATGACGAGAAAGAAATAAAGACTTTTGGCGGCAAGATCGCGTGACAGTGGGGACGAGGTTGGAGAGTTCTATACCCACCCCGGTTCGCCACTAGATTGACTGTAATAGTAATATTCTTGTACGTCTTGCTGTCAGGGTACAATACGCTGCACACTAGTTGTTTCCCATTGTAATTAGCCTGGGTCCTGAGGGTAAGTTGGCTCCATGTGGTCCACCCACCGTCACGTTCAGACACCGATGCTGATTCTGTAATCATGAACAAGTGACACGAAAAGTTTGCAAAATGTTTTATGTGTTTACAAGCAGTGCAGTCGTTTGTGTAAATACACATTATGCATTGACGTCATTTAGCCGCCATCTTAGAGGTTAACAAATGGAAACGCACAGACTTGTACGCGCAGCGCACAGGATCATGGGCCGATTAGTATCTTCCTTTGACCTCTAAGAGAGGGTCCCCTGGTCAAGTGACGTCATATGCATAAGGTCTATTACATTGTCTTTGAAATAGCTTTTGAAGACGATTCTAGATGCTCATTGTTGCATGCTATTGTCAGTGAGAGACTATGAGACGCTAGGTGGCAGCAGACAGTATTGTTTTTGAGTATTGCACGTAAACGATAAATTACCACGGCGAGTCTGCCACCTCCTAGCGTCCCGGCTGACTTATCAATTGACCCCAAAGTTCGAACAGGCACAAGGCTTGCCCAGCTACCAGTGGTGTAACTAAGGGAGGAGGAGAGCAAGGGGATTGATGTACGTATCCCCGGGTGCCCCCATTATGGAATCTTGACTTTCGAGATTAAAAATTACCAGAATGAAATGTTACATTTTATAAGATGAAAGTGGAAATTACAATGTTTTTACACGCAGAAAATTTATTTGTTTTTACCTCCACGTCAGATTATCTTATAAACGACATACCAAGATACCCGAAAATGGTCTTTTTAGGAAAAATGCAAACGGAAGCTACAGTTTTAATTGGCCAGAAGGCCAGAAGTGCCCTGCGTGAAAAAGGTACGCCCCTAATTCGACGCTGCTATTTACCATGTGTTGGTTCTAGAACTACAGCTCCGTAGCCATCTTTGGAGGTTAAAACCCATCGGAATCCATAGGCCTGACTTGACGACACCGAGTGGCAGGTGAAATTGTATGTGTTCCACATAACCATTCTCATGTCACATGCACCGTTACAGGTACCAGACTCGGTCGTCATGAAAACGGTTTCAGGTGGATCTAGTGGAAGACGAAAACGCTAATGGTTATTTCAGTGTCCGAAATTACCCGGATGTCGGTGACTCCAACCAAAAGGTCGAAGGTTGTGTAGCAATGGCGTATTTCATGGGATATTTGTGCCGAGCTGTTTTCCAGACTAACGGTTAACGCCCTTTTCGAAATGATGGCTTCGTCTTGGGCTCCGGCTTTAAGTCCCGTCAGACTGCTCGAAGCCCCCTACTGAAAGCATACATTTTTTAAATAACCGACGGAATCTAAGCCAGAGCCCAAGCCCAAACCGTGATTTCGAAAAGGGCCTACATGTTCTTTCAAAGACATCTTTTTTTGTTTGCATTGAAACGGAATCAGCTAATGTTTTCATTAAAAAAAGTGCAAATAAATTGACTCTTCCAAAACAGAACTATGTACTAACACATTTAAGAGTGACTTGGTTTGACTAAAATGATTCAATTTAAAAGAAAAAAGGTGTTCAAACTTACATTGTAAATCCAGAGTGTGATTTTTAACAACATGGACACTGCCAGCGTCATTGAACGTCATACATTTTAGCAGCATTCCAGATTGATTTCTCGTCGGAATCAGGTCCAGGGAAACTGTGTAATCACTACCTCAGTCAAAACAGGAAAGAAAAGGAGAAGAAGAAAATAAGAAGGGGGAAAAACGAGTTTCATCCACACGTGAAGTTTCTTCTCCTTTAGTATAACCCCAAATAATTTTTATTTACCGTCAGTTTTGAAAAATAAAATGTAACCGAACTTTAAACCACCGTAATAGTCTGGTTCCCAGACCCATTGATCTCCGACTATTTTCTGTCAAAATGTAGGGTCCGATATCGCCTAATGTCACGTGACTAAAAAGGAGGAATTTCCCCCTTTTTCGAAAATATTCAAAATGTTCCAGACTCGTCGTCATCATTCGGATAGTATCGCTGCTGGTCGGACATTTCCGGGTGTGTATATACCTTTCTTTTGTTGATAAACAAATCACGCTGGTTGGCGAGGACAGCCAAACATTCGATCTTGTTGACATACGTTTTAAAGAAAATATATTCCATAATTGGTTGTTTGTTTCCAGCAAATTCAAGACTAGTCTATATTTGTTTTCATAGATACAAACTGTGATAATCCCATGCTGTTTAAAAGTAGACATAGTGCGTCATCGGTGCTTCGTTTTTCATCCAATGACATCGTCCACCATCGATGTCAAGGAATGAATTTTAAATGTATGTTGCATCGTGCTCCATTTTCAAACGTGTGTAATACTTGACTTAAATTTTTTAAGAAGAATCGTCGGGGAGTCTTTCGTCAGGAAACTAGACTATCACCATAACCGTTTGTCCTCATGTTAAAATTTGCGATTAGTTGCATATCCTTTCCGGGTGAGATAAGAAGAATTGAAACTACCTGTAAACTTTACGATAAACACAGAAGCTGCTTCGTAAAAGAGCCGTAAAATGAGATGTTTTTACAGTAAACTGCGGCACGTGCCCCCAACTGATGTCCGTGCCCCCCCCGGGTGCCCCCATTTGAAATGTGGACTTTTGAGATTAAAAATTACCAGATTGAAATGTTACATTTTATGAGCATCTACGTAGTAATTTCAATGTTTTATGAACTATTTTGAATTATTTACACACGCACATAATGTATTTTGTTTTACGTCAACACCTCAGAAAACACTGAAAAGGGCCTTTTTTAGGAAAAAATACAATCGGGAACTACAGTTTTAATTGGCCAAAGTGCCCCCCTAGGAAAAATGGTGCACCCCCTTGTTCCCCCCAAAAATGTTACCCCAGTTACGGCGCTGCTGCCAAGCCCCACAAAAAAAATCCTGTCCGGGTGAAATCCTCTGCATACTCACTATTTATTCGGCTCGTTCGCTTTTTGCTCCACGTCATCAAGATACCAAATCTTATCATATGGACATCCCTGGTTACTACAAAAGAACCGAACCGGTTTCCCCTCCTCCATCGACGACGTATTCATCGTCAACTTCAACTTACTGCACGGGTCTAAACGATATAAAAAAAAACTTCTCCTAACGCAAGTAGGAATAGTAGCTATACCGAAAAGACAAAAGGAGACCGTGGAACGCTAGGAGGCAGCAGACTTCCAAGGTAAAATTTCCATTACTTGCGTAGTTCCGAGCATGCGCACATATCTGAGAAAAATGGATTTACCTGGGGCGTGTTTTGGCGACATCGACAAGAAACAAGTTTCTGACGTCAAATTCACAGACCAGAATTTTTTTTGAGAGCTACGCAAAAACGGGTCGGTAACCAGGAAAAGCTTGTGACGTGGGTACATTTCTTAGAAATTAATGTTCTCAAAATGTACAGCCTTCTTTTTATTTTCAAGTAAAGGAACTTAGTTTTTGTAATTTTATCAGCATTGTTGGATTGGTATGCTTTAATATTTTTCATATTTAAAAGAATTCTCTCGACACTTTGTATGTTTGTGGAATCAGACATCTGTTACGGTTTGGTCGGAAAGCTGCGTCACTGCGGTTAAACAGAACACTCAAAAACGCTAAACCAATGACCGAAGCTCAAACTTGTTTCTGGTCGAGGTCGGTAAAATACGCCCCTGTTAAGTCTGCTGCCACCCAGTGTCCTCAAAAGTACCCCGGCCATTGATTAGTTTCAAATTAAACACTCTTTGATTATCAAGCCCATTACTTATGCTCGAGAGCAATAGTTCCATCTGAAATACTGTCAAAGTCGAGAAAAAGTATTCAAAGACCACCAAAATCACGATTTTTTTTTGCCGAAATATGCCCCGAACGTGATTTGTAACATCAATCTTGAATTTGATACATTTTGATGCATATACATTTGTTTTTTTTATATTGATAGCCTTAATTTTGTCCACTGTATAAACATAATTAGCGTTCTTTTACCCATACACCGATGTGTTTTAAGCACTGTAGTACTATCCCGAGGAGTATGCCTGTGAGTTTTTTTTCACAGGTGTCGGGAAAGTACCGTACTGAGTTTACAGTGCGTAACACACACCAGTGTATGGGCAAAAACACAAGGGCGAAAATCAAGCAAAACTACCATCTATACTTCCTGGAACAGGTTTTATGGAAAACAGGAAGTGCTCATTTTTGATCTCTTTTGCTTTTGGCCTGGGTGTCCAAATCTACCAGGATATTCCTGTATGTTTCTGTACAAGTGACCGTTAAGATAGTCGCATGTCATGTGGAAACACCAAGATGTTACTCAATAAACCAACATTAGTTTAGAGCAAAAGAGAGCGGGTAAATAAATAAATAAATAATTAAAAAATCACTTGCACAAAAAACCTCAAATCCTCCAAACCAAGAAAATAAACTATAAATAATTACAGGGTATCTTTTCTAATAAGTTCAGTATTTTTTTCTTAAAATCCTACCTGAAATATTCTCCTTTTGTCCATAGGATTGTTGAACAAGTCCTGAAAAATTGAAAAACCTATTTTAAGGGTTCTTTTCAAAGGACAGGTAAAATTACAAATCTTCATTCAAGTCGCAAATGTATGTTTTGTAATTACACCGTCACCAACGACAGCCAACATAAATGTTATTTTTAATGAATGTATCTTACCGAGGTCAACTAGCTGTACCAACTGTGGACTGGGCTGGGAGGCTATGTTATTATAAATATGCCTAGGCCTTCATTGTGAAGAGAAGATGTATTAGAAATTTCAATTTTAGATGTGAGGGAAACTGAAAACCTAACCTACACGCAACGCTCCATAGCCTGACCCTGTACACACACTGCAAAAACTGGGGTGTTAAATTGATTCTATCGGTGCGACAACACCTACATGGTGTTAATTTTTTTACCAACCACAAAGCAATAGGGATAAATAACACCACGTCGGGGCCCATCCGCAACTTGTCCTCATTGATTTACCATTTGTGGATAAGTTGATACACCTTCCCGCAACTTATCCTGATATAGTTTGGACAAGGTGCCTAAAATACAGAAAAACGGCTTTTGTGCATAAATCAGCGAATAATCAACGTAAACGAAATCTCTATATCCCATAACTTGTTAATTTTACACTTTTGCGGTAGTGCTCTGTTCACTAGCCAGACTGAACGGGTAAACGGAGCTCGGAAAGACATAATTGTGGAGACAAATACAGTAACATATAATATGAAGAAAGACACATTTTACTTACCTATTAAAGTTGCCAAAACGAGAAACACTTTCCCGTATTTCTTCATAACTTCCCACACATCAGACGACTGGGTCTTTTACGCAGTTGTGATTATAAATGATACAATATAAATACAGTTAGTTTAACTTTTTATTCGCGTCGATTATTTGTATTCAGTCCACGTCAGAAGAAGAAAAAAATACACTTGAATGGATATCGGTTTCGTTTTGCATGTGTTTACTTTTTTTTTTAAATTATTTGTATCACTAGAAGCAAAAGAGAAAGAGTGGAAAAACGTGACACGAGGAAAAGTGAAAAAATAATAGGCCCTACATCAACAGTGAAATTTGCATCGAAAGTGGCGGATCATTTATCACGGTCGAGGAACTATTGCTCTTGGCCATAGTAAAACCTTGCATAATATTCTGATTATAACTATCTGTCACAAGGTCCGCCACGATCGGGACCCCGTGTGTGTGATACAGTAGTTAAAGAGACCAAGCGGAGCGAACAGCACCAACAAATAAACAAGGGTACATAAGTCCATTTATGATTTAAACAAAATATTTAATTACAACAAATTAACCATTAAACAATATAAATAAATTACGTCCATAAATCGATTTAAATACAAGAAAGTAAGTTTAAAGTAAACTCGAACCCCATGTGTCATGATGTGGTTGGGTGTGGCGAGTGACGATCCCGTGTCGTGGCTCGACGGATGGTGTCAGGTCCCCCGAGTCGACGGCTTCGTCATCAGCGGCGTCTGGCCGTCCCGTTCCTCAACCCAGTACCAAAAAGCCCTGGAAATTAAGTTATACGCACAATGTATGCCTTAATTTCCACTTGAAATAATTACACCTTTAAACACTTGAAAACATTGAAAATGTCCGCACTTCTGAGTTCACACAAAAAATCAGCAAACACCGCAAATGCATTTGTCCATGACTAACGGAAATGTTTGTCTTAAACAGTTCGCAAAATCTCAAATATTAAATAAATAAACTTACAGAAAAGTCTGGCTTTGGGTTAGAGTGACTTAGTAGCAGCCCCGGTCTCGGTAAAACACAGCATCACGGATGACCTCCAAAATCATCGGCAGGGCCGGCAAACACAAACTATCGCTCAGATCCGTGGACTACCCCGGGGTGGGGTCTCAAACTATCGGGCCTCGGCGCTCGACGTCTTCGAGCCGGTGGGTGCTACTAAGTACCAGATAGTTCCCAAACAATCTATTTTATACTATACTAGCCCCATGAATATTTAATTATGGATACATTTAACCAGTTTTCAATAGTATTAGATAACACTGATTATGTTGCTAATTTATACTAACACATCATGGTGAAATACCTTGCATGTTTAAACCAAATAAGGAAAACTCTCTCCCCATATGTATAAGCCCCTTTAAGAACCCAGTGATCCGTTTTATATGGCTCAACGAACACATGAGAATTGTATACAATAAAAGGAATATCCCGCTCCACCCAAAATTACGGTGGGTTGAAACGCACATGCTAAGTTAAAGAAATACATTATCAAGAAAAAGTTATGAAATCATTACCAAGTCATTACCTAACTTGCTATCACCTATAACGGTTATTTCTAGTTCGTGACAACTTCCCCCATCTTAGAAGATACATTTTTTTAATGAATCTATCTGTACAAGTCATCGAACGTTTGAATATCTTTGAATTCCATAAGATATTCTACTACATTCAAGTCATCTTAATTCATTTACTCTTCAACTTGGCATCTGCTTAGAAAATCAGCACCATGATTTTCAGAACCTTTCACTACTCTGACCACATATCTGTAAGGCTGCAAAGCGAGTGCCCATCTCATGACTCGATTATTGTTCAACTTCGCTTTTGCAATATATGCCAGTGGGTAGTGGTCTGTTTCTAAGATAAACTGTTTTCCAAACAGATACACATAGAACTTCTTGACAGCCCAAACTAACGCCAGGCATTCACGTTCAATGACTGAATATGCTTTTTCTCTGGGCAACAATTTTTTGCTTGCGTAGCAGATCGGGAATTTTTCCCCCTCTACCTCTTGCATTAACACAGCTCCAATACCTTTATCCGATGCATCCGTCCTCAAAATATACGTGAGCGCGGGATTTGGCAATTGCAAGATTGGCGCAGACGCGAGCCTCGCTTTCAGAGTTGTAAAAGCATATTCTTGTGAGTCGTCCCATTCTACTTGTTTTGATTTGCCTTTCTTCAACAAATCTGTCATTGGTGCCGCAATAGCAGAAAAGTTGGGTATGAACCTGCCATAGTATCCAACCAAACCTAAAAATGACCGAACTTCTTTCTTAGTTCGCGGCTCTTTAGCTTTCAAGATTGCTTCAACTTTACTAGGCACTGGTTTTAACTTCCCTTCTCCTACTACGTGACCAAGAAACTCAAGTGATGTTTGTGCTACAAAACACTTACTAGGTCTTGCTGTTAAACCAACTTCTCTCAAACGTTCTAGGACGGAGCGAACATGTTGTAAGTGAGTCTCAAAAGTGTCTGAAAATATCAGACAGTCGTCAATATAATTGACTACATTATCACAACCATCTAATAAAGAACGCATCATTCTGGTAAATACAGCAGGAGCATTTACGGTGCCAAATGGCATAACTGTGAATTGAAACAACCCCCCCTCTGATGTCACAAATGCTGTCTTGTCTCTATCACTTTCTTTCACAGGAATTTGCCAGTATCCTTTGGCTAGATCAAGTTTCGTGAAATATTTGCCTTTTGATATTTTTGAGAACAAATCTTCAACATTAGGGATAGGCTCAGGGTCAAAGATGGTGACCGAATTCAGTTTTCTATAATCGATGCAAAGCCTTAACGAGCCATCACTCTTAGGAACAAGAACAATCGGTGATGCATAGGCTGAAGTTGCCTTTTCAATGACTCCCATCCGTAACATTTCATCAATCTCCTTCTTAAGTGAATCCCGTTTAGCATGAGGTACAGCATATGGCTTACAATATATTGGATCTGAGGTGGTAAGTTTTATATCAAACTCTACTAAGTTTGTTCTGCCTGGTAAGTCTGTCAAAACATCTGCAAACTCTTTTAATAATTTTCTAACTTGACCTGTTTCAGTTTGATCACAGTTTTCACTGATGTGAACATCATGCACCCTTTCTTTTGGTTTTACTGGTGGAAACTCTACTTCCTCTAATTCCTCACACTCATCTTGACAATCTATTTCACCTGCACGTATGACTTCCATGTATGCACTAGCATGTGTAATTTCATCTGTTACTTCTCTCGTTACATACTTCTTTAGTAGATTAGCATGATATATTTTATCCTTGCCTTTTCTATCCACTATGTAGTCATTTTTACCTATCTTCTTGGTAACTTGAAACGGTCCTTGCCACTGAACCAGTAATTTATTACCATCAGTGGGCAAGAGAACAAGTACTTTGTCTCCTTCACTGAACTTTCTGTCTCTAGCTCTGACGTCATAGTATTTCTTATATCTCTTGGAAGATCTCACAAGTTCATCTTGTGCTAACTGACATGTTCTTTCTAGTCTATTTCTTAAGTCTACTACATACTCATATGTGGTTTTAACCTCTTCCTGGTTATCTTCCTTAGTCCACAGTTCTTTAAGTACAGACAAAGGCCCTCTAACGGTGCGTCCATAAAGGAGCTCAAAAGGGGAGAACCCTAAACTCTCTTGCGGCGCTTCTCTGTATGAAAACAAAAGGGCGGGTAAATATCTATCCCAGTCCTTTGGGCGTTCTGAACACATACGGCGTAACATTCTCTTCATAGTGCCATTAAATCTCTCGCATAAACCATTACATATAGGATGGTATGGTGTCGTATGAAGTTGCTTTACTGAGATTAGTCTACTAACTTCTTTCATGACTTGAGAAGTGAACTGTGTTCCTAAGTCTGTCAGTATTTCTTGGGGTACACCAACTCGTGAGAAAACATTAAGTAATGCTTCAGCTACACGCTCAGTTTCGATCTTCCGGAGAGGTACTGCCTCTGGATAGCGTGTTGCATAGTCTACAATGGTTAGAATATACCTATTGCCTCTGTCTGTCATGGGTTGTATTGGCCCTACAATATCAACAGCAATTCTACGAAATGGCGTGTCTATTAACGGCATTTCGTCAAGTGGGACTTTACCAACTTTTCCCTTTGAGACTGTCTTTTGGCATATATCACATGATGCACAGTAACGTTTGATATCATCTAACAATCCTGGCCAATAAAAATTAGCCAACACTCGATCACTAGTCTTCCTTGCTCCTAAATGACCTGACATGGTTGTGTCATGAGCTATCTTCATAACCTGAGCTCTGTATTGTTTTGGCACCAGGAGTTGTCTGAACAATCTTCCTTTCTCTACGTTAGGTGACATGAATTCTCTAATTAACATACCATTATCATTAACAAACTTGACCTCATTAGCATAACCTGTTTTCCGCACTGATCCATCTTCTGCAAACTTCCATAACTTATCAAGTGTTCTATCATTTTTCTGTGCCTTTGCAAAATCGTCTCTACTGGCAACATTTTCAGTGGCTGGTACTTTGAGTGACGAAAAGGGTTTTTCTTTCTTAGCTTTCTGACTTCTTGTCTCAACAGCTCCAATTTCTAGATCTTTGCTTTCTATTTCCATCTTAGACTCAACTATTGGAAACAGCCAATTTGGGTCTGGATCTACTGCCTCTCTGACGCCTGGTACATTACCTAATATCAGACCATATAACGGTCGGTCAATACACAAAGCTTCAATAGTACCCTGATAATATGGCGTATCTATGGTTACTCGAGCAGCAGGAAACTTCCGTACAGTTCCATCTATCAGAACACACTGTTTTTGTTCTGGTAAGAGCTGACTTTCGTCAATCAGACTACGTTTAACTACAGCTGTACTACAACCGGTGTCTCTTAATACTTTTACTATCTGGTCCCCTACTATTCCTTGAACAACAGGCATGTTACTTCCTAAGGTGCATGCTGCACTTACTATTGGTAGTTCACTACCACAGGCTAACTTAATGTGTTTACCCGAGGACGAGGTAACATGGTGACAAGGGCGTACTTCAACACATGCGCCTAAAGGCTGGTTTAAACTACTTGTCTCTTCTATCAAACCTTGTACTTCTAATCCCGCAACTTTAGACTTACTTGGGGCACTAGATGAAGATCTATATCTATGTCTACAATGCCGTGCCAGATGACCTTTTCCACCGCACACATAACATTCTTGTTCAGTGCTAGGCCTATATGCGTTCGCTGGCTTACTATAGTTACTACTTGGCTTAGTATATATCTGTGGCCGATTAACAGTAACCTTGGGTTTATCTGGTCTGTTTCCAGTACCATGTGCAAGGCCATACTGATCTGCATACGTGGTCATCTCCTTTATACTCTTTGGCTTTCTCTCTCGCAAGAAAACAACTAAGTCCTTTGGACAAGATAAGAGCATCTGTTCCCTGACTATGAGGTCTATTAATGGATCATACTCCTTTTCAACCTCGGCTAGCTCAATCCATCTATTCAAATATCCAGTTATACGTTGAGCAAATTGACTATATTTCTCTCCTTCGTCTACCTGAGATGTTCTAAATTTCTTCCGAAAACCTTCTTCAGTATAGTCATACCTATGGAGGAGTGCTAACTTTAATTCTTTGTATTCACTAGCTTTTTCTGTTGGTAACCTGGAATACAATTCTAATGCCCTGCCAGTTAATAGTGTACTTAGCGTTGTGGCCCAATCCTCTTCTGACCAACCTGCAGAAGTAGCAAATCTTTCAAATCGCTTTATGTACGCATCTAGATCATCCTTTCTATCTTCGAATGCTGGTAACCTAGGCTTCTTAATATTATTATAACTTGACTTCGCACTAGTGTTAAGGGTAGAGTTAGCTGCATTGCTATTATGTTCCGTGGCAATTTTGAGCTCAAATTCTCTCATGTCTCTGTCATGATCTCTTTCCTTCTGTCTTTCTTCGCGATCTATCTTATCCTGATCTAATGCCTTAGCTTCTCGGTGGTCTGCAAAATCAACTAACTCTTTTCCCTGCAATCCTAACTTATTACCAATTGCAAGAAAATCCTCGTATCTCTTCATGATTCAACAATTACAGCACAAGCCCTATACTAAATTACGAATCGGGTGTGGCTATGGTTTTAACCCTGCTTCATCCATGGGCACGTGAACATTCCACAAAAGGCTCTAAAACAACTGTATCGTATCCTTTTTAACGGAAAGGATTCCCGGACAAGCCCCCAATGTCACAAGGTCCGCCACGATCGGGACCCCGTGTGTGTGATACAGTAGTTAAAGAGACCAAGCGGAGCGAACAGCACCAACAAATAAACAAGGGTACATAAGTCCATTTATGATTTAAACAAAATATTTAATTACAACAAATTAACCATTAAACAATATAAATAAATTACGTCCATAAATCGATTTAAATACAAGAAAGTAAGTTTAAAGTAAACTCGAACCCCATGTGTCATGATGTGGTTGGGTGTGGCGAGTGACGATCCCGTGTCGTGGCTCGACGGATGGTGTCAGGTCCCCCGAGTCGACGGCTTCGTCATCAGCGGCGTCTGGCCGTCCCGTTCCTCAACCCAGTACCAAAAAGCCCTGGAAATTAAGTTATACGCACAATGTATGCCTTAATTTCCACTTGAAATAATTACACCTTTAAACACTTGAAAACATTGAAAATGTCCGCACTTCTGAGTTCACACAAAAAATCAGCAAACACCGCAAATGCATTTGTCCATGACTAACGGAAATGTTTGTCTTAAACAGTTCGCAAAATCTCAAATATTAAATAAATAAACTTACAGAAAAGTCTGGCTTTGGGTTAGAGTGACTTAGTAGCAGCCCCGGTCTCGGTAAAACACAGCATCACGGATGACCTCCAAAATCATCGGCAGGGCCGGCAAACACAAACTATCGCTCAGATCCGTGGACTACCCCGGGGTGGGGTCTCAAACTATCGGGCCTCGGCGCTCGACGTCTTCGAGCCGGTGGGTGCTACTAAGTACCAGATAGTTCCCAAACAATCTATTTTATACTATACTAGCCCCATGAATATTTAATTATGGATACATTTAACCAGTTTTCAATAGTATTAGATAACACTGATTATGTTGCTAATTTATACTAACACATCATGGTGAAATACCTTGCATGTTTAAACCAAATAAGGAAAACTCTCTCCCCATATGTATAAGCCCCTTTAAGAACCCAGTGATCCGTTTTATATGGCTCAACGAACACATGAGAATTGTATACAATAAAAGGAATATCCCGCTCCACCCAAAATTACGGTGGGTTGAAACGCACATGCTAAGTTAAAGAAATACATTATCAAGAAAAAGTTATGAAATCATTACCAAGTCATTACCTAACTTGCTATCACCTATAACGGTTATTTCTAGTTCGTGACACTATCATTAGGGTTCAAAACTATATAAAATCTTGGTGAAAAAAAGGAATAGGCCTAGCTTTTGCAAACTGCTCACCGATTAAAAAGACCTCGGTTTTATACAAATATTTGATATAATATTTGAGTGCTTTGTCTCTATTCCATTTCACGAGGCGAAGCCGAGTGATACGGAAAAGCCAGATTTCACCAGTGAGTATGTATTATGCGACAATACACGAACGAAATGCATTCATCAAAAACAGATCTTTATGATTGAAGTCATCTTCTAAAATTATCTACACCACACTGTGAAATGTTTTACAAAAACACACATTCTAGACATTGCGGACGACTCCATGTAGACACCACCGCCGTGAAAAGACCCCAAAGTCCCAAATTAAAGCATAATGGCCAACAGAAAAAAAAATCAAATTGTAAGGTATAATTATTTCCTTTATTAATTTTTCTTTTTTTTAATACTTCACATCAAATAAGCAGGTAAGGTGGGGGAGAGAAGCTACAAAATTTATGAAATCTTAAGAGCCATAAACCAAATGGTTAAGAATTAAAATTTAAATGAAAGTTAATAACTTTTGTCGAACGTACGACACGATAAAAATCATATCGGAAAATGTAAACATGCGTGCGCGTACTTATGGCGGGCGCGTTCATGTCGTGGAGTGTGGCATTGAAGAGTTAGCCAATGCTGTGATTGGTCAATATGTTTAGGGGCGGGGCTTAATGGATTGGTCTATTAGACAACACCATATTCTCCGGCACATAAAGGTGGTAAAAAAAAAGAAGAGGTGAAACTAATGTGGCTGAACTCAGGAAACGCAGAAAACAAAGAATTGTTAGCAACCTTCAGCGAGACCCTTCTCCCCGGTGGCAAATGCAAGAATGATTTCTTTGCATTTTGCTACATGTAACCCGCTGATAACGTTTGCATGAGCAGAACAATGTTTTTTATTTAACCGAATACAATAATGTCTGGGGTGGAGCACTGAACATTTTGTACATTCCAATACGTATTACATCTACGATCAATAAGTAAACAAATAAATTTGCAGAATGTAAAGTTGGTTGGTTACATTATGTTTACTCAGCTTGTAATACTTCCAGCGGCTTAAAAAATCCAAGCAATGGCAAATTAAATACTTAACGAGTTGAAATGAGTGATGAAAATAAAGGCAACACTCTTGCCTTAATGTTTATAAATGGACTAATTTATTTCTAAACGTATCAAAAGTATCCCTTGCCTTTAAGGCATATCAGGTAGAAATTACCGTCAGAGAAACAAACTTTTTTGTGCAAATTGTTGTCCCTCAGGGGTAACATATTTTTTCGGGGTTAGCAAACTTACTGAATGCGGATGCCCCTGTTCTACTTGGTGCTTCATGTACCAACTGGGCATCAAAATGATGACTGAGAACAAACTATAGTATGGTGTCACACTACCTGCTTCCCTTTGTCGCTACACCTCTGTCTCCCCATGACATTGTCGTGCCAAATTGTACTATTTCTCCTAAACTTAACCTATTTTGAAAAGAAGATCCATACTTACTGTAAACGTTCAGAAACGTATGCTGTACATAATACGTGAAAACTAATTATAGTGACTTAAGCGAGAAACTTCAAAATGTCTTGGTTTACAATGTAGATAATAGAGACTAAAATGCTGTGTCTGAATTGATGGCTTCGGCAGTGGCTATGGCCGGCTTTATCGCTGCAGTTAACGTTCATAGCCGTATAGCCGTAGCCGAAGCCGTTAAACTCAGACGTGGCTTCATATAACAGGTCTAATCATCAAGACAGGGCATACTGCGGAAATCCCCCAGATGAGTAAATTCCTGCAACCTCATTCGTAACGGTCTGGAACAAACTCCGACATCTGAAGAAAGCTCTAAGAAAACAGACAAACCTCAAATTATTTGCCAGTTTTTAAATTTGTGAGAAATTGTATCATTTATTTGTAATAGTAAAAAAGTCTACTCTCACCGAAGCAAATGTCTGCATCGATTGCGTCATCGCCATTAAGTTGAAGAAATCTGGTCTGTCTGTTGGGTCTGGAGACCAGCAACTCTTCATTAAATCGTACCTAAAATAAAAAAATAAATACAAATAATACTTTGTGTATTTGTTGAATTTTAAATGAAAGTGTTATTACATGATTACATAATTTAAATATTCACTCAAACGCATCAATAGGTTCATATCATTTAGAACCATCCAGAGAAGATATTTCAGTCTTGTCCAAGTTGAGGAAAATAGCCTTTACAGAACCCACAAATCACAGTCGCTTATTTCGATTGTCAGAATTTAAAATAATCCAGATCTGAATGTGACGAAGTTTGACTCAACAATAAAGAGTTGTTTGCTATTTTGACTGACACAACCACCAAATCTGAGTAACGTTCACATAACGGCCGCTTGGTGCGTTTATTGACAAACTATAGCAGGAGAATTAAATTAACACTCTGCTAAAAACAAGGACAAACGTTCTCCATATATAAACTTACAGTTTGTCACCGCAGTGAGATGGTTTCGGGAGGCGCAGTCCATCTTGAAGAGCTGTGACGACATTTTTGACACCCATCCCTGGGTAGGGATGGGAACCTTAGTGACAAAAGGGGAGAGGGAAAAAAAATAAAATAAAATAAATGAAAAAAAAAACCCAGAAAATTGTTATTTGCAAAGTGAGCAGATTTACCATTTTGTTTTTATCCAAACACAGCTGAACCTTGACCCCTATGGGACTCGCAAATTGAGATAAACTTTGACCCCAGATTTCAGATTTGATAAAACTTACCCAGGGTAAGTATTTCCCACAGTAATACGCCATAGGACCACACGTCAGACATCGTTGTGTACGTGTTTTCTACGATAGACTCGATGGCCATCCAACGGAGAGGGACGTTGCCCTGGGGAATGTTAAGTTATAATACACATTTCAACTCCAGACGAAATCTTCATTTTGAGGATTGCCATCTTTTAAGATTTAAACGGTTTAAAAACTGTATTTATATAATTATTTCTAAATCATTTACTTTGTAATTAAAAACATGAACTCACATTTGAGGACATCTCGTACTGATTATCGAAAAGAACGTCACGTGAGAAGCCGAAATCTGACAATTTGCAAGTCATGTCTTCAGTCAGTAGGATGTTACGGGTAGCCAAATCCCTGTGAATAATCTGAAAGAAAAACATGAAAGTGATCTTCGAGCCGTTTACTTTCTTACATGGATGGAGAATTTGCAAGATGGATTCTTTCATTTCACTATCCTGTTCGTAAGTGTGACTCAATTCAAATCTAAGCCACGCACACTTCACATAAACTGGCTTCATCGATTGGCAGAAGCCCGTAGGAAATGCACTGAACGTTTTGTCTGTTATGGTTTATGTAAGAACAGCATAATTCTGAACTTGCCTTTCTTTCACGCGTGTCTTGCAAAGACTCAAGGTCTTATCAAAAATATCGATTTCTTTCATAAGAAATGTCTTTTAACGAAGGAATGAGTGTTTTTGGTAAAATAACACAGTAACGTATGCCAGCTTTGGAACCGGAAGTAGCGAACAACTTTGGGTGGGCAGCAGATGCGCACGCGTGTGACGTCATGACTTACCAACATGATAGACCCTTTGCATACGTCGCTGTCGCTGAGGTCAATATGGTAGCGCGCACCACGTGTGTGCGCGCCACGCTCAACTATCAGCCTATGAGAAGGCTTTCTTTGATCTAAGTGAGGGCGCCGTTTGAGCTCCTGACGTCTTATGCAAATGTTAAACAAATAATAATACAAAAAATTACCGCAACAAACAGTCTCTACTCACATGCATTGACGATAGATATTCCATGCCACTCGCTATCTGATGAGCAAACTTCAGAATGAGGTCAGAGGTCAAATCACACGGTGACGAAGCAGTCCAGGCCTTTCTCTTATCTCGCAAGAAGCTCTGAAGGTTCCCATTGGATGCAAACTCGAAGATTAAGCAGAAAGGTTCTTTGAGATCAAACCAAAAATTCAAAAAAGAATGTTTTTAGCCATATTTTGAATCGTAACTGGTCTCTTTGAATCCACAAGCTCTTTAAGACCGTTTTAAAAGCCTTACATTAAAAGACTGTTTTAAAGTGGCTGGATTGAGCCGCTTGTGTATAAAACTTTATTAACAATCCTGTCATCGGATATACTGAAATTATTCCTCAAAATGCTCAATGGGAGACTTTTGAGAACGCTAGATGGCAGCATACTTACCAGGTATATCCATTGTTCACGGAAATGTGCTTCGTAAACAATGACAATTTACCTAAGTCTGCTGTCACCTATCGTTCTAAAGTCTCCCATTCAAGTTGTTTTATGTGAGCGCAAAATGGTCATTTAATCCAATATCATACCATCTTAGCATTCACAAGTCGCCATTTATACACCTGTGTTAAGAGAAACAGAGTATGGTTAAGTGTCTCACCCAAGGAGTGTCATAGATTCGAACACACACACTCTGATGGCTCATGTCACCAGAACCAATGAGTCACGTGACCAATACCGCTCCACCACCAACTATAAATGCATTACCTTTATCCGTGCAGCAACCAAGTAGCTGTATGACATGTGGATGCTTTTTCAACGTCTTGCACACATCCAGTTCCTTCATGAAGCCTGTGACGTCATTGGATGACACTGAAACTGTGGAAACAAGTTGTGAAGTCTTTATTGTTGTCAGACGGTCTTAGTTTTAAGTGTCAACTCGCCGTGCGCAATTACTACCAGGCATTACGCATTCCTCAAACCATCTCAGCTCTTTAGGACTATGCCATCCACATTCGTAGCAAATCATTCACATCAACAGGATACTCTAAGATAGTGAAAGGCAACTAGAGTCTAGTGTCTTGCTCAAGGAGGGTGGTCACGCCCCTTGCTTACCGAACTTTTCATTGAGCCGATCAACAGAGGGCCGGATCAGGGGTTTCATCCCAGCCGTTTAAACCCCCCTTCTACACCTCCCATTGAGCCTTACCTTTAAGTATCTTCACCGCCACAGTGTGTTCCTTGCCATCCTCTAAGATGCCATCCACTTTTGCCATGTAGACCACACCGAACGACCCCTCACCGAGGACGTCCATCATGTGGATGTGCTCCCGGGGAAAATTCTCCTTGAACGGTTCGGTCTCGTTCAGATATTCCAGTGGCACAGAACATTTCTTTGAGAGTCTCTAGAAAAAAAAGAAAAGCGAAAACAAATTGCAGCTGAAACTTGTGATTGAGTTTATAACAACAAAACAACAGTTTGCTGCGTAGTAGACTCGCTGTACTTCGACGTTTCGAAACAGTGCCTGTGCTTGTTTTCAGGACTACTGAAGACGAGCAAAGTACACTGCTCGAAACCTCGAGACCATGGCCAACTTTTAAAGGAGCTTGAACGCATGATTGTACCCTCAAGTTGTACAAGTAATAATTACTTCTTATTCTCCACACCATGCAAAGCTTCAAACATCACTCAGACTTAGTGTTTCTGTGTAAGTCGACAGGTGAGATTAAGATTGGGAAAATGGATAGCTGTAAACTGAAAAGAGTTGTTGATTGTAACCCTTCCGAGGCTAAAGGGGTATGTTCTTTTTTTTTTTTGAATAAAACAAGAAATGAAATAAATTATTAAAAGGCCGACAGAATGGTATGCGGTTCGTAGCAATTTCAAAAAATATTGCTACTTGAAAACCATTAATATCAACATTTGCTAATTTAGAATGCCTACCGTTTTGGATTGGACACTTGGGCGACTCGACGCTGTGACGTCACGGTCAAGGCTCCGTTTTGATTTCAGAGCCTTGCAGAAGTGGCATGCGGCGACTACACCTATTAGAACGGCTAAGGTGGACACTACCGTCACAGCGATTAGTATCAACATGCCTGTACAGGTTCACATGAATTGAACAATTAATGGGAAACTTTGGAACGCTAGATGGCGGCAGATTTTCCAGGTAAAAGTTCCATTAGAGTGGTTGCATGACCCCGGGAAAAGTTCGTTTCGCAGCCATGTTGGCTGGCGCGTCGTCTGCTGAATGATTTCCAGCGCCTCTTTGTGCACGCAGCATTAGAAAAAGGTATCGGGTGACGTCACGTGAAACCTCTCTATATGCCTTATTTTTTTACTGAAAGAGGACGCCCTTTGGAGTAGATTGGGGGTCAAACCATAGAAATAGTGTGGTATATCAGATGCATTAAGACTTTTAATAAATAATAAAAAAAAAAAAATCAATAAAAAAACATAAAAGTTATATATTAACTGCTTTATTAAAAGTCTTAATGCAGCAGTTAATATATAACTTACATGTTTTTTTATTGACAGTTTTAAGATATCCGCTTAGAAAATTTGTATTTTTAATGGTTTGAAATATTTTTGTACTTTGAAAATGGAATGAGCATTGCACCCTCTTGCTGTCAAAAATACGGCCTATTGTTTGCGTAGTTCTGTGCTCGCACACATTTCCGAAAACAAAGGGTTTACCTGGTCTGCTGCCACCTAGTGTCCTCAAAAGTCTCCCGTTGAAATAGACTGTGATCGAACCTACAACCTTTGGCCTTGTGGTGCAAGTGCTTCACCAACAGAGCTATATTTTGCTGATACGAGATTTGAACCTTTGAGCCTTTAGATTTTAGTCCAGGGCCTGGGGCGGTGCAAAGTGCCACTTGGCTGACTACAGGGAAACTAAATAAACATTGACTACGGGATTCGAACTTTTGACTTTCTGTCTTATGGTGCAAGTGCGACTTCATGAAGTCTATGATCTTTTGGATAAGTGCCAAACATGACACAAATCTTCTTAATTGCAAACTACGTATAATTTTCATTTTTGAAAAATTATTTCCTCTGATATTTCACTGTGTTATTCACTTACGGCCGCCCACACAAAATGGTGGCCAATGTATGTGTTAGAAAAAATAATAATAATAAAAAATAAAACAATGAAAATAAAAATTAATAAGAAGAATAGTAAAAATAAAATAAAAAAAATCAACCTCGTTCATATGGCAGCGCACCATGTCGTGCCCTCTTGACACGAAAAACATGACGAGAAAGAAATAAAGACTTTTGGCGGCAAGATCGCGTGACAGTGGGGACGAGGTTGGAGAGTTCTATACCCACCCCGGTTCGCCACTAGATTGACTGTAATAGTAATATCCTTGTACGTCTTGTTGTCAGGGTACAAGACGCTGCACACTAGTTGTTTCCCATTGTAATTAGCCTGGGTCCTGAGGGTAAGTTGGCTCAATGTGGTCCACCCACCGTCACGTTCAGACACCGATGCTGATTCTGTAATCATGAACAAGTGACACGAAAAGTTTGCAAAATGTTTTATGTGTTTACAAGCAGTGCAGTCGTTTGTGTAAATACACATTATGCATTGACGTCATTTAGCCGCCATCTTAGAGGTTAACAAATGGAAACGCGCAGACTTATACGCGCGGCGCACAGGATCATGGCCCGAATAGTATCTTCCTTTGACCTCTAAGAGAGGGTCCCCTGGTCAAGTGACGTCATATGCATAAGGTCTATTACATTGTCTTTGAAATAGCTTTTGAAGACGATTCTAGATGCTCATTATTGCATGCTATTGTCAATGAGAGACTACGAGACGCTAGGTGGCAGCAGACAGTATTGTTTTTGAGTCTGCCGCCTCCTAGCGTCCCGGCTGACTTAACAATAGACCCCAAAGTTCGAACAGGCACAAGGCTTGCCCAGCTATCAGTGGTGTAACTAAGGTAGGAGGAGAGCAAGGGGATGGATGTACGTATCCCCGGGTGCCCCCATTATGGAATCTTGACTTTTGAGATTAAAAATTACCAGAATTAAATGTTACATTTTATAAGATGAAAGTGGAAATTACAATGTTTTTACACGCAGACAATTTATTTGTTTTTACCTCCACGTCAGATTATCTTATAAACGACATACCAAGATACCCGAAAAGGGTCTTTTTAGGAAAAATGCAAACGGAAGCTACAGTTTTAATTGGCCAGAAGGCCAGAAGTGCCCTGCGTGAAAAAAAGGTACGCCCCTAATTCGACACTGCTATTTACCATGTGTTGGTTCTAGAATTACAGCTCCGTAGCCATCTTTGGAGGTTAAAACCCATCGGATTCCATAGGCCTGACTTGACGACACCGAGTGGCAGGTGAAATTGTATGTGTTCCACATAACCATTCTCATGTCACATGCACCGTTACAGGTACCAGACTCGGTCGTCATGAAAACGGTTTCAGGTGGATCTAGTGGAAGACGAGAACGCTAATGGTTATTTCAGTGTCCGAAATGACCCGGATGTCGGTGACTCCAACCAAAAGGTCGAAGGTTGTGTAGCAATGGCGCATTTCATGGGATATTTGTGCCGAGCTGTTTTCCAGACTAACGGTTAACGCCCTTTTCGAAATGATGGCTTCGTCTTGGGCTCCGGCTTTAAGCCCCGTCAGACTGCTCGAAGCCCCCTACCGAAAGCATACATTTTTTAAATAACCGACGGAATCTAAGCCAGAGCCCAAGCCCAAACCGTGATTTCGAAAAGGGCCTACATGTTCTTTCAAAGACATCTTTTTTTGTTTGCATTGAAACGGAATCAGCTAATGTGTTCATTAAAAAAAGTGCAAATAAATTGACTCTTCCAAAACAGAATTATGTACTAACACATTTAAGAGTAACTTGGTTTGACTAAAATGATTCAATTTAAAAGAAAACAGGTGTTCAAACTTACATTGTAAATCCAGAGTGAGATTTTTAACAACATGGACATCGCCAACGTCAGTGAAGATTATACATTTTAGCAGCATTCCAGATTGATTTCTCGTCGGAATCAGGTCCAGGGAAACTGTGTTACCACTACCTCAGTCAAAACAGGAAAGAAAAGGAGAAGAAGAAAATAAGAAGGGGGAAAAACGAGTTTCATCCACACGTGAAGTTTCTTCTCCTTTAGTATAACCCCAAATAATTTTTATTTACCGTCAGTTTTGAAAAATAAAATGTAACCGAACTTTAAACCACCGTAATAGTCTGGTTCCCAGACCCATTGATCTCCAACTATTTTTTGTCAAATGTAGGGTCCGGTATCGCCTAATGTCACGTGACTAAAAAAGAGGAATTTCCCCCTTTTTCGAAAATATTCAAAATTTTCCAGACTCGTCGTCATCATTCGGATAGTATCGCTGCTGGTCGGACATTTCCAGGTGTGTATATACCTTTCTTTTGTTGATAAACAAATCACGCTGGTTGGCGAGGACAGCTAAACATTCGATCTTGTTGACATACGTTTTAAAGAAAATATATTCCATAATTGGTTGTTTGTTTCCAGCAAATTCAAGACTAGTCTATATTTTTTTCATAGTTACAAACTGTGATTATCCCATGCTGTTTAAAAGTAGACATAGTGCGTCATCGGTGCTTCGTTTTTCATCCAATGACATCGTCCACCATCGATGTCAAGGAATGAATTTTAAATGTATGTTGCATCGTGCTCCATTTTCAAACGTGTGTGATACTTGACTTAAAATTTTTAAGAAGAATCGTCGGGGAGTCTTTCGTCAGGAAACTAGACTATCACCATAACCGTTTGTCCTCATGTTAAAATTTGCGATTAGTTGCATATCCTTTCCGGGTGAGATAAGAAGAATTGAAACTACCTGTAAACTTTACGATAAACACAGAAGCTGCTTCGTAAAAGAGCCGTAAAATGAGATGTTTTTACAGTAAACTGCGGCACGTGCCCCCAACTGATGTCCGTGCCCCCCGGGTGCCCCCATTTGAAATGTGGACTTTTGAGATTAAAAATTACCAGATTGAAATGTTACATTTTTTGAGCATCTACGTAGTAATTTCAATGTTTTATGAACTATTTTGAATTATTTACACACGCACATAATGTATTTTGTTTTTACGTCAACACCTCAGAAAACACTGAAAAGGGCCTTGTTTAGGAAAAAATACAAACGGGAACTACAGTTTTAATTGGCCAATGTGCCCCCCTAGGAAAAATGGTGCACACCCTTGTTCCCCCCTAACATTTTACCCCAGTTACGGCGCTGCTGCCAAGCCCCACAAACAAAGATCCTTTCCGGGTGAAATCCTCTGCATACTCACTTATTATTCTGCTGGTTCGCTTTTTGCTCCACGTCATCAAGATACCAAATCTTATCATATGGACATCCCTGGTTACTACAAAAGAACCGAACCGGTTTCCCCTCCTCCATCGACGACGTATTCATCGTCAACTTCAACTTACTGCACGGGTCTAAACGATATAAAAAAAAACTTCTCCTAACGCAAGTAGGAATAGTAGCTATACCGAAAAGACAAAAGGAGACCGTGGAACGCTAGGAGGCAGCAGACTTCCAAGGTAAAATTTCCATTACTTGCGTAGTTCCGAGCATGCGCACATATCTGAGAAAAATGGATTTACCTGGGGCGTGTTTTGGCGACATCGACAAGAAACAAGTTTCTGACGTCAAATTCACAGACCAGAATTTTTTTTGAGAGCTACGCAAAAACGGGTCGGTAACCAGGAAAAGCTTGTGACGTGGGTACATTTCTTAGAAATTAATGTTCTCAAAATGTACAGCCTTCTTTTTATTTTCAAGTAAAGGAACTTAGTTTTTGTAATTTTATCAGCATTGTTGGATTGGTATGCTTTAATATTTTTCATATTTAAAAGAATTCTCTCGACACTTTGTATGTTTGTGGAATCAGCCATCTGTTACGGTTTGGTCGGAAAGCTGCGTCACTGCGGTTAAACAGAACACTCAAAAACGCTAAACCAATGACCGAAGCTCAAACTTGTTTCTGGTCGAGGTCGGTAAAATACGCCCCTGTTAAGTCTGCTGCCACCCAGTGTCCTCAAAAGTACCCCATTGATTAGTTTCAAATTAAACACTCTTTGATTATCAAGCCCATTACTTATGCTCGAGAGCAATAGTTCCATCTGAAATACTGTCAAAGTCGAGAAAAAGTATTCAAAGACCACCAAAATCACGATGCATATACATTTGTTTTTTTATAATGATAGCCTTATTTTTGTCCACTGTATAAACATAAATAGCGTTCTTTTACACATACACCGATGTGTTTTAAGCACTGTAGTACTATCCCGAGGAATATGCCTGTGAGTTTTTTTTCACAGGTGTCGGGAAAGTACCGTACTGAGTTTACAGTGCGTAACACACATCAGTGTATGGGCAAAAACACAAGGGCGAAAATCAAGCAAAACTACCATCTATACTTCCTGGAACAGGTTTTATGGAAAACAGGAAGTGCTCATTTTTGATCTCTTCTGCTTTTGGCCTGGGTGTCCAAATCTACCAGGATATTCCTGTATGTTTCTGTACAAGTGACCGTTAAGATAGTCGCATGTCATGTGAAAACACCAAGATGTTACTCAATAAACCAACATTAATTTAGAGCAAAAGAGAGCGGGTAAATAAATAAATAAATAATTAAAAAATCACTTGCACAAAAAACCTCAAATCCTCCAAACCAAGAAAATAAACTATAAATAATTACAGGGTATCTTTTCTAATAAGTTCAGTATTTTTTTCTTAAAATCCTACCTGAAATATTCTCCTTTTGTCCATAGGATTGTTGAACAAGTCCTGAAAATTTGAAAAACCTATTTTAAGGGTTCTTTTCAAAGGACAGGTAAAATTACAAATCTTCATTCAAGTCGCAAATGTATGTTTTGTAATTACACCGTCACCAACGACAGCCAACATAAATGTTATTTTTAATGAATGTATCTTACCGAGGTCAACTAGCTGTACCAACTGTGGACTGGGCTGGGAGGCTATGTTATTATAAATATGCCTAGGCCTTCATTGTGAAGAGAAGATGTATTAGAAATTTCAATTTTAGATGTGAGGGAAACTGAAAACCTAACCTACACGCAACGCTCCATAGCCTGACCCTATACACACACTGCAAAAACTGGGGTGTTAAATTGATTCTATCGGTGCGACAACACCTACATGGTGTTAATTTTTTTACCCACCACAAAGCAATAGGGATAAATAACACCACGTCGAGGCCCATCCGCAACTTGTCCTCATTGATTTACCCTTTGTGGATAAGTTGATACACCTTCCCGCAACTTATCCTGATATAGTTTGGACAAGGTGCCTAAAATACAGAAAAACGGCTTTTGTGCATAAATCAGCGAATAATCAACGTAAACGAAATCTCTATATCCCATAACTTGTTAATTTTACACTACTGCGGTAGTGCTCTGTTCACTAGCCAGACTGAACGGGTAAACGGAGCTCGGAAAGACATAATTGTGGAGACAAATACAGTAACATATAATATGAAGAAAGACACATTTCTACTTACCTATTAAAGTTGCCAAAACGAGAAACACTTTCCCGTATTTCTTCATAACTTCCCACACATCAGACGACTGGGTCTTTTACGCAGTTGTAATTATAAATGATACAATATAAATACAGTTAGTTTAACTTTTTAATCGCGTCGATTGTTTGTATTCAGTCCACGTCAGAAGAAGAAAAAAATACACTTGAATGGATATCGGTTTCGTTTTGTATAATGTGTTTACTTTTTAAATTAATAATTTGTATCACTAGAAGCAAAAGAGAAAGAGTGGAAAAACGTGACACGAGGAAAAGTGAAAAAATAATAGGCCCTACATCAAAAGTGAAATTTGCATCGAAAGTGGCGGATCATTTATCACGGTCGAGGAACTATTGCTCTTATTACTATCATTAGGGTTCAAAACTATATAAAATCTTGGTGAAAAAAAGGAATAGGCCTAGCTTTTGCAAACTGCTCACCGATTAAAAAGACCTCGGTTTTATACAAATATTTGATATAATATTTGAGTGATTTGTCTCTATTCCATTTCACGAGGCGAAGCCAAGTGAAACGGAAAAGCCAGATTTCACCAGTGAGTATATATTATGCGACAATACACGAACGAAATGCATTCATCATTTTTTTTTTTTTAGACACCATCAAAAACAGATCTTTATGATTGAAGTCTTTTTCTAATTATCTACTCCACACTGTGTAATGTTTTACAAAAACACACATTCTAGACATTGCGGACGACTCCATGTAGACACCACCGCCGTGAAAAGACCCCAAAGTCCCCAATTAAAGCATAATGGCCAACAGAAAAACAATCAAATTGTAAGGTATAATTATTTCCTTTATTAATTTTTTTTTTTTTTTAATACTTCACATCAAATAAGCAGGTAAGGTGGGGAGAGAAGCTACAAAATTTCTGAAATCTTAAGAGCCATAAACCAAATGGTTAAGAATTAAAATTTAAATGAAAGTTAATAGCTTTTGTCGAAACTATCAACATATAGCTATACAATTTTAATCTAAATTTTCGGGTTCAATCTGCCAAAAATTTGACCAAATAAGGCCGTTCATATGCATTGATTTTGCATTGATGATATGCACTTCATACACACTCAGTATTACAAAATAATGTCTTATCAGAAATATACAAAATACAAATTCAACAAATTGAGAGCGTCTATTATTTTTCATAGCAGCGTTTCTTCCTTTTAACCAGAGCAAGAAATAATAGAACAAGTTTACCTTCATTTACTTTTGACAAGTATATACAAAGTAATATTTCCCTATGAAAATGATACTATGACAAGAGTACAACCACCATTTAAATTGTATTCAAGACATTACAGTTTAAAGAGGAAGTCCTCTGCAAACAACTGGGTTGCTTTAATTTTAAGGTTATTTCGTAATATTTATAGCATATCTTTTTATTCACTTACTGCAAAACAAAATTATGTCTAATAGCATTTTAATGGGAGACTTTTGAGACGATAGCGGGCGTCCCACAGACCGGTCCTTTTCAATTGTTGGGTACCAGTAAGTCGTCCTTATTGACAGTTGAGAAGCTGAAGTGGGAAGGACGTGGCTGCAACGTGGTCTAGCCGCTGGTATGCAAGGTCGCATTTGGCAGCCAACCACATCGACCCTTGACCAGGAGCACGGCAAGATATCAAAAATGCTTTTCCGGAGGGAGGAAAACCGAAAGGCCTGGAGGAAAATCCTCGTGGCATTACAACAGAGAACCATTGCACAACTCTACTCACATAATATATGACCCTCGCCAGGTATCGATTCAGGTCCAAAGTGGTGAGAGGCGAGCGCTTTGCGCAATAATATTTTATCAACAATAATATGATTAAAGTACAAAAGAAAATAATGACGATTCCTACAGTAAAGGTTAAGATTCAAATTTTGGTTTCGAAACTAACTTTTGGTTTCATGCAGAGTTTTTTTAATGAAACTTCCTCCATTATAAAAACAACACTGGGCTCGAGGTGGCTGTCGTGACTCCTGAGCGCTTTGGCATTGAAGTCGAGGAATGGAAAGCGCCAGTCTAGTTTGGCAATTCATTGATTATAATAATGACAAACGTACATAAAGGCGAAGGCAAACATTTGGGAAAAATAGAATAAAAATAATAACATACACAGTTTTTATATAGCGCTTTATCACACCCTTTGGGCGTCTCAGAGCACTCAGTATTTTTTTCCTGCAAGGTATAATGAGTGACGTTTTTGAAGAATGAGACCTGTTCCTTTGCCTAGCACCATGTAACGGTTTACAAGGTGCTGTGGCACCACGTAGCGGTTTACAAGGTGCTGTGGCGCAATCTGCATCCGATCAAACCAGGAACACCGGGGGCGAACCCATCCTCTTTGCGATAAGTGTCACTGGGTTCTTTTACGTGCATTACACAACACACGGGGCCTACGGCTTTACGTCCGATTCAAAGGACGAAGCAATAATGGTTAAGTGTCTTGCTTCAGGACTCAAGTGTCACGACCGGAACTCGAACTCACTCTCTGCCGATCAGAAACACCAGAGCTTGAATCCGGTGTTCTTATCCGCTCGGCCACGACACGCCAGGGGAAAACGGAACAAACAATAAGGAACAGTACAAATTGAAGAGAATGCCAATACTCACGTGGCAAGTCGGGCCCAATTTCAAAGCAGCAAATATTGCTGATCAATTTTCTGCTCAGCCAATATAAGCAGGAGACCAGTCACAAATGGTACATGTGCCTTTGTTTTTTGGCTGGTAACCTTATTCCTGTCAGCATTATTCTTTTGTGCTCAGCTACTTTTTTTGCTTAAGCAACTCTATGCAATTGGACAGAGGACACTGAAGCAAGCTCTCTTTAAAATTCCACTACACAATAGCGCCTGCGTTCCCTGATTCTTTTTTTGTCTTCTCGACCTTATATATCTTAACACACTCAGTGCTATACAATGCAACATCAGACATGGATTTCCCAAAGAAACACAGGCCCTGTAAGTTGGGAAAGCCAGTCTCGAATGTATGTAGCTTTTCGAATACCTCGACATCAAATGCGACTATTCGATCATCGTCAACCACGTACAGTCGGTCGTTATGCACTATGATTTCACCCAGCTTATCTTTGGCAGGGTTAATTTTTATGCAATCTTTGGCTCCGAACACATTCAGACAACTGTCTTTTCTTCTGAAGTTGTACTTCTTTATGGTGTTTTTTCCGTTGCTGACAAACAGGTGCTTCCAACCGTAAGCCGCGATATTTCGCAGCATATCAATATCTAACGTGTACTCTACATGCATCTTGCTTTGACTTTCAAACACGTGAATTGTTTTGCTATCAAGTTCCCCTACAAAGATGGCACCAGCGCCATCAACGGTGACCTTTGGGTTGGTAAACTTATTCGACTCGTCATAGTCTACGTGACCACCGGATTTCATGTCAAAAAATATCATGGAACTGTTTCTGAAATCTTGTTTCTTTTTTACAATAGTTGCTTTAACTTTCTCGACAGGTGTTTTTTCACTTTTTTTTAAACCTACTATTAATCTTTCACTCTGAGGGTCTATGGCAATGCTTATCACATTCCCTGCAAATTTGTCTGTGGTAGCAATTCGTGGTTCAGATTTCGAACTGTTCGGGTAACGTATGACAAATTTCCGAGTCGCTAGTAACAGACCTTGGCTGTCTCCAATCACTCCGCAAATGTCTCCCTTCGTCTCGTCATCTTTGTCCAAAATGTCTTTGTGGCCCTTGAGGACTCCTCGACTCGACCATTGGGTCCTTCCATAACCTGAAAAGGCGTTTCAGTTAAAAAAGAATGGGAGACTTCGAAACGCTAGGTGGCAGCAGACTTACCAGGTAAATTTCAATTGTTTGCAAAGCTCTGAACGTTCGCAAATTTCTGAAAACAATATATTTACCCGGTAAAAGTCTGCTGCCACCTCGTGTTCTCAAAAGTCACCCATTGTAATATTTTTTGTAATGTTCGTTCGTTTTGTCTATGTTCCTTCAGTAAATCGTATAGGGGAGAAAAAACAACCAGACAAACACGTTTTATAGAGCACGTTATAAGTCGACTTGGTAAATAACTTATCTGGAAAACTAATGGCACTCCTAGAACACCGTACTTTTTAAATTTAGTCATTAATTGTTTTTAAGCCATTTCTTAAATACTTATCCATTCATAATGTTTAGTTATTGCGTTTGTCACGTTATTTTGGCCCTCTGGAGACGAATTTGTACTTCGGTAAATACTTTAATTCAAAGGTTAAATAAATAATTCCGTCAGAATTTTCTGAAATTTTCTTTTTTCGAAAAAAAAACTATAAAGAGGATCGAAACAAAAAGTTAAGTTTTTTTGTGTGAATGTGACTCGCTTTTTCAACAAAAACCAAGATAAAGTAACCTGTGATGTTTTGCATGCAGAAGGTAAGTTAACAAAGAAGTATCAGAATGAGATACGTTTCAGACAATGCGCTCTATCTTCTTGAAGACACACAGTGCACGCTGGTCAAAACGTCGGGATTTATCTCAACATGGCTCTTACCTGTGATATTAGTCTTTTCAGTCGAACTATGTTCCATCAAAAGCCCCGTCTTCTCGTCCGGTGTACCTAATTTTTGAAAGTTGTGAATAACATATTTAAAAAAAAAAGGTAAAAACTTATAAAGTTCTCACTGTTCGGGACAACACAACATTTTTCACGGTAAATCTTCAGAAAGAGACAAAGAATTGCTTGACTGAGGTAAATACAGGGTCGTGTTTTTAACTGGCTTGTCTTCTGAACAATGAATAAGAGTCGAGTATGTAAATTTAGCCGACTCTTTGAAGGGTGCAAAAAGTAAAGCTTTAATTGAAGTGTTTAAAATAAGTTATTTGTCTTAACAAAACTGTAATAAACGTTCATAGATGTCGAGCAAAAAGATTCAAGTCGAGCATCTTAAGGCTTGCGCCAAATGTAGCACTTTTGCCGTGTCGAACTCGGACGATTTTCACACGGCAAAAGTGCGGCAAATAAAACGAATTGTTGACAAACGTTGAATTCATTATGGTTTGTAGCACTTAAAGCTAACGCTAAACGTCGTACTTTTGCCTTGGCGAACTCAATCGTATATTAAATGAGGAAATAAACTCGACAAAAGAGCGACGTATAGCGCAAACTTTAGTTTACCTGTTGGCTGCTCCATTTCATATACATTGGCTTTTATGGTGCGTCGTTGCGGTAGATACACTCTGCGCATGAAGTACACGAATGCGATGAAGCATATTACCAAGATGAGCGCCAGAATGATAATGGCGCCAATGAAGGTAGTATTAGGCGACTTGGCTCCCGGCCCATCGTTCCCTGGCTGCTGAGCTGTAATTGGTGGTATGAACAGAAACATGAGCACATAACTATAAGGATCTCTTCGAAACCAAAGCTTTGACTCCGATACCGCCAGCAAATTTGTAAATCGTGTGCTTTCGAATTGGGGCTTCAGGAAAGGAGGACGAAGCCAATGGCAGAGCCGAAACCAAAACCTGGGTTTCCAAAATGCCCTTAGTATTACTGTTACGTTAATGGAAGGTATTGAGACACTAGGTGGCAGCAGACATCTAAAATGGATATACTTCTGAACCAAAGAGTTTTACCCTTCAACCACCTAGCGTCGAGATGAAAGTCTACCGTTGTATTCAATTAAAATTTCGCTGGTATTGTTAAATGTTTTCAAAGACTTATGACCCAGTAAAAATTCAACATCATATCAAATTCCTATCAGAATTAATTCATGAGAATGTTAAAGTGCGATTGACATAAAAGCAAATCTGACAAATAAGTGAACTGCAATGTAGTGCGCCACTACTTTGCCCTAAAGAGGCCGTTTTAACAGTGAGGAAAAGTCAACACCCACCGCTACGTATGCACAAAAAAGACGTAGTCAAGTTATTTTGTTGTTCAAAATTCGAATTCATACTTGGAAACTCCAGATTAAAACCCTCAGAGCAACTCCATTAATCAAAAATTTCGCTTGATCCAGGAGGATAAAATTTCGTCCACCCTGTCTTTAAGGTCAATAACCCACCCTGCAAGCCCAAAGCCATTATAAATCACTGTGGGGGTGAATTGGAGTGCCAGCGAAGACTTAGACTTGTGTTATTTAAGATCCACTTGCCGCGCAAGCTGTTTTCACAAATTGCATACCGCCCTGTGCCAAGGATCCTTAGCACAAGGTCAATCAATTACTACACTGAGACAGGTGGCTGCTGTCTTTCAACACTCCTTACTCTGCAGTGGTCAGGGTCTGGCCAATGGGAGTCTACAGACTTGTGGGGGTATACCAGGGGTGAGGACTACATGGAATCTTGGCCTTATTGGCCCATTGAAAAAAAATTATGACCATATTTGGTAAAATGTGGATTATTTTTTAACCTTCCCGCTGACGCCAGGGAAAGTTGATAATTTTTTGGTTCTCTTTAGAAATAGGCGTGTGAAAGTTGATGTTATTTTTTCTCTCTCAT
Organism: Marthasterias glacialis; assembly: GCA_911728455.2. Taxonomy (NCBI): domain Eukaryota; kingdom Metazoa; phylum Echinodermata; class Asteroidea; order Forcipulatida; family Asteriidae; genus Marthasterias; species Marthasterias glacialis. The sequence goes on from OU452240.1 coordinate 1,630,317, forward strand.
AATGTAAGGGTTGGCAATGCAACTCAAAATGTCAAAGTCCAGTGCGATGAAGACTGTTTACTTAAAAATAACCTGACATTGACAAACTCTTGGCGGCGCCCTGTATTGCAAATCACCGAGTTTCACTTCAATTTACCTGTGACAATGAGTTCAACAACGGTAGAAGACGATCCGTTATTGATGGCTAATCCCTTAGCAACGCACTCAAACTGACAGTTATCTCTCTTCAGACCCAAGGCGCCAAAATACGCCTTTTTCGTCACGTGATAAATTTCGGAGAGTTGGTCGTATGATGTCTGCTCATTGGACGTGAACAATTCAATGGGCTGATTATCAGTATCGCGGCAACCAATGAACGACCACGTTAGATCGGGGCTCGGGTAAACGTTATTGACCGAACACTTTAGTATCTGATGTTTGAATACACTGACTTTGGAAACTGGGTTTTCTGGCGATTCCAACCATATGACTGGACCAGGAAGCAAGTCTGAAATTAAAAGAAAAAAATTAGTTAAGAACAGGTTTGTGGCGATCTTATTTTTAATTTTTTACATGAAAACGGTGCTGTGGCCGAAATATTTTACCCCTTTTAACACTATTAAATGAAAACAAGTCTTTCTTATGACGGTAATTGGACCAATATTGACCTCCTAACGGAAGCGATAATTTAGTACAATAATCGTTAAACTCTCTTTTGGATGAAATGGACCATTAAAAAAAGAAGAGCATGTAACACTTTAACTTGACCTTTTCCATCCGTAGAGCAGCCATCTTGTTAAAAACCATTCTCAACACATCTGAGACTATTGAGCATTTTGTGCGCGTGATACAACATGGAAGTAAATCTCTTATTACAATTATCTGGATGTGTTTGCTCTGCGAAAAAGCCGGTTGGTTTTTCTCGACATTTCGACTTGTGTGCTCTAGTTGTCGTCAGGAGACCTGAAAACTGAGGCTGGACAGGGAAAACAGTCTGATCCCTTTTCGGTGTGATTTAAAATTGACGTTTAATTGATCAACGCTTTCGCACAACATACATGACATCATTTTTATATTTACCTCTGACAAGAACTGTGACGTCAACCGCCTGAATGCTCTCCTTATTAGCTACAGCCCGAATAACTCGACACCAGTATCGCCCACTGTCGGTAGTTTTGATATTTCTGATGATCAGGCCAAAACCATGCGATAGGGAGTATCGAACATTCATGGTCTCGTTCTGGCCGATGCTCGGATCAGAGTACTTAACCACACGGGAATTCTCTGCTGTTTCCCAAGTCTCGCCGATGAACCAGTATAGGAGACTCGGTATTTCGCCCCGTTGGAGACCGACGCATGGAATGGGGTCATGAGAGTCATTCTTCGGTATGAGAACTTGCCGGACTTCGGTGGTCCCCCACGCTCCATGGCTTAGCAAGAGAAAACACTCGGCCCAGATAACGAGTAACATTGCCATCCTGACCATCTGATGAACTGACATGCTGGAGAACAAAACAGGCAGGAACCGTGGTAGTATCTGCTGAGGAAAAGGATCATTAACGCTGAGTGATTAACTTACGTCGTTGTGCTTCTTTCTTTTGTTTCGGGTATGGTCGGCCGTTTGTACACAAAAACAATTAGTGAATGACAAGAACGATCTCAGCTGAACTCGGTGTTCTCTCAGCGCTCGAAAAGACAGCTTGTTCGCTTGAACAATCGCTATACTACGCAGACAGAACAAGGAAGTTATTTTTTAAATTGGTTTACAAGTAGACCCCTACGCAGCTTTCTCTTTTATTTCCCCTGACGGCTACCCATATACTTGTTTAGCTGCGGCTTTGTTCCGGGTTAAGTTGAGCAACATCCGTGCTGGTTCGTGTCCATTACCGCGTTTTTAAAGCATTGATCATGTGCCATGGTCTTTTTTGAAATGGCAAAATCTTTTAAAGATAGATATGCCAACGTTTGGAGTAGTTCGAGTAAATATCAATAATGTATTAATGTACTGGTCAGCACAACATCCATGACATCACATAAACCACCTTTTCGCTGTTTTCACTCAAACTTCTTCCCAAAATTTGATGAAACATTCACAGGTTTGGTGGATGTGGTGCGTATGAAACCACAAGTGTAAACTCGAGCTTACCCTTCCTTAAAAAAAAATAAAAATAAAAATAAAATAATGCTTTTGCCTTTAATTAATGGTATAGATGGATACATAAGAAAAACGTAATAAATTGAGGATTTATGAGAAAGTATGACTGGAAGAAGTTTAGAACATGGGAAGAAATTTATGTGAAATGAAACTCAACTCTTCTCTTACTGATTGGATCTAATCTTGGCACTTTATGGTGTTGTTTTATATTTAGAAGGCTAGTAATAATTAATAATATAAATTAAAATTACAACTTTTCTTGCACGAAAATAAACAAATTTACGCTCTGAGGCACTTAATTAAAAATGTTAGGAAAAAACGCTAGTTATATCTCATTACAAACAATTTATTTATTTATTTATTTTAAACAGTCCAATTTGTTTTATAACACCCCATTGTGCCTTGACGTCTAGGTACCAAGCAGCTGCTCTAGCGCCCACGGGTATGGTTGCTATGGGTTTAGTACATTGGTTGCTATGGGTATAGTGTATTAGTTTCTACGGGTACAGCGGGTCGCGTTCGCTCGTCTTTCTAGTAAAAATAAGACATGACATTATCATGTGACGCGCTCTGCAACCAATTCCAACCCCAAAGCAGATTATAACACTGTATAAGGTGTGCTAGGCCGCGTCTTAATGAATGGCTTCGGCAGTGTCTACGGCCGGAACGCCAAGGATTCCTACTCTTCAACGTTGTCGTTGCAGCCAGCGGCCATAGCCGTAGCCGAAGTCGCTTGATTCGGACACGGCCTTATAATCCTCAGTAAGCAACACGTGATACGATGACACATCCCGCGCGCTGACTCACCACTGTACAAGGGGAAATAACATGGGATTTCCCCAGATGTGCTCGTATGATGAAAATAGCTTGGTATATTGTACCAGTGTACATTCTCGAAGAAAAAAAATAATATGTCAGTGTTTTCACGTATAGTGAATCCACATAGTGACCACGTAGACCGTGGTACTTTTGTTGTGTTTTTAACTACTCTCTGAATGTAAAAGAGTGAAAATTTCACAGAGTGGTGTCAGTCTGGCTCTTTCACTCTTTTTTGAGTGAAAGTGGAGTGAGCTTCACTCTGAATCTAGTGAAAATACATGTTTTCCACTCTAAAAAGAGTTGCCCGCCATCTGGCTCTTTGCAAGAGTGGTATGGCGGAAAAAAAGTGTTTTTTTTCACTCTTTTACATTTAGAGAGTACGTGAATCACGGTGTAATCCGCTATACAGCGAGTCCACAATTAGTTAAGTCCGTGTTAAACATCTGCACAGTCGTGTGGAGATACTTGCTCACAGTACGTTCGCGTTAAGTGAACAACACTGTAGTGCTTTATGTGACATCAAAATGGGCATACAAACACAAACGGCACAAAGTACACCCTTACATACCTCGTGCATGTTGACTATAGTATTATTACCACCGTTAAAGAGTTCGGGAAAATGACAAGCTTGTTGATACAAAAACTCCCTAAAAATATTAAGATAAAAGTAATATAATCTGGCTGGTAGGAACCTACCTTTAGTGCCACGCCTACTTTTAAATGGTAGCCGTATACGTTAGGCCCACGTCGTAATGTTTATGTATGTAGATCTGAATGTGCGTGTACAAATCGCACAACCTGAATACATCACACACAACCCACACACGCACGTACACCAACATGCACGTATGGCAAGAGGTCAAAGTTGTGAAATTCCTATTATATCAGACGGTCTGTTATTATAATTACGGTTTATCGCTGTATGGAACGCCTCATCTGCAAAAAAAAAAAAAAAACAAAAAAACGTGACATGATTTCACCACTGCAAATAGGACCTTGGCTCATTTTCTCCCTGTGAACAAATTGAATATCAGCAATGCTGGAAAGGAGTTGAGCAACGGTGTCCTGTATAACCAAAGGACCATTATTTAGGGTGACACCCTCCATCTGGACAAAGATCCGCCCATGGAAAACTTCTTGTAACACTCTGCATATTTCTCTAAGTGGTTTTGTGCTTGATATTATTAATATAGTTGGTGTGTCGGTTAGCCCTCTGTGGTACTCTTACTCTGTGCTGTACTAGTATATACGAAAGTGAAAGGCCACCAGGGGTAGGATGTAGGTATGTTTTGTGGGGTGGAGGTTGTTATTAACAACCTTCAATTATAATGACTGTTGTATTTTGCCTGGCAGTAAGTTTTTTTTTTTTTTTGATTACATGATGATGATAATACACCCTGGTCGAAATTCACCCGGTTTTTTTTGGGTCCCGTGGGGCCAGACCCAGTATGACCCGGATCCGTATCTAAATGACACAGAAATGGGTCAAACTGACGCAGAATCTGAGTCAAAAATCCCATTTTGTAACCTTTTTCCGGCACAGCCTGACCCAGAAATTGGTCAGCCCCCTCTGGGATCCGGAATCCGGGTCATGTCTGAGTGACTCGGAAGCCTCTGGAGGGTAGAAGCTGATATTTTGAAAAGTTGAAAATTTGCTGATCAAAAAAGCAACTCTAGAGAGAAGTATAGCCTTTTCGAGATCGTAACCGTAAATTCTATACTGCATATTACTTTATTGGCAAGATGCTGAGGATCTTTTGGCCGATGGTGTATGTGCTGGTAATCTCTCCCCTCACATATTTCTGCTGTCTTTTTTAAACTTTTGTATCTTGGCTTAGTGTTGTTGTTTTTTTTTTTTTTTTACTTACCTCTTGCTTTTATTGAATCCTGTTTGTGAAACACCTTGAGGCCCTTGCATGAGGAGCTCTATAAATACTTTATTATTGCTTTTCTTTTTAATATTTTATTGGGCAACTTGGGTTTTGGCCTTTGCTCTGAGCTGCGTCAAGTGTTCTAATGGGAGACTTTTGAGACGATAGAGGGCGTTCCACAGACCGGTCCTTTTCCATTGTTTTCATCGCTGAGGAAATGGAAAAGGACCGGTCTGTGGGACGCCCGCTATCGTCTCAAAAGTCTCCCATGTTCCACGCAGCCAAGTGATTCACCGACCAATCATGCAAGGAATTTCTGATGGAACTCCCGCGTGCCACACGTTGTATTTGCGCATAATGCATAACATGTGTGTTGAATGATTGATTTTTATCCGTAAAGAATGCAGACTATACACTGTGTGACGTCAAGTGGGAACTATCAATAGACTGTTCATATTTCGCTCGTTTCCGTACGTCGGGTAATGCGTGGGAAGTCAAGGTTCCATGTTCAAAAACGCGCGACTTCTGCACGTTTAACGGTTTCAATGATCGATCTCAACAATGGCCGGTTTTCGAGATAGCAGTACCCTTGTTTACAAATCGTCATCACACAACGGCAGTTTGCGACACCAGCCAAAAGGTCAAAGGTTCATCTCCAAGAAACTTGGCCAGTCCACTGAAGGATAGAAGACAGTGATGACGTCTGATCTTTAGTCTTTAACCATCCTTCAACCCGGCTCCCCGATAACCAACATCCACCCCCGGCTTTCCCGCCTCCCCATACGGCACGGTATTGTTTTTCAGGCGTTATCTCTTCCCTAAAGAAACCCAAAACCACGGGTTCGAACTCCCAAAATGCAAACATTACTGAAGAGGACGAAGGAACTTGGATACGATAGGCAGTATCGCTATGCCAGCATGCGTTTCACTTCAGATCAAGTCACTAATCGATTCACAACATGGTACGGTTTTCACGTATAAATAGGGGAATAATTAGGTCCTCTGAATCATTGTGCACTTTGACAAAATATTAAATCCAGTTTCCCCTTATGTGAACGTTTTTTTAAATGAAGATACTCAGATCTTACCTGGAATACTTTTGTGTGTGTGCGGAACACTGACTTTGAAATCTGTAAACATTGGTTTTGTACACTATTTGTAACCGAGGACCGCTGAAAATAATGGATCAGTGATCGAGGACCGAGAAAACAATTCTGCCATAATTCCTTGGTGTATTGTTTGCCACTATCAGCAGTACCATTATTTGTTCCACTCGTCACGGATTATCTCCTCTCCTAATCTGGTACTCCAAGACGCTCAAGGATTACGACGTTGGGTGAAAAATGACCGGGACTGAGACGAGAAGTTACCGGGAAGGAGGCTGGGGTTGGCCCGTTGTATTTGCCGTTTTTCTCTCCCAGTTCATCCTCTACGGAACCCTGAAAGCCGCCGGTGTTCTAATCACCGAGGTGCACCAAGAATTCCAAACAACTCTGTGGACGATTGGCCTGGTCAATTCACTGTATTATGCCATGCAGTTTTTACTGTGTAAGTTCAAAATATGCTCTTTGCCTTTCACCTCTATGGCCTCGGCTCGAATTCCCACTCGGGTGGAGCCTCGCATGTGGATTGGGTTTTCAGTCCCTACGTTATTTCGTGGGTTTTCACTATTCTGGAGTTCCTCCTCTCACGGCTAAATTTTGCCAGGATTATTTTTACAGGTATCTTCGGGTTACAGAGTTATCCTATGGATCCCTTGGTTTCATTTCAAGAAAGAGAGAAAAAAAATAAACAAACAAACAAACAAACAAACAAACAAACAAACAAACAAACAAACAAACAAACAAACAAACAAACAAACAAACAAACAAACAAACAAACAAACAAACAAACAAACAAACAAACAAACAAACAAACAAACAAACAAACAAACAAACAAACAAACAAACAAACAAACAAACAAACAAACAAACAAACAAACAAACAAACAAACAAACAAACAAACAAACAAACAAACAAACAAACAAACAAACAAACAAACAAACAAACAAACAAACAAACAAACAAACAAACAAACAAACAAACAAACAAACAAACAAACAACCCAACAAACAACCCAACAAACAACCCAACAAACAAACAAACAAACAAACAAACAAACAAATAAATAAATAGTATATTAGTAAATAAAAAAAGTGGTTACTTCGGTGATGAAATTTCGTCAGGTAGAAAAGTTTGTTACCAATTTGGAAAGTTTATTTGCAATTGGTGATGTCTTCCCTCAAAGAGAAACGGTGGTCCTCATGAGAACCGGATGACGTTTCACAAATGTAACAAGAATGTAATCCTTCTCCCAACTCTACCATCCTTACAATAAAACGAAAAGCCCATGCACAGCAGCAGACTTATAAACAGTCTCGAGGACAGGCAGATTGTTGAAGCATGAACCGTCAAGAAAAATTTAACCTATTTGGTTTTGTTTCTTCCCAACACCTTTCTTTCTTTTCCCCTCAGAATTACCTTAGCTCCTTATAAAAAAATCAAACTTATTTGTAGTCGTCTTTGACATGGATTCATCTAGAGAGTGAGGCTTCCGTGGAAGGCGTGTCAAAAGCAAGGGGAGGGAATGCTGTTTGACGGTCATTGACCCACTTTATTACCACACGATTAGTCTGACGAACCCTAGAGTGAGTTATGAAGGCAATGTCTTTAGTGTATGAGTGAAATTATTGTGACTATTTTCAGCACCGTTTCCTGTGGCCGTGTCACATCGGATTGGTGTCCGTCCGGTCGTTGTGACTGGAGGCATCTTGAGTAGCCTTGGCCTCGTTATGGCATCACAGAGTAACAATGTCCCCGTCTTGGCCATTGCCATGGTTGCAATGACAGGTAAACAAATTTTATTGAACTCCAAATCTTTAATCATGTACTGTTGACCTTTATTATGGTTCGCCATCTTGTTTTTCCCCAATCATTCTACTACAAGAACCAAAATGAGTCTTAGAAACGCTAGGTAGCAGCAGGCATCCCTGGGTATTAAACTTCCATAGAGAGGTTGCGGGACCCCGGGAAAAGTTCATTTCGCTGCCATGTTGGGTACAGCCACATACAAACCCAGTGGCTGGCGCATCGTCCGCTGAATGATTTCCAGCGTCTGTTTTGTGCACGCAGCATTAGAAAAAGGTCTCGGGTGACGTCACGTGAAACCTCTCTATTGTTCACTTTAGAACAATGTAGTTAAGACTACTGGTAAATCAAGTCTCAAGATCGTATATTGTCTTTAAGACACTGTCCAATTTAATGTTCTCTTTCCCTATAAGGAAATGATGTTTTCGTCTTCAAACTCTTTGGTTGCTTGGTTACCAGGTACGGGTGCAGCTTGCGTGAAAGAACCAATGTTTTCCCAGATGGCACTCTACTTCCACGAGAAGTACGCCCTCGTATCATTCCTTGCTAAACTGGGTGCCCCGTTTGGTATGATGGTCTACGGTCCAGCAACACAAGCTCTTACAGAATACTACGGGTGGCGTGGCGCTCTGCTCATCATCGCCGGGGTGAGCTTCAACCTCACGGTATGCGGCTTGCTCCTCGGCCGCTCATCCAACGGCAGGTCGAGATTCAAGTGGACTTCGGCTGATGATCCAAGAATGTCGGGGTATCAAGACCTGGACAGCTTGGGTGAAGACGGGAGGCTTTATTACTGCTGCAGCCAGCTCATCTCTGCCATGGGATTAGCTGTATTTAAAGACGTACGGTTTCTCCTTCTGACGACGATTAAGTTCTTCAGCGGATTTGGGTATTCCGGGATAGTCATATACATGGTACCGAATGCGTTGTCTCTGGGACTAGACGCACACCAGTCCTCCTTCAACACGACGGCGTGGGGAGTTGGGAACCTCCTCGGGCTCTCCTTCGCTACTTTGGTGATACACACGAAAGTGTTATCCGAATGCTCAGTGATGGGGATTGGGACAAGTCTAGCTATCATGGGATACGCCCTGGATCCTTATATAGCATCCTTTGTAGGCCAGATGGGCGTGACTGCCATTATAGGGGCCGGGACAGAGAGTCTGTTCCTAGTCTCAATAATATTAACCCGGCACCTGACTACGGATAATAGAGTGGCTTTCCTTTATACGTGGCAAAATTTCATCACAGGGATGTCCTACCCCTTCTCTGGATTTATATCAGGTGAGACTTTTGAAGCTCTGAAAACTTTCGCTGTTAAAAATAAATAAAGAAAGAAAGAGAGAACAAAATAAATGCACAATTAAATAAATAAACGGGTACCAGGAAGTGTTACATGGCTCTATTTATCGCGGAATTCTGCGCTTTTGTCACCATTTTTTGCTCCGAGGGCTAGCGACAAAATTTCTGCATTAGCTTTGCTGTTTAAAATTAACTACGCAGGCTCAAAAAATTAAATAAAATTAAAAAACAAATTCTTGCTAACAATTGTGAAATATGCTTATACCGGTACGTTAAGCGCGGGTTTTTAACCTCTACCATAGACGCCGGTATTTCGCCTACGTATACGGGAGCTTAACCATGGCATTGGACCAAACTATAGTAATAATGTAAACCCAATGAAAAGTCAATTCTACCTGTTAACCCCTTTTTTTTAATTGTTTCTTTAAAAACAATTTTTTGATTGTTAGTTTTATCAACTGGTTTTTAAGCATTCGGCATTCTTTTTTTCAAATTCTGAAACTTGGTCCAAATTTACAGAGCTTTTTAAAAATGTTGCTAAGGTATATTAAGCAGGGTTCCAGTCATAAATGCTTAGCTAGTTTAATTGCTCTAAATAGCTTAATGAAAACGGGCGGTTCAAACCGAGGGGAGTGGGCTAACTCCTGAGGGCGCTCGGCATTTTCAAAGCGGGTGAACTCGAACAGTTGGTGCTCGATATGTGGCAGGGTGTACCCTCCTCCTATTGTGTCTTCATTTTTTCCTAGAAATCTCTGGAATTCTTTTAAGGATTTTAGGGGGTTGCTTCTGTACAAGAGGGGAAGAGTGTTTTAGAGAATGGGAACATTGGGGGGGGGGGGGGGGCTCCCTCTGCCACATATCGGGCATGGTATAAACTCGAGGGTCATGCAATAGCGTGCCACCCAACATCCCAACGTGCATTCTTAAGAACGCGTTTTCTCGTTTTTCAAAGGCTTTCTGTTCGAGATAACTGGAGACTTTAAGGTTACCTTCTTCGTGTTCAGCGTCACCATGATACTGACCGGCATTGGTATCATTCTGTACTATATCTACACCAACCATAAGAGGTCACCTGAATGAGGTCAACAACATGGGATTGTTGCCTTCTCGAAGATCACTCCCACATAAAGGTCGGCAAAGAGATCAAAGGGACAAGAATCTGACTCTGTTGTTCAACATGTGAGAGGTCATCAATTTATAAAAGGTCAACTTCGAACTCACTGAAAGGTCGTTTATTTGATACTATAATGAGGTCATAACCTCGATCGGAATAACACTCATTATAAGTGGTATTAATGACGTATTACAGGCCGACACCATGGATAACTTCTCGGGGCCCTCCAGTGGTTGGTTCCGTCAGTAGAGGTCATTATCAAACATTAGAAAGGTCATATTCTATCTAGGCAGTAAATTTCTGTTCCAAAATAGATCACTGCGTAACAACGCACTTTTGATAGCCGACAACACGCGTGGACGACCACGACTCGTGTCTGAATCTTTAAAACCCAATACCATCCAAGCAAGATCTAGGGCGATAAGAATCTGAAAAAGGAGTTATAAATCTGGAAGAATACACTTCGTTTGTTAAGGTAAAATAATGTGCAGTATTAATATACAGCGTTATGGTGGTTTATTAAGCCCTACACATGTCTGGTAACCACATGCTTGTGCGTTTTTATCCCCTTGGTAATGTTTTACACTTACGGGTACAGTCTTCTGAACTCAAGAGTTAAGTTAAATTAAATCGTTTTTTTATTGTCATTGATTCTCAAATATTGGTTTTGTATCTAAACAGATCTAAACACAAAACTTGTCCACTGAAGAAAAAAAAATATATTGGAGATCCAGATGTCATTGTTGCATTGGTGCACGCAGATTTATCACAATAGTGTTTGATGATAATAATGGACATTTTTATGTAGCCGGTATCTGCAATCTCCGCAGAATATTAAACAACTAGATTTTAATGTTGTCTTCCATTGGGCTGTGTACAAATCGTGCCTGCAGGTCCAGGCTCTGCGGCTCTTTTGTAAACATGTGATGTCACAGGTCACATGGTCTATAGTCTCAGCTTTTTCAAAAAAGACTGGCACGCCCAGCGTACGGAACCCAACCGTATCCAGCTGTCAGGGCTGTCTTCATCAGTCGAAGAAACAAACTTTGTTTCCCTTTAAATTAATGAGTGTGCTAAAAGTACGAGTAATACTTTGTGGTTTGCAAAATGACCGAATTTTTGTCTGGATGCCCCTTTTCTAACTTGATTTAGTTCGCCAATACCGAATGAGGTAAACAATTGGTGGTGCCACACACTACACCCCAACCTGGTCGCTACACCTCTGAAACTCTGTAAAAACAAAGTAGGCCTACATGTACAATAATATTGCATCAACAATATTTTAGTGACGTTTCCTTCTAGAGGCAATAGTGCCAGAATCATTTCACTTTCGAAACTGCAATCTAATTGTTCAATAAAAACCGAAAGTTAATACCGCAGCGTTAGCAGTTACGAACAAAGTGGTATGATATCATTTAAGGAAACACTAAATATTCCAGGTTGTCTTGCAGAGTTCTTTTTCATTCATTTCGAGTCCAAAATGGCTGCGAGATATTTGCTGCTGATCATTGTCTTTTCAATCAACGCCAGTTACATCGGTGAGTATGTATAATGTGATATACGTTTTTTCATTCTAAATCAATGTTTGTACACTTCTTTTAACTTTCTTAAATCAAGATACTAGCCTCAAACCCTCGGAAATTTTGTAGATCGGGGTGTGGACCTGTAGTTCCATGAAGCTGTTTAGTTTACTTGTTTTATTTGCTTAGCAAGAACGTCAGAACACCAGCTGCAAACAAATGAATTACATTTTGGCTGGCAACCTGTTTCTGCTTAGCAGATTTTGTGCTACCAGCTTAGAAAAGTTGGGCCCTGGAAACACGAGACACGTCCCTTTTTTTTTAAATCCTCGTTTGCAGTTCACTCCCTCGAGATGAATTTGGCCAGAGCGACGCCCAATGAGATCGAGGGAGAAACAGCCTCGTTCACGTGTACCGTTGATGAACTGAAGCGAGGATACCTGCAGTGGTTTCTGAACGACTCACCATTGGAACCGTCGCACTGTTTGGCTTCAGAGGAGCGGAGACAAATATGCCTTAACGTAACACTGTACAGAAATCACTCCGGCTCGACCCTGGTGTGTAGAACTATCGGGCAGTTGACAAACATCAATAAAACACTACAACTGGACGTAATGCGTAAGTACCTGGATTGAACATCATGCTTTCTCTAAGCATTCACTAAAATACTTGAGCAAAGTGGGATTCGAACCACTGTGCGGCACCTAAATGTAGCCCAAAACCTAAAATGTGACCTAACTGGACCTACATGTAGCTCCGTTTAGTAGCCTTTTTGTACATGATTTGGGCTGCAATTAGGTTGGGGCCACGTTTTAGGTGCCACACAATTCAATGTTTGACATTGAAATCTAAATCTTTCAGCTCATTAGCACTGACAAAGATTCCATAACAAATCACTTTTCCAGGGAAAATGTCATGTTGCGGTATCGGCAGGTTCCTATTTATTTTTGATTAGCACATCAATTTGCTAAGCTGAACTTTATAATTTGACAATTCTTCCGAAACTGTGGGCTTTGTAATAATATGATTGATTAATTCAGCGTTCAAAGTGACACGTAATGGACCACCCAATACAGAGCATGGGGTTCCCACCCAAAGGAAGCAAATCTATAAGGGAAATCTAAAAAATCTAATAAGTGGAAAGATAAAGTATTGGGGTAGTGCAAAAGTACTTTGCACTTATTTCCTTCAAATTATTTGGCCTATTCAGTTTACGCATCCCACAACTTTTGTGTTATAAAGTTATGTACAACTATTAAGTATAGATATATCATCCCACTGTCAGATCCACCGGATGTAGTGACCCTTGATGCTAACTGGACTCCAGGTTTGATTCATAAGTTCAACTGTACAGCAGCAGGAGCAAATCCAGCTGCTGAGATCACGTGGCTAATTAACATAAAAGATGAGAAGAGCCACAAGGTTGAGGTTTTGCGGCACGAACCAGCCCCGAATATGTGGACGACCTCAAGCTGGGTAACGTTGCACACCTACATTACTTCGGACGTCGAGGGCGTCACATGCATGGCTTCTTTTTTAGACAATGATAGTTACATCGTAAGAAAGCTGCCTTTGGATCCGAATATTACAGGTAAGCCCCTTCAATTGCTCACGGCATGGGTCAGCTTCGACTGCCTGTTTGTCCGTAAAAGAGATGGAGCCTGAGTCAGAGACGAAGCTAAAACCAAACAGAGAATATTTATATTTTTCTCAAGGCCATCATTACCAAGTTATTTTTTTTTTCAGGTACGCGTTTGATTACAGAAACATCAACGACCATCTCATCAACAAAACAGTCCGACGAAGTAATGGATAAATCGACTAACATACAGTTAGTTTACGTCATTATTGCCATTTTTGCCGGCTTGTGTCTATGTGTTGTCATGGTGATAGTTTGGAGATTAGTTCGCAAACCGAAACCTCGGCAACCTCCATCCAGAAACGAAGACAATGAGTTTTCGTCTTCGGTACGTACTATAATTATTATTATTATTGTCATTATTATTATTTTTTAAAGGATGATAATTATAGAATAAGCATTCGATCAGTGACACAAGAGGCCAATTTCACAAAGCTAGCTGTTTACCGGTGCTGAAGGGACACATTGCCTTCGGATTGGGCACTTTTGGGCTTTAAAAAGCGTTGGTCATGAAATTAAAGTGGTTGATACGATATTTGACAAAGTAGAATATAATGGTCCACATAAATATCCCTCGAAATTGTGTTGTTTTTTGTTTATTTTCGTGAGAGAACACGGTCCGCCATTTTGTAAAACCAAACTTGGACTCCGAAAAATGGCGGCCCGTACGGTTCCATTAAGAGTGTGGTTCCATTGGTTGTATTTCCAAGAGACATAATGTACCTTTTTTTTAACCACTGCTCACTAATTAAAACACAATGTGGGTGTTTTATAAAGAGCTGTTTCAAACAGCAAATTTTATAAGAGATTAGAAGGCACCGTGTCCATTTAAGCGACTATTCGTGCTTACTTTATACTAGAATAGAAAAGAATGAAAGTAAATAAAAATTGTATTTCAGCTGATCAAGAAGATTGACAATTGCAATTGCGCGTCCACGGTGGAATTGCAATGTTTCGTCACTCATTTTCTTACAGAAACCAGTGTCGCGTGACCATACCTTTTACTTTATGATATTCGCCGGGTTGATAATAGGAATTCGTTGTTAGGTTAAAAAATGACTCAAAAATATGGATGTAAAATTTGAGGCACTAATGGTGAAATTACGTATTCAGTTGTTTTTAGTACTTCGTGTAAGAATCTCATTGTAGAGGTAAAGAGCTGTTTGTCAACGTTTCGACCAATGTTCTCTAGTCGTCATCAGAATACAAAGGTTGTAACTGAGTTATTACAGCTTGGTTGGATGGTGCATTTACTGAATGGTAAAGGACAATGAATTTTCTCTTTCTGATATCAGTGATATTACTTAATACTTTCTGAATTTCAGGAGTTTTTGGAATTTGTGGAGAGTAGTTTTCAGCTTCCAGATGTTGACTACAACATTCCTCGCAAGAATATCGAGCTCCTTGAGGTGCTAGGGTGCGGGAACTTCGGACAGGTGTACAAGGCCATCGCTAAGGACATCCTAGAGGTCGGATCCAAATCACTTGTGGCGGTTAAAATTCTGAAAAGTAAGTTTTCAAACTTCAAATAAAAGATGTTTCAAAACTGAGGCCTAGCTAAAGCCGGTCACTCTGATCTTACCTGATATACTCTCGACCATGCAACTCAGTTACTCTAATCGGGTCAGTAGAAAAAAAGGTTCCCAGGACTAAGAATCACAAGGCACCAGGTTTCCAGGGTCCCGGGGTCCCTGGGCGGTTGTAAAGGTCCCGGGGGTTCCCGGACCCCAGAGTTGATCCAGGGTCCCAAGGGTGCCAGGTCGATCCAGAGTCGTAAGGGTCCCAGGGTCCCAGGGTCCCAGGGTCCCAGGGTCCCAGGGTCCCAGGGTCCCAGGGTCCCAGAGTCGCCAGGGTCCCAGAGTCGTAAGGGTCCCAGGGTCCCAGGGTCCCAGGGTCCCAGGGTCCCAGGGTCCCAGGGTCCCAGGGTCCCAGGGTCCCAGGGTCCCAGGGTCCCAGGGTCCCAGGGTCCCAGGGTCCCAGGGTCCCAGGGTCCCAGGGTCCCAGGGTCCCAGGGTCCCAGGGTCCCAGGGTCCCAGGGTCCCAGGGTCCCAGGGTCCCAGGGTCCCAGGGTCCCAGGGTCCCAGGGTCCCAGGGTCCCAGGGTCCCAGGGTCCCAGGGTCCCAGGGTCCCAGGGTCCCAGGGTCCCAGGGTCCCAGGGTCCCAGGGTCCCAGGGTCCCAGGGTCCCAGGGTCCCAGGGTCCCAGGGTCCCAGGGTCCCAGGGTCCCAGGGTCCCAGGGTCCCAGGGTCCCAGGGTCCCAGGGTCCCAGGGTCCCAGGGTCCCAGGGTCCCAGGGTCCCAGGGTCCCAGGGTCCCAGGGTCCCAGGGTCCCAGGGTCCCAGGGTCCCAGGGTCCCCTGTTCCCAGGGTCCCAGGGTCCCAGGGTCCCAGGGTCCCAGGGTCCCAGGGTCCCCTGTTCCCAGGGTCAGTCTGACCCATTTCTGAGTCACATAAACAATTGACATTGTTCTCGTTTCAGAGTCGTCCTCTTGTAATCTTGAGGCTGATTTCGAGAAGGAAATCAACGTTCACAAAGCTCTGACCAATCATCCCAATGTGGTCTCCATGCTGGGTTACTGCACAGAAACAGGTAACGCATTGTCTTGTTCCCTTTACACTCTAACAAATCCTAGGTCAGAACTGACCAGGATTCCAGGGGGCCTGACCCTTTTCTCAGTCAGGCCGACCCGGGAAAGCCTCTACAAATAGCATTTTAACCAAAATTGTGCTTCAGCTGGACCCCTTTTTGGGTCATTTTGACACGGAATTCGGGTCATACTGACCCAAAAAATTGGTCATGCCGCACGGTACTCGGAATCCGGGTCAATTTCGACCCGGGAGGTTTTAGAGTGTATACATTAACACGCAAACATGTTACTATAAGAAAGGGACAGACTTTTTCCAGCCCCAGCCAAGTACACTTGATTTTTAAGCCTGAAATCGCTGTTACCCTCTCGCCTTATTCCGGGCGCCTCATATTTGAACACAACTCAAGACAAGCAATATGGATGCACATTCTATGCTTAGTATAATGCAGGTCTCAGCCTTGCATCTCAGAACTTAAACTCTGAATTGATATATTGGCTAGAAACAAAAACATACCCCAGTAAAGTTTGAAACTACTTTAAGAAAACGATTTCAACTCTCTGCACTTTCACTTAAAGAAAAGGAAAGTATTTAATGAAAATGTCGCATGCAAAGCAAACATAGACTTGCTCCAAGTCAGTTTAAACCTGTACCTATTCCAGTTATAGCAAGTCCATTTATAGTATGTCTTCTTACTGTTCACAGATTATTTTGTACTTAGTGGAAGTCTCTCATAGACTTGCTCAAAGTCTGCTTATCACAGCTATGGCTAATCGACCATAAAATACGTCTGCTAGCTATACATAGAACAATTACACTTATTGCAGGTCAGTCATAGACTTGCTCTATAATCACATCACTTAAGTTTGTAGTAGTAATAATCATTATTGCACTCCTTCACAGCCCATCACAAGACTTGCTCTATGTGTAATAATAATAATTAACGCACATTATTGTAATCGTTTTTAAAATATTTTTATTGCGTACTCGTCACAGATCCTTTCTACCTGATTCTTGAATTCCTCCCCGGAGGAAACCTTCAAGACTACCTGAGGAAGAAGAAGTTATCTTGGAAGGAGTCAACTGAGGAATTAGATCAAGATGATGAACCCGACTCGTCCTTTCAGCTCCTGACGTTTGCCTCCCAGATCGCTAATGGCATGGATTACTTATCGTCTATGGAGGTACGTAAAAATTTGACTGTCTACTGGCAAATTTCACAAAATAATTCGAGCAGAAAACACTGCTACGTAGTGAAAGAGTTGAGAAAATATATTCTGCTCACATATTTTGTGAAAGGGATAAGGTATCGCAGAATGTCTATTACATTATCACTGTCAACAAAAAGCCAAAAAAAGAGGCTTGGAACATAGCTAGAATACGGAGAGTGCTGAGCTCGATTGATTTTTGTGTCTGCTGTGCACGCCCTCTACGTCAGCTGTGGATAGAGGATATCAATACCATGTGACATGTCTGTATGACATAACTAACCAGATCAACCAATGGGAAAGCTGAAATTTGCCATACAGCTAAAATGGCGGAATGCACAAGTTGCCTCAACGCAGATGCACATATTTATAGCTACATCACATGATTCGCCGAGTTCTATTGATGTATGATGCCTATACATATTTTTAACAAAGGGTAATTTGTCATCTGAGAATATTTGTCAGTCATTTAAGTTTGAAAGTTATGCAGATTGTTTGTTTGTTTTATTGGATTCAAAGGAAGTGTAGTCACTCCTACAATTTTTTGTTTCATGCGAAAGTATCTGATCATGGTCATGTTTGTGTTGGCAAACACGTTTCGACCATAACGTGATTTTAACATCCTTCTTTCGTTTTCCCAAAAGCGAACCAAAGTTCAAATGTCATACAAATTCAAATCAGGATTGTAGTGTTATTTTTTTATAAACCTGAGTGTACTTTTGTAACTTCAAAACCTTGAGCTTTCCTACCTTGAGTGGCAAAATCTTATTCGGCCTTTCACTGAAAAAAAACATGTAAAAATGTAAAAATGTAATATTAACTTCAATAATACCATTAGATTACCAATAGGGCTTATTAGTGACAAATCAATTCTGCTACTGAAATCTAAAAGCACACATTATTTTTCAAAAACGATGTTTTAGTATTTTATCATAGGTTTTCTGAGCCAGTTTCAAAACAATTTTAGTCAATTCAACACCCGGCTTATTCATTGTCGTTTAAAATTTATGCCCAGTCGCATCAGCATTAAAAAGTCAAAAAGGGGCTAATTCAGATTCAACATTTTGGGCATTCACTGGTCAAAGATCATTCAAATTAATAAGATCGTTTATGTACTGATCATTCAGTTTCGCAAAGCCATCAGCAAGAGCCAACCCTTTAATTTCGCCAATATTGCAAGCAGGTTTAAGAAATTAAACTAAAGAATGGTGAAAAGTTAGTCTTAAATGTATATAAATGAGACACAAAAATGGGATACATTTACCACCAGCTTTAAGAACTTAATTTCCCGCCAATTCTGAAAGTTCATTTGTGTTTGATGTTTGTGTTCTTGTAGTGCATTCACCGCGATCTCGCTTCCCGTAACATTCTACTGAGTGAACATTTGGTGTGCAAGCTGTCCGATTTTGGCATGGCACGTGACGTTTCGGAGACGGAGCAGTATGAAATGACGTCAATGGTAAGATGAAGTGCGCCCTCAATCGTTGCCTCATATCCAAACCTTCGTTGTCGAAATCTAAGTTGTCGAAGCTAAAAAAAAAAATGTAAAGTCAGTGCTACCACTTTTTATTTAAATTTTTAGAATACCCTAGTTGCTTCTTCAAAAAATAAAACGAGTAATAACAAACTAATCACGCCGGGTGCATAGGTGCATAGAACGCCCTCAACGGGTAAGAGAATAAGTAGACTGGCCCCTGTGCACCCGAACAATGGGCCCTTTTGATCTGCAGTGTAAAATCTATGACTACAACTAAAAAACGTCGATGTTTTGTTTTTTGATTTCCTGCAAAGGGACTGGTTCCAGTCCGCTGGTTAGCTATGGAGTGCCTGGTGGACAATACATACACCACGATGAGCGATGTGTGGTCATTTGGAGTTCTGCTGTGGGAAATTGTGACGTTGGGTAAGTAATTTGTCGTGTCATGTTCCCGACAACATGCAGCTAGCATGAAACAGCAGCTGTATAAGCAGCAACGGCAGCAGCAAAAATAGCAGCAGAAGAACCTAAACGAAAACAATAGCATGCATAAACAGCAGCATTGCAGCAACTGCAGCTGCAAAAATATTAGCATGCAGAAAAACAAAAACAAAAACAATAGCAGCAGAAATGACAACTTCTACAGCAGCAACGATTTGACAAAAATAGCAGCAAAGAACATCATCATCATCAGCAACGACATCATTAACAGCGGCATCCATTCGGTAAAAGCAGCAAATGCAGCAGCGGCAGCAAAATAGTGTCGGCAGAGGAACATAACAAAAAATAACCACTACAACAACAAAATCATGCCCATTTGCCCTCTCAATGCACAAGCTAATCGTAGACAGTTGGTCGCTAAGGGCGAAGAACATATGAGTGACGTGAGCTAACCTATGACATTCTCTTTGGTTAGGTGCTCATCCCTACCGTGGTATGTCTTCCAATGACATCATCGATTCCTTGGTTGAGGGCTACAGATTACCACAGCCAGCACATTGTAGTAAACAAGTGTAAGTCTTCAGATCTCAACGGGATATCAGATTTTTTGGACGCTAGGTGGCAGCAGACTTATATTTGATAATAATTATGTCCGTTTACGAAACCAAAGCTTTGGCTTGGGCTCCGTCCACCTGTTTGAAGCCCCTTAAAGTAACCACACGTTTTTTAAATAACTGACGGAGCCTAAGCCCAAGCCTAAGCCCAAGCTGTGGTTTCGTAAACGGCATATGTGTATGTTTAAAACTATGCTCACACAAAAGTAGTTGGTATTATTATCAACTGCCACCAAGCGTCTCAGGTAGCAAGCCCATATGGTGCCCATATGGGAAAGACCTGGGCAAGCCCATATGGGTAGAATATGCAAAGGCCCATATGGGTAACATATGGGAAATACCTGGGCAATCCCAAGGGTCCATTTGGTTACAACTGATCGTACTATGGGAAACTTTTGTGTTTAGAATAATTATGCAAAGGCCCATATGGGTATCATATGGCTAAGACATGGGCAAGCCCATATTTGCAATATGCAAATTTGTGGGACAGGGCTGAAGTAGTGTATTTCCTTGACAATTTTCAAAATATTTATTTCTTGAAATTTAGATTTGTACAGTTGTTTTGTACTTTTTTGTGTACATTTGTCTATAAGAAAATATGTAAATCAAATTTACAAAGACTTGTCTTTCAAACAAGCTAATTAAATCGTACACACTTCTGATTCAAACGAGTACCAGCAATGACAGCAAAGTCTCTGGTTCCTGGACTATATATATATGTATATATGACATGGCATGTACATAGAAGTATATACTTATATAGGCCTAGTTACTGATTATATAGGCCTAGTTACTGACTCGTAACTTCTATTGAAGTCTTTAGGTTATCGACTATGTAAAATAATATAATTTGACATCTCATTTACATGTATACGCTAATTACTTGAATTAACTATGTAATCCAGGCTGCCCAATATGGGCCCCATATCTGCCAGCCCACATGGAACCCTCATTTTGGCCCACATGCTCAGATGAATCCCATGAAATGCCCATATGGAATGACCCAGATGGGCCCCAGATGTATCCCATAATGATTGACTGGGCCAAACCATTTTGGACCAATATGATTCTTGGGTGCAGGATCCAGTGGGGCCCATATGGGTTAACCCTTGTGGGACCATTATAATGGCCCATATGGGACCCATATGGGACCCATGTGGGCTTGCTACCTGGGGTCCCAAATTTCCCACATCGCACTAATCCACGAATCTTACGTAATATATTTATCTTTGCTTTTTCTGTTATCAAATTTACAGATTTTCGATCATGAAGGAATGCTGGAAAGAGATCCCTCGTACCCGTCCAACGTTCCTCAGCCTCAAGCGAACTCTGGACCTAATGATCGCCGACGCACCGGTAACGTCTAGAGGGCGACCTCTATTGATTATGTTTTGTCAGCCCTAGACACTATACGTTTGCAATCCTGTATCCAATAGTATTTTTCTTCTGGTGGACGTTGCGTTCCCCAAACATGTTCGGTCGTAAAAGGCAAAGCACGAAGATACAAAAAGTATAAAATAAAGATTTCCCCCATAATTTCAGTGTTTGACTTTACCGTGTAATGTTTCAAATGTTATAATTTAAAATAACTTCTACATAACTATTTGATTCTTACAGATGTACGTGAACATGTCAAATTTTCAACCCGACAAGTACATTTGAGCTGACGTGACGTATGCAAGAATCGACACTCAAGAGGCAACATGAAAACGAAAATAAAAATGTACAGCAGCAAAAGGATGTACAGTGACTGACTTAAATAACAAACACGAAAACAAAGGAACGCGATATAAATAAGCTTAATGCGTACATATTAAGAGTAAAGCTGAGCAGTGGGAGGAACTCCGCCCCTCCACGAGCTGCTTTTAAACAGAACAACAGATAGAAGTTAAAAAATACACTCTCAGATTACTTTTTAGATAAGTGTATTAAGATAGTGTGGGAGGGGATCCGCCCTCTCAGTGTCTGAACTGAGACAGCTTCATCAATACAAGATTGGTTTTGTGCCTGAATTCTTTTGGGGTCATTGACCTATTCCCTTACCTCCCTCTTGCCCGTAGAGGAGATGACATGCAATAATCGTTGAACAAATGGTGACCCTGAAGTTTTTCCGCCCCAGAAATGGACCCTCGTTTAACTGTATATTTCTACGAAAGGCCTCCAGGGCTTGGTCGCCTCTCTTTTATCCCCTTAATACATTTTAAAACAATTTTTTTTTTTTTGGAATCTTAAATTTCACAGATCAATTTTTGTAAATAATTCAAGTACTTTTATATGATTATAAACACTTACAAATTGTAATAACTTTAAAAGAAACCCCAACTGTTAGTGATCTCGCGAATTCAAGGAACATATTGTAAAAACAAAATGTCACTGAAATGCAATGTATCCGAACAGAATATTACTTTATTGGTATCTAACCCGGTGTGGAAGGAGATTCTGTCCGGTAGGTGATTCTGTCCGTGCATACGGCGAATTGTGTACTAACTCCTTCTGATAGCGCCCTCTTTTGAATAAACTCCTCCAGCCCACGTTAATGTAATGGTGGACACATTACCCGGAGGACAGAATACCCTTTAACACCGGCACAATGTTGTAATGTAGATTAAAAGAGGCATAACAATAAGTCATGTTTGATTTTGTTCAGTAAAAATTGGATCTCTTTAAGTCATATTTATACCCGACTAGCAACAGACATAATATGAACGTAAATGTATCAAATTATATACAGACAGCAAACAAGAAATGTATAAAAAGTACAATAAATCGCCTATAGTTGAAAGTTACACTGGCTAAAGTTCATAAGTTGTAAAACAGGGGGCGTGTGTATTAAGGAAGACATTATGAACGTTGATGTTGAAAGATTGGCTTGATTGGGTTACAACAGCCGAAGCAGGTAGTGAGTTCCAAATCTGTGCATAGAATGCTGTTAAGGAACTCATGCTACTAGTTCCAAACAGCATCGACCATTATTATAGGGGCGTGGCCAGATCATATTCTTTGGGAGTGTGTGTGGATGTTGGTTTACTGATTCGCCGACTCCTGTACACCGTGTAACCTTTGTTTACAAAAAGAATAACCTTGTACATTCCAGGGCCTTTCTGGCAGGCAGGATACTACACTAGACATAGGAAATTTTACATTTTGTGTCATAATTTCCACATGAATTCAAAAGTTATAAAAGTAACAGCTGTACATGTTTCGGCCAACTTCCTCGTATCAAAAGTTGATAAAAATCAAATAATGCAATCTCCGTAAAGTAAAAATTAATGTTAAAGTTATCCATTGAGCTGTGTACAAATCGTGCCTGCAGGTCCAGGGTCTGTGGCTCTTTTGTGATGTCACAGGTCACATGGTCTATAGTCTCAGCTTTTTCAAAAAAGACTGGCACGCCCAGCGTACGGAACCCAACCGTATTCAGCTGTCAGGGCTGTCTTCATCAGTCGAAGAAACAAACTTTGTTTCCCTTAATGAGTGTGCTAAAAGGACGAGTAATAATATTTGCAAAATGACCGAAATTGGAAAATTTTACATTTTGTGTCATAATTTCTACATGAAATCAAAGTTATAAAAATAACAGCTGTACAAGTTTCGGCCAATTTCCTTGTATCAAAAGTTGATAAAAAGTCCAGATGCCCTTGTTCTACTTGATTTATTTCTCCAATACCGAATAAAATAGACAATTGTGTAGTCACACGGTCCGTCCCAACCTAGTCGCTACACCTCTGCAACTCTGTAAAAACATATTATAAATAATATGTACATTTTTTACATCTACAGTATGTACTCAGCCGTGCAAAACTTAAATTCACATGGATTGTAAAACAAATTACACATACAATAATATTGCATCGCCAATATCTTATTGACTTTTCCTTCTAGAGGCAACAGTGCTAGAATTCAACCTATGTTTCACTCTCGAAACCTGCAATCTAACCGTTCAATAAAAACTGAAAGATAATTCCAGAGCGTAAGCAGTTACAAAGTGATATATATGAAAGAAAACAAGGTTTTCCCAGGTTGCATGGCAGAGTTTCCTTTCATTCATTTCGAGTCAAAAATGGCTGCGAGATATTTGCTGCTGGTCATTGTCTTTTCAATCAACGCCAGTTACATCGGTGAGTATGTATAATGTGATATACGTTTTTTAATTCTAAATCAATGTTTGTACACTTCTTTTAACTTTCTTAAATCAAGATACTAGCCTCAAACCCTCGGAAATTTTGTAGATTGGGGTGTGGACCTATAGTTTCATGAAGCTGTTTAGTTTACTTGTTTTATTTGCTTAGCAAGAACGTCAGAACACCAGCTGCAAACAAATGAATTACATTTTGGCTGGCAACCTGTTTCTGCTTAGCAGATTTTGTGCTACCAGCTTAGAAAAATTGGGCCCTTGAAACACGAGACACGTCCCTTTTTTTTTAAATCCTCGTTTGCAGTTCACTCCCTCGAGATGAATTTGGCAAGAGCGACGCCCAACGAGATCGAGGGAGAAACAGCCTCGTTCACGTGTACCGTTGATGAACTGAAGCGAGGATTACTGAGGTGGTATCTGAACGACTCACCGTTGGAACCGTCGCACTGTTTGGCTTCAGAATCAGAGGACCTGAGACAAATATGCCTTAACGTAACACTGTACAGAAATCACTCCGGCTCGACCCTGGTGTGTGAAACTTCCGGGCAGTTTACAAACATCAATAAAATACTACAACTGGACGTAATGCGTAAGTACCTGGATTGATCATCGTGCTTTCTCTAAGCATTCACTAAAATACTTGAGCAAAGTGGGATTCGAACCACTGTGCGGCACCTAAATGTAGCCCAAACCCTAAAATGTGACCTAACTGGACCTACATGTAGCTCCGTTTAGTAGCCTTTTTGTACATGATTTGGGCTGCAGTTAGGTTGGGGCCACGTTTTAGGTGCCACACAATTCAATGTTTGACATTGAAATCTAAATCTTTCAGCTCATTAGCACTGACAAAGATTCCATAACAAATCACTTTTCCAGGGAAAATGTCATGTTGCGGTATCGGCAGGTTCCCAGTTATTTTTGATTAGCACATCAATCTGCTAAGCTGAACTTTATAATTAGACAATTCTTCCGAAACTATGGGCTTTGTAATAATATGATTGATTAATTCAGCGTTCAAAGTGACACGTGAGACGTTCCCAAAATGGACCACCCAATACAGAGCATGGGGTTCCCAAATTCAAAAAATCTAATAAGTGGAAAGATAAAGTAGTGGGGTAGTGCAAAAGTACTTTGCACTTATTTCCTTCAAATTATTTGGCCTATTCAGTTTACGCATCCCACAACTTTTGTGTTATAAAGTTATGTACAACTATTAAGTATAGATATATCATCCCACTGTCAGATCCACCGGATGTAGTGACCCTTGATGGTAACTGGACTCCAGGTTTGATTCATAAATTCAACTGTACAGCAGCAGGAGCAAATCCAGCTGCTGAGATCACGTGGCTAATTAACATAACAGATGAGAAGAGCTGCGAAGTTGAGGTTGTGCGGCACGAACCAGCCCCGAATATGTGGACGACCTCAAGCTGGTTAACGTTGCACACCTACATTACTTCGGACGTCGAGGGCGTCACATGCATGGCTTCTTTTTTAGACAATGATAGTTACATCGTAAGAAAGCTGCCTTTGGATCCGAATATTACAGGTAAGCCCCTTCAATTGCTCACGGCATGGCTCAGCTTCGACTGCCTGTTTGTCCGTAAAAGAGATGGAGCCTGAGTCAGAGACGAAGCTAAAACCAAACAGAGATTTTTTTTCTTCTTTTTCTCAAGGCCAACAGTATAATGTTATTTTTGTTTTCAGGTACGCGTTTGATAACACAAACTTCAACAGCCATCTCAACAACAAAACAGTTCGACGAAGTAACGGATAAATCGACTAACATACATTTAAATTACGTCAGTGTTACCATTGCTGCCGGGGGGTGTTTCTGTGTTGTCATGGTGATTGTTTGGAGATTAGTTCGCAAACGAAAACCTCGGCAACCGCCATCCCGAAACAAAGGCACCAAGTTTTCTTCTTCGGTACGTACTATTATTTTTGTAGTTAATAAATTAAAATCATCGATGATTTAGAATAAGTATTCGACCATTGGCACAAGCGGGCCAATTTCATAGCGCTGTTTACTTGTATTCAACGGACGCGTTTCCTTCGGATGGGGCACTTTTGGGCTATATAAAGCGTTAGCTATAAATTGAATATGATTAGAAAGATATTTTAAAATTAGAATATGTGATAAGGAAACATTTACAGGTTGGTCGGATGTGTGCTTACTGAATGCTAGAAGACGGAAAAGACTTCTCTATTCCGGAAATCAATGAACAAATATAAATTATTTTTTTAATTTCAGGAGTATGTGGAATTAAAGGAGAGTGGTTTTCAGCTTCCCGATGTTGACTACTACTTTCCTCGCGAGAATATCGAGCTCCTTGAGGTGCTAGGGTGTGGGAACTTCGGACAGGTGTACAAAGCCATCGCTAAGGACATCCTGGAGGTCGGAACCAAATCACTTGTGGCGGTTGAAATTCTGAAAAGTAAGCTAATCCAAAGTATAAACAAAAATGAGGCCTGATTAAAGAGGCTTTTATTACCATGCAGTACTGCGTGCAGCTTAACTCATTTACTCCCATAAATAGGTCATATTTGACACTGAGAAAAAATAAACAAGGGTCAAAAGATCACAAGGGTCACTTGGTCCCAGGTTTCCAGGTTCCGGGGGTCCCTGAATCTCAGGGTTCCTGTGTCACAGGGTCGATCCAAGGTCTCCCTCTGGGCCACAGGGTCAATCCTTGGTCCCAAGGATCCCTGGGTCGATCCAGGGTCCCAAGGTCCTGTGGGTCCCTGGATCTCAGGGTTCCTGTGTCTCAGGGTCGATCCAGGGTCTTGCTCTTGGCCACATGGTCAATCCTGGGTCCCATGGGTCCCGGGTCGATCCAGGGTCCCAAGGTCCTGGGGGTCCCTGGATCTCAGGGTTCCTGTGTCTCACGGTCGATCCAGGGTCTTGCTCTTGGCCACATGGTCAATCCTGGGTCCCAAGGGTCCCGGATCGATCCAGGGTCCCAAGGTCCTGGGGGTCCCTGGATCGACCCGGGATCCTCTGTCACAGGGTCGATCCAGGGTCTTCCTCTTGGCCACAGGGTCAATCCTGGGTCCCATGGGTCCCGGGTCGATCCAGGGTCCCAAGGTCCTGGGGGTCCCTGGATCTCAGGGTTCCTGTGTCGCAGGGTCGATCCAGGGTCTTCCTCTTGGCCACAGGGTCAATCCTGGGTCCCAAGGGTCCCGGGTCGATCCAGGGTCCTAAGGTCCTGGGGGTCCCTGGATCTCAGGGTTCCTGTGTCACAGGGTCGATCCAGGGTCTTCCTCTTGGCCACAGGGTCAATCCTGGGTCCCAAGGGTCCCGGGTCGATCCAGGGTGCCAAGGTCCTGGGGTCCCTGGATCTCAGGGCTGATCCAGTGTCCCAAGTGTCCTTTGGTCTAAGGTTCCCGGGGACCCAGTGTCCCATGTTCCCTGGGTCAGCCTTACCCATTTTTGAGTCACGTAAACATTTTGTTCTCGTTCCAGAGTCATCCTCTTGTGATCTTGTGGCTGATTTCGAGAAGGAACTCAACGTTCACAAAGCTCTGACCAATCATCTCAATGTGGTCTCAGTGTTGGGTTATTGCACAAAAGCAGGTATCAAATTGAATTGTTCCCTTAAATAAACATGCAAACATAACTTAATATTACAATTAGAAAGAGGACTGACTATTTCCTTCCTCCAAGTAAACTTGACTTTCAAACCTGAAATCGCCGTAATGCTCTCGCCTTATTCTGGGCGCCTCAGTTTGGCGCCTTCATTTTGAACACAATTCAAGAAAAGCAATATGGATGCACAAACTATGCTTAGTACAACGCATGTGTCAGCCTAATTTATAAATAAAATAATAATATATAAATAATTTTATTTATTGTGTACACATCACAGATCCTTTCTACCTGATTCTTGAATTCCCCCCTGGAGGGAACCTTCGAGACTACCTCAGGAAGAAGAAGTTATCTTTGACGGAGTCAAATGAGGAAGCCCTTTATGCCGAACCCGACTCGTCCTTCCAGCTCCTGACGTTTGCCTCCCAGATCGCTAATGGCATGGATTACTTATCGTCTGTGGGGGTACGTGAAGACATTTGACTGTTTACTGGACAATTTTACTGGTAACTCGAGTTTAGCCTCGAGGTTTTTTTTTTTTTTTTTAGGTTCGTCAGGGTTGTCCGGGGTACAACCTTGAGTTACCTCGAGTTACCGCTTGTTTAATTTTGCATTGCTCCATAAAGGTAACTTTTCATCTTCGAATATTTTCCTGTCGTTTAAGTTCGAAAGTTTTGCAGCTTTAATTCGTTTCTAACAATGGTTTCAAAGGGAGTTGATTTAATCCTACCATGTTTTATTTCATCCGAAAGTGAGTATCTAAGCTCATGTTTTTTTTTCTTTCAAACACGTTTCGATCACGAACGTTATTTTAAAGTCCTTCCTTGTTTTGTTTCTCCAAAAGCGAATTATTCTGGTTAGTTCAAGTATCCATGTCAGACTAATTCAATTCAATGATATGTTATGTTTTGTTTTTAAGTCCAACCTTCTTTTGTGACTTCCCAGCCTTAAGTTTTGCCTACCTTGAGTGGAACAATCTTGTGCGGCCTTCACTGTAAAAAAAATAATAATAATAAAATAATAATGTAAAAAAGAGTCGCATCAGCATTCAGCAGTCAAAAGGAGTTATTAAGTTTCAACAGTTTTAGCATTCACTGCTCAAATTAATTCATAAGGCTCCGTCAGTTAGTTTGAAAACGTGCGCTTTTCCTACGGAGTCTCACCAAGTACATTTCTTGCCAATTTACCATACGGTATCTACTCTTACAGTAGACGTATGGGATACATTTACCGCCGTTGTAAGAACATAATTTCCCGCCAATTCTGAAAGTTCATTCGTGTTTGATGTTTGTGTTCTTGTAGTGCATTCACCGCAATCTCGCTTCCCGTAACATTCTACTGAGTGAACATTTGGTGTGCAAGCTGTCCGATTTTGGCTTGGCACGTGACGTTTCGGATACAGAGCAGTATGAAATGACGTCAATGGTAAGATCAAGTGCCACCCCAATCGTTGCCTCATATTATCCTCACCTTGTTGTCGAAATCCACTCAATGCATAAGTTGTCGAAGCCAAGAAATTACCTTAGTTGCTTGTAAAAAAATATATATATAAATGAATACAAAATACGCTGTCTACATCCAGTGCATTATACAACGCCCTCAACGCCCAAGAGTCAAGAGAGTAAAGTAGACTGGCCCCTGTGCACCTCGATCAATGTGCCTGTTTGCTTTGCCGTATTATGTTACTACGACGCCGAATATTCAATTTTGTTTTGTTTTTTGATTCCCTGCAAAGGGACTGGTTCCAGTCCGCTGGTTAGCTCTGGAGTGCTTCGTGGAGAACACACACACCACGATGAGCGATGTGTGGTCATTTGGGGTTCTGCTGTGGGAAATTGTGACGTTGGGTAAGTAATTTGTCGTGTCATGTTCCCGGCAATATGCAGCTAGCATGGAACAGCAGCTGCATCAGCAGCAACAGCAGCAGCATAAGTATAATCACCAGAGGAACATAACAAAAACAGCAGCAACAACAACAACAGCACGTGCAGCGACAGCAGCATTAAAGCATTAGTAAAATCAGCAGAGACGACCACCACAAGCAGCAATGGCTTCTGACTGGCACCCCCTGAACAAAGATATTGACAAAATAGTGAGACCGCCAACATTAGGGCTGGAAATGCTCAGTTGGTACAGCGTCGGTACGTTAAACCGGTGGTCGCAGGTTCAAATCCCGCTCTAGTCAATTTTTCTTTGTTCACCCCCAAATTGCAAAATAGACACATAATACTAACTGCAACATAAAAACATGCCCGTTTGCCGTCTCAATACACAAGCTACTCGTAGACAATTGGTTGCTGAGGACGAAGAACGTATGATTGACGTCAGCTAACCTATGGCATTCTCTTTGGTTAGGTGCTCATCCCTACCGTGGTATGACTTCCAATGACATCATTGATATCTTGCTTGAAGGCTACAGATTACCACAGCCAGCACATTGTAGTGAACATTTGTAAGTCTTCATTATCTCAACGGGAGATCAGATTTTTGAGGACGCTTGGTGGCAACAGACTTACAATTGATAATTATTATGCGTATGTTGAAAACTACGCGCACTTTGGTGTTATTACCTGCTGTCACCTAGCGTCCCAGATTTTCCAGATCGCAACTGCTTGGTCCGTTCCATCTTGAACGCTGACTTGACAGTCAATATTGACAATCAATAACAATGAAGATCAGAGATCGAAGATGGCGCTCAAGTTTTTAGCTTTACTGTGAAGCCCATTATGAGTCATTTGGACGGATTTTCGGTTGTTTATTCCATTGATATTTTCCCAGACTACCACGAATCTTACGTAATACATTTATCTTATACTTTTTCTGTTATAAAATGACAGATTTTCGATCATGAAGGAATGCTGGGAAGAGATCCCTCATACCCGTCCAACGTTCCTCAGCCTCAAGCGAACTCTGGACCTGATGATCGCCGACGCACCGGTAACGTCTAGAGGGCGACCTCTATTGATTATGTTTTGTCAGCCCTAGACACTATACGTTTGCAATCCTGTATCCAATAGTATTTTTCTTCTGGTGGACGTTGCGTTCTCCAAACTTGTTCGCTGGTAAAATGCAAAGCACGAATATACAAAAAATGTAAGATAATTATTTTCCCCCATAATTTCAATGTTTGATGGGAAGTGAAACTGCAACATTTTCATTTCTAATATTTCATTTAAAATAACTTTTATATATATATTTGTTTTATTCTTACAGATGTACGTGAACATGTCAAATTTTCAACCCGACCGGTACATTTGAGCTGCCGTGACAAATGAAATAATTGACAAAAGAAAAGCAAAACTGAGAACAAAAATGAATTTGTACAAAGGCGAAAAGTTGGACTGTAGGAGGAGATCTGCCCCGTCCATAATTGACTCTAAATTACAAACACGACTTTGTTGAATCACATCATTGTTCTTGGGACCCTGAGACCATGTGACCCTATGCAACCATATGACCCTGTCACATCCCTTCCCCCGAGTTTGACCTTCTGTATTTAACCCATCCACCAGACACAACATACAGAAGCTAAGAATGACACTTCTCCTTTTGATATCTGCAAAATTGGTTTTACATTATTTCAATCAACTCTGGTTGAAGTTACCGGAGTTTACTGGACGCTTATTCGTCGGTTCACTTTGTTCGTTAGTGACTGCTTGTGATAGCGACTGTCAGCACCAGGGGTTAATTTCCGTCCTTCTCACTAAGTACGGTTTAAACAGTTCCACTCGTCCACCACTCGCTGTCTAGGCTTATCCCAAGTTACAAACCCTGTAAAAAATACACAATAAACGCCTTGCTAATTGCTATCACTATTTACAATCACTCAACTCAAAATAAAACGATAGAAAACTTAAAGGTACACACCGGCTTCGTTGGGCTATTTGGGCTACAAAATAGACTAACATTATTATGACTTCAAAGGTCTTCCAGGAATGGAGAACGGTTCCTAAAAGAAACCATAAAATTTTGCCGTTTTCGAGCATTTTTCAAAAAACGATTTATCCGAACCAAAAAAGTGGTTCGAATAAATCACGTGATCTTCGGAGTTAGTTTTACTTCCAGCCGTATAAAAGTAAATTACTGAACCAAATTTAAATATTTTTTTTTTTACAATTATTCATGACTATTTGACAAAAAAGACTTATGCAACTGGCATTCGTCCAAGTAATTTTTTACAACATAGGGCCTACTTGCGATATAATGAAGAAACGTTCTCCATTGCAAGTAAGTTCGTCGTACACAGAATACACTGTCCGCTTTTATGTCTGTTTTTTTATTTACACGTGAATTTGTGCTGGATTGATATGAAGTCTGGATCCTCATGCCTCGTCATTGTAATAATTCATACATAAACACATAGTCTACTTACAGCATTGCGCAACATTGTCACGTAAACTTGACAGTTGCAACGGCTGGAAAAGCGTATAAGCTGACCTTTGACCGTGTTTTGTTTTTTTCACATTTTTCGTTAATTACGTGATAATTTGATGATTTTTTTTGAAGAACAACCATTTAGAAATTATTCTCTGTCATTCCACATCACTAAATTAGGTAAACAGTAAGCCGGTGTGTCCCTTTGAAATAACTTCTCATAAGCTTTGTTCAGCTTGAGATAGGAATGACGGTTTGTAGTCAGACCTAAATGTTGACACAAAATCAGTGTAATCAGTTTACTAGTGCAGTCCGCCGTCCACAGAATCAAACACAGCATGCACTTGGATTTTGATATTTTAAAAAGTTGGTTTGGATAGAGTTAGATGTTTTAACGGATTCGGAGGTTTGGGATTGAGTTGGTGGCCAACATGGTTGAAATGATGTATGAATCATGATTTTAGAAATACCAGTTTTAATAATGAATGACATCAGCATATAATTGTAAATACACGCAAATATAAATTGTCATTTATACAACGAACAAGTTCAATCTGGTACTTTAATGAAAGTATGAATACAACATCATTTTACGTAAATAATACGAAGGGGAAATAGTATCAAAATAAATTCAATCGCTACATTGTGTGTGTGTGTACCTGCTGAGTGTGATTTTATTTTCGTTGTGCGCATTCATATGCAAATTGAATTCCAAACAGTTCATGTGCATTGGGTGTTTCATGGTTGGAACCGATCAGTGTATAAACCCATGGAGTTTGGAACTTGTACTCAGTACAAACATTGGACTCAACGTGCAACCGCTATGTTACGTGAATACGGGTACACGTCTCTACGGTTGAATGCAGTCTTGACAAGGCAAACATCAATGTCGGGGTCGAAAATTTCATAGCGCAAAGCACTGCGTAGTGTGTGGCCTTTTTAAAGGTGGACGGTCGCTTTTAACAGTGAATCGTTTAAACTGGAGCACCAAGGGTGCAAACGACGCTGCTGCTTTTTCTGATGCGATTCAAAAAGAACAAAACTAGACATAATACTAGAAATTTAGAGTTTGTGAACAAACTCACGGTGTTCGGCTCAATTACGTAATTGAAAATTTTAAGATCAATATTGTGTGCAAGTTTGTTGTCTATTTGTGCTATGCTGACGGGCGAAATATTTATTTGTACTTTTTTATCTTTATGCATGAAGGTTTGTCATATGAAACTTCAACTTCCGGTTTGACAGGACCTAAAGGTCAAATGGGGTCACACCTTTTGCATGGTATCTAGAATTGGCAGAAAGCTTTAAATTGATGTAACGATTATTAATGTACCACGTGTCATTACTAAGATACATATTTTTGTTGTCCAAACTTATACTTCCGGTTTTGACCGGAAGTGAAGGTCAAATGAGTTCACACTTTGTAAACATTGGTAGAATCGTCGAAGGGCTTTAAAAATAAGTTATTATATTAATACACAAATTTACATAATTCAGAAACGATTTTTCATAACAAAACTACTACTTCCGGTTTCGACCGGAAGTGAAAGTCAAATGGGTCACACCCTGTGTAAGATTTGTTGAGTACTTCAAGACCTTTCATATTGTGTAAAGATCATGTTTGTATCTTAAGATATGATTATTTTAGTATAAAACTTCAATTTAATGTTATGACGTCATCGATGACGTCATCATTCCAAAAAATTTGCTTTTTCATACACACACTGTGGTCTACGTATGTAGTAAGTTTCAAGTCCGTGCATGCTTTACTTTTTGAGATAGCAAAATAATTTTTTTTCGACCTCGCGTATCAATTTCGTTGTTACGTAGCTATGACGTCATGTATCACAATTCTAGAATGCTCTTGAGATAACAAAATTATTATGCATTGAAAGTTTGTTCATATCTTCATTCACTTAGGCTCTAGAGCCCGAAATAACATGAATTTTAACTTTAACTACCGGTTTTGACCGGAAGTAAAGATCAAATGGGGTCACGGTGTGCATACAATTTGTCCAACATTACAAGACCTTTCATATGCACCAAAGATTTCGAATGTAGCATTTGCCGTTCTTGAGTTATTAAAATTTCTGAATTATTTAACGTTTATTTAACCTAATGACGTCATCAATGACGTCATCATTCCAAAAAAGTTTCGGTATCATCCACTCACTAATATCTTTGTACATGATAATTTTCAAGTTCGTACAAGCTTTACTTTTTGAGAAAATTTGCGGACAAGGTTCAGAAGGAAGAATGCGCAGAAAAAAAAACTTAACAGTAACAATAGTTGTTCGGCTGTTGGCCAAACACCTAATTAAACGTTGATTACGAAAAGGTATTAAAATTGTAAAAACAATTCAAAAATTGTTATTGTTCAGTTTTTTTCGTTTTTTTAGGTGTTCGGCATTGAGCCGAAAACCTATTGTTATTGTTAAGTTTTTTTTTTTTTTTTTTAGGTGTTCGGCCAACAGCCGAACAACTATTGTTATTGTTCTGTTTTTTTTTTTTTTTTTTTTTTTTTTTATTTTTTCCTCGTGTTCTTCTTTCCCTGCGAACCTTCTCCGCCAATTTAGAGAAAAACTGAAACTTGTATGAACTTGAAACTTCTCATGAACATCAACCTCGGTGAGTAGACGGCACCGCCACTTTTTGGGAATGATGACGTCATTGATGACGTCATTACGTTAAATAAACGTTAAATAAACCTTAAATAATTTGAAAAATCATATCTTCAAAACCAAAACAGCTACGTTCAAGATTCGTTTTTTACATAAAACCTCTTATAAAGATCTACAAATGCAGTGCACAACGTGACCCCATTTGACCTTTACTTCCGGTCGAAACCGGAAGTTAAAGTAACAAATCATGTTATTTTGGGCTCTAGAGCCTAAGTGCATGAAAATATGAAAAAATGTTCCATGCATAATATTTTCTTTAACTCAAGAGCATTCTAAAAAGATGATGTGTTACGTCATAGCTACGTCAGAACGAAAATGGTACACGAGGTCGAAAAAAAAATTATTTTGCTATCTCAAAAAATAGAACATGTACGGACTTGAAACTTACCACGTACTTAGACCAAAGCGTGTACATGACAAAGAACAAAATTTGGAATGATGACGTCATCGATGACGTCATTATATTAAATTGAAGTTTTTTATTAAAATACTCATATCTCCAGAATCAGATATGCTACATACATGATCTTTACACCATATGAAAGGTCATGAAGTATTAAACAAATCTTACACAGGGTGTGACCCCATTTGACCTTTACTTCCGGTCGAAACCGGAAGTAGTAGTTTTGTTTTATAAAAAATCGTATCTGAATAATATTATTTTGTGTATTAATATAATAACTTAATTTTAAGGCCCTTTGACGATTCTATAAATTTTTACAATGTGTGACCTCATTTGAATGTAGTTTATGACCTTTGAAAATATTACATTGATGACGTTATCAAATGTTACAGTTTGTTACGACGACGAGTTAAAAAATATATATTTTTTTTTTTTTTTTTGAGCAAACTACGTGTTGAATTTTTTGGTAATAGATAACGACTATAAAAGCCTAATTGTGAAATTTGAACAAAATTGGCCGTTGCATAACGAAGTTATATTAAGGTGAAAAGTGCCGTTTTTAGCGCGATCGGCGATAAAGTCTGTACAGTTCCCTCAATGTATTGCACCCCGTGCGTGTGCACTCTAGGCTTTTACTGCATGCTGTGTTTATACATACACGCGACAAGTCAGGTCTTGTCACAGTTCATCGAACTTTGCGGCGTGTTGTTAAGTTCTGCGTGTGTGTGTGTGTGTGTAATAATGGCGACGCAAAGAAAAACATGTAAGTCATGCCAAGTTCAGTGTGGAAATGTTTCCCTTTATGCCATTCTGGTGGCTTAATTGTGACAGGGAGAGGAAGAGGAGACTTTACTGAGATGATCACATGCTCACGTGAGTTGTTTGAAGTATAATGGTGGAGAAAATGCAATTGACAAAATGATCGTCTTTCGTTCTATACAATATACCGATCACGTACGTGCTTACATACGAGAGTCACAAGTGTGCAACAGCGGGGCCAGAGGCACTTTACCCCCGCGAGAGTTGTTGTCGGGATACGCTGAGTAAAACTGTTTAAAAGTAAAGTTTAAAAGTAAAGTCATCGCCTTTCAAAATGTCCGTGTATTTCTTTAGCCGTGCACACTTGTGTTTATGATGTTTATCAAAGTGGGGTAGTTTTTATACAACTTTTTAATACAGATAATGAGCTCAGAATTTGAATCTGTCAAATGTCAGATTGACTATACAGTACACCAGTGTTCGTGATGTTACAAAATAAGACCGTTAATTTGATATAGCGCCACCAACGTCACTAGCGATACACACTTTGTTTTATTGACACCGCATAGATGCCGAACAAAACGGAGGGCAGCAAGGGTTAATGTTTTGATAAAAGGCAATAGGAATACTATTTTGAACACACAACCTGGCGGCAGCCAATTGCACGGCGTGGAAAAGGAACACTTTGGAAAGCACGAAAACATTGTTTTTCCTGGCAGTTAAAACCAAAAAGGTAACTTGTTTTTCCTCCAGGAGTCGAGTTACAATAAATGTATGCGGTTCTTTATAATTCTTAGTGACCTGAGTTGACCTCGCTTCCTGCCCAAACCGGAAGTCCCCATGAAATACATATGATAAAGCTCTTTTTAATTATTTTCATATTCATATTTAAAGGTTTTATTTGATTTCACTTTCAATATATCAAACAAAATCAAAACCATGTGTTATACGGTGTCTCATAGAGACCATTATGTTGCTTTAAATGTTAATTCCTCCAAAATTTTCTTCAAATAAATAACTCAAAATTGAAATTAAACTGAACCTTGAAACTGTGCATATACTTGAACCTCAATATGAAGACGCGAAATAAAACAATGACGTCATGATGATGTCATCAGATGTTGAGTTACAATAAATCAAAGTTTAGTCATTAAATCAGAACTCCTGAAGTGCACAATGGATTTTTACAATCTACACATCATCGCAAAGGTCTTTTGGAAACAATTTAAATGTCTCAAAGAAATGACCCCAATTTGACCTTGTATTGCGGTTCCAACCGGAAGTTGAAGGAAAGAATTGTTATAAAGCCATTCTTTTTTAGTTCTTTGGTCAGTATAAAACGAGCTTTGGACAGTGGTTTCAGTGTGTGAGTAGGTAAAGGACTCTGCGTTTTCAAGTTTAAAACTGATGACGTCATTACATTAAACAGCGTCCTCTGGTAACAAGTTTCAGATCAATGGTGCTACGACACTAATTGTAACGGCTTTTTTTCCCCCTCGTGTTCTTCTTTCCCTGCGAACCTTCGCCAGCAATTTTAAACAAAAGTAAAGCTTGTACAAACTTAAAACTTACTGTATGCATAGGCAATAGTGAGTAGATGAAACCGCCACTTTTTTGGAATGATGACATTTGTCAAGAAACGGGAGTTGTTACAAAGTGTGGTACAAGTTTAACTATGAAAACCAAACATTGTATACAAATTCATCTTTTTATGTTCAATGTTTTTGAACTACGTCATCATGTAACGTTCAACCGAACACCGTATTTTTGTAATAAACAAAAATTCTATGTCTAGTTTTTCCTCGTATTCTTATCAGCGAACCTTCTCCGTCGATTTTTAACAAAAGTAAAGCTTATATGAACTTGAAACTTATCAGGAACATGAACCATAGTTAGTAGATGAAACCGCAACTTTTTTAGAATGATGACGTCATTGATGACGTCATTATGCTAAATAAACCATTAATAATTAGAAAATTCATATCTTGAGAACCAGAAAAGCTACGTACGAGATTCTTTCAAAACATAAAAGTTCTTGTAATGACCTTTTATTGTCGTGCACAACTTGACCTCATTTGACCTTTACTTCCGGTCGAAACCGGAAGTTCAAAATTTCAAAAAATCATATCTCAAGAACTGCTAATGATATTGTCAAAATTTGAATGACAGTTTGAAGATCGGTTAGCCTGCTCAAACTTTTGCACAGACATAATACCAGTTTGACATTGTCTTCTGGCCGTAAAAGATGACGTCATTGATTGCGACATTATATTAAATCAAAGTTTAATATTTAAAAAATCCATAACTGAAGAACCGTATATGTTACATACAAGATCTTTGCACCATATGAAAGCTTTTCGATTACTCTACAAATCTTACACAGTGTGTGACCCCATTTGACCTTGACTTCCGGTCGAAACCGGAAGTTAAAATGTCATTTTTCCAAAAAATCCTATTTCAATAAAAAACAGGCTATAGTAATAACCATTACTTCATCTGCAAACACTTTAACCAGTCTACATGTCTTACAGAAAGTGTGACCCCATTTGACCTTTACTTCCGGTCGAAACCGGAAGTTGAAGTTAACATATAAAAAGATTCATAGGTCATTAACTAAACGAGGTACAGTCTTGAAACTTACTATTACCTTCAACTTTACTGTGCAGTAAACTGCACTGTTTTTTCTGGATGATGACGTCATCGATGACGTCATTACAATAAATCAACGTTTAATATTTCAAAAATTCATATCTGAAGAACCGTAAATGATACATACAAGATCTTTGCACCATATCAAAGATCTTCAATTACTCTGCACATCTTACACAGTTTGTGACCCCATTTGACCTTGACTTCCGGTCGAAAGAGGAAGTTGAAATTTTATTTTTTAAAAATATTATTTTTCAAAAACAAAACAGAATTCATTAATAATCATTACTTCATCTGAAAGCTCGTTAACCATTCTAAAAATTGTGTTGAAGATGTGACCCTATTTGACCCTTACTTCCGGTTGAAACGGATAATTTTTTTTTCTGGGCTTTCTTAGTCGTCGAAACTTGTCCACAAATTTTCTCAAAAAGTTAAGCTTGTATGAACTTGAAATTTACCATGTACAAACATATTAGTGAGTGGATGATACAGAAACTTTTTTGGAATGATGACGTCATTGGTGACGTCATGACGTTAAATAAACGTTAAATAATTCAAAAATTTAATAATTCAAGAACGGCAAATGCTACATTCAAAATCTTTAATGCATATGAAAGGTCTTGTGATGTGGGACAAATTGTATGCACACCGTGACCCCATTTGACCTTTACTTCCGGTAGAAACCGGAAGTTAAAGTTAAAGTTCATGTTATTTGGGGCTCTAAAGCCTAAGTGATTAAAAATATCAACTAACTTTTAATAAATAATATTTTCTTTAGCTCAAGACCAATCTAGAAATGTAATTTATGACGTCATAGCTACGTCACAACGAAATTGATACACGAGGTTGAAAAAAAATTATTTTGCTATCTCAAAAACTAAAGCATGTACGGACTTGATACTTACTACATACTTAGACCACAATGTGTATATGACAAAGCAAAATTTTGGGAATGATGACGTCATCGATGACGTCATTACATTAAATTGAAGTTTTATACTAAAATAATCATATCTTAAGAATAATACATGCTACATATATGATCTTTAGACCATATGAAAGGTCTTGAAGTACTAAACAAATCTTACACAGGGTGTGACCCCATTTGACCTTCACTTCCGGTCGAAACCGGAAGTAGTAGTTTTGTTATGAAAAATCGATTCTGAATTACGTAAATTTGTATATTAATTGTATAACTTAATTTTAAAGCCCCTCGACGATTCTACAAATATTTACAAAGTGTGACCTCATTTGACCTTCACTTCCGGTCGAAACCGGAAGTATAAGTTTGTACTACAAAAATATGTACCTTATTAATGAAACGTGGTACATTAATAATCGTTACATCAATTTAAAGCTCTCTGACAATTCTAGATACCATGCACAAGGTGTGACCCCATTTGACCTTTAGTTCCTGTCAAACCGGAAGTTGAAGTTTCATTTGACAAACCTTCATGAATAAAGATAAAAAAGTACAACTAAATATTTCGCCCGTCAGCATAGCACAAATAGACAAGAAACGTGCACACAATATTGACCTTAAAATTTTCAATTACGTAATTAAGCCGAACACCGTGAGTTTGTCCACAAACTCTAAATCTCTAGTTCTGCGTCTTCTTCTTTCTCAATGAACCTTCTCCGCAAATTTTGAGCAAAAGTGAAGCTTGTATGAACTTGAAACTTGTCATGAACATCGACATTGATGAGCAGACGAAACCGCAACTTTTTTGGAATGATGACGTCATTACGGTAAATAAACATTAAATAATTTGAAAATTCATATCTTCAGAACCAGAAG
Source organism: Marthasterias glacialis (assembly GCA_911728455.2). NCBI lineage: Eukaryota > Metazoa > Echinodermata > Asteroidea > Forcipulatida > Asteriidae > Marthasterias > Marthasterias glacialis. The sequence goes on from OU452240.1 coordinate 1,670,334, forward strand.
CGCTACGTTCAAGAATCTTCCACTACATGAAACCTTTTGCAAAGTTCCACAACTTGACCTCATTTGACCTTTACTTCCGGTCGAAACCGGAAGTTCAAAATTTCAAAAATTCATAATTCAAGAACTTTTCCACAGACATAATACCAGTTTGACATTGTCTTCTGGCCGTAAAAGATGACGTCATTGATTGCGTCATATTAAATCAACGTTTAATTTAAAAAAAAATCCATATCTGAAGAACCGTAGTTCTAAAGAATTTGTCAAGGGGGTCACTCTTTATACACGCAGTTATCTTGCCCTTTTAAATGATATTTATTGCTCTGTGTATTGTTTATTTTTTACTTTTAAATGTTGTACTTTGTTAATAATATTTCGAGGGGGTCACTCTTTACACATGAAAGTTTCTTGCTTTTTTTTTAATTCAATCTAAAATTAAATTCTAATCAGTTCAATGCAAGTTCAACTGATGAGTCATGAATTTGTCGAAAAGGCAATTAGCAGCATTCAAAGTAAAAACAGAGGTTTGATGCCTGTTGCAACATTTTCAAACTAAGAACACCAACTAACTGAAAATTTGAAGAAAATAAAGTGGACCCTAATTTGAAAGGGCTGAACTAGCTGCTGATTGGCCTCTTGAACAATGCATATGATATTATGTATGATCTGTGGTCCTGTGATTTATGCTCGAAAGGGATTTTTTAAAATTAAGTACTCTGTTATAATATTATTTGTTTGATATTTCATTTAAAAGATAATAACTTTGGCCATCCTACAAAAATAAAATGGATTCAGCATGGCCGATGAGGAAATTAGCATAATAACTTTTACATATTGTTGTGTGTAGTTTTCTCGTCGCCTTTGTAATTTGTGTACAGTAGAAGCACTAGTCTGGACTCTTTCTTGTTTCCTTTCATTGTCTATAATTTAAAGAAATTTAAATAATTATTGAATAGAGTAGATACTCTTGATAGAGATAATAGACTCCCCTGCCAAATACTGTCTATTCCTACCAAATAGTGTCCGCTAAACTCCCTGCCAAATACTGTCCATTCCTGCTAAATAGTGTCCGCTAAACTCCCTGCCAAATACTGTCCATTCCTGCCAAATAGTGTCCGCTAAACTCCCTGCCAAATACTGTCCATTCCTGCCAAATGGTGTCCACTAAAATTCCTGCCAAATAGTGTCCACTAAACTCCCTGTCAAATACTGCCCATTCCTGCCAAATAGTGTCCGCGGTTCACTGCGCATGCTCAGCGGACACTATTATAATTTGGCATGACACCGGTAGGAGCTGGCTACGCTGAGGAGGCAGGCGAGACATCGGCAAATCGCGGTGTCGTGTGCGGTGCCCGGATGTGCATGCGGTGCGTGCATGGTGTAGTATTATGGAAATACAATAAATGAGCGATAGGCAAATGAGGAGACGATTTCACACAGGAGCTTCGTGGACATGATATATGACACAAGTGTATTTCATATGACCTCTGACTTGCCATCCGCAGCGCGCATGCGCCATTGACAAATTTGCATATCACTACACATGGCAGCAGAAGCTTGTGGGCCGGGCAGCGGGGGCCGCGCAGCGGGGGCCGCGCACGTCGATTTGATGTTCGTCAGTGTTATTTTAGCCAGCAAAGTAGGAAGTTAGGGTCACTCTTTATACACGCAGTTATCTTGCCCTTTTAAATGATATTTATTGCTCTGTGTATTGTTTATTTTTTACTTTTAAATGTTGTACTTTGTTAATAATATTTCGAGGGGGTCACTCTTTACACATGAAAGTTTCTTGCTTTTTTTTTAAATTCAATCTAAAATTAAATTCTAATCAGTTCAATGCAAGTTCAACTGATGAGTCATGAATTTGTCGAAAAGGCAATTAGCAGCATTCAAAGTAAAAACAGAGGTTTGATGCCTGTTGCAACATTTTCAAACTAAGAACACCAACTAACTGAAAATTTGAAGAAAATAAAGTGGACCCTAATTTGAAAGGGCTGAACTAGCTGCTGATTGGCCTCTTGAACAATGCATATGATATTATGTATGATCTGTGGTCCTGTGATTTATGCTCGAAAGGGATTTTTTAAAATTAAGTACTCTGTTATAATATTATTTGTTTGATATTTCATTTAAAAGATAATAACTTTGGCCATCCTACAAAAATAAAATGGATTCAGCATGGCCGATGAGGAAATTAGCATAATAACTTTTACATATTGTTGTGTGTGGTTTTCTCGTCGCCTTTGTAATTTGTGTACAGTAGAAGCACTAGTCTGGACTCTTTCTTGTTTCCTTTCATTGTCTATAATTTAAAGAAATTTAAATAATTATTGAATAGAGTAGATACTCTTGATAGAGATATTAGACTCCCCTGCCAAATACTGTCCATTCCTGCCAAATAGTGTCCGCTAAACTCCCTGCCAAATACTGTCCATTCCTGCCAGATAGTGTCCACTAAACTCCCTGCCAAATACTGTCCATTCCTGCCAAATAGTGCCCACTAAACTCCCAGCCAAATACTGTCCATTCCTGCCAAATAGTGTCCGCTAAACTCCCTGCCAAATACTGTCCATTCCTGCCAAATAGTGTCCACTAAACTCCCTGCCAAATACTGCCCATTCCTGCCAAATAATGTCCGCGGTTCACTGCGCATGCTCAGCGGACACTATTAATTTGGCATGACACCGGTAGGAGCTGGCTACGCTGAGGAGGCAGGCGAGACATCGGCAAATCACAGTGTCGTGTGCGGTGCCCGGATGTGCATGCGGTGCGTGCATGGCAGCAGAAGCTTGTCCGGCCGGGCAGCAGGGGCCGCGCACGTCGATTTGATGTTCGTCAGTGTTATTTTAGCCAGCAAAGTAGGAAGTTGAGTGTTATTTTAGCTAGCAAGTAGTGTGATTTTTAGCTAGCGACGATCCAACATTATATAGACGTGAAGCTCTAGTGTTGCAGGCCGAGTGAGGTTAGTTTGCAAATCGAGACTTACTTTTTTGGCATAAATCATCAAATGGCAAATTTATCCCTCAATAATGATCGGTCGGTCGTTGCTGTCACTAGTGTCAGACATGTCAGACTCACAGGCAGAGTCTGGAGAAGATTTCCGCACGATCCCCCGTGCGATAAATTCTAGGCTTTTGCTGGAATTTTATGTCATATCCCGGTGATATAAGCCCATGTCAACGACGGCGGAGGAGCCATGATGGTTGCTGTTCAGCGCGAGTCGTATTAGTAGTAGTCAGCTTGACTTGAGTCGAGTTGGTTTTGCGTCGAGATGGTTTTGAGTCGAGATGGTTTTGAGTCGAGATGGATTTGAGTCGAGATGACTGCACACCATTCCACCCTTTATTCCAGCAGCAGGCATGAGAATCTTCCGGTTTAGACCGGAATTCCGGGTTTTTTCCTTTCAAATTTGTGGTCTTCGAGATCAATGTGAATTTGATATAAAATTTGGGGGGTGAGGTTCGGGGGTATACATGTGTATTTTGCTAATCTCTCTTTTTAAATCAGAAATTGTTACCTTATAAACGTTAATCGTAATGTATAATGTACTCTACGTGCGTGACGTCTCTCGTTTGTGAAAAATAACCGTCCGTGGTACGTGCGGGGTGTTGGCAGGCAGGCCGCCCCCCGCGTGCAAGACGAAATGAGTAGACTTCTCTCATTCCTTGCTTCTTTCACGATACGGCTCGTCTGTTGATTGCAATACGTTTGATGCTGATGCAGCGAACGCAGAAGTATGGAGACTTTACTAAGTTTACTGACAACAATGTGTACATTCGGCCGCGATTTCTATTTTACCAGCCGTCAGCCTTCCACCAGCCGTCAGTACACACTTTCCAATGAAAGCACCATTTCCAGATACGGTTAAGGCATTTTACGGCTGGAGATAAATTTACGTTTTGACCTATGACCTGGCAGAAATTTCGAGACGGTGTGTGTCCGACGCACGGGTGTGGAGAATCGTCGTTGTTTGCAGATTATTTTCTTATATTTTCTATAGTGCTACGGTTTTTTAAACTCTCAAGATTATTTTGAAGATACTGAAAAGTTGTTGAAGAGTAAATTTAAATGGTGAATGGGTCACAACGCTTATCACAGGTAAAGACAAATTTTACAAATTTATAAATGTGACCGATGCATGGATTACAAACTTGGAAGATCATTACTGTGAGCTTTTTAAGAGAAGATACGTCTAGCGTTGTTAGAATTTCATCATTTTTTCATTGAGTGTTTTCCTCCCATTTACTCGGCCCCGGTCCCACCACCTCTAGCGGCGGGGCTCACACCGAGTGCGGCGCCAACCGGGCATCACGTTGCCCACTTTCCGGACGTTGCGCAAAATCCGGACATGTATTTTTTTACGTTAGATTTTTCCGATTGTTTTTTCAATAGCCAGTTGCATCTCAGCATCAAGGTATTGTACCCACAGCAAACATTTTTACCCCACCCCTCTTACTCAGCTGGTATCTGCGCCGTGCAATTCGCGATTATTAATGTACCAAAAAATTGATTTCCTGTTTTTTTATCGTCACCCATTCTCATGCCTGTCAGCAGTCATTTTGCAACGTTTACCTGATAGTGGTGACGTCAAGGTTTCGCGCAGCGGTAAACGTTCTTGAATGTGCTGATTGATTGCGTGCATTACCCATGAGAGACGAGCGAGTTAGACCCAGTAACTGGGGCGCTGTACTCCTTTTTTGAGATTTTGACATTATCTGTCGTACTACTACTGTATTAGTACTAGCGCCCCAGTAAGGAATATGTAGTAACTGCGACGGTCAGGAGGATTTAAATCACCTCTGTTAAAAAAAATGCCTTAGACTCAACAGAATTGCTCAAAATTCGCCTACTGTACTGTTACTCCTAGAACTATGAGGTTCGTTCCGCTATCGTCTCCACGAACCTCATAGAGTGACATGTACAAAATATGGTGACCGGAGTTGCAAAATTAACTGGTGCGCGGCACCAGCCCATAGGACCAGCGCACCGCGTACCAGCATACCAGTTAATTTTGCAACTCCGGTCGCCATATTTGTTGCAATACTGTTTGAATGGGGTCAGAATTACGGTGAGAATTTATCTTTTTTTAACAACTTTTAGTTTGCGGAGTGGATTTTCTGGACCAGTGCAACGCTCGATCAGAGTTGAAAGAACACACAGAGCCTAGTTTTGGCGAGATCTGATTTCAAAAAAGAACTGTAGCCATGTAAACGTGAAGGGCAGAAAGTTTCGAATAGGATTTTGTACATGTCACTCTATGAGGTTCGTGGAGACGATAGCGGAACGAACCTCATAGTTCTAGGAGTACTGTACTGTCTACTCCAAGTGTTTATGGTGTAATAAAATGCATTTAATTGTACTCATGATCATTTTCTGATCTCCAAATCGATGATTTTTAGGGCCTCTGAGAACCCTGCCGTTACAATCGCCATTTTGATTACTAATGTTACAACTGTTTTCTGACTTGAAAAAAGTCGTATTAAGGCTGCGGGGATCACGTGTTCGCTGATGCCCGGGCTTGAATATTGTTTTGCGCAGTCAACGCAGGATACCAGTCAACGAACACCACAAAGTTCCATTGGTCATGATTGCCGAGCGCGTGCTGTACAATGTTGCCATTGTGGGGTCGTTGACACAGCTGGTATCCTGCGTTGACTGCGCAAAACAATATTCAAGTCCGGGCATCATCGAACACGAGATCCCCGCAGCGTTAATACGGCTTTAATACATTGGATCAGACCATTATCTTTTTTCATTTTTGATATAAAATTAAATTGAATAGAAACTTTGTAAACACCTTTTCCAAATATTGTCACACACATTTTGCAATTCTCATGCAACTCATTTTATTATTTTTTTTTCTTTTTCCAAGATTCCAACGAGGCTGCAGCAGTAGATCTTGGCTCTAGGATACGACGAGAAGACATGAAAGCCATTGTAGTTTTTGTCATCACCCTGACTATGGCAGGGGTGGTGTGTGCTTTAGTGTCATCTGTGGAACCGACGAGTGTCCAAATGGCACAGTTGCACCACTGGCAGAGTGGCAGTGACAAACGACAGGAGAAGCGGGATGGACGTTTATTGAACAGGTCTTTGTCGGATGGTCGTGGGCGTTTGAAACGAAACAGTGAGTCGTTCATTTCCTTGTTGTTTTAAACAGGCGCGTACGCAGGGGGGGTGTTTTGGCTGTTAAACACCCCCCTTTGCCCTGTAAAAATGGGGATGGAAAAGAGAGTACCATAGTACAGAAAAGGAGAAAGAGATTTTTTTATTACCGCTAAACAAATTAAAAAGAAAAAAAAAACATAATAAATAACAAGTATGAAATGGGGGGATTTCGTATTTGTTCTTCCGCCCCTTTCCACTCTGCGCTTACACGTATTATGTACGTGGCGTGAGCAAAATTGCAACGCGGTGGAGCGCGTTTGAAGACATAAAGTGTGAACTGTACCACATCTGCAGTACAAAGCAGTGTGAAATATGAAGGTGGCGCAACGAAACACTCTCGGGTATTTCCCCAAAACCTCCTTTCGTAGCCTACAAAAAAGATCAAAACATACGGGAAAAGTTGATCAGAGCTAAACTCAACCAAAGTCCAACCGACTCATCCTCTCAAGAGCTCACTTATATCCCTCCCGACTCTGGATTTATTGATGATCCAGATGAATCACTTAACATCCTAATCTCCTTATTGGAAGAACAATTCACCGATGACCAGGGTTTTACTCTATAGCAAAAACAAACTTTATGTCTCCAGAGTGAGACATGAGACCTACAGGTTCTTCTAGAATCACCCACACCCGCAACTGATGATTGCCCGAAATTGAGGCATGAAAACATGTTATTGCTACACAAGAGGATCTGAAAAATATCCTCGCGGTCTCACCCCATCCACAATTTTCAGATGCATTCTGTCAAAATGGCCCCTTCAGTTACCCACTTTGTTTGCCACACATACCCCAGTCAATACGCAAAAAATTGCGAACAAAGTTATAATACAGACATGGACCCCACACATAAAACATGTGAAAGTTTATTTTACATTTTTATGCATTACAAGTCAACAGTCATAAAACGTCACTGAATTGGACAGTGCCATCATTTCTTTACCCCCCAAAAAATGTTCAATGGAAAATTTGTTTAAACTGCACTGCAGACTATTTTGCCACCGTTAAAATATACACAAATTTATTAGGTGTTCGGCTTTGAGATGAAACTGGATTTTTTTCGGATTATGACATCATCGATGACATCATTATATTAAATCAATGTTTAATGTTTAAAAAAATCATATTTGGGGAATCATAAAAGTTACACAGGAGATTTTAGCACCATATGCAAGCCCTTGAAATACTGTACAACTATCGCAGAGTGTGACCCCATTTGACCCATAGTTCATGTCAAAACCGGAAGTTGAAGTTTCATATGACTGACCTTCATGCCTAAAGATCAACACAAGGTACAAATACAAATTTTGCCCATCAGCACAGCACACAATATTGACCTTGTTTTCAATGACGCAATCACTTTATTACGTTCCAGCCGAACACCGTGAGTTTGTTCACAAACTCTCAATTTCTAGTTTTATGTTTAAGACTTATATTTTGATACTTTTTATTGTTTCTTCCTCCTTGCTTACGCAATAAAAATCAAATCTGAGAAAATTTAATAAGAGGTTCGAGAATCTTTTATTGTTAAATCTCTGCCACAGCTTTTTAACTGATTTTTTCCACAAAAACACAGGGAAAAGTTAGAGATATTCAGTTCAATGTTCTACGACTAAGAAAGCCCAGAAAAAACTAGAAATTTAGAGTTTGTGGACAAACTCACGGTGTTCGGCTTGAACGTATTAAATAGATCGCGTAATTGAAAATTTTAAGGTCAATATTGTGTGCAAGTTTTTGTCTCTTGTGCTATTTATTTGTACCTTTTGTTGGTCTTTATGCATGAAGGTTTGTCATATGAAACTTCAACTTCCGGTTTTGACAGGAACTAAAGGTCAAATGGGTCACACTTTGTACACGATATCTAGAATTGCCCGAGAGCTTTAAATTGATGTCATGATTATTAATTTACCACGTTTCATTAAAAAGATACATATATTATTGTATATACAAACTTCAACTTCCGGTTTCAACCGGAAGTGAAGGTCAAATGGGGTCACACATTGTACAAAATTTGTAGAATCGCAGAACGGCCTTAAAATCAGGTTATTATATTAATGTACAAATTTACGATATTCAGATATGAATTTTTATATAAAAAACTACTACTTCCGGTTTCGACCGGAAGTAAAGTTCAAATGGGGTCACACTCTGTGTAAGATATTTTTAATACTTCAAGACCTTTCATATGGTGTAAAGATCATGTATGTAGCATGTATTATTCTTAAGATATGATTATTTTAGTATAAAACTTCAATTTAATGTGATGACGTCATCGATGACGTCATCATTCCAAAAAATTTGCTTTGTCATGTACACATTTCTAGAATGCTCTTGAGCTAAAGAAAATATTATTCATTAAAAGTTTGTTGATATTTTTAATCACTTAGGCTCTAGAGCCCCAAATACATGTAACATGATTTGTTATTTAACTTCTGGTTTCTACGGGAAGTAAAGGTCAAATGAGGTCACGGTGTGCATACAATTTGTCCAACATTACAAGACCTTTCATATGCACCAAAGATTTTGAATGTAGCATTTGCCATTCTTGAGTTATGAATTTTTTGAATTATTTAACGTTTATTTAACGTCATGACATCATCAATGACGTCATCATTCCAAAAAATTTGCGGTTTCATCTACTCACTAGTATCTTTGTACATGGTAATTTTCAAGTTCATACAAGCTTAAAGGTACACACCGGCTTACTGTTTACTTAATTTAATGATGTGGAATGACAGACAATAATTTTTAAATGGTTGTTCTTGAAAAAAAAATCATCAAAATATCACGTAATTAACGAAAAATGTGAAAAAACAAAACACGGTCAAAGGTCAGCTTATACGCTTTTCCAGCCGTTGCAACTGTCAAGTTTACGTGCCACTGTGCGCAATGTTGTAAGTAGACTGGTGCTCTGTTTATGTATGAATTATTACAATGACGAGGCATGAGGATCCAGACTTCATATCCATCCAGCACAAATTCACGAGTAAAAAAAACAGACATAAAACGTCAACAAACAGTGTATTCTGTGTACGACGAAATGGACGAACTTACTTGCAATGGAGAACGTTTCTTCATTATATCGCAAGTAGGCCCTATGTTGTAAAAAATTACTTGGACGAATGCCAGTTGGGTCCAGGACTAATCTGTGTTGTCAGGTCGTGTTCAAATGTAGAAAGGGAGAGAATAAGCTTGGCACAATGTGGACATCACAGACATGATTGACCATAAATATTGTCCAAATGTGAGTCTTCATGAATTCAAATATACGCAGGCATGTTCACAATACAGTTCTATGACACAAACCTGTCCATCAAAATTATGGCAAAGACCACATCCTTCATATTCTCATCGTGACCAGCCTGCTGCAGTCTAAAAACTAATGGTAGTGTCCCTAATCTTGGACCATCTTTTCACATTGGCTTGGCCAATAACAGTCATGTGCCAAGCGAGCCTCCTGCTTTCGCTGCAAACGGATTGCCAATCCTGGCAGCTTTAGCGAAGGCATTCTCCCGTTTTTCGGGCGATAATTTCACTGGCCGGCCGCGGCCACCGCCACCGGTTTGTTTTGTGGGGTTTGGGGGGGGGGGGGGGGAGTGGACATTATGCAGTTATCATAGAAGTAGATAGATCAGCTGTACGGGATAAACATTCCCCATCGTCGTCGCTCGTGTGGGTAGCGCAGGCAACACGTTACAATAGTTAGGGGATAATAGCTAGGGGTACAGACTAAAACCCTCGTTAAAAGAACATAATTGTTGGTCTGGCTCCCTACCCCTCCGACAAGCTCCCACGCTTACGGCTAGACCGACCGGCGAGCTGGGGAGTTCATGCCCCAGAGTTTGTCCCTCTGGCCCCACATTACACGGCACCGGCTGTACGGGGTATGCCCCAAGGTTTACGTTCCGCTAGCTCCAACGCTGGTGCGCCGTAAAACACGCTTCGGTTGCACGGACTCTCTGAATGTGAATATTACGTTCGATTTTTCATTATTTACAAATTGTATCAATAATCTGAATCCATAAGTCTTTTTTGTCAAATACTCATGAATAATTGTAAAAAAAGGATTTAAATTTGGTTCAGTAGTTTACTTTTATACGGCTGGAAGTAAAACTAACTCCGAAGATCACGTGATTTATCCAAACCACTTTTTTGGTTCGGATAAATCGTTTTTTGAAAAATGCTCGAAAACGGCAAAATTTGATGGTTTCTTTTAGGAACCGTTCTTCTCCATTCCTGAAAGACCTTTGAAGTCATATGTTAGCCTATTGTGTGGCCCAAATAGCCCAACGAAGCCGGTGTGTACCTTTAACTTTTTGAGAAAATTTGCGGACAAGTTTCGACGACTAAGAAAGCCCAGAAAAAAACAAAAAAACAGAACAATAACAATAGGTTTTCGGCCGCTAGCCGAACACCTGAAAAATCAAGCCACATTCTTAATTGTGAAGGAAACAAAATCATGCATCTTAACAATGAAAGAAGGAATATGCTTAATTCGGGTCCAAACATTCGATTAATTTTACTCAATTAGTTTTCCGCGTGAATATACGAACAAAGGACATTAAGCAACGAAAGAGAAATCTCATGATGAGCATGTACGCTGTGGACACGGTAAAAGGTGTTTTGTATGTACTGATTGCGCGCTATTTTTTGGGGGGTTCTCACGCCGTTTGTGTAAAACATTATGAGCGATCAATGGCCATTTGTTTTTGTTTTTTGTTTTTTTTAGAGAGCGCTCTGGAAAGGAAACATCTGCAATGAGTGCATGTAATTTTTAAAAGTGTTTATTATTGTTATTAAGTCTTATTAGGTGTTCGGCTAATGCAGTCTTGGTTTTGTGGTATCGCTATGTGCATATCAATCTCTATATGAGTTGTGGTTTTGAGAAGAGCCGGTGGTGTAACAACTAATTTTTTGACAAATTATCACTAGTCTTGTGTCACGATGTCCATCCACAGGTGATAACACACGTTTATACAAAGACGCCCTCTTTACCATCTCTAACATGGCGTACTTCCAGAAGCACCAAACGCATCACCTGCGATGTCTGAGTTGGCAACCTGGGGAGAGAATAAGTGCTGTATACTGGTACAGAGGGTCAACCTTGTTAGCTGCGTACTCAGCACCGAATGAACGGGGGCGAAACTTCACGAATGGTTCACGGTACCAGCTAGATGATCAAATGGGACTAATTATTCACAACGTCACTGAGGAAGACTGGGGGCTTTACGATTGCCGAGTCTTACCTACGGCTACGAAGAGAGAAAGGCCAGGCAAGGTCACTGTCAAGATTCTAGGTATGATTTTAGTCTTAGTTTAATTTTTTCTTCGTTTTTCTACCGCCAAAAAAAACCACTTGTCTCTGTACCTCCTCAAAGTCTTTTAAAACCTTAACTACCACGTGTCTTTGGCTAGAGACCTCCCGTACACCAAATATTCCACTCTATGAAAACTCAATTCATCTCATGTTTGAACTCTGTTAAGATTGGTACATGTATGTCTGGCCTCCTGCTAAGAGTGGGTGGTTTGGGGTACAGTACCAAATCCATCAAAATACTGGATTATTTTGATGGATTATTGGGTTAACTCAACACCCAAAAGTTTGGACTCTGATAAGATTGGTATGCCTGGCCACATGCTAAGAGTGTGTGGTTTGGGGGTACAGTACCAAATCTATCAAAATACTCCACTCTATGGTAACTCAACACCCAAATGTTTGGACTCTGATAAGATTGGTTTGCCTGGCCTCATGCTAAGATTGGGTGGTTTGGGTACAGTACCAAATCCATCAAAATGATCCACACTATGGTAACTGAAGACCAAAATGTTTGGACTCTGATAAGATTGGTATGCCTGGCCTCATGCTAAGAGTGGGTGGTTTGGGGGTACACCAAATCCATCAAAATATTCCAGTATCGAAACAAAGCATCCCAATTAATACATGGACTTTTATAAGATTGGGTTCAGACTGTTCCAGTGATTCGTCAAATTGTTACTTGGCCATAAGCCATTTCATGGAGACCTTTGACCTCGAATGCCATAATACTGTGTGTGTGTGTGCGCACACGTTACTCTTGAACACACACTCTTGTAAACGCAAACAATATCACTGTAAGTCTTGTAGTTGCGCGTCACTGTGTACCAATGCAACCATAAGAGCAATGCCTGTCTTTATCCGAAAGGGTAAAGACAGGGTACCAGTCTAGCCGAGACATGTTATGTACTACAAGTACAGATAGTGTACAGAAATGCATTGAAGCCAGTTCTGTACACATAGACATGATGGATCGGTATTAATGTCTGGAATTTCTGCGTCACAAGGTTAACAGTGACTAAAGGGGCATGCACCATGTCAATTGGACCTTTCTAAGGGGAGAACTTTAACGAAAAATTTGAAGGAGTAATTAAAAAAAACAAATGTAATAAGTGACAGCTAACTGCAGATCAGCCCGCTGTGTAGAAAATTGTTTCGACGCTCTTAAAAGGCAAATATGTCCTGTTTATGTTTTTCAATCCTCTATCTTTTCAGATTCTACATTTCCAGCAAACGTTTCCATGAGTTCAAAAAACGAGTCACAGAATATCAACAGACAGAGTGGCGGTCGAATCAAATGTCCTCATTCAACTACAGATTCCGCAGGAACGTACTGGTCTTTGGATAGAGGGGAAGGAGTCGATACTGAGATAATCGGTGCCGAATACTCCAACAAAGACACCTTGGTACTTGATAAATTTAAAGATAACTACCAGATCGTAAATGGTGGAGACTTGAAGATACTTTCACTACAGCGCCCTCAAAGTCGATTTTGGTGTCATCGTTTCCTGAACGGCATGGCGGTAGGATACGTTGACGTCACTGGAGTAGGTATGAATGTTAGGCCGTTTTCGAAACCCCGGCTTGGGCTTGGGCTCCGGCTTGGGCTCCGTCTGCTTGTTTAAAGCCCCGTAAGGAAATCCCTCGTTTTCTAATAAATGACGAAGCCTGAGCCCAAGCCAATGCGTGGTTTGGGCACTGTTTTTGGCGCTACTGTGGGCTCCATTGTCGTTTGTTGAAGACCCACACCAAAAGCTCACATTTTGATTTTGCCGACGAAGCTTTGGCTCATGGAGCCGATACCGTAGCCATTGATTCCAAAGGGCCCGATCATGCATGCGATAAGTTTGAAATGAGACGATAACAATAATAATATTCGTTGTTGTTATAATTATTACTTTTTAAATATTATTAACACTTTGTGGAACAGCTATGATCCTGCGAAAGCCCCTTGAGATCCAAGGCTACGAGACGTATAGCCCGACTCAAAGAGTTGCTCGGCATAGAGGAAAATGGGATCTTTCTTATGTATGCTGTGATATTGTGAAATAATAATGATAATAACTTGCTGAAAATTGCACAGAAGTACTCCCTTAAATAGTTAGATTGAAAATCACTCTAAATAGATTGAAAATCACTCTTTTCGATTGAGGACAGGGACAAATCTTTTGCAGTTTGTGCCTAGTTTCAATCGAATAGAGTAAATTTCAATCAAAAATTTTAGGAGAGGTATACCAGGGCAGACAAAGCTGGGCCGAAGGAGAAAAAAAGAGGAAAGACACCAAGATTGGAAAAAAACAGGTCACTCCATGACCGGTTGCTGAGATGTTCAGAAGAAGTGGCAAGTTGCAAATCCAGGAATTGGTTAAAGAGCGGAGAACTGAAGAAGGAAACCGAGGCTTGATTACTGCGGCACAAGACCCGTCCCTAAGGACAATTGTAATGAAGGCGAGGATAGAGAAAACGAACGTCTCTCCTATGTGTAGAATGTACAACAGGGCAGAAGAGACAGTATTTTATACTGCAACTTCTTAACACATTTTTGTGTGGTGCTTTTTAGCTTCACACAGGGTGATACTGATGACGACTTTAGGAAAGGAGTAAAATGCGATCGGATTAAGCTTTGACTCCGTTTTAGTTTACTAACAATAAAAGTCAGAAGAAATCTCGATAGATTTCTGGTGTTTTCTAAAATATGTTTGGTGTCACAGAAAGTTAGCGATATTGGTAATGCCTAAAGTATTCTAAAGTGTTAGTTCTACACGAATACTTCCAAACAGGTTCATTAGAATAAAAAGGTTCGCCTATCTATGAATAAAATGAAATAAAAAATATTTCCTTTGTCCTTGCTAGTTGTCGCAAATCAAGACAAGCCGACTATATCAGGTTGTGAACCCTTGCCCGGGATTGGGTGTCAAGTGGACTTTGACCCCGATAAAGATCTTCAACTCATCTGCAGCGTACTCAAAGTCTACCCCAAAGTAACCCTGGATTGGAAAGTCGTCTCTATGTGTGACGTCAACTTTCAGGAGACGTCTACCGAAAATTTTGATGATGTTACCAAGACGTACGACCAGTACCAGCAGCTCACCGTCAAAGCAGGGAGCTTCTCTGCGGACTGTCAGCCAAAGCTTGTTTGCAACGCGACTGGAGTAGCTATCCCAGCCCAACATTTTGGCGCCGAGGTCCAGGTCAAATCAGGTACAAATATTACGGAAGCAGTCCTGCCTTCACGTTTCAGATTAAACGATCCTCAACAAACTTTCTAACTGGGAAATACTTAACAAAATAAACCTCAGTTTTGTTATCGTCATTATTTTTATGTGTGTTTAATATTAGTATAACTGTTACCTTACAGGTACCACAAGGATCATTGTGATCAATGTGATCATTGTGAATGTGAGCCTCGTAGTCGTCTTGACGATTCTCTTTTCAACCTGCCTGTTTTATAAGAGGAGATTTTACCATCTTACAAAGTACGCCAATTCTGCAAACGTCGAAGCTAATGAGAGAGAGTCTGATGACATAGGATGCCGAGGTACCATATTAGATTTATTTCGTTGTTATCCTTCAGTTCACATATGAAGCTATGCGATCACATCGAGGCTTGATGGGCAAATTAGGCGGGTGCTGTTTTGATGTGACATTTGTATTTATCACTTAAAGTGAATATGACGAAGATGGAACTAGACCGAAAGCCTCGCAGTCCGGTTATGGGTGCATTCGATTAGCTTCCCTGGGTCGACCCTGATCTGACCCAAATGTGTTGGAATATTGTCATTGTCGTGGCTTACCTGGGTCAGCCCCAAGTAACCTGCTTTTAGAGAAGGTCACTTTGGGCTGGCCCAGGTGCATGATGTCACTTTTGCTTGGCAAACTTATATGGATATGGGAGGGTGGAGAGTCCCTTTAAGCAAAAAGCCGCAGGTTGAAAGGGATGTTTAATACAAAAGACGGCAATTCACAAATCGCCTACATTTCCACAAAACTAAATACACAGTGTAGTTTTGAAGATTGTGGCTCTCATTTTAAGGTTGATTGAATAAATAAAATTTTCAACCATTCTCTTAGAGGTGACACATTTTTTTCTCTTTAAGTCGAGGGCTATGTAACTATAAAATAGCAAGGAGGAAAACAAACCCGAACCCTTCCGTTTCGAGGGCATGGATACTAACAAAGAAGTGTAAAGTTAAACAAAAACATTTGGGGGGACAAGCTCACCTGTTCATGTTGTTAATTGATCTGTCTCAATTTTCTTTGTACTAGATGATGATTGTGTTGTGGAAGTGGATAGCACGGAACATGCGGGAAAACAACAATCATTTGGTAATGGACATGTGCAACTTGATCCTTTCTTATTTAAGTTGGTTTGCTAGAAAAACCAGGAATCAAAAACAAACTTTACTTAACTTTTGTGTTTTAATAAATCATCTCTTTTTAAATCATCTCGTTCCATGATTGGCTTTTGAAATTTAAAATGCAATAATTCAAGTTGGAGGCAGCAAAATACTCGAATTCCAATTATCTATGTATGTAATTGGGTTATAAAAATGAGGCTCGTAAACAAACTGCTCTTTGTTTTGTTCCACTTCCGTCACAGATGAAAGCAAAACCTTAATGCCCAAAATATCACAATCTGAAGAAATTAAACCAGTTGATGAGTCGGGTAAGTACGTGATTTTAATGAGCCAAAGTAATATTTTTAAAAAGGACATCAGCTAAAGTTTGTCTATACTCCATATTCACAAGAATAATTCATGTTTACAAAACCAAAAACCGCGGTTAATTTGGATTATGTGGTTATTATTGTGCTCAAGATTGGTAAGATTGAAGAAATAAATGTTAACACATAACTTAAATTTACATTGTATAAAGATGGTTATGTGTGAAACTTCCAATGAATTTAATTTCTATTTAAAATGATTCGGTTTTTGAGCAATGAGTTAAACAATTAGTTTCGATAAACACAATGTTGAAAACAGTTTGGAAACAAATAGTGTGGTTTTCAGTATTTTCTATTTCAAAACACATCGTAAAGAGATGTTACATCCATGTTCAGTGATG
Source organism: Marthasterias glacialis (assembly GCA_911728455.2). Lineage (NCBI taxonomy): Eukaryota > Metazoa > Echinodermata > Asteroidea > Forcipulatida > Asteriidae > Marthasterias > Marthasterias glacialis. The sequence goes on from OU452240.1 coordinate 1,686,876, forward strand.
ATTGGAAGAGTACATTCATTCCAATCCTCTAGTTTTCAAGAAACATCATAAAGGGATGGTACATCATTGGTTTTTGGATGAGTACATTCATTTATATCCTCTAGTTTTCAAGAAACACATCATAAAGGGATGGTACATCATTGGTTTTTGGATGAGTACATTCATTCATATCCTCTAGTTTTCAACAACATATAAAGGAATGGTATCATCATTGGTTTTTGGAAGAATACATTCATTCCAATCCTCTAGTTTTCAACAAAATATCATAAAGGAATGATACATCATTGGTTTTTGGAAGAGTACATTCATTCCAATCATCTAGTTGTTAAGAAACAAATCACGAAGAGATGGTTTTGGTTTTGGTACATTCATTCCAATCCTCAAGTTTTCAAGAAACATATCATGAAGGGATGGTACCTCATTTCCTTTAGAAAGATTGCGTTCATTCTATTCCTCTGGTTTCCAATGGCACGCACGTCACCTAAAATGGTACAAGCGAGATTTATTGTGTGAAATTAACCAACATTCTGTTCAGGTTCCTTAAAAGCTAACATCTTAACTTTGACGGTATGTGCATATCCGAAAGAAATTCTTCTCTGGAGGTGGAACTGGCATTTGTATAAACCCTGTAATCAGTGATCTTGCAAATTGAGATTATTTATGTAAACTTTTTTCACAGAACATGTTGAGATCCACCCGTCGAGTTCTAATGGTTTCTCTCCCCGCAAGTGGTTAATGCAAGCCCACAATATCGTACTTCACACTCATCAACATATTGGTGACAAAACACCCAAGCGAAATCACACAAAACCCAAGTAGAAGAAAACCAGAAAAGGTGGAACTGGCTATCAAAGCGTTTGGATGGAAACAGGTGAGGATTATTGTAAAATGTTTGTGAGCTCTATTCATTATTTGTTTGCTTTTTAAACTTGTGTTTCCCTCAAAACTCCTTTGAAACTGAAGACAACAGAACACAATTTTCGAAACGTCGATTCTTGTCTCACAACATATAATTAGTATGCAACGTATAATTAGTATGCAAGGTTTCCACCATAAAATAGTTTCCTTTATACAACTCTATATACAGCTGGACAAGGTGACGTTCGATTGCGCGAGAACTCACGTAGTCCACTGCTGTCGAAGGAGACAGATTCAACACTTGAAGGAGTACTAGAGGTTGATGTGGCTTCTGTCACTCAAGAGGCTTCTAGCCTTTTTGAGGCAAGTGACCCTCATGAGACTTCGGACCTTAACCTGACGCGTGATGATCAAAGCCCTCAAGGGACTTCTGACCTTTTTGAGGCAAGTGACCCTCGTGATACTTCGGAACCTCACCTGAGGCATGATGAACGAAGCCCACAAGAGAGTGATCCTCAACAGATGTCCTTCAGTGAGCCTCCTCGTGAGCCCCCACAAAAAATAGAGTCGCAGCAAGGTATGAATGAGGTACATCTCCAACAGCAGATTTCGGATGAGGCTAATTCTGACCCTCATCCTGCACAAGATGAGGTGAACCCTCAACTGGAGAATCCTCCAGAGATATCAGAAGCTGGCCCGTGCTACCATACAGGGGGTAGGTTAAATGGCCAATTTCATAAAGCATATAAGCAGACTCGCTCTTAGCAGAGTTTGTCTTTCAAGCTGCTATCCATAAGCAAAGTAAACGGCCACTCTAACTTGATGGCGGTTTATGTAAGCAGATGAGTGCCGCAAGAACGCAAGTTCATTGTGAACGCGCGCACCAACTATGGAATCTAGCCTTGGTCGTTGGCGACTATACACTTTCGCTTAGACATATTTTCTGCTACAGTAAGCAGAGAAATTTCAACATCCGTTTCAACTGGAAGTAAGGGTCAAAAGGGGTCACATCTTCAACACAATTTTAGCAGGGTTGCAAGTATATAAATGGAGGTAGATAGGGATTTATCGAGCAGGAGATTGCGGATGATCGAGGCTCTTCTAAGTAGACTTGGGGCATCCAGTTCTTACAAGAGCAGTTTGATTTGAAGCTTTCCTCTGTTACAGTCATTGGCTATGTTTTTGCTGTCTAAAGTAAGATTTTTTAGGTGGGGTAACTGATATAGTTTCGAGTGGGAAACCAGGACTTACCTTTTTTTTGTGAGATATGACTTTTGTACTGTTTGGGCACAGTTTTGTTCGGCGTCTAAGAAATAGACGTCGGTGTACTATAGAGATTCAGTTGGAACGGGCCAAAGTTCCGATTAAGTGTTTTGGAGAGGGTGGTCTCACCATATGTAGGATGCAGTCGAATCCTAGTCATTATTTGAGGCAAATAAGCAGAGCCAAGCCTTCTGTTTTAATTTTTGACTTGCGGACGAATGACCTCTGTGCAAAAGGCATGGAGCCTTGGGAACTGTTTGTTTCACTGAGGGAGTTTTTAAACGCATTTCCTAGTTGGGGCATAACCCCTGATGTAATTATATTTCTGCCTGTGTTGCCCAGAACAGGTAATATGCGGGGGAATCAAGTTACCGTTGAAGTGTTCAATCAAAGGGCAGAGACGTTTAACCAGCTGCTTGAGGATATAGCTTTTATGGAAGATGGGTGGTTTGTGTGGGCCCATAGGGGTCTGAGACACCCTAGATACAACCTGGACGGGGTCCATCTGACCGAACTTGGAATGGCCCAGTACGAACGAACCCTCAGGCAGCTTGTTAAATTCTTCCAGGCCCGGTTGTGGTGAATATGTAACACGAATTGGAGATACACGTTGTATGATTATGTTATGTGGGAGGATTTTACCTCTTTAAGTAGTAATTGTTAATGTTAACTGTTTAAGTAGTAATTGTTAATGTTGACTGTTTAAGTAGTAATTGTTAATGTTAACTGGTTAAAAAAAAGAAAAAAAAGAGGGGTGACATCTTTTGAAATTGTTATTTAATTGAAGTTCACCATGTGATCTCCGGAGAAAGATCACTTAAGTAGAGAAGATTTGTGGTGATACACGTACCTCTTTAATTATTGCCATCCAGCTGTAAATTTTAGAGTGCGCATAAAATGAACAAAGTGTCTCTTTTAACACGCGTCTGTGTGTGATGATAATTTAATGATTAATGGAGTGACACGTAAATATCTGCCAAGTGAGGGCGCTATTGATTGTTTATTTTTGTATGTACATGAACTTGTACATGGACAGGCACATGAACAGTCCGTGCAGGTTGACCGCGTAGCGACATCAGGTCAACGGTTGTGAACAAGTATAAGAAAGTAGTGTACTGGTATGTAATTAATTAATCATTATTGTATAAAGATCGGGATCAGGCACTTTATTAGTGCCATGACTGAACGATTATGTGTTTGCAATTTATGGTTATATTTGGGGTCTACAAAAGGGAAGAATAAAAGTAGGGCACAAATAGAAACTCATTTTTGTGCGCATGAATAAGTTTCAGACTTAACTTCACTTGGCTAGGACACGTTTTTAATACGTTCCTTTTCGCCCTGTACATCGAAGGGGTAACATCGTGTGTTTAGTTTAATTTTGTGGGGCTTGTTTCCCATAAAAATGTTGGTGTAGAATACACCGGGGGAGTCCTGGTTTTCAGGGAGAGGGATGCCGCATTGACTGGTGAGTGTTGAGAGATTATTGGTCATGCTGTCAAGGCTTTTTATCACTAAATTGGATGCTTAACTATACTATTGACTATTGTGAGCATCATTACATGTTACTCGTGTATTCCTGTTACATAGGTTTATTATATGTTACTCGTGTATTCCTGTTACATAGGTTTTCTCTGACGAGGATGAGTTGTTAATCAATAAATTGTTAATTCAAGTGATCACCCCAAAGACATCGTAAGAGAGTCTGTTTCTTGCTCGTCACCGAGTACTACTACATAATGATTATTAATGAATTCTGTTTTGTTATCGAAAAATAATCTTTTTGAAAAAAAAATTTCAACTTCCTGTTTCGACCGGAAGTCAAGATCTAATGGGGTCACAAACTGTGTAAGATGTGCAGAGTAACAAGATCTTTTATATGGTGCAAAGATCTTGTATGTATCATTTACGGTTCTTCAGATATGAACTTTTGAAATATTAAACGATGATTTATTGTAAAGACGTCATCGATGACGTCATCATCCAGAAAAAACAGTGCAGTCTACGTCACTCTACTTACCTGTAGAGCACTACATTTGCATATTTCCATTACCGACAGGTACAACCGTTAAGAATTCACACACACACCCACACACACAATAGCGCCCCCATCCAATACACCCACAATGCCCTGCGGCCACGCCGCCATGATAGCTTCCTCTTTTCTCTTAGCGGCAGGTCAGGTATACACGTAATTTTTAAGAGCTCCGGCTTTTGTGTTATCCTTTTCGCTTGAGAGAGAATTAAATAAAAAGAAAAAGAAAAAGTTGTCTTGTTTACAAGGCTGTTTAGTAGAGTTATTTGAGTGTTAGTTTTTGAGTGTATTATTGTTATTATTATGAATCGCTTGGCGAGGGAAGATTCGGTCAGGAGCGGCGAGGGTGCTCTCTCCCCGCGACCATCTCTTTTCTCGGGGGACTGCCCCGGAACCAGTGACCTGGCACTGGGTTTGCAGCCCCCAAGTCAGCCCCCCAGAGCCACGGTCGGCTCCGGGGGCTGCGTGTCCTGCGGGTCGAGGGAAAGACATGCCGTCTTCTCCCTCGGCGCCGGCTCAACGGACAGGCCAAGGCAAGAGAGCTAGCAAGACGCACGGGCCTGGCAAGGCTAAGGCCGTTGTTAGCTCTAGGGGTCGTAAGGCGAAAAAGGGTCCGCGGACCGTTCAAGCGCCCTCTACCCCAGCCCTGAGCTCAGGGAATAAGCCCACCGAGGCTGGCGGCTCCTCCCGTAGCGCAGTGGGCTCCGTCATGCACGACCCCTCGGTGTTATCCACGGGTTCGCATGGCGGGCTTGATAGCGGCCCAAAACCCGGCTTACAGGACCGTTCCACGCTTCAGCCCATGGGCCTGCTTTCGTCGGTCACGGGTGTGGATGAGGGTGTGGAGTATGCACGACAGGCTGCACGGGGGTTGCCCAAGTCAGCTCTGGTGTCCTCCTTTCCGTATTCAATGGATCCACCTTATTCCGAGTTCCAGTTCTCGGACATTCCTGTCCCCCTTGTGCCGTCTTCCGCAGCCTCGGATTCGGCCCGGGGACGAACTAAGAAGAAATCAACGGCTAAACGCCGTCACTCGTCTTCTAGTTCAGAGTCATCGATCGTACCGCATAAGCGCCATCGGTCCCATGACTGTGTTTCACGCATGGATTTCATGTGTGAGTTGCGTGAGTTCCAGTCTATCTATCTCGGATTCAATTTCAGCCGTGGCGGCTGGCCGTCTTTCGAGTCAGACACAGGGCCCTATAACCCAGCCAGCGCCCCCGGTGCTGAGTGCGCCTCCCGGGTTGTTTCACGGATACGTGGGACACGGCAACACCGCACCGCACACGGTCAGTGTAGCGCCGGTGTCCCCGCCTCAGCTGAGCATCCACCCGTCCATGACGTTCGGGTCCAGCTCGGGTGATCAGTCGGACAATACGTCTGGGCCATCAGACACGGGTGAACCGTCTCATGGACCCGTTCGTTCGGCGCCCGGTGCGGGCTCGCCGCGCCGATCCAGTCAATCGCCCGAGGGCGAGGAGGAGGAGGAATTGACTACTCAGTTACAGCGTTTGTCAATTGCAGAGACCGAACTCCGTCTGGTCCAGAGGGACATGATTCGGGTTCTGAAACTGCCAGTGGTAGAAGAATCGACCACATCTGAGCAAAAGACTAAACAAAAGACTGGTCCAGGGGGAGCTAATACTCCTACCTTTCCCATCCTGCCTTTGGACAGAATTTGTGTAGACATTATAAAGAATATTACGGAGAAGAAAAAATGGAAGCCTTGCAAGGGGAAGGAGTCCTCTTACTACCGTTTTCTTCAAGCTGATTATGACACATTTGTCACAGCACCAACTTTACCGGACTCGGTTAAAGATAAGTTGGCAGCTGACGCTGGCACTTCTTCAAAAAAGATCCCCATTGCCGACTGTACTCGTGACAAGTTCGAGTCAACTCTGAAGAAAGTTGATACAGCCTCCCGCTGTGGCATGAGGGTGTCTTCCTTTCTGTTGCTGTTGTCAGAATATTTGGTGTCGGGCTGCGAGGATGAATCGACCGTCCCAGCCGATATGTTGCTCGCAGCCTTCCATTGTCTGGATATGGGGATACAATCCTCCCTGTACTGAATGCAGCGGCAGGCTCCCACCAGTGACAGGCCACCCATGGGCTACACTTCGGACGGGTAAGTTACCCCTTCCTTTGTTGCATGACGTACATGTGTATATCATGTGTATTAGGTTGTGCCACACATGGACGAATAGCCTATTCCCCCATGTGTAACTGCTGCCCGAAGCGAGTTTCTCTGAATGACTGCTTGGGTTTTGATTGACATTTCTGTATTTTGCCGAGGGGCTCTTGGGGGCATGGAATTGTTTTTCTCCTTGGAGGCCTTACTAATATGACCCCGTCTTGGGACTCCTGTCTAGTTCCACGGTTATCCCGTTGATACCCATGAATGGATAGGCTATCCTCCACGTGTTGATACAATCCACATGGATATAATTGGTACTCCTTTATGTATTCATTAATAGTGTAAAAAGAAGAAGGAAAAAAAAAACACTCTCGACACACAATAGCTATAGATCTCGCTTATCCACCGCTAGAGTCCGGTGCTACTCTATGCAAATGTAGTGCTCTACAGGTAAGTAGAGTGATGTAGACTCGCCCCCACAGAAGTGTGGTTAGAGTCTACAAGCGAATACTTACCTGTAGAGCATCCCTCCCGCCAACCCCACTATACTCGATCTTAGTCCTGGGTAGTGTAACGATAGGCGATAATAGTGCTCAACCTTTTCACTAAAAGTGTGTAAGCATATACATGTAGATGTTAACCAGTGAGAGACTTGAGTAAGAGTGCATGGGAAACATACCATGCCTGCCTGTGTGGTCTATGCATGAGTCATGTGGAATGTGGAGGAGTGGGGTTACAGGAAACCTTGGCTATAGGTTGGGTCAGAGGTCATCTAGGGTGGTTCTAAGTGACCATGAGCATATCATTACATCTCCCTTTCTTGAGATAAAACCAAAACAAAGTAATGAAGGGATCAGCTTGAAATTTCATGAGTATCTTTTTTAAAACAAAACAAGTGGGAGATTTTTCAAAGTAACACAGTCCATATGAATTGGTTTGTATGCCTCAGTGGGTATAAAGTTTAGTTCAGTCTCAGAGGAAATGCATTAATTATGGTTCTTATAAATGAAAATTCTCTATCCACTACGCGTATTCATGCATTGATTATAGAGTCTCTAACCTACACACACACAATAAAATAACTGTTATTATCTTAAACTTTGATTCAGTCTTTACGTTCTAATCCATATGTATGAGTCATTGGGAACATAGTTCGAGGAGGTGTTTCGTGGATTTTACACAAAGTCTTTATATTTGGTGGTTGGTTTGAGGATTCGTCCTCGTGAGGATCGCTTTGGTTCATTAGAGTCCGGGATAGTGGGTACACTGGGTACTGATGGAGCCGTTATGATTGGGACATGCGGTGGATCAGTAAAATTATTTGGCATATCCAGGTCATCATTAGGTAGTGGGACTGGAATTAGGGGTTGTTTTTTGCTTGTTCGCTTGAGATGTTTTCGATTGCGACGATAAATGTGTCCGTCAATGTCAACTTCATACGATCGAGGGGCCACTTTGCGAATACATGTGCCTTTTTTCCATTCGTTAGTGCCGTGGTTTGGCTGTACGCGGACTACGTCTCCTGTGTTTAGTTCGGGTAATTCTTTACTACCACGGTTGTAGTATTTGGCTTGTTGGGCTCTGTTTGTCTGAAGTTTAGTTTTGACATTTCCGAAGATGTGTGGTTTGAGAAGCGTGATCGTTGTGGGGAGGAGGGTCTTTGTTCGACGTCCCATAAGGCGTTGTGCTGGGGAGGATCCGAGTCCTTCCGTGGGGGTATTTCTCCAGTCAAGTATGGCTAGGTAGGGATCTTGCCGGTCTAATTTCGCTTTGCTCAATAGGGACTTTGCGGTTTTCACTGCATTTTCAGCCTTGCCATTAGACTGTAGGTAGTGTGGGGATGATGTAGTATGTTTAATGTCCCAGTCCTTGGTGAAATTCTGGAATTCTGCAGATCGAAATTGGGGACCATTATCACTAATTAGTGTGTCGGGAATGCCATGACGTGCAAAGAAAGACTTCAGGCTGATTATGACATTCGAACTCAGTATTGAGGGGAGGGTGTTGAACTCAAAGAAGTTGGAGTAGTAGCCAGTGGCTATTATGTAATCTTTGCCATCTAACATGAACAAATCAACTGCTACTGTGGACCATGGGCGGTCAGGGATGTCATGTGGTTTTAGTGGCTCTTTGGTTTGTGTGCGACTAAATGTGTTGCAAGTACCACACCATGCGATTTTGTCTTTGATCTGTGCATTCATACCAGGCCAGTAGATAACATCTCTGGCTCTACGAAGGCATCCTTCAATGCCAATATGACTTGTATGTATTCTGTCAATCATGTCATGACGCATTGAGGATGGAATGACAACTCTGTGTCCGCGGAAGAGAATTCCATCTTGGGCAGAGAGCTCGTCTCTGAAGTTGAAGTACGGCTTTATACTATCACAAACTTGTGTGCGATTGTCTGGCCAGCCTTCATAGACAGTGGTTATTAGTGAGCACAATACTTTGTCATCGTGTGTTTTGGTGCGTATTTCGGCGAGATGAACATCAGAGATAGCGATATTGTGAGCCATGTTCACTTTCTCGATGTCATTGATTAAATCGTAGTCTGCATCCATCAGACGAACGTCGTACCTGTCATCAGGCTGAGTATGTGGTCGTTGCAGATAAGCCCTACTCAGCGTATCAGCGATGTACATCAGCTTGCCAGGCTTATAGCGTACTGTCAGCGAGTATTTCTGCAGACGGAGCATCATGCATTGGAGTCGTTTCGGAGCAGCGTGTATAGGTTTGGTCATGATGCTCTCAAGAGGTTTGTGGTCACTGTCCACATTGAGGTCACGTCCATAGATGTATTGGTCAAATCGCTCACAACCGAATACAATAGCGAGCATTTCCTTTTCAATTTGAGCATAGTTCTGTTCAGTTGGTGTTAATGCCCTCGAGGCAAATGCAACGGGCTGTCCATCTTGTAGTTGGGTTGCCCCTAAGCCTGATTCAGACGCGTCACACTGCAGCGTCACTTCCTTTGTGACATCATAGTAGCGCAGTACAGGATGGGTGGTGATGAGCGTTTTGATTTCTGCGATTGCTTTAGTGTGCTCATCAAGCCAGTGCCAAGCGATGTCTTTGTTCTCTAGTTTCCTCAGAGGCTCTGTTACAGTGGATAGGTGGTGGAGGAATTTGGCAAGGTAGTTCACCATCCCAAGGAATCGCTTTAGCGAGGGAACATCGGTAGGGTTAGGCATTTTTAGTATTGCCTCTATTTTCGCGGGGTTTGGCTTTAGGCCAGTAGGGGTCAGTAGATGTCCGATGTATGGGACTTCAGCGAGTCGGAGTCGTAGCTTGCTTTCATTCAGCTTCAGGTTACATTTTTGCGCTCTTTGCAGCACTCCATGGAGATTACGATCATGGTCTTTTTCTGCTTCTTCAGTAGTGTCGCCCTCACCATACACTAGGATATCATCAGCAATGACAGATACCCCATTAAGTCCTTCAAGAGTTTCGTGCATTCGACGCTGGTATTCCTTAGGGGCAAATGGGATTCCGAATGGCATCCGTAACCAACGGAAGCGGCCAAAGGGGGGTATTGAAGGTGGTGAGTCGAGAAGATTCGTTATCAAGTTTTACCTGCCAAAACCCATTTTTGGCAACCAGCACTGAAAAGATTTTGGCCTTGCTCAGTTTTGTAGCAACCTCTTCTACAGTCGGGAGAGGGTAATGTGACCGTTTGATCGCTTTATTTAGGTGCTGGGGATCGATACATATCCGCAGCTTGTTAGGCTTGATGACTGTCACAAGACTGGAGACCCAGTCAGTTGGTTCAGTTACTGGAGTGAGGACTTGGTCACGGACCATACCATCTATAGCATGGCGTAGTTGATCCTTGATTGCGATTGGCACTTTACGAGGAGGGTGGACCACAGGTGAAACGTTAGGGTCAAGTTGAATGTGGTACTTACCAGGGAGACATCCCAGGCCTTTGAACACATCACCATATTCTTTCAAGATAAGCTCTTTAGTGAGTGGCTTACATGAATCTACATCGATTGCGTTCACCGTGTGGTCCTCGGCTAGGTCATGCACGAGTACTTTGAGGAACTCAAGACGCTGACAAGTTTCAGCGCTGAGTATTGGTGTGACTTCTTTATCAACAACTTGGAAGTCAAGTTCATGAGTTTTATTGTTCCTTGTGCAGTGGAGTGAGCATTTGCCAACTGGGTGCATCAAACTACCATTGTACATTCGTAGCTTGGCTTTACTCTTTCGAAGTGTGAGGTTGGAGGGGTTACCCATCACTCTAGCATAGTCACTTAGAGGGAGGAGATTGCAAGTAGCGCCGCTGTCAAGTTGGAAGCGTATATCAGAGTTATTTACCTTCATGGTGACAAACAGCTGTTTAGGGATCTCCTTCATAGGGTTGTTAACTGTGCCAATCTGGTACGTGTATTCATCATCCTCATCGTCGTCGTCTGCCTCAACTAGTTTCAGATGTTTTTGGCGAGATGGTGCTCTCTTGGTCTTAGATTTGCACTTCACTGCAAAGTGATTGTTTCCATTGCATTTACTGCAGGTTTTACCGAATGCTGGGCATTTGCTTTTCTCCATGGGATGCGTTTGCCCGCAGAAGAGACACTCTTTAGTAGGAGGGGGTGCTTTGCTTCGTGTCATGGTTGACGCAGTACGGGGTGATCGCACAGCACGAACGGCCTCCTCACCGCCTATCTGACGGAGTTGCTGTTGCGCTGCTTCAGCCGCTCGAACGACGTCAATGGCCTTTTTCAAGTCCAGTGTGGACTCACGAAGCAGACGCTCTCGAACATGAGAGCTCTTTATTCCAAGAACGAGTCGGTCTCTGATTAGTGACTCACGGAGATCGCCATAGTCACAAGTGTCGGCGAGATTCTTTAGAGCCGTGACGTATTTGTCAACGGGTTCACCGCTCTCCTGGTTCCTTGTGTTGAACACATACCTCTCGTATATCGTATTCTTTCGAGGAGTGGCATACATGTACTCCTCAAATTTCTCCAGTACGGTGGCGATTTTGACTTCGTCACCAGCAGTTGTCCACTTGAATGTGTTATACAGTTCCATTGCTTCGTCTCCAATGACAGTGAGCAATGTTGCAACTCGCATTGCATCACCCTTGCTGGCAACATTGGTGGCCATTTCATAATTACTCCACCGTTGTTTAAACTTCTTCCAGTTCTGAGCAGGGTTGCCAGTGAGTAGTTGGAGTGGCTGAGGAGGAGGGAGACTATGGGTAGCCATTCTGACACCATGTAACGATAAGCGATAATAGTGCTCAACCTTTTCACTAAAAGTGTGTAAGCATATACATGTAGATGTTAACCAGTGAGAGACTTGAGTAAGAGTGCATGGGAAACATACCATGCCTGCCTGTGTGGTCTATGCATGAGTCATGTGGAATGTGGAGGAGTGGGGTTACAGGAAACCTTGGCTATAGGTTGGGTCAGAGGTCATCTAGGGTGGTTCTTAGTGACCATGAGCATATCATTACAGGAGTTAACCTAGCGCTAGAGAAAAGAGGAAGCTATCATGGCGGCGTGGCCGCAGGGCATTGTGGGTGTATTGGTTGGGGGCGCTATTGTGTGTGTGGGTGTGTGTGTGTGAATTCTTAGCGGTTGTACCTGCCGGTAATGGAAATATGCAAATGTAGTGCTTTACAGGTAAGTATTCGCTCGTAGACTCTAACCACACTTCTGTTGGGGGGGGGGGGGGGGAGTTTACTGCACAGTAAAGTTGAAGGTAATAGTAAGTTTCAAGACTGTACCTCGTTTAGTTAATGAATCTTTTTATATGTAAACTTCAACTTCCGGTTTCGACAGGAAGTCAAGGTCAAATGGGGTCACACTTTGTGTAAGACATGTAGACTGGTTAAAGTGTTTTTAGATGAAGTAATGGTTCTTAGTATAGCCTGTTTTTTTATTGAAATCCACTACGCGTAATCGAGCATCATGGCGGACAGTACTACTGCGTCGCGGAAAATCACATTCCGTGATTGAAAATACTTATTTCTCTCATATCAAAGAAGTAAAAATAAGGCTTTTAGGACTCAAAGTAGCATCATCTATCATTTAAAGCTTAAACCAGTGACTAAGTGTGCATTTGGAATGAGTTGTCGGTAGTTTTTTTTCAAGTTGTCGGTAGGGGTCGGCAGGGGTCGGCAATTAGTAGGACCCCTCGAAGAAGAGTTGAAGGAACAGTGATTGCCGGCAAGCACTTGAAGAAGAGTTTCAGAGCTATGCCCAGAAGCACGTCCAGATCGATCCGTGGCAAATGGTGGAGTGATTGGTCTGGTCAGAATTTTTGGCCAAGCCAGCAGTTCAACCATGCCTCGGTCCGGATCAGCTGGGTCCTCATTGGACAATTAAAAAAAAAAATCATTCATGGCTCTAGTGTTGATTGGCCAGTTTTTTTTAGGAAGGGGTGATGGGTAGAAATGTTTATGGCTTCATAGCTTGGACAAGCTGTGAAAAATGTGGTCAAGGAAAAAGGCAAGTAGTGTGGCATTTACAACCTGGAAAGCTTTTATGGGTCTACACAAGTTATACACACCCTAAATTACAATAGAGCTTACAAAAGGTGAAGCTCAACATCTTCCAGGAAGCTAGAAGATTAAGGGCATGCCTGAATAGACAGTAGGTTAAGATCAAAGAGAAAGGATCAAGAGACTAGCAAAGTACCCTGACCACAGATTACTAAGGCTCTCCATGGGCTTAACAGGAAACACGTGGAAAGTAAAGAAATACTTGAAGATAAATAAGCAAAAGAAAGTCACAGCAATATGAGACTAAAATACACTTTTTATCCTCAGACCATATTTGGGTCAGGGTTACACTAACAAGAGATTACAAACTTTAAAACAGACAAACTCCCAACTATTTTAATGTGAAAGTTATCTATGCGGAAGTATGTGATAATCGTTATTTAGGAAGGCGGGACGTTCAACTTTTGTAAATATTACTTATTATTTTCTCATTTTTAAGATTTGTAGAAGCAATAGTAAAGTAATTGTATTAATTTAATGGTGTGTTTTGTAATTGGAGACATTGTACAGACAGAAATAGACTCCAACTATTGCCTTTAATTTTTATTTGCCACAGATAAATCCCGCTTTTTTAAGCAGTCTTTAAGAATCCTGTTTACTGCAATGTTGCCCATTCTATCATTTTTACTCTTATTTACTTATTTACATAATTGTTTCATTATTTATTCAAGTCCTTTTTTTAACTGGTGCTTTTTTTTAATTTCATCTTAAATTCAAGTTTCTTTGAACTACCTGATTTTTGTTACTATTTAAGTGCTTTATTTCATTATCTGTGAAATTACTTTTTACCCCCAAGAGCCTTTTTTCTTTTATTTGCTTCTTTGGAACCACTGTTTACTTTTTTCCTAATTCAGCCCTGGCTTTACTTGATCCCTTTTCACATAATTCTTTTAACGTCAAGTTTCCATTCATCACATTTACAATTGTAAATTATCTAGACCGCATATATGTTGTTTTCTTCTATCAATGGCCAACTAAATAATAGTAACAATAGCAACAATGAAAAAACAGTTCGCTTTACTTGTTTTGCATCATGTAAATTTGGTTGACCACGCCCTCACGCGGCCAAAAATACTGCAAATTGGACCAAAACTTTATGGGCTAGAATTTGCACTCACAAAAAGTAGAATTGACTGTTTGCGTGAAACTTAATTTATTAATTTATATAGTAATGATAGTGAGTTTCATTGACGTATTAGGAACCCGTAAATGGGCATCGTGAAAGTGGCTTACCTCATGCACGAGTACTTGGCTTAAATAAGTCCACTCTTTTAAGGTAAAATACAGGATTGGAATTCATCTAACATTTTTGTTGTTGTTAGTATCAGTCTGAAAGCTTACTGATTATGAGCTTCATACCAGAACATTCTTCCGTAGGAATATCTCTTCGTCTGAAATACTGTCGAAGTCGAGAAATATCTCTTTGTCTGAAATACTGTCGAAGTCGAGAAAATAGAATTTTAATTTTTGCTGTAATAATCGAAGTAAAGGACAATGTGTTTACATGCTGGAAAATGTGCAAGTTTTTTCACTATTTTCTCCTGACTCGGACGAAGAAACTTCACATTTGTTTTTTTCGTGTATATATTTAATCATAATAACAAATGCATCAGCTGTACCAATCCTATGTTTTACCTTTAAATAAATAACGTGAAATGCTCTTTTGGTGTTGTTTTAACCCTATCAGGACCGGGGGGGGGGCACAATGTGCCCCCCCCCTACCAAACTTTTTCCTGTAACTTTTAAACGCTACATTTGATCGCCACCAAATTTTCTGACTTTACTTGGAAATTATCTAGGGTCATTTTGTCAAAATACGATCGTTATTGGAGGTCAGTGGTTGCCATGGCAACCGTTTGTTTGAACCCATATTACTCGTTTTTTGTGATTTTTTGTGATTTTGGGGCATTTTTTAGCAAAATGTTATGTTTTTAAGTATTTTTAGTGGCCAACGGTGATACCGAAATGTCACATGATAGTTTGAGATGCATTGTGGGAATCCAAAATGGCCGCCATTTTGGCGGCCATCTTGGATTTTGTATTTTTAGCTGTTTTTAAGGGGTTCGAACTTTGCAAAATTTTGTATCTATGGAATATTTTCAACATTATAATTTTGAACTTTTGAGGTCTAGAAATACTATAGAGTTGTTAGTTAGGCCTCAAAAATGCACACTCGGACCCTAAAAGGACTGTTTACATCGATTTTTAAGTGGAAAAATGTAAAAACGTGATTTTTTCCCAAAAATTACATAAAACAGCTTGTTTAGCGCCCTCAACGGTAACTCTGGTAAAGAAAAAGGTGTTTATGTTCTTGAGGATGTCAAGAAAGACAAATTTGCAAAGTTTTACAGAATTCTGGCAAAAAATATGGAAATTATGGGAAAAATACGATTTTTTTACCAAAAATGGGCAAAAAAACTACAAAAACTACTTTTAATGCAATTTTTTTGAATTTTTTTTTGCACCATCATGTAGAACTCGGTGAAATACACATTTGTGGCAAGTTTCATAAAAATCGGCCCAAGACTTTGGAAAATACGGAGGGGGGGCACAATGAGCCCCCCCCCCCTGGTCCCCGTAAGTCAAAAAAAAGCCCGGTCCTGATAGGGTTAAAACAAAATTGTTATTTCACCTTTGTAAGGTTTTGTTGTAAATATTCCTAATGTTTAGTTCACGTTGATTAATAATAAATTAGAGTGGCCAAAAACATTGCTTAATAAACTGTGCACTCATTTCAGATTGTTTAAAATAATTATATATCAAATTGTTTAAGCATTTCTAATACTGTAACAGATAATGAAAGATAACCCATGCCCAGTGTTTTTACTTTCCACAAAATCTTCATTAATTGAAGACTCGGATTAAAATGGGGTTAGAGTGTTACTATGTGTTGATTGAAAAGTGTCGCGTGCTTAAATACAGACAATAAAAAAAAAATATGCATTTTTTCATAAATGCGAAGATTTGTAAAAGTCTTCGATAAACAGTCCTTCAATTATGCAAAAATGGGCGCACTATTTACAAACAAGCGTTGTGTAACACATCAATCGCACTGCATTTGTGAAAGGGGTTGAGTGGGGGTAGTGTTGGTGTAGTTAGTGTAAGTGTTGTGTTTAGTGCCAGTGCTGTGGTTGTATCGTTAGTGTTTTAGTAGAAGCAGTGTTGATTTAGTGTAAGTGTAAAGGGTTTTGGTTGTGGGATTTTTCACGCAGATGCCTTCCTTTTAAAATGGCGCAAGCCAAGAACCTTGTCTGCTCTCAACACATAATAATCTTTGGCCGTTTTCGATTTAGCGGCTACGGCTTATGTCATGCGACTGCGGCTTGGTCACCGCGTCATCATACGTTCAATAACAAGCTGCCATGTGCAACACCCTTGGCAACCGCCGCAGCCTTCTGCCTGGTCAAATAGCAGCGACCAGCCACCAACTGGGTCATTACCACGCAGTATTAGACCGGGTCCTCACACTGTCAATGCCAACAAAATAAAGAAAAACATTTTCAGAAAAACTACTGGTTCCAAACAGCATCGACCATTATTATAGGGGCGTGGCCAGATCATTTTCTTTGGGAGTGTGTGTGTATGTTGGTTTACTGATTCGCCGACTCCTATACACCAAGTAACCTTTGCTTACAAAAAGAATAACCTTGTACATTCCATGGCCTTTCTGGCAGGAAGGATACTACACTAGACATAGGAAATTTTACATTTTGTGTCATAATTTCCACATGAATTCAAAAGTTGTAAAAGTAACAGCTGTACATGTTTCGGCCAACTTCCTCATATCAAAAGTTGATAAAAATCAAATAATGCAATCCCCGTAAAGTACAAATTAATGTTAAAGTTATCCATTGAGCTGTGTACAAATCGTGCCTGCCGGTCCAGGCTCTGTGGCTCTTTTGTAAACGTGATGTCACAGGTCACATGGTCTATAGTCTCAGCTTTTTCAAAAAAGACTGGCACGCCCAGCGTACGGAACCCAACCGTATTCAGCTGTCAGGGCTGTCTTCATCAGTCGAAGAAACAAACTTTGTTTCCCTTTAAATTAATGAGTGTGCTAAAAGTACGAGTAATAATATTTGCAAAATGACCGAAATTGGAAATTTTACATTTCGTGTCATAATTTCTACATGAATTGAAAGTTATAAAAGTAACAGCTGTACAAGTTTCGGCCAATTTCCTTGTATCAAAAGTTGATAAAAAGTCCAGATGCCCTTGTTCTACTTGATTTATTTTTCCAATACCGAATAAAACTAGAGATTGAGAGTTTGTGAACAAACTCACGGTGTTCGGCTGGAACGTAATAAAGTGATTGCGTCATTGAAAACAAGGTCAATATTGTATGATGTGCTGATGGGCAAATTTTTTATTTGTACCTTGTGTTGATCTTTAGGCATGAAGGTCAGTCATATGAAACTCCAACTTCCGGTTTTGACATGAACTATGGTTCAAATGGGGTCACACTCTGCGATAGTTGTACAGTATTTCAAGGGCTTGCATATGGAGCAAATATCTCGTGTGTAACTTTTATGATCCCCCAAATGATTTTTTTAAATATTTAACGTTGATTTAATATGACTTCATCAATGATGTCATAATCCGAAAATAATCCAGTTTCATCTACACAGTAATGTCTAAGGCAACAGTAAGTTTCAAGTCTGTATCACGTTCAGTTGATGAATTATGAATTTACTATCTGTGACATTTCAACATCCGTTTCAACCGGAAGTAAGGGTCAAATGGGGTCACATCTTCAACACAATTTTAGAATTGTTAACGAGCTTTCAGATGAAGTAATGATTATTAATGAATTCTGTTTTGTTATTGAAAAATAATCTTTTTGCAAAAAAAAATTCAACTTCCTGTTTCGACCGGAAGTCAAGGTCAAATGGGGTCACAAACTGTGTAAGATGTGCAGAGTAATTGAAGAGCTTTTATATGGCGCAAATATCTTGTATGTATCATTTACGGTTCTTCAGATATGAATTTTTGAAATATTAAAAGTTGATTTATTGTAATGACGTCATCAATGACGTCATCATCCAGAAAAGACAATGCAGTTTACTGCACGGTAAAGTTGAAGGTAAAAGTAAGTTTCAAGACTGTACCTCGTTTGGTTAATGACCTATGAATTTTTTTATACTTAAACTTCAACTTCCGGTTTCAACCGGAAGTCAAGGTCAAATGGGGTCACACTTTCTGTAAAACATGTAGACTGGTTAAAGTGTTTTCAGATAAAGTAATGGTTATTACTATAGCCTGTTTTTTATTGAAATATGATTTTTTTGGAAAAATGACATATTAACTTCCGGTTTCGACCGGAAGTCAAGGTCAAATGGGGTCACACACTGTAAGATTTGTAGAGTAATCAAAAAGCTTTCATATGGTGCAAAGATCTTGTATGTAACATAAACGGTTCTTCAGATATGGATTTTTTTAATATTAAACGTTGATTAATATAATGACGCAATCAATGACGTCATCTTTTACGGCCGGAAGACATTGTCAAACCAGTATTATGTCTGTACAAAAGTTTAAGCAGGCTAACCGATCTTCAAACTGTCATTCAAATTTTGACAATATCATTAGCAGTTCTTGAGATATGATTTTTTGAAATTTTGAGCTTCCGGTTTCGACCGGAAGTAAATGTCAAATGAGGTCAAGGTGTGCACGACAATTAAAGGTCATTACAAGAACTTTTATGTTTTGAAAGAATCTCGTACGTAGCTTCTCTGGTTCTCAAGATATGAATTTTCTAATTATTAATGGTTTATTTAGCATAATGACGTCATCAATGACGTCATTCTAAAAAAGTTGCGGTTTCATCTACTAACTATGGTTCATGTTCCTGATAAGTTTCAAGTTCATATAAGCTTTACTTTTGTTAAAAATCGACGGAGAAGGTTCGCTGATAAAAATACGAGGAAAACTAGACATAGAATTTTTGTTTATTACAAAAATACGGTGTTCGGTTGAACGTTACATAATGACGTAGTTCAAAAACATTGAACATAAAAAGATGAATTTGTATACAATGTTTGGTTTTTATAGTTAAACTTGTACCACACTTTGTAACAACTCCCGTTTCTTGACAAATGTCATCATTCCAAAAAAGTGGCGGTTTCATCTACTCACTATTGCCTATGTACACAGGAAGTTTTAAGTTTGTACAAGCTTTACTTTTGTTTAAAATTGCTGGAGAAGGTTTGCAGGGAAAGAAGAACACGAGGAAAAAAAAAGCCGTTACAATTAGTGTCGTAGCACCATTGATTTGAAACTTGTTACCAGAGGACGCTGTTTAATGTAATGACGTCATCAGTTTTAAACTTGAAAACGCAGGGTCCTTTACCTACTCACACACTGAAACCACTGTCCAAAGCTTGTTTT
The DNA here is from genome assembly GCA_911728455.2 of Marthasterias glacialis. Taxonomy (NCBI): domain Eukaryota; kingdom Metazoa; phylum Echinodermata; class Asteroidea; order Forcipulatida; family Asteriidae; genus Marthasterias; species Marthasterias glacialis. Next base: position 1,706,070 of record OU452240.1, read on the forward strand.
ATACTGACCAAAGAACTAAAAAAGAATGGCTTTATAACAATTATTTCCTTCAACTTCCGGTTGGAACCGCAATACAAGGTCAAATTGGGGTCATTTCTTTGAGACATTTAAATTATTTCCAAAAGACCTTTGCGATGATGTGTAGATTATAAAAATCCATTGTGCACTTCAGGAGATCTGATTTAATGAATAAACTTTGATTTATTGTAACTCAACATCTGATGACATCATCATGACGTCATTGTTTTATTTCGCGTCTTCATATTGAGGTTCAAGTATATGCACAGTTTCAAGGTTCAGTTTAATTTCAATTTTGAGTTATTTATTTGAAGAAAATTTTGGAGGAATTAACATTTAAAGCAACATAATGGTCTCTATGAGACACCGTATAACACATGGTTTTGATTTTGTTTGATATATTGAAAGTGAAATCAAATAAAACCTTTAAATATGAATATGAAAATAATTAAAAAGAGCTTTATCATATGTATTTCATGGGGACTTCCGGTTTGGGCAGGAAGCGAGGTCAACTCAGGTCACTAAGAATTGTAAAGAACCGCATACATTTATTGTAACTCGACTCCTGGAGGAAAAACAAGTTACCTTTTTGGTTTTAACTGCCAGGAAAAACAATGTTTTCGTGCTTTCCAAAGTGTTCCTTTTCCACGCCGTGCAATTGGCTGCCGCCAGGTTGTGTGTTCAAAATAGTATTCATATTGCCTTTTATCAAAACATTAACCCTTGCTGCCCTCCGTTTTGTTCGGCATCTATGCGGTGTCAATAAAACAAAGTGTGTATCGCTAGTGACGTTGGTGGCGCTATATCAAATTAACGGTCTTATTTTGTAACATCACGAACACTGGTGTACTGTACAGTCAATCTGACATTTGACAGATTCAAATTCCGAGCTCATTATCTGTATTAAAAAGTTCCAAAGTTTTATAAAAACTACCCCACTTTGATAAACATCATAAACACAAGTGTACACGGCTAAAGAAATACACGGACATTTTGAAAGGCGATGACTCTACTTTTAAACTTTACTTTTAAACAGTTTTACTCAGCGTATCCCGACAACAACTCTCGCGGGGGTAAAGTGCCTCTGGCCCCGCTGTTGCACATTGTGACTCTCGTATGTAAGCACGTACGTGATCGGTAAATATAGAACGAAAGACGATCATTTTGTCAATTGCATTTTCTCCACCATTATACATCAAACAACTCACGTGAGCATGTGATCGTTTCAGTAAAGTCTCCTCTTCCTCTCCCTGTCACAATTAAGCCACCAGAATGACATAAAGGGAAACATTTCCACACTGAACTTGGCATGACTTACATGTTTTTCTTTGCGTCGCCATTATTACACACACACACACACACACACACACACACGCAGAACTTAACAACACACCGCAAAGTTCGATGAACTGTGACAAGACCTGACTTGTCGCGTGTAGGTATATACACAGCATGCAGTAAAAGCCTAGAGTGCACACGCACGGGGTGCAATACATTGAGGGAACTGTACAGACTTTATCGCCGATCGCGCTAAAAACGGCACTTTTCACCTTAATATAACTTCGTTATGCAACGGCCAATTTTGTTCAAATTTCATAATTAGGCTTTTATAGTCGTTATCTATTACCAAAAAATTCAACACGTAGTTTGCTCAAAAAAAAAAAATATTTTTAAACTCGTCGTCGTAACAAACTGTAACATTTGATGACGTCATCAATGTAATATTTTCAAAGGTCATAAATTACATTCAAATGAGGTCACACATTGTAAACATTTGTAGAATCGTCGAAGGGCCTTAAAATTAAGTTATTATATTAATACACTAAATAATATTATTCAGATACGATTTTTTATAAAACAAACTACTACTTCCGGTTTCGACCGGAAGTAAAGGTCAAATGGGGTCACACCATGTGTAAGATTTGTTTAATACTTCATGACCTTTCATATGGTGTAAAGATCATGTATGTAGCATATCTGATTCTGGAGATATGAGTATTTTAATAAAAAACTTCAATTTTATATAATGACGTCATCGATGACGTCATCATTCCAAATTTTGTTCTTTGTCATGTACACGCTTTGGTCTAAGTACGTGGTAAGTTTCAAGTCCGTACATGCTCTATTTTTTGAGATAGCAAAATAATTTTTTTTTCGACCTCGTGTACCATTTTCGTTGTGACGTAGCTATGACGTCACACATCATATTTTTAGAATGCTCTTGAGTTAAAGAAAATATTATGCATTGAACATTTTTTCATATTTTCATGCACTTAGGCTCTAGAGCCCAAAATAACATGATTTGTTACTTTAACTTCCGGTTTCGACCGGAAGTAAAGGTCAAATGGGGTCACGTTGTGCACCGCATTTGTAGATCTTTATAAGAGGTTTCATGTAAAAAAAGAATCTTGAACGTAGCTCTTTTGGTTTTGAAGATATGATTTTTCAAATTATTTAAGGTTTATTTAACGTTTATTTAACGTAATGACGTCATCAATGACGTCACCATTCCCAAAAAGTGGCGGTGCCGTCTACTCACCGAGGTTGATGTTCATGAGAAGTTTCAAGTTCATACAAGTTTCAGTTTTTCTCTAAATTGGCGGAGAAGGTTCGCAGGGAAAGAAGAACACGAGGAAAAAAAAAAAAAAAAAACTAGAGATTGAGAGTTTGTGGACAAACTCACGGTGTTCGGCTGGAACGTAATAAAGTGATTGCGTCATTGAAAACAAGGTCAATATTGTATGCTGTGCTGATGGGCAAAATGTTTATTTGTACCTTGTGTTGATCTTTAGGCATGAAGGTCAGTCATATGAAACTCCAACTTCCGGTTTTGACATGAACTATGGTTCAAATGGGGTCACACTCTGCGATAGTTGTACAGTATTTCAAGGGCTTGCATATGGAGCAAATATCTCGTGTGTAACTTTTATGACCCCCAAATGATTTTTTTAAACATTAAACGTTGATTTAAAATGACTTCATCAATGTCATAATCCGAAAATAATCCAGTTTCATCTACACAGTAATGTCTAAGGCAACACTAAGTTTCAAGTCTGTATCACGTTCAGTTGATGAATTATGAATTTACTATCTGTGACATTTCAACATCCGTTTCAACCGGAAGTAAGGGTCAAATGGGGTCACATCTTCAACACAATTTTAGAATTGTTAACGAGCTTTCAGATGAAGTAATGATTATTAATGAATTCTGTTTTGTTATTGAAAAATAATCTTTTTGAAAAAAAAATTTCAACTTCCTGTTTCGACCGGAAGTCAAGGTCAAATGGGGTCACAAACTGTGTAAGATGTGCAGAGTAATTGAAGAGCTTTTATATGGCGCAAATATCTTGTATGTATCATTTACGGTTCTTCAGATATGAATTTTTGAAATATTAAACGTTGATTTATTGTAATGACGTCATCAATGACGTCATCATCCAGAAAAGACAATGCAGTTTACTGCACGGTAAAGTTGAAGGTAAAAGTAAGTTTCAAGACTGTACCTCGTTTGGTTAATGACCTATGAATTTTTTTATACTTAAACTTCAACTTCCGGTTTCAACCGGAAGTCAAGGTCAAATGGGGTCACACTTTCTGTAAAACATGTAGACTGGTTAAAGTGTTTTCAGATGAAGTAATGGTTATTACTATAGCCTGTTTTTTATTGAAATATGATTTTTTGGAAAAATGACATATTAACTTCCGGTTTCGACCGGAAGTCAAGGTCAAATGGGGTCACACACTGTAAGATTTGTTGAGTAATCAAAAAGCTTTCATATGGTGCAAAGATCTTGTATGTAACATAAACGGTTCTTCAGATATGGATTTTTTAAATATTAAACGTTGATTTAATATAATGACGCAATCAATGACGTCATCTTTAACGGCCGGAAGACATTGTCAAACCAGTATTATGTCTGTACAAAAGTTTAAGCAGGCTAACCGATCTTCAAACTGTCATTCAAATTTTGTCAATATGATAAGCAGTTCTTGGGATATGAATTTTTGAAATTTTGAACTTCCGGTTTCGACCGGAAGTAAAGGTCAAATGAGGTCAAGTTGTGCACGACAATTGAAGGTCATTACAAGAACTTTTATGTTTTGAAAGAATCTCGTACGTAGCTTTTCTGGTTCTCAAGATATGAATTTTCTAATTATTAATGGTTTATTTAGCATAATGACGTCATCAATGACGTCATCATTCTAAAAAAGTTGCGGTTTCATCTACTAACTATGGTTCATGTTCCTGATAAGTTTCAAGTTCATATAAGCTTTACTTTTGTTAAAAATCGACGGAGAAGGTTCGCTGATAAGAATACGAGGAAAAAAAAAAAAAAAAAACTTAACAATAACAATAGGTTTTCGGCTCAATGCTGAACACCTAAAAAAAAAAAAAAAACAGAACAATAACAATAGTTGTTCGGCTGTTGGCCGAACACCGAAAAAAAACTAGAGATTTAGAGTTTGTGGACAAACTCACGGTGTTCGGCTTAATTACGTAATTGAAAATTTTAAGGTCAATATTGTGTGCACGTTTCTTGTCTATTTGTGCTTTGCTGACGGGCGAAATATTTTGTTGTACTTTTTTATCTTTATTCATGAAGGTTTGTCATATGAAACTTCAACTTCCGGTTTGACAGGAACTAAAGGTCAAATGGGGTCACACCTTGTGCATGGTATCTAGAATTGTCAGAGAGCTTTAAATTGATGTAACGATTATTAATGTACCACGTTTCATTAATAAGGTACATATTTTTGTAGTACAAACTTATACTTCCGGTTTCGACCGGAAGTGAAGGTCAAATGAGGTCACACTTTGTAAATATTTGTAGAACAGTCGAGGGGCTTTAAAATTAAGTTATACAATTAATATACAAATTTACGTAATTCAGAATCGATTTTTCATAACAAAACTACTACTTCCGGTTTCGACCGGAAGTGAAGGTCAAATGGGGTCACACCCTGTGTAAGATTTGTTTAGTACTTCAAGACCTTTCATATGGTGTAAAGATCATGTATGTAGCATGTATTATTCTTAAGATATGATTATTTTAGTTTAAAACTTCAATTTCATGTAATGACGTCATCGATGACGTCATCATTCCCAAAATTTTGTTTTGTCATATACACACTGTGGTCTAAGTATGTAGTAAGTATCAAGTCCGTAGATGCTTTAGTTTTTGAGATAGCAAAATAATTTTTTTTCGACCTCGTGTAACAATTTCGTTGTGACGTAGCTATGGTTTTGAAGATATGATTTTTCAAATTATTTAACCGGAAGTAAGGGTCAAAAAGGGTCACAGCTTCAACACAATATTTAGAATGGTTAACGAGCTTTCAGATGAAGTAATGATTATTAATGAATTCTGTTTTGTTATTGAAAAATAATCTTTTTGAAAAATAAAATTTCAACTTCCTCTTTCGACCGGAAGTCAAGGTCAAATGGGGTCACAAACTGTGTAAGATGTGCAGAGTAATTGAAGATCTTTTATATGGTGCAAAGATCTTGTATGTATCATTTACGGTTCTTCAGATATGAATTTTTGAAATATTAAACGTTGATTTATTGTAATGACGTCATCGATGACGTCATCATCCAGAAAAAACAGTGCAGTTTACTGCACAGTAAAGTTGAAGGTAATAGTAAGTTTCAAGACTGTACCTCGTTTAGTTAATGACCTATGAATCTTTTTATGTTAACTTCAACTTCCGGTTTCGACCGGAAGTAAAAGTCAAATGGGGTCACACTTTCTGTAAGACATGTAGACTGGTTAAAGTGTTTGCAGATGAAGTAATGGTTATTACTATAGCCTGTTTTTTATTGAAATAGGATTTTTTGGAAAAATGACATTTTAACTTCCGGTTTCGACCGGAAGTCAAGGTCAAATGGGGTCACACACTGTGTAAGATTTGTAGAGTAATCGAAAAGCTTTCATATGGTGCAAAGATCTTGTATGTAACATATACGGTTCTTCAGATATGGATTTTTTAAATATTAAACGTTGATTTAATATAATGACGCAATCAATGACGTCATCTTTTACGGCCAGAAGACAATGTCAAACTGGTATTATGTCTGTGCAAAAGTTTGAGCAGGCTAACCGATCTTCAAACTGTTATTCAAATTTTGACAATATCATTAGCAGTTCTTGAGATATGATTTTTTGAAATTTTGAACTTCCGGTTTCGACCGGAAGTAAAGGTCAAATGAGGTCAAGTTGTGCACGACAATTAAAGGTCATTACAAGAACTTTTATGTTTTGAAAGAATCTCGTACGTAGCTTTTCTGGTTCTCAAGATATGAATTTTCTAATTATTAATGGTTTATTTAGCATAATGACGTCATCAATGACGTCATTCTAAAAAAGTTGCGGTTTCATCTACTAACTATGGTTCATGTTCCTGATAAGTTTCAAGTTCATATAAGCTTTACTTTTGGTTAAAAATCGACGGAGAAGGTTCGCTGATAATACGAGGAAAAACTAGAGATTGAGAGTTTGTGAACAAACTCACGGTGTTCGGCTGGAACGTAATAAAGTGATTGCGTCATTGAAAACAAGGTCAATATTGTATGCTGTGCTGATGGGCAAAATGTTTATTTGTACCTTGTGTTGATCTTTAGGCATGAAGGTCAGTCATATGAAACTCCAACTTCCGGTTTTGACATGAACTATGGTTCAAATGGGGTCACACTCTGCGATAGTTGTACAGTATTTCAAGGGCTTGCATATGGAGCAAATATCTCCTGTGTAACTTTTATGATCCCCCAAATGATTTTTTTAAACATTAAACGTTGATTTAATATGACTTCATCAATGATGTCATAATCCGAAAATAATCCAGTTTCATCTACACAGTAATGTCTAAGGCAACAGTAAGTTTCAAGTCTGTATCACGTTCAGTTGATGAATTATGAACTTACTATCTGTGACATTTCAACATCCGTTTTAACCGGAAGTAAGGGTCAAATGGGGTCACATCTTCAACACAATTTTAGAATTGTTAACGAGCTTTCAGATGAAGTAATGATTATTAATGAATTCTGTTTTGTTATTGAAAAATAATCTTTTTGAAAAAAAAATTTCAACTTCCTGTTTCGACCGGAAGTCAAGGTCAAATGGGGTCACAAACTGTGTAAGATGTGCAGAGTAATTGAAGAGCTTTTATATGGCGCAAATATCTTGTATGTATCATTTACGGTTCTTCAGATATGAATTTTTGAAATATTAAACGTTGATTTATTGTAATGACGTCATCAATGACGTCATCATCCAGAAAAGACAATGCAGTTTACTGCACGGTAAAGTTGAAGGTAAAAGTAAGTTTCAAGACTGTACCTCGTTTGGTTAATGACCTATGAATTTTTTTATACTTAAACTTCAACTTCCGGTTTCAACCGGAAGTCAAGGTCAAATGGGGTCACACTTTCTGTAAAACATGTAGACTGGTTAAAGTGTTTTCAGATGAAGTAATGGTTATTACTATAGCCTGTTTTTTATTGAAATCTGATTTTTTTGGAAAAATGACATATTAACTTCCGGTTTCGACCGGAAGTCAAGGTCAAATGGGGTCACACACTGTAAGATTTGTAGAGTAATCAAAAAGCTTTCATATGGTGCAAAGATCTTGTATGTAACATAAACGGTTCTTCAGATATGGATTTTTTAAATATTAAACGTTGATTTAATATAATGACGCAATCAATGACGTCATCTTTTACGGCCGGAAGACATTGTCAAACCAGTATTATGTCTGTACAAAAGTTTAAGCAGGCTAACCGATCTTCAAACTGTCATTCAAATTTTGTCAATATGATAAGCAGTTCTTGGGATATGAATTTTTGAAATTTTGAACTTCCGGTTTCGACCGGAAGTAAAGGTCAAATGAGGTCAAGTTGTGCACGACAATTAAAGGTCATTACAAGAACTTTTACGTTTTGAAAGAATCTCGTACGTAGCTTCTCTGGTTCTCAAGATATGAATTTTCTAATTATTAATGGTTTATTTAGCATAATGACGTCATCAATGACGTCATCATTCTAAAAAAGTTGCAGTTTCATCTACTAACTATGGTTCATGTTCCTGATAAGTTTCAAGTTCATATAAGCTTTACTTTTGATAAAAATCGACGGAGAAGGTTCGCTGATAAGAATACGAGGGAAAAAAAAAAAAAAAAAAACTTAACTAGACATAGAATTTTTGTTAATTACAAAAATACGGTGTTCGGTTGAACGTTACATGATGACGTAGTTCAAAAACATTGAACATAAAAAGATGAATTAAACTTCAACTTCCGGTTTGACAGGATTTAAAGGTCAAATGGGGTCACACTTTGTGCATAACATCTAGAATTGCCAGAGAGCTCAAAATTGATGTAATGATTATTAATGTAGCACGTTTCATTAATAAGATACACAATTTTGTATGTACAAACTTATACTTCCGGTTTCGACCGGAAATGAAGGTCAAATGAGGTCACACATTGTAAACATTTATAGAATCGTCGAAGGGCCTTAAAATTAAGTTATTATATTAATACACAAAATAATATTATTCAGATACGATTTTTTATAAAACAAACTACTACTTCCGGTTTCGACCGGAAGTAAAGGTCAAATGGGGTCACACCCTGTGTAAGATTTGTTTAATACTTCATGACCTTTCATATGGTGTAAAGATCATGTATGTAGCATATCTGATTCTGGAGATATGAGTATTTTAATAAAAAACTTCAATTTAATATAATGACGTCATCGATGACGTCATCATTCCAAATTTTGTTCTTTGTCATGTACACGCTTTGGTCTAAGTACGTGGTAAGTTTCAAGTCCGTACATGCTCTATTTTTTGAGATAGCAAAATAATTTTTTTTTTCGACCTCGTGTACCATTTTCGTTGTGACGTAGCTATGACGTCACACATCATATTTTTAGAATGCTCTTGAGTTAAAGAAAATATTATGCATTGAACATTTTTTCATATTTTCATTCACTTAGGCTCTAGAGCCCAAAATAACATGATTTGTTACTTTAACTTCCGGTTTCGACCGGAAGTAAAGGTCAAATGGGGTCACGTTGTGCACCGCATTTGTAGATCTTTATAAGAGGTTTCATGTAAAAAAAGAATCTTGAACGTAGCTCCTTTGGTTTTGAAGATATGATTTTTCAAATTATTTAAGGTTTATTTAACGTTTATTTAACGTAATGACGTCATCAATGACGTCACCATTCCAAAAAAGTGGCGGTGCCGTCTACTCACCGAGGTTGATGTTCATGAGAAGTTTCAAGTTCATACAAGTTTCAGTTTTTCTCAAAATTGGCGGAGAAGGTTCGCAGGGAAAGAAGAACACGAGGAAACTAGAGATTTAGAGTTTGTGGACAAACTCACGGTGTTCGGCTTAATTACGTAATTGAAAATTTTAAGGTCAATATTGTGTGCACGTTTCTTGTCTATTTGTGCTATGCTGACGGGCGAAATATTTAGTTGTACTTTTTTATCTTTATTCATGAAGGTTTGTCATATAAACTTCAACTTCCGGTTTGACAGGATCTAAAGGTCAAATGGGGTCACACCTTGTGCATGGTATCTAGAATTGTCAGAGAGCTTTAAATTGATGTAACGATTATTAATGTACCACGTTTCATTAATAAGGTACATATTTTTGTAGTACAAACTTATACTTCCGGTTTCGACCGGAAGTGAAGGTCAAATGAGGTCACACTTTGTAAATATTTGTAGAATCGTCGAGGGGCTTTAAAATTAAGTTATACAATTAATATACAAATTTACGTAATTCAGAATCGATTTTTCATAACAAAACTACTACTTCCGGTTTCGACCGGAAGTGAAAGTCAAATGGGGTCACACCCTGTGTAAGATTTGTTTAGTACTTCAAGACCTTTCATATGGTGTAAAGATCATGTATGTAGCATGTATTATTCTTAAGATATGATTATTTTAGTATAAAACTTCAATTTCATGTAATGACGTCATCGATGACGTCATCATTCCCAAAATTTTGCTTTGTCATATACACACTGTGGTCTAAGTATGTAGTAAGTATCAAGTCCGTACATGCTTTAGTTTTTGAGATAGCAAAATAATTTTTTTTCGACCTCGTGTATCAATTTCGTTGTGACGTAGCTATGACGTCATATATCACATTTCTAGATTGGTCTTGAGCTAAAGAAAATATTATTTATTAAAAGTTAGTTGATATTTTTAATCACTTAGGCTTTAGAGCCCCAAATAACATGAACTTTAACTTTAACTTCCGGTTTCTACCGGAAGTAAAGGTCAAATGGGGTCACGGTGTGCATACAATTTGTCCCACATCACAAGACCTTTCATATGCATTAAAGATTTTGAATGTAGCATTTGCCGTTCTTGAATTATTAAATTTTTGAATTATTTAACGTTTATTTAACGTCATGACGTCATCAATGACGTCATCATTCCAAAAAAGTTTCTGTATCATCCACTCACTAATATGTTTGTACATGGTAAGTTTCAAGTTCATACAAGCTTAACTTTTTGAGAAAATTTGTGGACAAGTTTCGACGACTAAGAAAGCCCAGAAAAAATTATCCATTTCAACCGGAAGTAAGGGTCAAATAGGGTCACATCTTCAACACAATTTTTAGAATGGTTAACGAGCTTTCAGATGAAGTAATGATTATTAATGAATTCTGTTTTGTTATTGAAAAATAATCTTTTTGAAAAATAAAATTTCAACTTCCTCTTTCGACCGGAAGTCAAGGTCAAATGGGGTCACAAACTGTGTAAGATGTGCAGAGTAATTGAAGATCTTTGATATGGTGCAAAGATCTTGTATGTATCATTTACGGTTCTTCAGATATGAATTTTTGAAATATTAAACGTTGATTTATTGTAATGACGTCATCGATGACGTCATCATCCAGAAAAAACAGTGCAGTTTACTGCACAGTAAAGTTGAAGGTAATAGTAAGTTTCAAGACTGTACCTCGTTTAGTTAATGACCTATGAATCTTTTTATATGTTATTTTCAACTTCCGGTTTCGACCGGAAGTAAAGGTCAAATGGGGTCACACTTTCTGTAAGACATGTAGACTGGTTAAAGTGTTTGCAGATGAAGTAATGGTTATTACTATAGCCTGTTTTTTATTGAAATAGGATTTTTTGAAAAAATGACATTTTAACTTCCGGTTTCGACCGGAAGTCAAGGTCAAATGGGGTCACACACTGTGTAAGATTTGTAGAGTAATCGAAAAGCTTTCATATGGTGCAAAGATCTTGTATGTAACATATACGGTTCTTCAGATATGGATTTTTTAAATATTAAACTTTGATTTAATATAATGACGCAATCAATGACGTCATCTTTTATGGCCAGAAGACAATGTCAAACTGGTATTATGTCTGTGCAAAAGTTTGAGCAGGCTAACCGATCTTCAAACTGTTATTCAAATTTTGACAATATCATTAGCAGTTCTTGAGATATGATTTTTTGAAATTTTGAACTTCCGGTTTCGACCGGAAGTAAAGGTCAAATGAGGTCAAGTTGTGCACGACAATAAAAGGTCATTACAAGAACTGTTATGTTTTGAAAGAATCTCGTACGTAGCTTTTCTGGTTCTCAAGATATGAATTTTCTAATTATTAATGGTTTATTTAGCATAATGACGTCATCAATGACGTCATCATTCTAAAAAAGTTGCGGTTTCATCTACTAACTATGGTTCATGTTCCTGATAAGTTTCAAGTTCATATAAGCTTTACTTTTGTTAAAAATCGACGGAGAAGGTTCGCTGATAAGAATACGAGGAAAAAAAAAAAACTAGAAATTGAGAGTTTGTGAACAAACTCACGGTGTTCGGCTGGAACGTAAAAAAGTGACTGCGTCATTGAAAACAAGGTCACTTTTGTGTGCTGTGCTGATGGGCAAAATTTGTATTTGTACCTTGTGTTGATCTTTAGGCATGAAGGTCAGTCATATGAAACTTCAACTTCCGGTTTTGACAGGAACTATAGGTCAAATAGGGTCACACTCTGCGATAGTTGTACATTATTTCAAGGGCTTGCATATGGTGGAAATATCTCGTGTGTAACTTTTTTGATCCCCAAATATGATTTTTTAAATATTAAACGTTGATTTAATATGACTTCATTAATGATGTCATCATCCGAAAAAAAAATCCAGTTTCATCTACACAGTAATGTCTAAGGCAACAGTAAGTTTCAAGTCTGTATCACGTTCAGTTGATGAATTATGAATTTACTATCTGTGAAATTTCAACATCCATTTCAACCGGAAGTAGGGGTCAAATGGGGTCACAACTTCAACACAATTTTTAGAATGGTTAACGTGCTTTCAGATGAAGTAATGATTATTAATGAATTCTGTTTTGTTATTGAAAAATAATCTTTTTGAAAAAAAAATTCAACTTCCTGTTTCGACCGGAAGTCAAGGTCAAATGGGGTCACAAACTGTGTAAGATGTGCAGAGTAATTGAAGAGCTTTTATATGGTGCAAGCATCTTGTACGTATCATTTACGGTTCTTCAGATATGAATTTTTGAAATATTAAACGTTGATTTATTGTAATGACGTCATCAATGACGTCATTATCCAGAAAAGACAATGCAGTTTACTGCACGTTAAAGTTGAAGGTAATAGTAAGTTTCAAGACTGTACCTCGTTTAGTTAAAGACCTATGAATTGTTTTATACTTAAACTTCAACTTCCGGTTTCGACCGGAAGTCAAGGTCAAATGGGGTCACACTTTCTGTAAAACATGTAGACTGGTTAAAGTGTTTTCAGATGAAGTAATGGTTATTACTCTAGCCTGTTTTTTATTGAAATATGATTTTTTGGAAAAATGACATTTTAACTTCCGGTTTCGACCGGAAGTCAAGGTCAAATGGGGTCACACACTGTGTAAGATTTGTAGAGTAATCAAAAAGCTTTCATATGGTGCAAAGATCTCGTATGTAACATATACGGTTCTTCAGATATGGATTTTTTAAATATTAAACGTTGATTTAATATAATGACGCAATCAATGACGTCGTCTTTTACGGCCAGAAGACAATGTCAAACTGGTATTATGTCTGTGCAAAAGTTTGAGCAGGCTAAACGATCTTCAAACTGACATTTAAATTTTGACAATATGATAAGCAGTTCTTGAATTATGAATTTTTGAAACTTTGAACTTCCGGTTTCGACCGGAAGTAAAGGTCAAATGAGGTCAAGTTGTGCACGACAATTAAAGGTCATTACAAGAACTTTTATGTTTTGAAAAAATCTCGTACGTAGCTTTTCTGGTTCTCAAGATATGAATTTTCTAATTATTAATGGTTTATTTAGCATAATGACGTCATCAATGACGTCATCATTCTAAAAAAGTTGCGGTTTCATCTACTAACTATGGTTCATGTTCCTGATAAGTTTCAAGTTCATATAAGCATTTCTTTTGTTAAAAATCGACGGAGAAAGTTCGCTGATAAGAATACGAGGAAAAAAAAAAAAAAAAAAAAACTTAACAATAACAATAGGTTTTCGGCTCAATGCCGAACACCTAAAAAAAACTAGAGATTTAGAGTTTGTGGACAAACTCACGGTGTTCGGCTTAATTACGTAATTGAAAATTTTAAGGTCAATATTGTGTGCACGTTTCTTGTCTATTTGTGCTTTGCTGACGGGCGAAATATTTAGTTGTACTTTTTTATCTTTATTCATGAAGGTTTGTCATATGAAACTTCAACTTCCGGTTTGACAGGAACTAAAGGTCAAATGGGGTCACACCTTGTGCATGGTATCTAGAATTGTCAGAGAGCTTTAAATTGATGTAACGATTATTAATGTACCACGTTTCATTAATAAGGTACATATTTTTGTAGTACAAACTTATACTTCCGGTTTTGACCGGAAGTGAAGGTCAAATGAGGTCACACTTTGTAAATATTTGTAGAATCGTCGAGGGGCTTTAAAATTAAGTTATACAATTAATATACAAATTTACGTAATTCAGAATCGATTTTTCATAACAAAACTACTACTTCCGGTTTCGACCGGAAGTGAAGGTCAAATGGGGTCACACCCTGTGTAAGATTTGTTTAGTACTTCAAGACCTTTCATATGGTGTAAAGATCATGTATGTAGCATGTATTATTCTTAAGATATGATTATTTTAGTATAAAACTTCAATTTAATGTAATGACGTCATCGATGACGTCATCATTCCCAAAATTTTGCTTTGTCATATACACACTGTGGTCTAAGTATGTAGTAAGTATCAAGTCCGTACATGCTTTAGATTTTGAGATAGCAAAATAATTTTTTTTCGACCTCGTGTATCAATTTCGTTGTGACGTAGCTATGATGTCATATATCACATTTCTAGATTGGTCTTGAGATAAAAAAAAAATTATTTATTGAAAGTTAGTTGATATTTATAATCACTTAGGCTTTAGAGCCCCAAATAACATGAACTGTAACTTTAACTTCCGGTTTCTACCGGAAGTAAAGGTCAAATGGGGTCACGGTGTGCATACAATTTGTCCCACATCACAAGACCTTTCATATGCATTAAAGATTTTGAATGTAGCATTTGCCGTTCTTGAATTATTAAAATTTTGAATCATTTAACGTTTATTTAACGTCATGACGTCATCAATGACGTCATCATTCCAAAAAAGTTTCTATATCATCCACTCACTAATATGTTTGTACATGGTAAGTTTCAAGTTCATACAAGCTTAACTTTTTGAGAAAATTTGTGGACAAGTTTCGACGACTAAGAAAGCCCAGAAAAAAATTATCCGTTTCAACCGGAAGTAATGGTCAAATACGGTCACATCTTCAACACAATTTTTAGAATGGTTAACGAGCTTTCAGATGAAGTAATGATTATTAATGAATTCTGTTTTGTTATTGAAAAATAATCTTTTTGAAAAATAAAATTTCAACTTCCTCTTTCGACCGGAAGTCAAGGTCAAATGGGGTCACAAACTGTGTAAGATGTGCAGAGTAATTGAAGATCTTTTATATGGTGCAAAGATCTTGTATGTATCATTTACGGTTCTTCAGATATGAATTTTTGAAATATTAAACGTTGATTTATTGTAATGACGTCATCGATGACGTCATCATCCAGAAAAAACAGTGCAGTTTACTGCACAGTAAAGTTGAAGGTAATAGTAAGTTTCAAGACTGTACCTCGTTTAGTTAATGACCTATGAATCTTTTTATACGTTAACTTCAACTTCCGGTTTCGACCGGAAGTAAAGGTCAAATGGGGTCACACTTTCTGTAAGACATGTAGACTGGTTAAAGTGTTTGCAGATGAAGTAATGGTTATTACTATAGCCTGTTTTTTATTGAAATAGGATTTTTTGGAAAAATGACATTTTAACTTCCGGTTTCGACCGGAAGTCAAGGTCAAATGGGGTCACACACTGTGTAAGATTTGTAGAGTAATCGAAAAGCTTTCATATGGTGCAAAGATCTTGTATGTAACATATACGGTTCTTCAGATATGGATTTTTTAAATATTAAACTTTGATTTAATATAATGACGCAATCAATGACGTCATCTTTGACGGCTAGAAGACAATGTCAAACTGGTATTATGTCTGTGCAAAAGTTTGAGCAGGCTAACCGATCTTCAAACTGTCATTCAAATTTTGACAATATCATTAGCAGTTCTTGAGATATGATTTTTTGAAATTTTGAACTTCCTGTTTCGACCGGAAGTAAAGGTCAAATGAGGTCAAGTTGTGCACGACAATAAAAGGTCATTACAAGAACTTTTATGTTTTGAAAGAATCTCGTACGTAGCTTTTCTGGTTCTCAAGATATGAATTTTCTAATTATTAATGGTTTATTTAGCATAATGACGTCATCAATGACGTCATCATTCTAAAAAAGTTGCGGTTTCATCTACTAACTATGGTTCATGTTCCTGATAAGTTTCAAGTTCATATAAGCTTTACTTTTGTTAAAAATCGACGGAGAAGGTTCGCTGATAAGGATACGAGGAAAAAAAAAAAAAAAAAAAAAAAAAAACTTAACAATAACAATAGGTTTTCGGCTCAATGCCGAACACCTAAAAAAAAACTTAACAATAACAATAGGTTTTCGGCTCAATGCCGAACACCTAAAAAAAAAAAAAAAACAAAAAACAGAACAATAACAATAGTTGTTCGGCTGTTGGCCGAACACCTAAAAAAAAAAAAAAAAAAAAAAACTTCACAATAACAATAGGTTTTCGGCTCAATGCCGAACACCTAAAAAAAACTAGAGATTGAGAGTTTGTGAACAAACTCACGGTGTTCGGCTGGAACGTAATAAAGTGATTGCGTCATTGAAAACAAGGTCAATATTGTATGCTGTGCTGATGGGCAAAATTTTTATTTGTACCTTGTGTTGATCTTTAGGCATGAAGGTCAGTCATATGAAACTCCAACTTCCGGTTTTGACATGAACTATGGTTCAAATGGGGTCACACTCTGCGATAGTTGTACAGTATTTCAAGGGCTTGCATATGGAGCAAATATCTCGTGTGTAACTTTTATGATCCCCAAATGATTTTTTTAAACATTAAACGTTGATTTAATATGACTTCATCAATGATGTCATAATCCGAAAATAATCCAGTTTCATCTACAAAGTAATGTCTAAGGCAACAGTAAGTTTCAAGTCTGTATCACGTTCAGTTGATGAATTATGAATTTACTATCTGTGACATTTCAACATCCGTTTCAACCGGAAGTAAAGGTCAAATGGGGTCACATCTTCAACACAATTTTAGAATTGTTAACGAGCTTTCAGATGAAGTAATGATTATTAATGAATTCTGTTTTGTTATTGAAAAATAATCTTTTTGAAAAAAAAATTTCAACTTCCTGTTTCGACCGGAAGTCAAGGTCAAATGGGGTCACAAACTGTGTAAGATGTGCAGAGTAATTGAAGAGCTTTTATATGGCGCAAATATCTTGTATGTATCATTTACGGTTCTTCAGATATGAATTTTTGAAATATTAAACGTTGATTTATTGTAATGACGTCATCAATGACGTCATCATCCAGAAAAGACAATGCAATTTACTGCACGGTAAAGTTGAAGGTAAAAGTAAGTTTCAAGACTGTACCTCGTTTGGTTAATGACCTATGAATTTTTTTATACTTAAACTTCAACTTCCGGTTTCAACCGGAAGTCAAGGTCAAATGGGGTCACACTTTCTGTAAAACATGTAGACTGGTTAAAGTGTTTTCAGATGAAGTAATGGTTAATACTATAGCCTGTTTTTTATTGAAATATGATTTTTTTGGAAAAATGACATATTAACTTCCGGTTTCGACCGGAAGTCAAGGTCAAATGGGGTCACACACTGTAAGATTTGTAGAGTAATCAAAAAGCTTTCATATGGTGCAAAGATCTTGTATGTAACATAAACGGTTCTTCAGATATGGATATTTTAAATATTAAACGTTGATTTAATATAATGACGCAATCAATGACGTCATCTTTTACGGCCGGAAGACATTGTCAAACCAGTATTATGTCTGTGCAAAAGTTTGAGCAGGCTAACCGATCTTCAAACTGTTATTCAAATTTTGTCAATATGATAAGCAGTTCTTGGGATATGAATTTTTGAAATTTTGAACTTCCGGTTTCGACCGGAAGTAAAGGTCAAATGAGGTCAAGTTGTGCACGACAATTAAAGGTCATCACAAGAACTTTTATGTTTTGAAAGAATCTCGTACGTAGCTTTTCTGGTTCTCAAGATATGAATTTTCTAATTATTAATGGTTTATTTAGCATAATGACGTCATCAATGACGTCATCATTCTAAAAAAGTTGCGGTTTCATCTACTAACTATGGTTCATGTTCCTGATAAGTTTCAAGTTCATATAAGCTTTACTTTTGTTAAAAATCGACGGAGAAGGTTCGCTGATAAGAATACGAGGAAAAACTAGACATAGAATTTTTGTTTATTACAAAAATACGGTGTTCGGTTGAACGTTAAATAATGACGTAGTTCAAAAACATTGAACATAAAAAGATGAATGTGTATACAATGTTTGGTTTTTATAGTTAAACTTGTACCACACTTTGTAACAACTCCCGTTTCTTGACAAATGTCATTCCAAAAAAGTGACGGTTTCATCCGCTCACTATTGCCTATGTACACAGTAAGTTTTAAGTTTGTACAAGCTTTACTTTTGTTTAAAATTGCTGGAGAAGGTTCGCAGGGAAAGAAGAACACGAGGAAAAAAAGCCGTTACAATTAGTGTCGTAGCACCATTGATTTGAAACTTGTTACCAGAGGACGCTGTTTAATGTAATGACGTCATCAGTTTTAAACTTGAAAACGCAGAGTCCTTTACCTACTCACACACTGAAACCACTGTCCAAAGCTCGTTTTATACTGACCAAGGAACTAAAAAAGAATGGCTTTATAACAATTCTTTCCTTCAACTTCCGGTTGGAACCGCAATACAAGGTCAAATTGGGGTCATTTCTTTGAGACATTGAAATTGTTTCCAAAAGACCTTTGCGATGATGTGTAGATTGTAAAAATCCATTGTGCACTTCAGTTCTGATTTAATGAATAAACTTTGATTTATTGTAACTCAACATCTGATGATATCATCATGACGTCATTGTTTTATTTTGCGTCTTCATATTGAGGTTCAAGTATATGCAGTTTCAAGGTTCAGTTTAATTTCAATTTTGAGTTATTTATTTGAAGAAAATTTTGGAGGAATTAACATTTAAAGCAACATAATGGTCTCTATGAGACACCGTATAACACATGGTTTTGATTTTGTTTGATATATTGAAAGTGAAATCAAATAAAACCTTTAAATATGAATATGAAAATAATTAAAAAGAGCTTTATCATATGTATTTCATGGGGACTTCCGGTTTGGGCAGGAAGCGAGGTCAACTCAGGTCACTAAGAATTATAAAGAACCGCATACATTTATTGTAACTCGACTCCTGGAGGAAAAACAAGTTACCTTTTTGGTTTTAACTGCCAGGAAAAACAATGTTTTCGTGCTTTCCAAAGTGTTCCTTTTCCACGCCGTGCAATTGGCTGCCGCCAGGTTGTGTGTTCAAAATAGTATTCATATTGCCTTTTATCAAAACATTAACCCTTGCTGCCCTCCGTTTTGTTCGGCATCTATGCGGTGTCAATAAAACAAAGTGTGTATCGCTAGTGACGTTGGTGGCGCTATATCAAATTAACGGTCTTATTTTGTAACATCACGAACACTGGTGTACTGTACAGTCAATCTGACATTTGACAGATTCAAATTCCGAGCTCATTATCTGTATTAAAAAGTTCCAAAGTTTTATAAAAACTACCCCACTTTGATAAACATCATAAACACAAGTGTGCACGGCTAAAGAAATACACGGACATTTTGAAAGGCGATGACTTTACTTTTAAACTTTACTTTTAAACAGTTTTACTCAGCGTATCCCGACAACAACTCTCGCGGGGGTAAAGTGCCTCTGGCCCCGCTGTTGCACATTGTGACTCTCGTATGTAAGCACGTACGTTATCGGTAAATATAAACGAAAGACGATCATTTTGTCAATTGCATTTTCTCCACCATTATACATCAAACAACTCACGTGAGCATGTGATCGTCTCAGTCAAGTCTCCTCTTCCTCTCCCTGTCACAATTAAGCCACCAGAATGACATAAAGGGAAACATTTCCACACTGAACTTGGCATGACTTACATGTTTTTCTTTGCGTCGCCATTATTACACACACACACACACACACACACACACACACACACACACGCATAACAGTCACTCCACAAGGGAGCGAATTCGAGCACTTAACAACACCCTGCAAAGTTTGATGAACTGTGACAAGACCTGACTTGTCGCTAGTAGGTACATGTATATACACAGCATGCAGTAAAAGCCTAGAGTGCACACGCACGGGGTGCAATACATTGAGGGAACTGTACAGACTTTATCGCCGATCGCGCTAAAAACGGCACTTTTCACCTTAATATAACTTCGTTATGCAACCGCCAATTTTGTTCAAATTTCACAATTAGGCTTTTATAGTCGTTATCTATTACCAAAAAATTCAACACGTAGTTTGCTCAAAAAAAAAAATTAAAATAAAAAAAAAAAATTTTTAAACTCGTCGTCGTAACAAACTGTAACATTTGATGACGTCATCAATGTAATATTTTCAAAGGTCATCAACTACATTCAAATGAGGTCACACATTGTAAACATCTGTAGAATCGTCGAAGGGCCTTAAAATTAAGTTATTATATTAATACACAAAATAATATTATTCAGATACGATTTTTTATAAAACAAACTACTACTTCCGGTTTCGACCGGAAGTAAAGGTCAAATGGGGTCACACCCTGTGTAAGATTTGTTTAATACTTCATGACCTTTCATATGGTGTAAAGATCATGTATGTAGCATATCTGATTCTGGAGATATGAGTATTTTAATAAAAAACTTCAATTTTATATAATGACGTCATCGATGACGTCATCATTCCAAATTTTGTTCTTTGTCATGTACACGCTTTGGTCTAAGTACGTGGTAAGTTTCAAGTCCGTACATGCTCTATTTTTTGAGATAGCAAAATAATTTTTTTGTTGACCTCGTGTACCATTTTCGTTGTGACGTAGCTATGACGTCACACATCATATTTTTAAAATGCTCTTGAGTTAAAGAAAATATTATGCATTGAACATTTTTTCATATTTTCATGCACTTAGGCTCTAAAGCCCAAAATAACATGATTTGTTACTTTAACTTCCGGTTTCGACCGGAAGTAAAGGTCAAATGGGGTCACGTTGTGCACCGCATTTGTAGATCTTTATAAGAGGTTTCATGTAAAAAAAGAATCTTGAACGTAGCTGTTTTGGTTTTGAAGATATGATTTTTCAAATTATTTAAGGTTTATTTAACGTTTATTTAACGTAATGACGTCATCAATGACGTCACCATTCCCAAAAAGTGGCGGTGCCGTCTACTCACCGAGGTTGATGTTCATGAGAAGTTTCAAGTTCATACAAGTTTCAGTTTTTCTCAAAATTGGCGGAGAAGGTTCGCAGGGAAAGAAGAACACGAGGAAAAAAAAAAAAAAAAAAAAAACCAGAACAATAACAATAGTTGTTCGGCTGTTGGCCGAACACCTAAAAAAAAAAAAAAACAAAAAAACTTAACAATAACAATAGGTTTTCGGCTCAATGCCGAACACCTAAAAAAAAACTAGAGATTGAGAGTTTGTGAACAAACTCACGGTGTTCGGCTGGAACGTAATAAAGTGATTGCGTCATTGAAAACAAGGTCACTATTGTATGCTGTGCTGATGGGCAAAATTTTTATTTGTACCTTGTGTTGATCTTTAGGCATGAAGGTCAGTCATATGAAACTCCAACTTCCGGTTTTGACATGAACTATGGTTCAAATGGGGTCACACTCTGCGATAGTTGTACAGTATTTCAAGGGCTTGCATATGGAGCAAATATCTCGTGTGTAACTTTTATGATCCCCCAAATGATTTTTTTAAACATTAAACGTTGATTTAATATGACTTCATCAATGATGTCATAATCCGAAAATAATCCAGTTTCATCTACAAAGTAATGTCTAAGGCAACAGTAAGTTTCAAGTCTGTATCACGTTCAGTTGATGAATTATGAATTTACTATCTGTGACATTTCAACATCCGTTTCAACCGGAAGTAAGGGTCAAATGGGGTCACATCTTCAACACAATTTTAGAATTGTTAACGAGCTTTCAGATGAAGTAATGATTATTAATGAATTCTGTTTTGTTATTGAAAAATAATCTTTTTGAAAAAAAAATTTCAACTTCCTGTTTCGACCGGAAGTCAAGGTCAAATGGGGTCACAAACTGTGTAAGATGTGCAGAGTAATTGAAGAGCTTTTATATGGCGCAAATATCTTGTATGTATCATTTACGGTTCTTCAGATATGAATTTTTGAAATATTAAACGTTGATTTATTGTAATGACGTCATCAATGACGTCATCATCCAGAAAAGACAATGCAGTTTACTGCACGGTAAAGTTGAAGGTAAAAGTAAGTTTCAAGACTGTACCTCGTTTGGTTAATGACCTATGAATTTTTTTATACTTAAACTTCAACTTCCGGTTTCAACCGGAAGTCAAGGTCAAATGGGGTCACACTTTCTGTAAAACATGTAGACTGGTTAAAGTGTTTTCAGATGAAGTAATGGTTATTACTATAGCCTGTTTTTTATTGAAATCTGATTTTTTTGGAAAAATGACATATTAACTTCCGGTTTCGACCGGAAGTCAAGGTCAAATGGGGTCACACACTGTAAGATTTGTAGAGTAATCAAAAAGCTTTCATATGGTGCAAAGATCTTGTATGTAACATAAACGGTTCTTCAGATATGGATATTTTAAATATTAAACGTTGGATTAATATAATGACGCAATCAATGACGTCATCTTTTACGGCCGGAAGACATTGTCAAACCAGTATTATGTCTGTACAAAAGTTTAAGCAGGCTAACCGATCTTCAAACTGTCATTCAAATTTTGTCAATATGATAAGCAGTTCTTGGGATATGAATTTTTGAAATTTTGAACTTCCGGTTTCGACCGGAAGTAAAGGTCAAATGAGGTCAAGTTGTGCACGACAATTAAAGGTCATCACAAGAACTTTTATGTTTTGAAAGAATTTCGTACGTAGCTTTTCTGGTTCTCAAGATATGAATTTTCTAATTATTAATGGTTTATTTAGCATAATGACGTCATCAATGACGTCATCATTCTAAAAAAGTTGCGGTTTCATCTACTAACTATGGTTCATGTTCCTGATAAGTTTCAAGTTCATATAAGCTTTACTTTTGTTAAAAATCGACGGAGAAGGTTCGCTGATAAGAATACGAAAAAAAAAACAAAAAAAAAAACTTAACAATAACGATAGGTTTTCGGCTCAATGCCGAACACCTAAAAAAACTAGAGATTGAGAGTTTGTGAACAAACTCACGGTGTTCGGCTGGAACGTAATAAAGTGATTGCGTCATTGAAAACAAGGTCAATATTGTATGCTGTGCTGATGGGCAAAATGTTTATTTGTACCTTGTGTTGATCTTTAGGCATGAAGGTCAGTCATATGAAACTCCAACTTCCGGTTTTGACATGAACTATGGTTCAAATGGGGTCACACTCTGCGATAGTTGTACAGTATTTCAAGGGCTTGCATATGGAGCAAATATCTCGTGTGTAACTTTTATGACCCCCAAATGATTTTTTTAAACATTAAACGTTGATTTAATATGACTTCATCAATGATGTCATAATCCGAAAATAATCCAGTTTCATCTACACAGTAATGTCTAAGGCAACAGTAAGTTTCAAGTCTGTATCACGTTCAGTTGATGAATTATGAATTTACTATCTGTGACATTTCAACATCCGTTTCAACCGGAAGTAAGGTTCAAATGGGGTCACATCTTCAACACAATTTTAGAATTGTTAACGAGCTTTCAGATGAAGTAATGATTATTAATGAATTCTGTTTTGTTATTGAAAAATAATCTTTTTGAAAAAAAAATTTCAACTTCCTGTTTCGACCGGAAGTCAAGGTCAAATGGGGTCACAAACTGTGTAAGATGTGCAGAGTAATTGAAGAGCTTTTATATGGCGCAAATATCTTGTATGTATCATTTACGGTTCTTCAGATATGAATTTTTGAAATATTAAACGTTGATTTATTGTAATGACGTCATCAATGACGTCATCATCCAGAAAAGACAATGCAGTTTACTGCACGGTAAAGTTGAAGGTAAAAGTAAGTTTCAAGACTGTGCCTCGTTTGGTTAATGACCTATGAATTTTTTTATACTTAAACTTCAACTTCCGGTTTCAACCGGAAGTCAAGGTCAAATGGGGTCACACTTTCTGTAAAACATGTAGACTGGTTAAAGTGTTTTCAGATGAAGTAATGGTTATTACTATAGCCTGTTTTTTATTGAAATATGATTTTTTTGGAAAAATGACATATTAACTTCCGGTTTCGACCGGAAGTCAAGGTCAAATGGGGTCACACACTGTAAGATTTGTAGAGTAATCAAAAAGCTTTCATATGGTGCAAAAATCTTGTATGTAACATAAACGGTTCTTCAGATATGGATTTTTTAAATATTAAACGTTGATTTAATATAATGACGCAATCAATGACGTCATCTTTTACGGCCGGAAGACATTGTCAAACTGGTATTATGTCTGTACAAAAGTTTAAGCAGGCTAACCGATCTTCAAACTGTCATTCAAATTTTGTCAATATGATAAGCAGTTCTTGGGATATGAATTTTTGAAATTTTGAACTTCCGGTTTCGACCGGAAGTAAAGGTCAAATGAGGTCAAGTTGTGCACGACAATTAAAGGTCATCACAAGAACTTTTATGTTTTGAAAGAATCTCGTACGTAACTTTTCTGGTTCTCAAGATATGAATTTTCTAATTATTAATGGTTTATTTAGCATAATGACGTCATCAATGACGTCATCATTCTAAAAAAGTTGCGGTTTCATCTACTAACTATGGTTCATGTTCCTGATAAGTTTCAAGTTCATATTATAAGCTTTACTTTTGTTAAAAATCGACGGAGAAGGTTCGCTGATAAGAATACGAAAAAAAAACTAGAGATTAAGAGTTTGTGAACAAACTCACGGTGTTCGGCTGGAACGTAATAAAGTGATTGCGTCATTGAAAACAAGGTCAATATTGTGTGCTGTGCTGATGGGCAAAATATTTATTTGTACCTTGTGTTGATCTTTAGGCATGAAGGTCAGTCATATGAAACTTCAACTTCCGGTTTTGACATGAACTATGGGTCAAATGGGGTCACACTCTGCGATAGTTGTACAGTATTTCAAGGGCTTGCATATGGTGCAAAAATCTCCTGTGTAACTTTTATGATTCCCAAATATGATTTTTTGAAACATTAAACGTTGGTTTAATATAATGACGTCATCGATGATGTCATAATCCGAAAATAATCCAGTTTCATCTACACAGTAATGTCTAAGGCAACAGTAAGTTTCAAGTCTGTATCACGTTTAGTTGATGAATTATGAATTTACTATCTGTGAAATTTCATTATCCGTTTCAACCGGAAGTAAGGGTCAAATAGGGTCACATCTTCAACACAATTTTTAGAATGGTTAACGAGCTTTCAGATGAAGTAATGATTATTAATGAATTCTGTTTTGTTATTGAAAAATAATATTTTTGAAAAATAAAATTTCAACTTCCTCTTTCGACCGGAAGTCAAGGTCAAATGGGGTCACAAACTGTGTAAGATGTGCAGAGTAATTGAAGATCTTTTATATGGTGCAAAGATCTTGTATGTATCATTTACGGTTCTTCAGATATGAATTTTTGAAATATTAAACGTTGATTTATTGTAATGACGTCATCGATGACGTCATCATCCAGAAAAAACAGTGCAGTTTACTGCACAGTAAAGTTGAAGGTAATAGTAAGTTTCAAGACTGTACCTCGTTTAGTTAATGACCTATGAATCTTTTTATGTTAACTTCAACTTCCGGTTTCGACCGGAAGTAAAGGTCAAATGGGGTCACACTTTCTGTAAGACATGTAGACTGGTTAAAGTGTTTGCAGATGAAGTAATGGTTATTACTATAGCCTGTTTTTTATTGAAATAGGATTTTTTGGAAAAATGACATTTTAACTTCCGGTTTCGACCGGAAGTCAAGGTCAAATGGGGTCACACACTGTGTAAGATTTGTAGAGTAATCAAAAAGCTTTCATATGGTGCAAAGATCTTGTATGTAACATATACGGTTCTTCAGATATGGATTTTTTAAATATTAAACGTTGATTTAATATAATGACGCAATCAATGACGTCATCTTTTACGGCCAGAAGACAATGTCAAACTGGTATTATGTCTGTGCAAAAGTTTGAGCAGGCTAACCGATCTTCAAACAGTTATTCAAATTTTGACAATATCATTAGCAGTTCTTGAGATATGATTTTTTGAAATTTTGAACTTCCGGTTTCGACCGGAAGTAAAGGTCAAATGAGGTCAAGCTGTGCACGACAATTAAAGGTCATTACAAGAACTTTTATGTTTTGAAAGAATCTCGTACGTAGCTTTTCTGGTTCTCAAGATATGAATTTTCTAATTATTAATGGTTTATTTAGCATAATGACGTCATCAATGACGTCATCATTCTAAAAAAGTTGCGGTTTCATCTACTAACTATGGTTCATGTTCCTGATAAGTTTCAAGTTCATATAAGCTTTACTTTTGTTAAAAATCGACGGAGAAGGTTCGCTGATAAGAATACGAGGAAAAACTAGACATAGAATTTTTGTTTATTACAAAAATACGGTGTTCGGTTGAACGTTACATAATGACGTAGTTCAAAAACATTGAACATAAAAAGATGAATTTGTATACAATGTTTGGTTTTTATAGTTAAACTTGTACCACACTTTGTAACAACTCCCGTTTCTTGACAAATGTCATCATTCCAAAAAAGTGGCGGTTTCATCTACTCACTATTGCCTATGTACACAGTAAGTTTTAAGTTTGTACAAGCTTTACTTTTGTTTAAAATTGCTGGAGAAGGTTCGCAGGGAAAGAACACGAGGGGAAAAAAAAGCCGTTACAATTAGTGTCGTAGCAC
The DNA here is from genome assembly GCA_911728455.2 of Marthasterias glacialis. Lineage (NCBI taxonomy): Eukaryota > Metazoa > Echinodermata > Asteroidea > Forcipulatida > Asteriidae > Marthasterias > Marthasterias glacialis. The sequence goes on from OU452240.1 coordinate 1,732,793, forward strand.
CATTGATTTGAAACTTGTTACCAGAGGACGCTGTTTAATGTAATGACGTCATCAGTTTTAAACTTGAAAACGCAGAGTTCTTTACCTACTCACACACTGAAACCACTGTCCAAAGCTCGTTTTATACTGACCAAAGAACTAAAAAAGAATGGCTTTATAACAATTCTTTCCTTCAACTTCCGGTTGGAACCGCAATACAAGGTCAAATTGGGGTCATTTCTTTGAGACATTTAAATTGTTTCCAAAAGACCTTTGCGATGATGTGTAGATTGTAAAAATCCATTGTGCACTTCAGGAGTTCTGATTTAATGACTAAACTTTGATTTATTGTAACTCAACATCTGATGACATCATCATGACGTCATTGTTTTATTTCGCGTCTTCATATTGAGGTTCAAGTATATGCACAGTTTCAAGGTTCAGTTTAATTTCAATTTTGAGTTATTTATTTGAAGAAAATTTTGGAGGAATTAACATTTAAAGCAACATAATGGTCTCTATGAGACACCGTATAACACATGGTTTTGATTTTGTTTGATATATTGAAAGTGAAATCAAATAAAACCTTTAAATATGAATATGAAAATAATTAAAAAGAGCTTTATCATATGTATTTCATGGGGACTTCAGGTTTGGGCAGGAAGCGAGGTCAACTCAGGTCACTAAGAATGATAAAGAACCGCATACATTTATTGTAACTCGACTCCTGGAGGAAAAACAAGTTACCTTTTTGGTTTTAACTGCCAGGAAAAACAATGTTTTCGTGCTTTCCAAAGTGTTCCTTTTCCACGCCGTGCAATTGGCTGCCGCCAGGTTGTGTGTTCAAAATAGTATTCATATTGCCTTTTATCAAAACATTAACCCTTGCTGCCCTCCGTTTTGTTCAGCATCTATGCGGTGTCAATAAAACAAAGTGTGTATCGCTAGTGACGTTGGTGGCGCTATATCAAATTAACGGTTTTATTTTGTAACATCACGAACACTGGTGTACTGTACAGTCAATCTGACATTTGACAGATTCAAATTCCGAGCTCATTATCTGTATTAAAAGGTTCCAAAGTTTTATAAAAACTACCCCACTTTGATAAACATCATAAACACAAGTGTGCACGGCTAAAGAAATACACGGACATTTTGAAAGGCGATGACTTTACTTTTAAACTTTGCTTTTAAACAGTTTTACTCAGCGTATCCCGACAACAACTCTCGCGGGGGTAAAGTGCCTCTGGCCCCGCTGTTGCACATTGTGACTCTCGTATGTAAGCACGTACGTGATCGGTATAAATAGAACGAAAGACGATCATTTTGTCAATTGCATTTTCTCCACCATTATACATCAAACAACTCACGTGAGCATGTGATCGTCTCAGTAAAGTCTCCTCTTCCTCTCCCTGTCACAATTAAGCCACCAGAATGACATAAAGGGAAACATTTCACCACTGAACTTGGCATGACTTACATGTTTTTCTTTGCGTCGCCATTATTACACACACACACACACACACACACACACACACACACACACACACACAGTCTTTTTAACACCGAGTTGTGGGGACTCCCTATTGTTGTTCTATTATTCCCTTTTCTAAAGAATCCCTCTGTGGGGACAGAGTTTGACAAAGAAAAACGTTGTGGGGACCTTTGTTCCATTGTATAAATGTCCCCAAAACGGTGTGTGTGCCTACCCACACACACACACACACACACACACACACACAGAACTTAACAACACACAGCAAAGTTCGATGAACTGTGACAAGACCTGACTTGTCGCGTGTAGGTATATATACACAGCATGCAGTAAAAGCCTAGAGTGCACACGCACGGGGTGCAATACATTGAGGGAACTGTACAGACTTTATCGCCGATCGCGCTAAAAACGGCACTTTTCACCTTAATTTAACTTCGTTATGCAACGGCCAATTTTGTTCAAATTTCACAATTAGGCTTTTATAGTCGTTATCTATTACCAAAAAATTCAACACGTAGTTTGCTCAAAAAAAAAAAAAAAAAAAAAAAAAAAATATTTTTAAACTCGTCGTCGTAACAAACTGTAACATTTGATGACGTCATCAATGTAATATTTTCAAAGGTCATAAACAACATTCAAATGAGGTCACACATTGTAAACATTTGTAGAATCGTCGAAGGGCCTTAAAATTAAGTTATTATATTAATACACAAAATAATATTATTCAGATACGATTTTTTATAAAACAAACTACTACTTCCGGTTTCGACCGGAAGTAAAGGTCAAATGGGGTCACACCCTGTGTAAGATTTGTTTAATACTTCATGACCTTTCATATGGTGTAAAGATCATGTATGTAGCATATCTGATTCTGGAGATATGAGTATTTTAATAAAAAACTTCAATTTTATATAATGACGTCATCGATGACGTCATCATTCCAAATTTTGTTCTTTGTCATGTACACGCTTTGGTCTAAGTACGTGGTAAGTTTCAAGTCCGTACATGCTCTATTTTTTGAGATAGCAAAATAATTTTTTTTTCGACCTCGTGTACCATTTTCGTTGTGACGTAGCTATGACGTCACACATCATATTTTTAGAATGCTCTTGAGTTAAAGAAAATATTATGCATTGAACATTTTTTCATATTTTCATGCACTTAGGCTCTAGAGCCCAAAATAACATGATTTGTTACTTTAACTTCCGGTTTCGACCGGAAGTAAAGGTCAAATGGGGTCACGTTGTGCACCGCATTTGTAGATCTTTATAAGAGGTTTCATGTAAAAAAAGAATCTTGAACGTAGCTGTTTTGGTTTTGAAGATATGATTTTTCAAATTATTTAAGGTTTTTTAACGTTTATTTAACGTAATGACGTCATCAATGACGTCACCATTCCCAAAAAGTGGCGGTGCCGTCTACTCACCGAGGTTGATGTTCATGAGAAGTTTCAAGTTCATACAAGTTTCAGTTTTTCTCTAAATTGGCGGAGAAGGTTCACAGGGAAAGAAGAACACGAGGAAAAAAAAACTAGAAATTGAGAGTTTGTGAACAAACTCACGGTGTTCGGCTGGAACGTAAAAAAGTGACTGCGTCATTGAAAACAAGGTCACTTTTGTGTGCTGTGCTGATGGGCAAAATTTGTATTTGTACCTTGTGTTGATCTTTAGGCATGAAGGTCAGTCATATGAAACTTCAACTTCCGGTTTTGACAGGAACTATAGGTCAAATAGGGTCACACTCTGCGATAGTTGTACATTATTTCAAGGGCTTGCATATGGTGTAAATATCTCGCGTGTAACTTTTTTGATCCCCAAATATGATTTTTTTAAACATTAAACGTTGATTTAATATGACTTCATTAATGATGTCATCATCCGAAAAAAAAATTCCAGTTTCATCTACACAGTAATGTCTAAGGCAACAGTAAGTTTCAATTCTGTATCACGTTCAGTTGATGAATTATGAATTTACTATTTGTGAAATTTCAACATCCGTTTCAACCGGAAGTAGGGGTCAAATGGGGTCACAACTTCAACACAATTTTTAGAATGGTTAACGCGCTTTCAGATGAAGTAATGATTATTAATGAATTCTGTTTTGTTATTGAAAAATAATCTTTTTGAAAAAAAAAATCAACTTCCTGTTTCGACCGGAAGTCAAGGTCAAATGGGGTCACAAACTGTGTAAGATGTGCAGAGTAATTGAAGAGCTTTTATATGGTGCAAGCATCTTGTACGTATCATTTACGGTTCTTCAGATATGAATTTTTGAAAAAATATTAAACGTTGATTTATTGTAATGACGTCATCAATGACGTCATTATCCAGAAAAGACAATGCAGTTTACTGCACGTTAGAGTTGAAGGTAATAGTAAGTTTCAAGACTGTACCTCGTTTAGTTAAAGACCTATGAATTGTTTTATACTTAAACTTCAACTTCCGGTTTCAACCGGAAGTCAAGGTCAAATGGGGTCACACTTTCTGTAAAACATGTAGACTGGTTAAAGTGTTTTCAGATGAAGTAATGGTTATTACTCTAGCCTGTTTTTTATTGAAATATGATTTTTTGGAAAAATGACATTTTAACTTTCGGTTTCGACCGGAAGTCAAGGTCAAATGGGGTCACACACTGTGTAAGATTTGTAGAGTAATCAAAAAGCTTTCATATGGTGCAAAGATCTCGTATGTAACATATACGGTTCTTCAGATATGGATTTTTTAACTATTAAACGTTGATTTAATATAATGACGCAATCAATGACGTCATCTTTTACGGCCAGAAGACAATGTCAAACTGGTATTATGTCTGTGCAAAAGCTTGAGCAGGCTAAACGATCTTCAAACTGACATTTAAATTTTGACAATACGATAAGCAGTTCTTGAATTATGAATTTTTGAAATTTTGAACTTCCGGTTTCGACCGGAAGTAAAGGTCAAATGAGGTCAAGTTGTGCATGACATTTGTAGAACTTTACAGAAGGTTTCATATGGTGGATAAATCTTGAAGGTAGCTTTTCTGGTTCTGAAGATATGAATTTTCAAATTATTTAACGTTTATTTAGCGTAATGACGTCATCAATGACGTCATCATTCCAAAAAAGTTGCGGTTTCGTCTGCTCATCAAGGTCGATGTTCATGACAAGTTTCAAGTTCATACAAGCTTCACTTTTGCTCAAATCTTGCGGAGAAGGTTCATTGAGAAAGAAGAAGACGCAGAAAAAAAAAAAAAAAAACAGAACAATTACAATAGGTTTTCGGCTCAAAGCCGAACACCTAAAAAAAAAAAAAAAACAGAACAATAACAATAGTTGTTCGGCTGTTGGCCGAACACCTAAAAAAAAAAAAAAAAAACTTAACAATAACAATAGGTTTTCGGCTCAATGCCGAACACCTAAAAAAAAATAAAAAAAAAATAAAAAAAAAAAAAACTTAACAAGAACAATAGGTTTTCGGCTCAATGCCGAACACCTAAAAAAAAAAACTTAACAATAACAATAGGTTTTCGGCTCAATGCCGAACACCTAATAAATAATTGGGTAGTCACACGGTTCGTCCCAACCTAGTTGCTACACCTCTGCAACTCTGTAAAAACATATTATAAATAATATGTACATTTTTTACATCTACAGTATGTACTCAGCCATGCAAAACTTAAATTCACAAGGATTGCAAAACAAATTACACATACAATAAAGTTGCATCGCCAATATCTTATTGACTTTTCCTTCTAAATAGGCAACAGTGCTAGAACTCAACCTATGTTTCACTCTCGAAACCTGTAATCTAACTGTTCAATAAAAACTGAAAGATAATTCCAGAGCGTAAGCAGTTACAAAGTGATATATATGAAAGAAAACAAGGTTTTCCCAGGTTGCATGGCAGAGTTTCCTTTCATTCATTTCGAGTCCAAAATGGCTGCGAGATATTTGCTGCTGGTCATTGTCTTTTCAATCAACGCCAGTTACATCGGTGAGTATGTATAATGTGATATACGTTTTTTAATTCTAAATCAATGTTTGTACACTTCTTTTAACTTTCTTAAATCAAGATACTAGCCTCAAACCCTCGGAAATTTTGTAGATCGGGGTGTGGACCTATAGTTTCATGAAGCTGTTTAGTTTACTTGTTTTATTTGCTTAGCAAGAACGTCAGAACACCAGCTGCAAACAAATTAATTACATTATGGCTGGCAACCTGTTTCTGCTAAGCAGATTTTGTGCTACCAGCTTAGAAAAATTGGGCCCTGGAAACGCGAGACACGTCCTTTTTTTTAAATCCTCGTTTGCAGTTCACTCCCTCGAGATGAATTTGGCAAGAGCGACGCCCAACGAGATCGAGGGAGAAACAGCCTCGTTCACGTGTACCGTTGATGAACTGAAGGTTGGATTCCTGCAGTGGTATCTGAACGACTCACCATTGGAACCGTCGCACTGTTTGGCTTCAGAGGACCGGAGACAAATATGCCTTAATGTAATACTGTACAGAAATCACTCTGGCTCGACCCTGGTGTGTAGAACTACCGGGCAGTTTACAAACACCATTAAAACACTACAACTGGACGTAATGCGTAAGTACCTGGATTGATCATCTTGCTTTCTCTAAGCATTCACTAAAATACTTGAGCAAAGTGGGATTCGAACCACTGTGCGGCACCTAAATGTAGCCCAAAACCTAAAATGTGACCTAACTGGACCTACATGTAGCTCCGTTTAGTAGCCTTTTTGTACATGATTTGGGCTGCAATTAGGTTGGGGCCACGTTTTAGGTGCCACACAATTCAATGTTTGACATTGAAATCTAAATCTTTCAGCTCATTAGCACTGACAAAGATTCCATAACAAATCACTTTTCCAGGGAAAATGTCATGTTGCGGTATCGGCAGGTTCCCAGTTATTTTTGATTAGCACATCAATTTGCTAAGCTGAACTTTATAATTTGACAATTCTTCCGAAACTGTGGGCTTTGTAATAATATGATTGATTAATTCAGCGTTCAAAGTGACACGTGAGACGTTCCCAAAATGGACCACCCAATACAGAGCATGGGGTTCCCACCCAAAGGAAGCAAATCTATAAAGGAAATCTAAAAAATCTAATAAGTGGAAAGATAAAGTAGTGGGGTAGTGCAAAAGTACTTTGCACTTATTTCCTTCAAATTATTTGGCCTATTCAGTTTACGCATCCCACAACTTTTGTGTTATAAAGTTATGTACAACTATTAAGTATAGATATTATATCATCCCACTGTCAGATCCACCGGATGTAGTGACCCTTGATGCTAACTGGACTCCAGGTTTGATTCATGAGTTCAACTGTACAGCAGCAGGAGCAAATCCAGCTGCTGAGATCACGTGGCTAATTAACATAACAGATGAGAAGAGCCGCGAAGTTGAGGTTTTGCGGCACGAACCAGCCCCGAATATGTGGACGACCTCAAGCTGGGTAACGTTGCACACCTACATTACTTCGGACGTCGAGGGCGTCACATGCATGGCTTCTTTTTTAGACAATGATAGTTACATCGTAAGAAAGCTGCCTTTGGATCCGAATATTACAGGTAAGCCCCTTCAATTGCTCACGGCATGGCTCAGCTTCGACTGCCTGTTTGTCCGTAAAAGAGATGGAGCCTGAGTCAGAGACGAAGCTAAAACCAAACAGAGATTTTTTTTCTTCTTTTTCTCAAGGCCAACAGTATAATGTTATTTTTGTTTTCAGGTACGCGTTTGATAACACAAACTTCAACAGCCATCTCAACAACAAAACAGTTCGACGAAGTAACGGCTAAATCGACTAACATACATTTAAATTACGTCAGTGTTACCATTGCTGCCGGGGGGTGTTTCTGTGTTGTCATGGTGATTGTTTGGAGATTAGTTCGCAAACGGAAACCTCGGCAACCTCTTTCCCGAAACAAAGGCACCAAGTTTTCTTCTTCGGTACGTACTATTATTTTTGTTGTTAATAAATTAAAATCATCGATAATTTAGAATAAGTATTCGACCATTGGCACAAGCGGGCCAATTTCATAGCGCTGTTTACTTGTATTCAACGGACGTGTTTCCTTCAGATGGGGCACTTTTGGGCTATATAAAGCGTTAGCTATAAACTGAATATGATTAGAAAGATATTTTACAATTAGAATATTTGATAAGGAAACATTTACAGGTTGGTCGGATATGTGCTTACTGAATGCTGAAAGACGGCAAAGACTTCTCTATTCCGGAAATCAATGAACAAATATAAATTATTTTCTTAATTTCAGGAGTGTGTGGAATTAAAGGAGAGTGGTTTTCAGCTTCCCGATGTTGACTACTACTTTCCTCGCGAGAATATCGAGCTCCTTGAGGTGCTAGGGTGCGGGAACTTCGGACAGGTGTACAAAGCCATCGCTAAGGACATCCTGGAGGTCGGAACCAAATCACTTGTGGCGGTTGAAATTCTGAAAAGTAAGCTAATCCAAAGTATAAACAAAAATGAGGCCTGATTAAAGACGGTCACTCCGATCCTACCTGTAGGCTTTTATTACCATGCAGTACTGCGTGCAGCTTAACTCATTTACTCCCATAAATAGGTCATATTTGACACAGAGAAAAAATAAACAAGGGTCAAAAGGTCACAAGGGTCACTTGGTCCCGTTTCCAGGTTCCGGGGGTCCCTGGATCTCAGGGTTCCTGTGTCACAGGGTCGATCCAAGGTCTCCCTCTGGGCCACAGGGTCAATCCTTGGTCCCAAGGATCCCCGGTCGATCCAGGGTCCCAAGGTCCTGGGGGTCCCTGGATCTCAGGGTTCCTATGTCTCAGGTCGATCCAGGGTCTTGCTCTTGGCCACATGGTCAATCATGGGTCCCAAGGGTCCCAGGTCGATCCAGGGTCCCAAGGTCCTGGGGGTCCCTGGATCTCAGGGTCACAGGGTCGATCCAGAGTCTTCCTCTTGGCCACAGGGTCAATCCTGGGTCCCAAGGGTCCCGGGTCGATCCAGGGTCCCAAGGTCCTGGGGGTCCCTGGATCTCAGGGTTGCTGCGTCACAGGGTCGATCCAGGGTCTTCCTCTTGGCCACAGGGTCAATCCTGGGTCCCAAGGGTCCCGGGTCGATCCAGGGTCCCAAGGTCCTGGGGGTCCCTGGATCTCAGGGCTGATCCAGTGTCTCAAGTGTCCTTTGGTCTAAGGTTCCCAGGGACCGAGTGTCCCATAATCCCAGGGCAGCCTTACCCATTTTTGAGTCACGTAAACAATTTACATTGTTCTCGTTTCAGAGTCATCCTCTTGTGATCTTGTGGCTGATTTCGAGAAGGAACTCAACGTTCACAAAGCTCTGACCAATCATTTCAATGTGGTCTCAGTGTTGGGTTATTGCACAAAAGCAGGTATCAAATTGAATTGTTCCCTTAAATAAACATGCAAACATGACTTAATATTACAATTAGAAAGAGGACTGACTATTTCCTTCCTCCAAGTAAACTTGACTTTCAAACCTGAAATCGCCGTAATGCTCTCGCCTTATTCTGGGCGCCTCAGTTTGGCGCCTTAATTTTGAACACAATTCAAGAAAAGCAATATGGATGCACAAACTATGCTTAGTACAACGCATGTGTCAGTCTAATTTATAAATAAAATAATAATATATAAATAATTTTGTTTGTTGTGTACACATCACAGATCCTTTCTACCTGATTCTTGAATTCCCCCCTGGAGGGAACCTTCGAGACTACCTCAGGAAGAAGAAGTTATCTTTGACGGAGTCAAATGAGGAAGCCCTCTATGCTGAACCCGACTCGTCCTTCCAGCTCCTGACGTTTGCCTCCCAGATCGCTAATGGCATGGATTACTTATCGTCTGTGGGGGTACGTATAGACATTTGACTGTTTACTGGACAATTTTACTGGTAACTCGAGTTTAGCCTCGATTTTTTTTTTTTTTTTTTGGTTCGTCAGGGTTGTCCGGGGTACAGCCTTGAGTTACCTCGAGTTACCACTTGTTTAATTTTGCATTTCTCCATAAAGGTAACTTTTCATCTTCGAATATTTTCCTGTCGTTTAAGTTCGAAAGTTTTGCAGCTTTAATCCGTTTCTAACAATGGTTTCAAAGGGAGTTGAATTAATCCTACCATGTTTTATTTCAGCCGAAAGTGAGTTTCTAAGCTCATGTTTTTTTTCTTCTTTCAAACACGTTTCGATCACGAACGTTATTTTAAAGTCCTTCCTTGTTTTGTTTCTCCAAAAGCGAATTATTCTGGTTAGTTCAGGTATCCATGTCAGACTAATTCAATTCAATGATATGTTATGTTTTGTTTTTAAGTCCAACCTTCTTTTGTGACTTCCCAGCCTTAAGTTTTGCCTACCTTGAGTGAAACAATCTTGTGCGGCCTTCACTGTAAAAAAAAAAATAATAATAATAATAATAATAATAATGTAAAAAAGAGTCGCATCGGCATTCAGCAGTCAAAAGGAGTAATTCAGTTTCAACAGTTTTAGCATTCACTGCTCAAATTCATAAGGCTCCGTCAGTTAGTTTGAAAACGTGCGCTTCTCTTACGGAGTCTCACGAAGTACATTTCTTGCCAATTTACCATACGCTATCTACTCTTACAGTAGACGTATGGGATACATTTACCCCCGTTGTAAGAGCATAATTTCCCGCCAATTCTGAAAGTTCATTCGTGTTTGATGTTTGTGTTCTTGTAGTGCATTCACCGCAATCTCGCTTCCCGTAACATTCTACTGAGTGAACATTTGGTGTGCAAGCTGTCCGATTTTGGCTTGGCACGTGACGTTTTGGATACAGAGCAGTATGAAATGACGGAAATGGTAAGATCAAGTGCCACCCCAATCGTTGCCTCATATTATCCTCACCTTGTTGTCGAAATCCACTCAATGCATAAGTTGTCGAAGCCAAGAAATTACCTTAGTTGCTTGAAAAAAAAATATAAATGAATACAAAATACGCTGTCTACATCCAGTGCATTATACAACGCCCTCAACGCCTAAGAGTCAAGAGAGTAAAGTAGACTGACCCCTGTGCACCTCGATCAATGTGCCTCTTTGCTTTGCCGTATTATGTTACTAAGACGCCGAATATTCAATTTTGTTTTGTTTTTTGATTCCCTGCAAAGGGACTGGTTCCAGTCCGCTGGTTAGCTCTGGAGTGCTTCGTGGAGAACACACACACCACGATGAGCGATGTGTGGTCATTTGGGGTTCTGCTGTGGGAAATTGTGACGTTGGGTAAGTAATTTGTCGTGTCATGTTCCCGGCAATATGCAGCTAGCATGGAACAGCAGCTGCATCAGCAGCAACAGCAGCAGCATAAGTATAATCACCAGAGGAACATAACAAAAACAGCAGCAACAACAACAACAGCACGTGCAGCGACAGCAGCATTAAAGCATTAGTAAAATCAGCAGAGACGACCACCACAAGCAGCAATGGCTTCTGACTGGCACCCCCTGAACAAAGATATTGACAAAATAGTGAGACCGCCAACATTAGGGCTGGAAATGCTCAGTTGGTACAGCGTCGGTACGTTGAACCGGTGGTCGCAGGTTCAAATCCCGCTCTAGTCAATTTTTCTTTGTTCACCCCCAAATTGCAAAATAGACACATAATACTAACTGCAACATAAAAACATGCCCGTTTGCCGTCTCAATACACAAGCTACTCGTAGACAATTGGTCGCTGAGGACGAAGAACGTATGATTGACGTCAGCTAACCTATGGCATTCTCTTTGGTTAGGTGCTCATCCCTACCGTGGTATGACTTCCAATGACATCATTGATATCTTGCTTGAAGGCTACAGATTACCACAGCCAGCACATTGTAGTAAACATTTGTAAGTCTTCATTATCTCAACGGGAGATCAGATTTTTGAGGACGCTTGGTGGCAGCAGACTTACAATTGATAATTATTATGCGTATGTTGAAAACTACGCGCACTTTGGTGTTATTACCTGCTGTCACCTAGCGTCCCAAATTTTCCAGATCGCAACTGCTTGGTCCGTTCCATCTTGAACGCTGACTTGTCAGTCAATATTGACAATCAATAACAATGAAGATCAGAGATCGAAGATGGCGCTCAAGTTTTTAGCTTTACTGTGAAGCCCATTATGAGTCATTTGGACGGATTTTCGGTTGTTTATTCCATTGATATTTTCCCAGATTACCACGAATCTTACGTAATACATTTATCTTATACTTTTTCTGTTATAAAATGACAGATATTCGATCATGAAGGAATGCTGGGAAAAGATCCCTCATACCCGTCCAACGTTCCTCAGCCTCAAGCGAGCTTTGGACCTGATGATCGCCAACGCAACGGTAACGTCTAGAGGGCGACCTCTATTGATTATGTTTTGTCAGCCCTAGACACTATACGTTTGCAATCCTGTATCCAATAGTATTTTTCTTCTGGTGGACGTTGCGTTCTCCAAACTTGTTCGCTGGTAAAATGCAAAGCACGAATATACAAAAAATGTAAGATAATTATTTCCCCCCATAATTTCAATGTTTGATGGGAAGTGAAACTGCAACATTTTCATTTCTAATATTTCATTTAAAATAACTTTTATATATATATTTGTTTTATTCTTACAGATGTACGTGAACATGTCAAATTTTCAACCCGACCGGTACATTTGAGCTGCCGTGACAAATGAAATAATTGACAAAAGAAAAGCAAAACTGAGAACAAAAATGAATTTGTACAAAGGCGAAATGTTGGACTGTAGGAGGAGATCTGCCCCATCCTTAATTGACTCTAAATTACAAACACGACTTTGTTGAATCACATCATTGTTCTTGGGACCCTGAGACCCTGTAACCCTATGGAACCATATGACCCTGTCACATCCCTTCCCTCGAGTTTGACCTTCTGTATTTGTTTACAACCCATCCACCAGTCACAACATACAGAAGCTAAGAATGACACTTCTCCTTTTGATATCTGCAAAATTGGTTTTACATTATTTCAATCAACTCTGGTTGAAGTTACCGGAGTTTACTGGACGCTTATTCGTCGGTTCACTTTGTTCGTTAGTGACTGCTTGTGATAGCGACTGTCAGCACCAGGGGTTAATTTCCGTCCTTCTCACTAAGTACGGTTTAACCAGTTCCACTCGTCCACCACAAGCTCTCTCGCTGTCTAGGCTTATCCCAAGTTACAAACCCTGTAAAAAATACACAATAAACGCCTTGCTAAGTGCTATCACTATTTACAATCACTCAACTCAAAATAAAACGATAGAAAACTTAAAGGTGCTCACCGGCTTCGTTGGGCTATTTGGGCTACAAAATAGACTAACATAATTATGACATCAAAGGTCTTCCAGGAATGGAGAAGAACGGTTCCTAAAAGAAACCATAAAATTTTGCCGTTTTCGAGCATTTTTCAAAAAGCGATTTATCCGAGCCAAAAAAGTGGTTCGGATAAATCACGTGATCTTCGGAGTTAGTTTTACTTCCAGCCGTATAAAAGTAAATTACTGAACCAAATTTAAATATTTTTTTTTTTACAATTATTCATGACTATTTGACTAAAAAGACTTATGCAACTGGCATTCGTCCAAGTAATTTTTTTACAACATAGGGCCTACTTGCGATATAATGAAGAAACGTTCTCCATTCTAAGTAAGTTCGTCGTACACAGAATACACTGTCCGTTTTTATGTCTGTTTTTTATTTACATTGAATTTGTGCTGGATGGATATGAAGTCTGGATCCTCATGCCTCATTGTAATAATTCATACATAAACAGAGCACCAGTCTACTTACAACATTGCGCAACATTGTCACGTAACTTGACCTTTGACCGTGTTTTGTTTTTTTCACATTTTTCGTTAATTACGTGATAATTTGATGATTTTTTTTGAAGAACAACCATTTAAAAATTATTCTCTGTCATTCCACATCACTAAATTAGGTTAACAGTAAGCCGGTGTGTCCCTTTGAAATAACTTCTCATAAGCTTTGTTCAGCTTGAGATAGGAATGACGGTTTGTAGTCAGACCTAAATTTTGACACAAAATCAGTGTAATCAGTTTACTAGTGCAGTCCGCCGTCCACAGAATCAAACACAGCATGCACTTGGATTTTGATATTTTAAAAAGTTGGTTTGGATAGAGTTAGATGTTTTAACGGATTCGGAGGTTTGGGATTGAGTTGGTGGCCAACATGGTTGAAATGATGTATGAATCATGATTTTAGAAATACCAGTTTTAATAATGAATGACATCAGCATATAATTGTAAATACACGCAAATATAAATTGTCATTTATACAACGAACAAGTTCAATCTGGTACTTTAATGAAAGTATGAATACAACATAATTTTACGTAAATAATACGAAGGGGAAATAGTATCAAAATAAATTCAATCGCTACATTGTGTGTGTGTACCTGCTGAGTGTGATTTCATTTTCGTTGTGCGCATTCATATGCAAATTGAATTCCAAACAGTTCATGTGCATTGCGTGTTTCATGGTTAGAACCGATCAGTGTATAAACCCATGGAGTTTGGAACTTGTACTCAGTACACACATTGGACTCAACGTGCAACCGCTATAGTGAATGGGTACACGTCTCTATGGTTGAATGCAGTCTTGACAAGGCAAACATCAATGTCGGGGTCGAAAATTTCATACCGCAAAGCACTGCGTAGTGTGTGTCCTTTTTAAAGGTGGACGGTCGCTTTTAACAGTGAATCGTTTCAACTGGAGCACCAAGGGTGCAAACACCATCCAAATCCAACATAATTCAAGACGACGCTGCTGCTTTTTGTGATGCGATTCAAAAAGAACAAAACTAGTCATAACATTAAACGTTGATTACGAAAAGGTATTAAAATTGTAAAAACAATTCAAAAAACCTGCTAGGTCATATTGGAAGATCGTGTACATTACATGATTCAAACTTTAAAAAGTAATGTTATTTAAAAAAGAAAAATGCTGATTATACTGGTTATTTATGAATATGAATGAAAGAGAGTACATGTGTAGTGACTCGAACCGAGACGGCTGTTTATGACCTTACAGGGTCAGCTATGCGATAAACGACCGAGCCCCAGCTATTTATAACGCTTGGGAAAACCCGTATGCTATTCATGTTAATGTATGGTAAACCCCCATGTACAATATTGTGGTATAAACGCTTTGTGAGCGAAGAACGACAAAAATAGACCGTATTAAACGTGAGTAATGTGCTTACATTTAATATTTGTTATTAGTTGTATCTGTAGGCTAACTATAGTTGTGTATGTTAATTAAAAACTACAGTGAAAACACTTGTTATTCTCCACACAATGCATTGCCTTTTTGTGTGCAACCCCCCCCCCCCAAAAAAAAAAAATAAATAAAACAAAAATGGGCGCTTCTTTACAGGCTGTACTATAGTGTTCGAATATGCGTAGGCATAAAGGCCTAATTGTCACACAGGGCAATTTTTCTAGGCATCTTGGAGGCAAGTAACTGCACTGCATGCTAAAGGAATACTTCCACAGAAGACATTCTGCTAGCTGTTACTTACTATCCCCAAGAAAATAAGAACAAAACTGAAATGTGAATGATTTTTCTTCATAGAGATTGCCTGGAGCTGGTTGCCCGTAAATATTATTGCCTCGTGTGACATGGCCTTACCATCCATAATGCACACTGAAAAGGATTTCTGTCAGGTTTCCATTTTGTATCCAAAGGAGCACACGGAGCTCTCGGAGTGCCATCCACTTTCCCAGAAACCAGACTCAATTTTATCGTGCCCAGTTGACTTACCAAGTTGAGATGGCGAGATAGTTCGTTTTTTCCCAATGAGCCTTGAAAATGCTTTTCCTACCAAACGCTCTAGTCAGTTTCAAAAATTTGAACACAAGAACCCCTGACCCAAAGTTCCCAAATCGGGGTCATTAGAGGTCATTATATCAAAATCTTTTAAAAACTACTTCAATATGCAAATGGTTGTTTACATTTAATACCCATTACAGGTCACGTGACATGGGTAGCGCAATCGGTCTAGTGTTCTCTAGTTGTATTTTCTGTTTATGAAAGGTTTATGGCTCTCCCATTCTCAGTTCTGGTGCCACATCTAGCTCCTGGACAATGGGATTTTTGAAGATTACTCTGAAATTGGCTCTGGCTGTCTCTGTCACACTACTCGCCGTAGCAAAGGAGAAAGATAATCCGACCATCACATGTCAGTACATACGTCATGACAAACAATTTGAATATGACGCCCTTGAAATAATGTTACAGGGCAGTGAGATTATCCTTTATTATACGATACCATTCAAAGACTCGGACAACGTAAGAAGATACAATTGTTCTTTGTTTGGAAGCAGAGAAGAGACGTGGAAGGGCGGGAGTGTTTCGAAAACCGTGAGATTAGATTCGCCTAAGCCGCACGAGCGAACGAAAAGACAAGGTAACATAAAACCGGCGGGGGGGGGGGGGGGGCTCACCTTTAGGCCCCTGGGTCAGAGATTACTGGAATATCATGTTGCATACATCATCAATGATATAATCACACAATGTACATTGTAAGTCCTTCGGCTGGCATGATCCATGTTGTCAGGTCATGACGAATCAACTGTGATTATTATTTTGTTTATTTATTATTATTTTTTATCAGCTTAATCAACCCTGCATTTTACAAACAAAACATGATACGATAGCGATCTTTTTATTTGAAACCTAAACTTTGGGAAATCCTGATTAAGAATCTGAACCAGTGCTCGATTCCACAAAGCATGAAGGTTCATCTGGAGATGTTAATATTGCAAATAGTGATTTGGATTGTGACATCACACTTTGCTTAGCCCATGTCCAGGGGTCGATTTTATAAAGAGCTTAGATTGATCTTAACTGCGAACAGATGTTCAAATTTGCATCGGGGACAAGGAATTTTTGTTTTACCCATATAAACCGATGTGTGTTAAGCACTGTATACTCAGTAATTTCTCGAGTCCGTGAAAAAAAAGGTGGCAAAGGTCGTGGGTTCGAATCCCATCCAATTAAAACATGCTTGTGGATTTTTTCCACAGGACTCGGGAAAGTACTGTGTACACAGTGCTAAACACACATCAGTGTATGGATAGACAAACATTATTTCTTGCTCTCCTCGTTTATGTTTAAAATGATGTTGTTTCGCGATTATTAGGCTAAAAAACAAATAAACAAACGAGTTTGGTGTAAAAATTTTCCTGAGCTTTTGCAAAATATTTTACCGGCAGTTTTAATCTATGTTTTGATCTGACAGATAATGCTGAAAAACCGTTGTATATATCAGAGAAAAAGCGGGCTGTACAAACCGGTCACACCTACCACTTTCCATGTTCAGTTGTTGCGTCTGATGATGCAATTGCTGACGTAGTTTGGTTTAAAGGGGGCGACTGCGACCCCAAAAGGCGACAGCTTGTCCTACAGCACTACAACCCACCCAGCGGCCCAAAGAGTAGTCTGGACCCGCGCTATCGGTTCACTGATACCGGTTACGGTATGATCATAGAGTCTGTTAACCAGACGGATTCTGATCGTTATTGGTGTAAGGCGTACAAGGAATCCATCTCAAGATACGTGGAGGACTTTTGGGATTTGATTGTCTTAGGTAAGAGATGATTTTTGTCAATGCACTTGGAAAGCAGTCTTTATATTGTATCGATGACATAATTTTGTGCCTTACCTAACCCCTTGTACTGACGTCACATGCGGCCACGGTTTACCAATGGTCTGCCATTTTGTTGGTAGTCAAATTGCATGTACACGTCGCCTCAAATGGACGCAGAGGGAGTATGACTCCCAAAATAAAGTATTATAATTGTAGGTGATTTATAGGTGACGTGAATTGAGTCGGCAGCTGAAACCGTGACACTGTAGGAGGTCTGCTGCCACCTAGATTCTTAAAGTGGCCAGTGTTGTTGTTTTTCTTCCAACCTCATACCTATAAGTACGATGTTACGACCGTATCTTCTCAGCCGTCAGTAAGCGAAGAACGAGCTTGGTAACGAGACGCCCTTGCCTCCCTCTAGTGTTTAGGCCTACCAATTGGAAACGAGTTTCTGATTCAGATCTGGTGTCATTGTGGTTCTGACCCGGAAATGGCTCTTGACCATTTTGACCCAGGTACTGGTCAGTTCTCACCTGTGACCTTCTATAATGTGTCGTTCAAATTTACTTATTTTGTTATCCATTTGGCAGGTAATACAATTCCAATGTACATATGGCCAAACACGGTTGGGGATATCTACAAAATTGCTTTAAATTTCGAAGAGAAGAAACTCATCACGTGTCCAGTGATGTCACAAAGTGTTCTCCGGCAAGGTGACGTCACCGTGTACTGGTCACGCCTAAATACTGAAGAGGGCCAACGTCTGGATATTGTTTCTCCCGATGTCGGAGTTGCCTCAGCAGTTGAACAGTACAGTTTAGATGCTAGCAACAATCTGGTGGTTAATCAGTTCAACGACAGGGAGGAAGAGTATTGCTGTCATATTTTTCAAGACGGCGCCGATCTGAGGCAAGGCTGTGTACAAGTAACATGGACGGGTGAGAGATGGGGGTCAATGTAGTCCGAACGTCTAACGTCACACTTCGAGGTTCCTGAATACCAGCCTTCAGAACCTGCCAGATGTACCTTTGACCTTGGAGGCCACAATACTTTGTGTGTACCGTACACGCACAGACTAGTGCCTGTCTTTAAAGACAAGGGACCAGTCTAGGGTCATGAATGTAGACTTGTCCCCTGTCTTTATCCGCAATGATAAAGACAGTCACTGGCCTTACAAATCCAATGTTTTCATTGGATAGACATTATACACTGGGCTACTACGCAAAAGAGTGTTTGCGTATTATGGAATGCAAGGTCAAAGGTGCAGCATCCGGCAAGAACCACCAGGTTTTCTGAAGGCCGCTACATCTGACGTTATTCACGAGCCCTAAAGTGTGACGTCAGATGTTCGGGCTAGGGTCGATGGGACTTTATGACTCCAGGGGTGGATTTCACAAAGTGCTAGGACTAGTCTTGTCTCGAGTTTGGATGAGTAAATAGTCCTAACTTAAAGGACTAGTGGTAAGTTTTGAATAGTTTTGTGAAACCCACCTCAGGGGTGATTGCACAAAACTAGACCTAACTTAGGACTAGTCTTAACTTATGATCAGTCCTATAAGCTATTACTCGTCCTAACTCGAGATAAGACTAGTCCTAGCGCTTTGTGAAATCCACTTCTGGTGGCTTTTGTACTCGAACTTTCATCTATGGTACTTCTAAACTTGCATACATTTTCGAGTCCGCTCTCTCCTATGTGTCGACGAAAGTCTTCCAATAAATGAGCTGTTAAAAGAATGTATTTGGTGGTCTGAAGCAGGCTTGGTCCTGTGCATGTTATGGTCCGATCATCAAAAGCACAGGGCGCCCTCTTTTGATTTCCTCACGGACTTAGCCCGTTAACTGTCACTTGATTGTATTTTTGTGTGTGTTTTGTTTGACGCGTTTACCTTGTACTGAGTTTCTCAATCACAGTAAACATTCTAATCATTGTTCACAGCGATCCAAGAACAAAGGTACCCGGTCATTGCAGGCTGTGGTGACATCACAACTCCGGAAGGCCAATGTGACATCAAAATTGAGTCGCACCAAGATTTCTTTTCACTCGAGTGTTTTGTCAGCAAGGTGTACCCGAGGCCTGAAGTGAGTTGGTCGGTGACCGACTGCAACGGTACAAGTGTGATAGATTTCTCCACGTGTGATGGCTGGACATACGATAACGTATCGAAGACATACAGAGCAACGTCAAAGTTACATTTGAATAATTTCCCACCGGCATCCTTTTCGTGTAATTTCATCTGCACGTCGCTTGGGGGCGCAATTGCAAATGGCGGGGAGTCGTCTTACGTTAAATTATCACGTAAGTTTTGCTGGCTTGAAATTACCATAAGGCAAGCATAAACCATGCATTATTTTATCATGCCTGTAATGCTGATCACGGGAAGCATTGTTTGTATGCTGTCACGAAATTCTCAAATCAAAAACGGTCTTCTATGCATTGTAGTTAACCAATATTATCCTGCAATTGTAAAGCCCATGTCACACGGGGCAATTTTCTGGCAATCTCGGGGCAATGAAAATTGCTGGCAACCAGGTTGCTCACAGATTGCCGTGTGTGACATGTCGTGCAATTCGAAAGCAACACACTGGCAACCCTGTGGCAACGTATATTTCGAGTAGAATGAGTTTCTACTTTGAGGCAACTTTTGCGGGCAACCGCCAATCAGATTGAGCGTAGGTGATGACGTAATCGATTTCACTACTGAAAAGTTTTTCAATCGGTAGCCATTTTTTTCGTCGCTCAGTGAGAAGAAAATCGAGAAGAGAGCAACGAAATGACCGATCTTGCTAAAATAATCTGGTCATTCGACAAGGAAATTGTCGTGATTGACTTCTACAGGGGTATGTATCAGTTTTAGTATTTTTAAAGGCCTAGATTACAAGGATTATTGGTATTTCTTTACTTTTACTGTGATCAGTGATCGTGATAGTGTCTGCATATCGTGTTGCATCTATTTCGTGATAAATATCAACTCGCAGGCCTAAACTAGGAAGAGTGAGATTAGTAAGAGGATTGTTGGGGCACCAAAGATCTGTCTTGCCTTAATTACGATCATTGGACTGTACACTGTTTTAGTGGCAAGTGTTCAGGATATTAAAGTAGTTAAAATAAGCTACATGATGATGAAGTAGATGATGAACTTTAGTACTCTACTGACACTGTACAATGAACATACATGTAGATCATGTACATGTACATGTACATGTAAATAATTGTATTGTGGAATGGGAGGCCTACTAACTGGTGGGGGTGGGGGTGGTGTTGCTAGTTAGCACACCACAAATGTATGCAGCCATTTCGAAGTCAACAAAAGGATTAAACATGATGTATAGGCTGTATAGAATTTGCCTAAAAGGCTGCTAACTTTTTATTGTTTTTATTTTTTGTTTCATTAAAACGTGATTTATAATAGAAAAAGATCTTCTAAGTTAACAAAAATAACTATTATTATTTGTGTTGGTTTATTTATTTGAATCATCAAACAGCCAAGAGGCTGATAACATTCAAATTTACATAAAAACTAATGCATCAGCACCAGCCTAATCATAATAATAGTAAGAACAAAATAAACAGTACAGTACCAATTGTCTGGTAATCATATAAATTTTCTTCTCCAAATAGTTTTAACCAAATTTCTAGGATAATGTATCAATCATCCTGTTAAATATAGTTTTCATTGCAAACAAAGTGGTTCACAATCACAGTTTGTCCAGGTGTGAGATTGCCAAGGGACGATTTTTTTGGGGGGTGAGATGACCAGTATTCAGGTTGGCCTACATTATTTCACCAGCCAGATAGAAGGCTTATGTGTCAGATTCTTTGTTATTGAGCGTGTATTGAAGTATGTTAACCAGGCTTTTTCCTTGTTCAGATTGCTTGTTTAATTTTCATTGGAAGCATGAGAAAAAGATGAATTAAAATTTACAAGTAAGTTAGAGCTGTTTAAACACTTTCTACAATTTGACTCTTTACAGATCACCAAGCACTATGGGACCCAAGGCACACGGACTACTGCAACAGGGTAAAAAGGGAAACGACACTGTCCAATCTTGTGGCGGAATTGGGCAGTAGCTCGAATGGAGTGCCATTCACAGGTATACGTACATGTAACAATAGGTTGTTGCATGGTTGGAATAATACAAGCTCACAATTGCAAGCCATTTAATCCAAAAGTATTTATTTTTAATCAATAATTTAAACAGCACATCCCACCCATCTATTCAGAAGTTTCACTAGGAGGGGTAAATAAAAAATTACTAATTATGAAGGAAAAAAAACAAACAAAAAACATGCCACAAAAAGTAATAGCTGAACTACACTTTTAGATAGGCAGCATTAATAAATAATTAATGCCCCCCCCAAAAAAAAAAACCAAAAAACAATTACATGTTAAGAGTGTTAGATAATATTTATTTAGCAACAAATGAGTCTTGACATACTACCATAAAATTGTGATCTGAGGTTGGTATTGAGAATAGAGGTTTTTACAAAAGTAAATAGATATTTAAAACTTTTGCCCTGTCCTCTGTGCTGTACACAGATACAGTCACTTAATTTTCTAGCCTTCACATTCATACAAATACTACTATAAATACAAATATGAGTAGGGAGGGGTCCCAATGCCCTTATTCCATGCTTGCATGCTGAAGTATTATTACAGCTCTGTAAATTGTCAAGGCCTATGAGTTCATTCATCACAAAATATCAACTCTGAAAAGGGGAAACTGTTTTTATAGAACACAAGTCTTTGTTTCGAGGTTTTCAAAGTACACACGTATACACATTTATTTCACAAAGTTCATTTGTACTGACAAGGTTTCCTTCTGTTATTTATTTTTTACTTACTAAAACTAAAATAGATGATTGCAGGTCTGATACTTTTCTTGTTAGGGGCGGGGCAGTTTTTCTCAAATAATATTTAAGGGGGCACCCTTGAAAGGTGCATGGAGGCAATTTCCCCTCTTTGTTCTCTTTCTGTAAAGTATCAGACCTGTGATCGCTATGGTTGCTTAAGTGCATGTAATAGAGATAGCCATGTTAGTCTAAAGACCTGTTCGCACTGGTCTTAATTTTGGTCTCGGTAATTCTACCCACGTCAAATAAATCCAAGTGCGGACAGTGGGAAGATTAACCCGTCGGAATGTTACCCTGCGTCATGGTAAAGTTTATACCCATTTTTTTTAATCCAATGCGAACACGGCTTAACAGATGAAATATAAAAAAAACTAAATGATAGCACTTAAAGACTAACTTAATGGTAAAAAAACTGCATGAGCTTTCGTAGCAACAACGACTTCAGTTGTTGCTACGAAGGCTCATGCATTGTTCTTTACAGGACCGGCGCCGTAAGCGCACAATTATGTGGTAAGCAGAGCAAAGACATAAGTTTATCGTGGGCTAAATCCTGTTGGTAATGGACCTTTCCCATGAAATATGCGAATTACATTCACGCATGCGTACAGACCCCTTTGGATGGCAAATGCCATAGAAATGTGCACAAAGCAGATGCGTCACGCTTCCATCAGTCCCATGCAAAAGGGCGCACTGTTCCCATTATTCTTGCCAACCAAAATGTAAAAGCGCACGCGCGATGTCAAAGTTACATCATTGCGCCATACGCACGCGCATAAGTTTCGCTTACTTCCTGTTCCAAAGCTGACATTCATTTGTGTGTACGTTAACCTAAAAACCTTGCTTTTACGGTTAGACAAACTTCTTCAAACAGAGCACATTGTTAAGAAGATTTGGTGTATGTACAACAGCTAGCTTAGTGGAGCGGTGGAATGTTTGACATCGAGGTATGAAGCAAAAGTGGAGTCATTAATGCAGAGTGATTTTTCAAAAAGCACTTACGGTCATCTGTAGGTCAGGGACGTTTATATTTATTTTATATGACGCCACAGTTTCTGTGTTGTATTGTGTGATAAAAATTTCTTAGAAAGTTAGAGAAAATTAGTACATCATTTGTAAATTATCACTAAACATTAATACTAGTTGTAATCCACAAGGTCAAAAAGTTCATACTATTAGTAATCTTCATACAAGAACCGGTATCTTAACATTTGGGAAAATAGCCATTTAAGACATTCAGGTTTGGGCATTCAGGTTGGCTCAGTGGTTTCTTTCCCTGCCTTTCACCTCTGTGGACCCCGGTTCGAATCCCGGACTGGAGCCTTGCATGTGGATTGGGTTTTCAGTCCCTACCTGATTGCGTGGGTTTTCCCTATTTGGGGTTTTCCTCCCACATCTAATACTGACATTTCTTCAACATCTTCTCCACACAGGTATCTTCAGGCCTACGGGTCACAGTGCAAGTCACTTTTGAGGGTCCCTTGGTTTCATTACCAGAAAGATATAATAAATAAATAATAAATAAATAAAGACCATAAAGTCACCACTGCATGTTTCGGTTGCCTAAATCGGAATAAGCACAATAAGAATGTAGGCCTACTCAAATCCCTGTCAAAATATAGTTTGTGAAATTTCCACGAATTGGGGTTTTAATGCGATTGAAACTAGTAGATACAAATTAATGCACTCTTCCAGCAAACGTTGATGTAACTAATAACTAAAAGATACAGGCTCATCACCATTACCCGACGGCTATTTCCGTGGCACGTAACGACCATGTACCCGTACAAAGTGTTTACATACATTCCGTGCGACGGTCAAAGGTGATCTTTCGTGGCACGAGCGTGCGTCTTTAAGTTCGACAGCTTAAATCTTTGTTTTTTAAAATTTACACTTGAATCTGGATTATTTAATGTCATTTCAAGGAATGGAAACTGCGGAAAGCTCCCCAATGATGTCTTGTGGAAGTGGAGGCGATGCCAGAGACACCGTTAAAGGTAATAATAATTTTACTTTGGTGAAAAAAAAATGGGAGCTGTAAGTTTTGTATATTATTTTAAGTGTGTTTATCTTATATTTTTAAACCTTTGTTTTACAATAATTTAACTTGAAGCAGTGTAACCCTTTCCTGCTATCCATTTTCCTTCAAACCTAGGTCCAGTCTCTCTGATTGACCGAACGACTCCTGGCATCAGTGTTACAGGTTTGATGTTTATTTGGGTTTTTGAGGTGTTTGTCACCCGCTCTCCATCCCGGCAACACATAACCCCAATTCTCCGCACCCTCCATTGGTTACCTGTCAATAAACGCATCATTTTCAAAGTTCTACTTCTAACATATAAATGCATCCATGGCTGGGCACCAACATACCTTCAGGAACTCCTTCAGGTATACCAACCATTACGCACCCTCCGTTCTAGCTCGGCACTGCTGCTCAATACACCGGTCACTCGCACTAAGACTTACGGACATCGCTCATTTATGCATTCGTCTCCTTCACTTTGGAACTCTCTCCCACATCAAATCAAAACTGCTACAACTGAAACTAAGTTCAAATCACTACTGAAAACCTACCTGCTTGTTTAAATTTATTTATTATATTGCTTAATTATATTGTAAAGCGCATTGAGGCTTCGGTGTAATGCGCTATATAAGTGCTGTTTTATTATTATTATTATTTGTTTGGGTGTTTTTGTGTTACAATGAAAGATGTCCACTTTGTGTAGGAACTTGAAACACTGCGTGGACTTTACACACGTCCACACAGTGTTTTTACACATTGGATATTCTCGTTTTGCTCACAAAAGGGAGCATTTTTTTCTGTACGTCATTGAACAGCTCAACACAAAGTATTCTATTGAAGGGATTGTGTGTCCAATATCTGCATGCTCTCAAATAGAAATGGCGATGGTTTGAAAGATTTTTTTTTGTTGACGACAAAATAATACCCACAGTATATGTAACCATTTGTTGTTGT
Source organism: Marthasterias glacialis (assembly GCA_911728455.2). NCBI lineage: Eukaryota > Metazoa > Echinodermata > Asteroidea > Forcipulatida > Asteriidae > Marthasterias > Marthasterias glacialis. The sequence goes on from OU452240.1 coordinate 1,757,676, forward strand.
CTTTTTATTTGTTTGTTTGTTAGTTTCTTTCGTTGTTTGTTGGGTTGGTTGTTTGTCTGGTTGTTGCTTAGGTGACATATGCAAGTTTAATGCAACTACCGTACCGTGACTTCCGGGACAGTGGCGTAACTAAGGGGAGGGCACCTGCCCTCCACCCCCCCCCATTTTGATGTCCGTGCCCCCCCATGCCCCCCCCCCCCCCGACGCCATTTGAAATCTGGACTTTTGTGATTAAAAGTACCAACGAGTAAAATGTTACATTTTGTAAGCTTTTATGTGGTGATTTCAATGTTTTTTTGCTGGTGTAAACTATTTTTCTATTTATACGCAGACAGTGTAGGCCTATTTGTTTTTACCTCCATGTCAGATTACTTTATTAAAAATTAGTTAACGGAATAACAAGAGCGCTGAAAAGGGGTTTGTTTAGGGGAAGTAAACATTTTCAATTGGCCAGAAGTGCCCTCTTTGGAAAATGGTGCGCCCACCTTGAACCCCCTAAACTTTGACCCTGGTTCCAGGAAGGAAATGACCCGTGACGAATATGAAGGAACCCGTAAATTGCCTATAGCATCAGCAGACCTTATAAAGCGCTATCACAATTTTTCGTTTTACCACAGACAAAAATGACAAGTGGATCTCAACTGGTCAGCTTGTCACCGGTTCGGCTACTGTCGGTGATGTCCTCAGCAGTGGATTCGAGTACATCCAGCACGTCATACCAACTCCAGGGGGCGGGTTGATTGTCATAGATACCCACGGAATGCATAAATATACTTCGGAGTATCACTACAAGTTTGTGCATTTGAACAAACACATACTTGGCAGATATCTTTGCGTCGCATATTTTGAAACAAATAAGCTTCTGATTGGCCTGATAATGGGTAAAATTGTGATTTTTGACATTGATAAAACTGAAGTAAGCACTTTCAGTTTCATGACGCCAGTTGGGGATAAGAGGGTTGAGCTTGCCGATATTTCCGTCGACTCCCAAGGGTTTGTGTTTGCGGTTGACTGTGATGGGAAAGCAGTCTCGATGTTCGATCCAGACGGAGTGTGCATTAAACGAGTTGAGATCAACATCAAACCGGTCTTCCTCTCTGCCCATTGCATCAATGAGAAGAAGGTCAGCCTTTTTGTCAGCTCCGAGAATACAGTTGAGATGTATAGCGTTGACAGAAAACTGAGTCACTACCCGTACCAGGTAATCATGGGGGCTGCTAACACCATTATTGCGGAGGAAGACGGCTTCCGCTTGGGCGGGGTCTTCGTACGCGGTGACAAACTCTATGTGGTGAACAAACTCTATGACGACAGGACATTGGAGGTTCTGCAACGCGACGAGGCCAGCGGGAAAGTGGAGCACAGGTACACTGTGGCCATCTCTGATGACGAGGCGGCTACGGTAGCGCCACGTGGCATCAAGGGGATTGTACACGCCGAAGAAGGCACGATGCTTGTTTATTTCGAACATGCTGTGTACATTTTTAAAAGCACTGAAAATTTTAATTCAGCGGTCACAAATGAGCCACTGTGTTGATGGTGAAAACACACACCGCTTCAATTTGATCACCGCACCAAATCCACTGCTGTTGAGTTGGATTCAACAGCACTGGACTTTGATTTTGCTTTCTTGTTTGCTTTTTGCATTTACTTTTAAAATTTACTTTAAGTTTACCAAATTCATTTTGTATATAAATCATGTTTTAAAGTAAAAGCAATTTTCATGGTTTTCTTAGTTTATCATTGTTTATTTCAACATCCTCATTTCATTCCATGAAATGTCTTGTTTCTTAATTGCACTTATGTAATCCTTCCAATGTTCCTTTAGCCTTGGCCACTGGTCTGGCCCAAGGTGTGATAAACAGTTTGTGTGGGAGAGTGGGCTGTCCAGTGCAGTGCAACTTCCCACACAATAGTTTCTCACGGGCCCTTTCATTTTAAAGGATTATACTTTTTAGTTTTCGTTTTATAAGTATCTAATTTGAATATTATTGTATTTGTATTTGAATGGCATAGAACTAACTTAAAACTTGGCCGCTGGACTCCGACAGAGGGTTGTGAGAATCAACCCTCCAAACTTCTTCAGTTTGTACACTTTGCTGCTGTCGGATATCTGCGTTGGATTGCACCACCCCATCTTTGAGAAACACCATATTAATTTAAATGTTCATCCCCTGTCCTGCTCTGGGCTGAATCAAGTTAAAAAAAAAAAAAGAGCCAGCAGGACAGCATCTTCCTTCGTACATCTTCACATTTTGTAACGGAAACAGTATCCTGTCCCCTGGTCAAGGGCAATTAAGGAGGGAGCTGTTTTCGCATCGCTTCAAGTTCCCCCATCACCTTGAACGCCCCCTATTCCTTCAACTTCTGCCTCATAGTATCTTCAAGTCACCATTTCTTCATTCGTCCAAAGTCCAGCCATTACAGATAGGCCATTCATTTATTTATTTATTTATCCATCCACACATTTCTTCTAATAAATAGTTTACTCGTATTTCATTTTATTTGTCGAGAACCGTCAGGTTTTATTTTTAGTTAGCTCAGTTTAGTTTATACAGCGTTCTAATTGCTAATAAGAAATAAAACAATCTTTATATTTACAAAAAAAACTCCAGCGTAAACTTTATTTATGGTAAATTTATTATGTACATGTATCGGCATAGAGTGCGCTAGCCGCACTCGTGCCTGTTACATAGTTTTTTTAAAACACATAATTAATTTAGCTTGTATATCTATTGAGTTTAGTTAAATAAAATAGAATGCTTTATTGCCATCTGTATATAAAAACATACATTGAAATTCATTATGGCGTTACGAGCTTTTTTAAAAAGTATAAATACATAAATAAATCGCTGAATAATAGTCATATTTTAAGTATAAATGCATTTGCTCTGTAGTTTGGTTTCAGAATAAAATTGTATTGTCTCACTCAGTAAATAAAGAATTTTATATACTAAATGCACAGATCCTGGTCAATTGTTTGGTGAAACACGCGTCACGTGTCATACTTCACTTTGTAATGTATTTACACTGCTGTGGCGCTGGCGCGTCCAACATTATTAATTTTTGGACGGTGTACATTGGTTTTCGATGCTTAATGCACAGGATCGTTCCCAAAATAATTGTTCCTGCCCGTTCGTCCAACCGAGGCAAGGTCTTGTCATGGCGTACAAGGTTGGTGTCTGTGTGGAGTCGTCCACGTTATTTAGAAGAGGTTTTTAGAATGCAGAGCGTGGGGTGAACTACATCAAATAGAGAGAAATCCATGCACCGAGCCTCATTAATAAAATGTAAACCCACATCTTTTTCTGTAAATCAAAAATTTGAAGGTCCTTGCTTTTATGGATTGTTGAAATGTGATCCAACATTGTGCCCCTGGGGTTGTTGACTTTCAACCTGGAGCATTTTGGGTAGACTGACCCTCTAAATATGGCCCTATTTTGCTAAACAGTGTAGGGTAATTTTGGATGAAGTCTGGCCTGTTTACTCGTTCAGGGGTGTTTTTATTTTGGATCAGCCTACCAAAAATTCTCAGCGGCTAACCTACTAAAAATTGAAACGAAAAATGAAGTTCAGTTGTCAGACAATATGTTTGATTTTGTTTTTTAGAGACTGAGAGAATTTTAAGTCTTTTTTGATTATTTTTGAATTTTTAGCATTTAGTGTTGGTTGGTTTGGGAACTTATTTAGTGTGGTGCACCCTCAGCTCATTTGTAAAGTGTCTGTAAATGCTTCCATTCTCTCAAACATCAAAGCCACATCAATCAATGTGAACTTAACCCCTTCTTTGTTGCTACTGTAACACAGAGAATTTTAGAGCTTTATATTTATTGCTTTAGTTTATCTGGTTTACGTTGATTGAAATCTTTGAGTGTGGTCTGTAGGTGACGACCTTTGAAGAAAGTAACTCTTGAAACAACGCATGGGTCTTATCTTATTTTATGGTGTGGTGCCTTGCATCATTGACACAGAGGTGCTGAACCTGCAGTCCGGGGCAAAATTGTTGGGACACCCCCGTACCCCCACTTCAATGTTGAGCACTTTCATGTCTATCCAATACCACTTCTGATTGCAGGTGCCCGAGCGTTTGTTGCATCTTGACAACATTGAGCCGGGAGTGTGGGGGTGCTGTTAAAACACTGTCCCAAGAATTTTGTCCGTGATTGTAGCTCGTAGGTATGAAGGAGGCTAGGCTCTTGTGAGAGGCGAGTCTCTAGTGAGAGGCAAATCTCTTGCACTAGAAAGGCCAGTCGGAGGAGTAGTCGAGGCAAAGAGTGAACGTTGGAGAGATTGTTTTATAGGGTTTGGTGATGGGGAAGTCTTGATTTAGAATGATGACGTCACGCAGATGCAACACTTAGATCAGTGCCATCATTTCGTGGAATGATTAGATGACGAACAGTAGGCCTATGGTCAGTTAGTGGTCAACACTGAGGGAAGTTTTTGGCCAGTATTGGGGAACCTTGAGGTCATAGCCTAATAAGAATGTGTGTGGTGTGTTTAGAAATGGGAGTGAGCCTTAATTAGTGACAGAGTACATGGGCCACCTGTTGACATGCACAATAATGATTGGAGGGATACACAGTGAATTTAGTGTAAAATCATCCTTGCACCCGTATCTTTCTAACATTTTTTCTCATATCAGCGAATGAGAAGGAAAATGTCTCGGGTTTGGTGGAATTCAAAAAAGAAAACAAAAACAAAGAGCCGTTTACAACTGGACACATCGCTTACAAAGTCGGAAATTATCACTTTGGGATCGATCATGGACTCGATCCCAGAATTAGGATTGGACCAAAGGAGTAAAGTTTTGTTTTCAATCGGGTCAAGTCATTCAGGTACGCCCCAAACATCCTTTACACAGTACTGCGGTCGGTGTGACAGTTATGTCATAGAGCAAAGGTTGTAATCGAGGTTATGTTGGGCACGTAGCTTAGCAACCAGTCCCACACAGAGAGCTAAACTGTTGGCCCTCGTGCTACCTTTAGTGTTGTCCGTGTCTACTGCTAGAGAGCTTTCCAGCGCGGGTACCAGTCATCGTTTACAGGTGGACCTTGAGCCCTTGAGCCCTCTACGCGGTAGCAACATACAACAAAATTCATCAGTTTGTTTGATCTGAAATAATAGCCTATTGCATAGCTTTGTTCCGTATAAAGGATCTGTAATTCATGGGACGTAGATGTTATTAATTTTTAAAAGCCGATACTGAGATCAGACAGAAAAATCTTCATGTCACACCAGGCTTAAAAGGTTATTGTTTACAACGCCCTAAAGTTGTGCTGGATCACAAATCAAGACACGGTTTGAAGGTACGTTCCTGTTTCACTTACCCCGGTTTATAAACCCAATCTTGCGCTGTCTTAGAAGGATCGGGGTGCGTGTTTATCGATCACCCGCGGGTAAACGGTGCCATCTTAGCCCTGGTATAAGGACGTCAGTCTCAGGCAGGGCTATTTTTTTTTACCTCAAACTTTTTAATGGTTAGTAATACATGCAGAATGGTTGCGCCAAAGTCTTGGCTATTCGCTGTCTTCATCTCCATTGAGGAGTAGTATTTCATTTGTTCATTCCACTGGCAAACACAGTCCTTATAAACCACTGAAAAGTTAAAAAAAAGACAAACCCAGTTAAGAGAATGGGTTTGGTAAAAAAATCCTATACCCGGGGAATCCAGAGAGGACAACAGCGAACAATAAATATTGAGCGGCCCAAAACTTACTGCATGGAACCAAACGCGTAATACGGAAAAGATGGGAGGGATTGTATTTTTATTGAATAGGTTTTTCCGGTCAATTTGTTGTTTCTTTTTTTTTATTCTTTTTTTTGTATAGCTACTGTTGCATTCATTTCGTTTTTCTGCACACGAATGTATGTTCTTGTCCATGTTTAATGCTGTTTTCGTTTTAATATTTCGTGACATAACTCACTTTCAAGTAATTTGTTTCATTATGTAAAAGAGTTTGAAAGAACAGATCGACCCGAGAAGAAAAAAAGAAAAGAAATCGAGTGTCCATACGATGAAAATGATTGCTCATAAACGAAAAAAAAAATAAAATAAAAATAAGTAAAACAATAAATAAATAAGTAAAAAATAAAATAAATAAAAAAGGCCGTTTGGGGCCTACGTGTTAAATAAATGCACTACAACGTTAGCTAATTTGAATGCTCGTCAAAAAACTTAATGAAAGCTACAATAATTATTTATGTTACAAGGATGATTAGAACATCCCCGCTCTAAACTTTTACTGCATTCGTTCCTGTAACCATACGTCACTATTTTCTCCAAACCCCGGATGCTTTCATCAGTTTTAAGTTGAATATGCCCCAGTAATGAAAAAGAAACCCTAATTTAAATGTTTTGTAAAAATCACACCAACAAAATCCGGGCGGACCTAATTTAATTGTTTATTTCTGAAATCTATTATACAAACTTTGAGACTTACTTTTGGAATTACCTGTAGACATTTTCATCCAGATATGCGGGCAGTTGCGGGGGGGGGGGGAGGGGGCAGGAAGCCCCTCAAAACTAAAAGCCCTTGGTCCTTTTGAGTTTTGACCCTCTCTAGTTTTCCGCCAGTTCTCAAAGCTCGGGAGGGGCTCTGAATTCACTTATAGAAAGAAAATCACGCACCGAACCTTATATGAATGATTGTAAACCCATAATTTGTGTCCTGCAAATCAAAGATTTTAAGATCATGGCTTTTATGGATTGTTGGGGTCCAACTGGGGTTGTTGACTTCCAACCTGGAGCATCATTTTGGGTACACTATCCCTCTCAAAATTACCCATTTTGCTAAAAAGAAGTCTCCACGTTGGAGTCCGGGCAACGGTATTGTTTTGATTTTGGATGAGCCTAGCAAAAAAAAGTTCAACGGCTAAGCTACTAAACATTGAAATGAAAAATAACGTTTAGTTGTCGTAAAATATATTTGATTTGTTTCCAAGCGCCTGAGGGACCTTTGAATATTTTTTGAGATCCTTTAAACTATTAGCTTTTTAGCATTGGTTGCTATGGACGCTTTTTTATTATTTTTTTTAAATATTTTTTTTAAGTGAAGTGCACTAAAACCATGAATGGCGCCCGCTATTGATGAGTTGAACTCGGCCTGCGCGCGTGTGTTACTGATGTTGTAAAGGTCAACATAAACAACTCGACGTGTAGAGCTGCAGCAGCAGCATCATCACCACACGGCATGGCCGGCATTTTTAAGAGCCAAGCTTGATTTCAGTTCTTAATTCCGCCTGGCAGCAGCAGCCGCGAGCTGAACTCGACAGTCGTACAGGACAGCTGTTCGTAATGGACGATTTTTATTTATACACGTGAGCGTAAGTATAAGTATTGACTTAAACTCTGCGCAGTAGCTAGCACTATTCAGTTGTAGGTGTGCATTTTCAATAAATTAATTTGCTGAGGCAGTGTTTGTACTTCCTGTCTTACGGTTGTGCCGAGTGAAACTAGCATCATGTGGTCAGGTAGTACACCATGATTTCACTTTTTTTTCAGGGAATGACGGACGCACGTGCAAAACCACAGGGCATTTCCTCCAGTTCTCTACGGTTCGATTTACAGTATTGATCTTTCAAAGCAGCTGATTGATCTCTGTTGTTATGTGTTGGGTATTAGTCTGAAGGTGACAAGTTAAATTGTGTAAATCCCGTTTAGCTCTTTGCAGGTTCATTGAAGCGTATCATGTGAAGAGAACCACTTGACTCTTGATTGATGATAGGTCTGAGGACTACCCACAATCTGACAATGGGGCAAGTCAACCATGTCAACAGGGACCAGTTGAAGGGCAAGGGGAAATCTTTGGTGATATTCACGGTGGTACACATAGCTGTCATTTGGCATCAAGCTATCGCCCAAAATGGTGAGTGATTTTCTTTTATGAGCAAGCCTTCCTAATGTTTCTCCAGACCATCATTTTAAAAAAAGGGTCAGTACAGTCACACTACTCTCTCTTCCTTCTCCCGCTTCCGTAACTATTCCCGCTTTCTGACATTTCTGAAGAATGCGAAAGTAAAAGCACGTCGTAGATTTTAAAGTGGTTTTAAAGGACGTGTAAAAAGGAATTTTGATTCAATACAAAATTAAAAATGCACTTTTGTGTTAGGCCTGATACAACCTGTTTTCCCTTTTTTTTAATGTTTCTTATGAATATTTTAAAGTTATTGAAATGTTGAAGATTTTCAAGCTTCTACCCCGCCCCTCCAGTGGAAGCATAAATTTGCAGCATAAGCAAACGTGCCGGAAGGTTCTAGTGCCAGTGCACAGCAGCGCCGTAACTAGGGTAAAATTTTAGGGGGCACAAGGGGGTGCACCATTTTTCCTGGGGGGCACTTTTTGCCAATTAAAACTGTAGTTTCCGTTTGTATTTTTCCTAAACAAGCCCCTTTTCAGTGTTTTCTGACGTGTTGACGTAAAACAAAATACATTATGTGTGTAAATAATTCAAAATAGGTCTAAAAACATTGAAATTGCTTTGTAAATGCTTATAAAATGTTAAATTTTATGCTGGTAATTTTTGATCTAAAAAGTCCAGATTTCAAATGGGGGGGGGGGGGGGCACGGACATCAGTTGGGGGGGCACGTGCCCCTCTGCGCCCCCCTTAGTTACGCCACTGGTGCAAAGCCTGACCGCGCTGCCACCAGGACATCTTGTATTTTGTGTCGATTGGATGTTAACGCAGTTTAAAATATAAGTATTATCAAGGAACTAGACTCTTGATCACGGACTCTTGATCCCATTCAAACAGTATTGCAACAAATATGGCGACCCGAGTTGCAAAATTAACTGGTATGCTGCTATGCGGTGCGCTGGTCCTATGGGCTGGTTCCGCGTACCAGTTAATTTTGCAACTCCGGCCGCCATATTTGTTGCAATACTGTTTGAATGGGATCTGAGTTACAGTAAGAAATTATCACTTTTTAACAACTTTTAGTTTTCGGAGTGGATTTTCTGGACCCGTGCAACGCTCGATGAGAGTTGAAAGAACACATAGAGCCTAGTTTTGGCGAGATCTGATTTCAAAAAAGAACTGTAGCCATGTAAACGTGAAGGGCAGAAAGTTTCGAATAGGATTTTGTACATGTCACTCTATGAGGCTCGTGGAGACGATAGCGGAACGAACCTCATAGTTCTAGGAGTAGTGCAGTGTAATGATTGTTAATGTACATGTGTTTTGCACTTCCAGCCCTAAAACTTCATCACTTACCAACAGGGGAGGGTTCAAAAAAGTGAAATTGAAACACGATTTTATAAAAATCCGACTCATGAATGTGCAAATTTTGTCGGTGAGTTGCAGAGAAAAAGTATAATAAAACACATTATACTAACAATAATGCTGAATGCATAGTAATAAAAATGCCATTTGTTTATAAGCTAATATTTTGTTTTCCCGATAGTGTTTTTGGAAACAGTAAAATTAAGGGGTTCTCCCGAGGATATTTCTAAACTGGGGGCGTTCTGGACCCAAATTTTGCAAGTGTGGCCGAAGCATGCTGAATAGACCGATCCATTAAGTTTTACGAAGACATCCAAGATGAGTTTTTTTGGGCGACCACTACAACCGGAGCGTCTTGAATCCAAGACTAGGAAGAGCATTGATGCTAAATTCAGTCCAGATAAAGACAATAATTGGACAATTCAATACAATGTGTGCACTCCAGTACCAGTACATTTTCATGTCAAGTGTAGGAGAATAAAAAGAAAGTCAATAGTTGATACCTAGAGGGTCAACATTTTTGGAATATTTCTCTTTTAAAATGGTTTGTTGAGAATTTAACAAACCGCAAACCTGTATCATAACTTGATGGTATAACTGGGAATGTTGCAATGTTGTCACTTGTTACACATCTTGTGATTGTAAGGTAATGGTGTGGTATTGTGTATTTAAAGGCAGGGGATACTTTTGGTAACTACTTCAAAAATAAAATGACCCTAAAAATTTACTCGGTAAGGAGCAACGGAGAGCTTGTGATATTATAAAACATTTTGAGAAACGACTCCCTCTGAAGTAACAGAGTTTTTGAGAAAGAGGTCATTTCTGGCTAAAATAATTTGAATCTGAGAAAGGCTTCATATTAAGTTTTTCTTTTGATTATGTTCAATGAGGGAAAAGTAACTGGAATTGTGTAAGTAGGCCGAAATCCTGTATTATTGATTCAAGCAACATAGTTTAACATCAGTGAGTGATATGAACAAAAACCCACACCATGCATAATATTAATAATGGTAACTCAAAACCCACATTGTTGGATCCCGTTTGCAGTGGTATGCATGATCCCACATTGTACTTGTGCAGTCCTCGGTCAGACCAATATTTATTGGTGCAAGATTGTGCAAGGCTGCCCTGCATTATTGATTAGCAACATAGTTTAAAATCATGAGCGATTATACTTCTTCGCTCTAACAAAATCCAAAACCAATCATGAAAGGGTAACCTGGTGTCGTTGAGCAAGCCACTTAACTATAATTGCTTCAAATGGGGGGAGAGGCAGTTATGTTGTCTCAGAAGGGGAAATTACCCTGGTGTTTCTGGTTCACATAGCAAGCACCCTGGTCTACAGGTTTCCTCAGGCTTGAGAGCTACAGTGATTTTAATTCACGTATGAGGCATCCTTGGTTTTGTTACCAGAAATATTTAATAATAATATTAATAATAATATTATTAATAAATTTCCCCTCCCTGTTCTTAGCTGTGCTGTGAAGAGGCTTGCGTTTACATATATCTCTCCGTGTCTTGTTTCTGCGCATTGGGGCAGGTCTCTATCCCTTCAAAAAGTAGCTCACACCTCAAGATGCCTTTGGACCTTTTGATGGGCAAATTGCATTAAAAAAAGATTAAAAAAGGAAAGAAAAAAAAACCCAAATTAATATCCAAAATGTTGGATCCCGATTACAGTGGTACCAGTGGCATACCCAGAAAGGGTGGGGGGGGAGGGGGTGGGGGGTGGAGGGCCGGAGTATAGGCACATTGATCAAAATGTTGACTTGCAGTTTTGGAGAGATTAATGCATGCAGGTATTACAAATCTTAGTTTCTAGATTGTTTTTCCCACCAAGCAAAGGTCCAAAATTCTGCTCCGAAGGTGGTTTTGGAATTTAAGAAAGTACAATAACCAGCTTGCAGAGTGCCATATGTTTGCTTTATTCTCAGCTTATTCAAGTATAAATAATGTATTTTTAGCCAAGTGGCCTCGATGAAAGACAGATAGAGACAGAGGATGCTTCCCAACCATTGTCTAGAATTTGTTGTATGGATGTGAGCTGTTATCGAGTGTTCATTTTCATCATGCATTTTTCAAGGGTACCGTATGTGATCCAAACCTGACGTATTTCATAGATTGTATTTTTGATGAGACCAGTATCCGTGCTTTCAATGGGACAGTTGTATTAGTAGTAGTGGAAAAATTTGTCAGATTGATAAACATAAATTATACAATGCACCGTTACAGTGTAAATAGACTGAGACTTAATACAATAAACTGATCCATTGAGCCCCTCCCTTTACATCAATCACAGCTTTGGCTTCGCCGCCTAAAGTCCGACAAAAGTCCAACCTGATCAAATCCTATTGGAAAACGTCAACATGTGTGTGCATACTTATAGCTCGCGTTCATTGCCATGCAGTGTGGTGTTGAATAGACGCGCATTGTGCTGCCCACGTGTACAATGGTGATGTAGCCAATGCTGTGATTGGTAAATATGTTAAAGGGCGGGGCTTAACTCATGGATCGGTCTATTTGTGAAGGGGGAAGTTTGTTCACAGCCTGTAATTATGACATCTTCCTAGGCGAAGTCGTTGGGAACGTATTTAGTCTATTGATCCAACTCACCTGATGCCATCATCACATTGACCTTGGTCGCACCATTTTGGAAGTCAATGTCCCTGTCTGTTAAATACAGTGTAATGCATATTTTAGGCGTCGCGGTGTTTTCGCGCTAACCCGTTGACTACCAAAATAGCGAGTGTGGCACAAATGCCACGTGTGATGTGCATGCAAGGGGGGGGGGTCAGTGGAGAAAAATAAATAAATAAATAAAAAACGTCAACTTACTGTACATGTACGGTCCAATAATAAAAATAACATTAAAAAAAAGATAAGAGCACTTATACCGCACTATAAAGGGAACAGAGGGCCTTATAAAAGGCGGGGGGGTGGGGGGCATGTAAAAGAAACCCGATTAAGACACATTTGTGCGAATCGTAAGTAGCGCATAGAAAGTAAATTGCATTTAAAATTGACTGGAAAACATAATTGCTTTTTCAACATTACACGTGTTCAGCTTATTAGTCAACCAGAGTGAACATAACGTGTCATTTCATGTATGTACCGAAAAATAATGAGTCATGCTGTACCAACAAAGCAATTGAAGTAACAGATGGAAATGTATGGAATAAACATGGGCAAACTGTAAATGAGACTGATTGTCTGCCTCAGATAGGCTCCTGTACAGGAGGTAATTCTAATAACGATGATGAGGAAGGTAATATCAAGTGGGATGTCCAGCTGTTACATGCTAGGATTCTAGTCAATGGATGGACCAGCTTTCGGATTGAAACTACAGGCCCTTTCACGCTAGGTGAATTTCCCAGGAAAGTCACAGGAAATTTTGGTTAATCCTCTTCGTACTTGAATTGCTGACGACTTACGTGCTTGAATTCGGCAGAAAATTCAAAAAGCCCATGCTGAATTTGAAATCTTAACTTTGAATGAATACATCCTTTTCAGTGGGAAACTTTTGAGGACACTAGGTGGCAGCAGACTTACCAGGTAAATCCATTGTTTTCGGACATGTGCACATGCTCAGAGCTATGTAAACAATGGAAATTTACCTGGGGTCGATTTCACAAAGCACTAAGATTCATCTTAAGATGAGTTGTCAGTATTACCATGGTGATTTGTATTGTGACATCACACTTTGCTTAGCAATTAAGAGTGATTCGCAGTTAAGATCAATCTTAGCTCTTTGTGAAATCCAGCCCTGGTAAGATTGCCATCACCTAGTGTTCCGAAATCTCTTGTTTGCATTGTTTACATTGTGATGACAGTGTCAATGGACTTGTGTCAGAAACAGAAATGTACACCACCCATTCGAAGCAAGTCTGATTCATGTTCCATATAAGTACCTATTATTATTAAAAAAATATTGATAAAACAATTTGCATATATTCAAATATTCAAAAGATCAATTACATTATGTTACAGGTCTTTTCTGCAAAAAATTGTTTAATTGACCTCATATTTTGACCCTAGCATAGTCTTTCTCAAAGGCTGAAATAAAAGAATAAAATTGGCTATTGCAAACTGCTTGACAACCAAAAGGACCTGCTGTTTAAATGGAAAAAAAAAATAAAAATAAAAGTGTTAATTGCCTCATTTTTTGACCCTAGCTGAGTCTTTCTCACAGGCTAAACTGGTCTCTTCTGTTACTTTCTATTAGATGAAGAGTGAAAATTGTTAAGGAGGTTTACTAAAATATACTCACTTCGTGATTCCTGGAGCGTTCTAATTTCCTTCCCTGCTTCTCCTCGGGAAAACAGAACTTATAGGAAAGTATAGTTTTAACCACAGCACTCGAAGCAGTCAACATTTGTATACTTAGGTGCCTACTGACTCCTTTGTCAGAACAGTGTGCTTGTTTTTGCAATATTTTTATTGCAACATGTCTATGATTATTAACAAAATTGTTTTTATGCAATTAGCCCATCACAAGGCCCAAAGGCCACCCGAGGTGTGGGCTACTTTTTGAAGGGATAGAAACCTTCCCCAATGCGCAGAAACAAGACATGGCGAGAAAAAAAACGCATGTCTCTTCACAGCACAGCTAATAATAACTGCCTCTTCCCCATATAATAATTTTTTTTAACCTTATAGCCCTCCCAAATCCTTGTCAGGAAGTTGCCTTATTGTGGAGGATTAAGGACTAATGGCCTGAATCAAAACTGCTTATCACAGGGCCAGGCATACCAAAAATTATTGGTCCAAACATTTTGGTGTTGAGTTACAGTAGAGTGGCTGATTATTCTGGAGAGTCTGTGGACAAAATAATGACCGAAACAAATGTTGGGTTTGGGTTTTTTGGGGGGTTGTAATTTTTAATGTCTTGTAAAATTCAACATTTCTTTCACTCTCACCAGATGGCTTTGCTACCATGACGACCCAGCCATCTGTCACAAGTCATCAATATTCAACAACCTCGACAACAAAGGTACAGTATTAGATTGTGTCTGTACAGATGTATCAAATATCCAGAATGATGCCCGTGTGTTGTTTTGATACAAGTGTTGCAAACACAATTCTGTGTGCAGGGAATAAACTGGTAGGCCTAGCAATGTTTCAAATGAATCTGTTAAATTCATTCCAGGTTCATTCGGTGTAGTTCTTGTGAAGCCTGGGTTTAGGTCCATAAAATTGTCCAGTTGTGGTTGCTTTGGAAGTCCCAAGCATTGAGTGATTTCGACTAAGTCGCCTCAATCCATCATGCAGTTACAATTCTGTTACAAGAATAGTGTTGATTAAAGTTTGTAAACTTCGAAAAGTGTGGTTATTGATTTTGATAATACATTTTTTTAAGTTTTGGAATGGAAAGCTCTTATGTGAAATTTGTAGTCGTATAACTAATTTTAAAAACCAAAATTTATGCAAAAGTAAAACGTGTTAAACTATTTGTTTTGCGGACATACAAAAATTATTACTTGGTTAACACATTTTCATGAATTACTACTACTAATAATAGTGTACATTTATAATACGCCATGTCTGTCATAAATGACACTCTTGGCGCCAAATTATCAAATCTGGTGGAGATGGTTACAAATGATTTTATGAGACGAAGCAACCATAATACAACACCATTGAAAGAGATACAAGGTGGGGTTGTGCATATTGCTGCCAGACCATGCCAGAAACACCGGGGCAAACCCCTTCTCTTTACGATAAGTGTACTGGGTTCTTTTACGTGCATTACACAACACATGGGACCAACGGCTTTACGTCGAAGGACGAAGCAATAATGGTTGAGTGTCTTGCTTAAGAGCACAAGTGTCACGACCGGGACTCGAACCCACACTCTGCTGAACAGAAACACCAGAGCTTGAGGCCGGTGTTCTTATCCGCTCGGCAACGACACGCCATGAAGTAATTTATGTAAGCAAATTTAGCCTTTAATTCCTTAAAGATAACAATGGCTGTTCAAATTTATATAAAAAAAATGCAAAAAGGGGGTCGAAGTTCACTGACATTGATGGTTTCTTTACAGGACTCCACTTGACCATCACCCTGACCTCCATGGCATTGTCTTTAATCAATCTGGTCACTTTTTCTTTGTTCACCCCAAAAGTTAAATTGACCCAGTCAGTTTCCCTTGTAGTTTATTCGTTGAAACACTAAAAATCCTGAACAATGCTTAGCAGTACATTTTGAGGTTTATAGACTCTACATTCACTACAATGGGAAATCTAGAGGTTTGAGTCTTTCTTCCTTGTGATGACAACTTCACCTTGTACAACAAAAAAAATCTTTAAGGTGAAGGGAGATCGATGAAAACTCCTGACATCAGGGAAAAATCTGGACAAATCTCATGCCTGACATTTTTCACTATTCAAGGCAAATACTTCAATTTCGGAAAAATTTACTCTCAGTTTTACAACATGCAATGTTGACAATCGTAATAAAGTTGTCTCTCTTTGTTCCAGACGAAGAGTGCAACAAGCACAGAATCATCGTTCTTGCCAACAGCAGAGTCGGCTACTACATTGTCTTCCAGTTCAAAAGAAACAACTAGTTTATCTTCTGAAATTTTGTCTTCAAACAATCCGTCAACAGTTGAAATGACAACCGCATCCAGATTATCAACACATCAAGAAAGTGCTTCGTCAGGAATGAAATCAGGTACTGCAAGTTTAGTAACAGGCATAACCTTAACATCGGACAGTTTACTGACTGATGAGACATCTTCACAGGTTGCTAGTGAGCTAACACAAACGTTACCTATGTCATCGCTAACTGCTAATACAACTAAGCTAACAAACACAGAAGCTAGAACTGAGGTACAGCCAATAGAAGAGCTAACATCAGTTGCAGATGTATCATTGCTAACAACTGATGTGACAGCCACACGGGTTACTAATGAGGTAATACAAACTAGTACAGCATCAAGTCTTACCTTCGATGTTACAAAACTAACAAATTCAGGAGGCACAACAATGGAACACTTGACAGGAGAGCTAGCAACAACTACAGATGTAACACCAACTGATCAGACAGCCACGCAGGTTACTAATGAGCTAACACAAACCAGTATAATGTCAAGTCTAACCTCTGATGTTACACAACTAACAAATACAGAAGGCACAACAATGGAACTCTCGACGGCAGAGCTAACAACAATTGCAGATGTAACATCAACTGATGAGACAGCCACGCAGGTTACTAATGAGCTAACACAAACCACTACAATGTCAAGTTTAACCTCTGATGTTACACAACTAATAAATACAGAAGGCACAACAATGGAACACTTGACAGGAGAGCTAGCAACAACTACAGATGTAACACCAACTGATCAGACAGCCACGCAGGTTACTAATGAGCTAACACAAACCAGTATAATGTCAAGTCTAACCTCTGATGTTACACAACTAACAAATACAGAAGGCACAACAATGGAACTCTCGACGGCAGAGCTAACAACAATTGCAGATGTAACATCAACTGATGAGACAGCCACGCAGGTTACTAATGAGCTAACACAAACCACTACAATGTCAAGTTTAACCTCTGATGTTACACAACTAATAAATACAGAAGGCACAACAATGGAACACTTGACAGGAGAGCTAGCAACAACTACAGATGTAACACCAACTGATCAGACAGCCACGCAGGTTACTAATGAGCTAACACAAACCAGTACATTGTCAAGTCTAACCTCTGATGTTACACAACTAACAAATACAGAAGGCACAACAATGGAACTCTCGACGGCAGAGCTAACAACAATTGCAGATGTAACATCAACTGATGAGACAGCCACGCAGGTTACTAATGAGCTAACACAAACCACTACAATGTCAAGTCTAACCTCTGATGTTACACAACTAATAAATACAGAAGGCACAACAATGGAACACTTGACAGGAGAGCTAACAACAACTGCAGATGTAACATCAACTGATGAGACAGCCACGCAGGTTACTAATGAGCTAACACAAACCACTACAATGTCAAGTTTAACCTCTGATGTTACACAACTAATAAATACAGAAGGCACAACAATGGAACACTTGACAGGAGAGCTAACAACAACTGCAGATGTAACATCAACTGATGAGACAGCCACGCAGGTTACTAATGAGCTAACACAAACCACTACAATGTCAAGTTTAACCTCTGATGTTACACAACTAATAAATACAGAAGGCACAACAATGGAACTCTCAACAGGAGAGCTAACAACAACTGCAGATGTAACATCAACTGATGAGACAGCCACGCAGGTTACTAATGAGCTAACACTAACAAGTAAAACGTCAACTTTAACCTCTGATGTTACAAAACTAACAAATTCGGAAGGTACAACATTGGAACACTTAACAGGAGAGCTAACAACAATTGCAGATGTAACATTAACTGATGAGACAGCCACGCAGGTTACTAATGAGCTAACACAAACCACTACAATGTTAAGTCTAACATCGGGTGTTACAAAACTAACAAATACAGAAGGCACAACAATGGAACACTTGACAGGAGAGCTAACAACAATTGCAGATGTAACATCAACTGATGAGACAGCCACGCATGTTACTAATGAGCTAACACAAGCCAGTACAGTGTCAAGTCTAACCTCTGATGTTACAAAACTAACAAATACAGAAGGTACAACATTGGAACACTTAACAGGAGAGCTAACAACAACTGCAGATGTAACATCAACTGATCAGACAGCCACGCAGGTTACTGATGAACTAACACAAACCAATACAATGTCAAGTCTAACATCGGATGTTACAAAACTAACAAATACAGAAGGCACAACAATGGAACACTTGACAGGAGAGCTAACAACAATTGCAGATGTAACATCAACTGATGAGACAGCCACGCAGGTTACTAATGAGCTAACAGAAACCAGTACAATGTCAAGTCTAACATCGGATGTTACACAACTAACAATTTCGGAAGGTACAACAATGGAACTCTCAACAGGAGAGCTAACAACAATTGCAGATGTAACATCAACTGATCCGACAGCCACGCAGGTTACTAATGAGCTAACACAAACCAGTATAATGTCAAGTTTAACCTCTGATGTTACACAACTAATAAATACAGAAGGCACAACAAGGGAACTCTCAACAGGAGAGCTAACAACATTTCTAGAAGTATCATTGTTTACATCAACTGATGAAATGGCTACACCAAAATCTAGCACTGTGTCAAGTCCAACTACTGACATAACAAATGTTACATATCAAAACTCAAGCCAGTCAACCATGACAATAGGTACCACTGAGCTTGCTTCTAACATCACTGAAAGTGTAACACAAAACACTCCTTCAACCACTAATTCAGACCAGGTCACTGATTTGTGGACTGTCTTCTCTCAAACTTTTACAAAAGATGTGACTTCTCCTGGCACTACGTTTTCAACCCCAGTTTCCAGCACTTCAACTGATGAGACAACTTCAAACGGAACGTCAGCTTCTACTGTTACTGCAATGTCAACTCCTGTAGAACGCACTGTAACTGCAGCAACAACATCCAACACTACAAATGATGCTGTAACTTCAACTACTGCATCATTCTCCACTCCAGTTGAAGGCACTGTAACTGCAGCAACAACATCCAACACTACAAATGATGCTGTAACTTCAACTACTGCATCATTCTCCACTCCAGTTGAAGGCACTGTAACTGCAGCAACAACACCCAACACAACAACTGATGCTGTAACTTCCACTAGTGCAGCATTCTCCACTCCAGTTGAAGGCACTGTAACTGCAGCAACAACACCCAACACAACAAATGATGCTATAAATTCAACTAGTGCAGCATTCTCCACTCCAGTTGAAGGCACCGTATCTGCAGCAACAACACCCAACACAACAAATAATGCTGTAACTTCTACTAGTGCAGCTTTCCCCACTCCAGTTGAAGGCACCGTAACTGCAGCAACAACACCCAACACAACAAATGATGCTGTGACTTCTACTAGTGCAGCATTCTCCACTCCAGTTGAAGGCACTGAAACTGCAGCAACAACACCCAACACAACAAATGATGCTATAAATTCAACTAGTGCAGCATTCTCCACTCCAGTTGAAGGCACTGAAACCGCAGCAACAACACCCAACACAACAAATGATGCTATAAATTCAACTAGTGCAGCATTCTCCACTCCAGTTGAAGGCACTGAAAAGACAGCAACAACACCCAACACAACAAATGATGCTGTAACTTCCACTAGTGTAGCATTCTCAACTCCTGTTGAAGGCACTGTAACTGCAGCAACAACACACAACACTACAACTGATGCTGTGACTTCTACTAGTGCAGCATTCTCCACTGATGTTGAAGGTACTGTAACTGCAGCAACAACACCCAATACAACAACTGATGCTGTGACTTCTACTAGTGCAGCATTCTCCACTCCAGTTGAAGGCACTGTAACTACAGCAACAACACCCAACACAACAAATGATGCTGTGACTTCTACTAGTGCAGCATTCTCCACTCCAGTTGAAGGCACTGTAACTGCAGCAACAACACCCAACACAACAAATGATGCTATAAATTCGACTAGTGCAGCATTCTCCACTCCTGTTGAAGGCACTGTAACTACAGCAACAACACCCAACACTACAACTGATGCTGTAACTTCCACTAGTGCAGCATTCTCCACTCCAGTTGAAGGCACTGTAACTACAGCAACAACACCCAACACAACAAATGATCGTGTGACTTCTACTAGTGCAGCATTCTCCACTCCAGTTGAAGGCACTGTAACTGCAGCAACAACACCCAACACAACAAATGATGCTATAAATTCGACTAGTGCAGCATTCTCCACTCCTGTTGAAGGCACTGTAACTACAGCAACAACACCCAACACTACAACTGATGCTGTAACTTCCACTAGTGCAGCATTCTCCACTCCAGTTGAAGGCACTGTAACTACAGCAACAACACACAACACAACAAATGATGCTGTGACTTCTACTAGTGCAGCATTCTCCACTCGAGTTGAAGGCACTGTAACTGCAGCAACAACACCCAACACAACAAATAATGCTGTAACTTCTACTAGTGCAGCAATCTCCACTCCTGTTGAAGGCACTGAAACTGCAGCAACAACACACAACACTACAACTGATGCTGTAACTTCCACTAGTGCAGCATTCTCCACTCCAGTTGAAGGCACTGTAACTGCAGCAACAACACCCAACACAACAAATGATGCTGTGACTTCTACTAGTGCAGCATTCTCCACTCCAGTTGAAGGCACTGTAACTGCAGCAACAACACCCAACACAACAAATGATGCTATAAATTCAACTAGTGCAGCATTCTCCACTCCAGTTGAAGGCACTGTTACTGCAGCAACACCCAACACAACAAATGATGCTGTAACTTCTACT
This sequence comes from Marthasterias glacialis, assembly GCA_911728455.2. NCBI lineage: Eukaryota > Metazoa > Echinodermata > Asteroidea > Forcipulatida > Asteriidae > Marthasterias > Marthasterias glacialis. Next base: position 1,778,321 of record OU452240.1, read on the forward strand.
AGTGCAGCATTCTCCACTCCAGTTGAAGGCACTGTAACTGCAGCAACAACACCAAACACAACAAATGATGCTATAAATTCCACTAGTGCAGCATTCTCCACACCAGTTGAAGGCACTGTTACTGCAGCAACAACACCCAACACAACAACTGATGCTGTAACTTCCACTAGTGCAGCATTCTCCACTCCAGTTGAAGGCACTGTAACTGCAGCAACAACACCCAACACAACAAATGATGCTATAAATTCAACTAGTGCAGCATTTTCCACTCCAGTTGAAGGCACTGTAACTGCAGCAACAACACCCAACACAACAAATGATGCTATAAATTCCACTAGTGCAGCATTCTCCACACCAGTTGAAGGCACTGTAACTGCAGCAACAACACCCAACACAACGACTGATGCTGTAACTTCCACTAGTGCAGCATTCTCCACTCCAGTTGAAGGCACTGTAACTGCAGCAACAACACCCAACACAACAAATGATGCTATAAATTCAACTAGTGCAGCATTCTCCACTCCAGTTGAAGGCACTGTAACTGCAGCAACAACACCCAACACACCAAATGATGCTGTGACTTCTACTAGTGCAGCATTCTCCACTCCAGTAGAAGGCACTGTAACTACAGCAACATCACCCAACACAACAACTGATGGTGTGACTTCTACTAGTGCAGCATTCTCCACTCCAGTTGAAGGCACTGTAACTGCAGCAACAACACCCAACACAACAAATGATGCTATAAATTCAACTAGTGCAGCATTCTCCACTCCAGTTGAAGACACTGAAACTGCAGCAACAACACCCAACACAACAAATGATGCTGTATCTTCTACTAGTGCAGCATTCTCCACTCCTGTTGAAGGCACTGTTACTGCAGCAACAACACCCAACACAACAAATGATGCTGTATCTTCTACTAGTGCAGCATTCTCCACTCCTGTTGAAGGCACTGTTACTGCAGCAACAACACCCAACACAACAAATGATGCTGCAACTTCCACTAGTGCAGCATTCTCCACTCCAGTTGAAGGCACTGTAACTGCAGCAACAACACCCAACACAACAACTGATGCTGTAACTTCCACTAGTGCAGCATTCTCCACTCCAGTTGAAGGCACTGTAACTGCAGCAACAACACCCAACACAACAACTGATGCTGTAACTTCTACTAGTGCAGCATTCTCCACTCTCGTTGAAGGCACTGTCACTGCAGCAACAACACCTGGCGTAACAAACGATGCTGTAACTTCTACTGGTTTACTGTCTAGTGCTTTCACTACTACTGAGATGCTATCAACTACTTCAGCAAAATCAGTAACAGCCGACACAGTAACAACAGAGAAAGCAACTAGTTTCTCTGCATCAAGTGAGGTCGTCAAAACCACATCACAAATGGTCACGACAGAGCCTACTCATGAAGTCAGCTCAACAGCAGCTACTGAACCCAAAACATCAAGCCTTGCCGTAACCACAACACGGTCATCAGTCTCTGCTGATAAGATTCTTCGTTTAGAAATTATTGTGGATGAATCCCAAGACATAAACAGCAAGAGTTTCATTGAGAAAATAAGCAATGATCTGGAGCAACTATACGTCGTTGGAACGGGCAATTCCAAAAGGAAACGGCGGTCTGTGGTAGGCGACAGTGCTGGTTGGGATCACAAAATTGTGCAGGAGAGAAGCAAAAGAGCTGTGGATCCTGATTCGTCAGTCACCATTGAAGTACATGTAAGTACCTCTGTTTGATTGAGTTGTGTGATACCCGTTAAGCCCCGCCCCTACACATATTGACCAATCACAGCATGGCTACATCACGACTGTACGCGCTTTAATTGTACACACACACGTATACATTTTCCAAAAGGATTTTATCGTGCAAAAAAATGAATTAAAAAAAAATATTAAAAAATTGAGTCAAAATCATAAAGTCAAAATCAGTTTTTTGTTTTTTTACATATTTATTTATTTATTATTATTATTATTTTTTTTTTTTGGGGGGGATGGATTCTGTTATTGATCCATGGATTGCTCTTCATTGTTCGTTACTCATACTTTGTTTGTAGGTAACCCATTCTGTGAGGGCATCGGAACTGGACCCAAGGCTTGTAGAAGTAGAGTTTTATGTGGTTGAGAATGGAACTGTGTCAGATCCTAGTGTCGTACGTCAAGTATACTCAACACTGAGTCTGCCAGAAATGAGTGCCAAGTTGGGTTACGAGGTAAGCCCACCCAGCATTCCGATCCGCAATATTTTTGACCACATGAGGGCATGTGTAAACAAAATGTGATGCAAAACAAGTAAAGCAAAGGTTTTTTTCCTATGTTGTTATCATTATTACTGTGTATTTGGTCGTTGATACAAGAAAACATCATACAGGCAGACAAAATAAGATAAGAATGTAAATGTGATGCGAGGAAATAAGAAGTAGAAAGAGCCCTAATGCAGTCAAAAATACAATCAATTGAGTGTACATTGTTCAGTTGTCCAAATGACGCATGTTTTATAATCAAAAGAACAGGAGTAGAAGAGGAAAATATTTTCGAGCCATGGTTTTACCCTGTTATATTGACTTTTGTCAGAATTTTAGATGCAGAGTTACAGTTGTTATATGCTTACATATTAAAGCATAGAGAAGCGCTCATTTATGGCCACCGCATGCGACGCGGCAATTGCGCGGATGCGGGCATATGTACCAATCGGCATGGAGGATTTACAGTGCATGCGGGCCGGTGCGAGAATGCTGCGGCCATAGCTGAGGTGGTGTAAACGCCCATGAAAGAGCTGCTCGGATTAGTCTATTAGTCCTACATTCTGATGGACTATTCCACTGCTTTGATTTATTTACTATCAGGTGATCAGTTTACCCCAAGCTGTGGTTCCACCACCGTCTACAACCGCAGTACCAACACCAGATCACCCTTATCCCATCCCCTCTCCTGGCACCGAAAACATCCTTCAGATGTCCATCGTTGTTCCCCAAGACCAAGACGTATCTCAAGCCACTTTCAAGAATGATGTCAGAAACGGACTTGAGACGGCTTATCTTGAGGGATTAAGCAAAGGAGGAGGCGAGAGAAGAAAGAGAAGCATCTTAGAGGATGTGGATGTCATTACCCATTCCAAGAAGCATACGATGGCACTCGATAAAGGCTTACAAGATGATACTCAAGATTTATTTTCTAGGAGTCGTTCAGTCTTTAAATATGTCAACAAAGCGAACTGGCAGTCATTTATATCCAGACTGTGGAATCTACTCGCATCCTCGAACAGAAGCAGCGATAATATGAGAGTGCATAGACGTCAAAGGCGACAAACAGTGGATCCAAGTACTACAACAGAGGTTTTGGTGAGTTGTTCAGATGTTTGTTTTTTCTTGTGTTGAATTCTTAAACAAGTTTTGAAATTCCAAATTTTAATATCTGAATTTTTTAACAACAGTGACAAAATAATAATAATAGGCCCTATGCAGATTTTATACAGCGCTTTATCACACCCGAGGATGTCTCAAATAGCTAATTATTTTGTCTACAATGTATGTGGAGCGTGGTACCATGTAGTATTTTACAAGGTGCTGTGGTGGAGTCTGCAGCCAACCATACCAGAAAACACCTGGGCAAACCCCCCCTGGGCGAACCCCTTCTCTTAACGATGAGTGTAAAGGGTTCTTTAACCTGCGTTACACAACATCACATCAGAGCCACTGCTTTACGTCCCATCCGAAGGACGAAGCAATAAAGTTTGCTTCAGGATACAAGTGTCCAGATCGGGACTCGAACCAACTGTCAGAAACACCCATAGGTTGAGCCAAGCATGCTTGACAGCTCCGCCACGACACTTAATCGTACCTCAATACCATTTTTGTTTTTTCTGGTATTAAATTAATTGACAGAGTAAAGCTTTGGTCTAGTAGCATATGGCACTTGGAACCATATGTGACTCAGCCTGTGTGAATGAGACACTTTGAGGTACAAATGTAAATTTCAATTTCATCATGTAGGGCATCTTCAAAGGATTAAAACGACACCACATTGACCTCTACAGAGTTGAGTGTCCTGGATTGGAACCGTAAACTCTGTAGAGGTCAGTGTGGTGTCGTTTTAATCCTTGGAAGATGCCCTACATGATGAAATTTGGACTTAAATTTTTACCTCAAAGTGTCTCATTTACACAGGCTGAGTCACATATTTGGTTGCCTGCAAGGAGGGTCTCGGGAATGTTTTTGCTCTACTGATCACTACGTATTTTATGTTTCGTTGTTTCAGGCATTTCAAGTAGTGAGAGATGGTTCTGAAGTAATATATCGATTCTATGTGGTCAACGAAGCTTCTTTGGTAGATGGTTCTCAAGCTCTGACTGTATTTAATGTCCTTTCTCTTCAACGTCTCTCCATGATACTTGATTATGAGGTATTTTCAACTTATCATGCTTTTCAACGTTTCATATTTCCTCTTCATCGTTGTCTAGTAAAATCTTTTAACCAGTTCTGGCCGGAGATCTTTCATTCCTTTCCTGTCCAGCCTGAAGGGATTATTTTCTCGGAATTGCCGGAATCTTTTTTCTTGGAGAGTACCGCTGACACCAAGAAACCATGATTAAAGAAAGCCAAGGAAACAAAGATTGTCTTTGAAGCACCGGGTTTTATTCTTTCTCATTCGAGAATTAGCATGAATACAGCTGTCAATTTCACAAAGAACTCAGATCAATCTTAAGCTGAGTAAATGTATGAATCAATCTTAATTGCTAAGGAAAATTTTAAAGACAAATCAGTATGCATCTTAAAGTTTGATTTATTTCATGTATTTCTCAAAAACGACAACATTTCACGCAGAAATATTTTAAGAAAAGTTTTCTTCATCATTATCTTTATACCTTGTAAGGTATATGTAAATCTGTGAACATTTGTTTTTCTTTCTTACCAATGTTGAGCTGGGGCTTTAACACCAGTATAGTGAAAACTTTGATTGTCCTGATTGCAGGTGAAATCGCCAGGTATAACACTGTTTTCACCGGCTCCTCCCGCCCAGGACTACACTGTGTGGATTATCGTAGTCAGTGTTGTGTGTGGAATACTCCTTATCATCGTCATCATCTTCTTCATCTACTGGATCTGTCTGTGTCATCGTAAAGCTCATCGATCCAAAGTCTTGGAGTTGGTAAGACGACAATTGTATCCATGTAAAGATTTTGAGTGCTGTACCAACAGCAATGAAAACAAATAGTTTAATTTCCTGATAACGTGGTAGACCTATAAAATGGGCTGGACTTTACCAATGAATTAATAAGGTAGCGTGGCTGAGCGGTTTAGTGCATCGGACTCAAGTTCTGGTGGCTATGTCATCAGGATGTGGGTTCGAATCCCGGTGGTGACACCTGTGTCCTTGAGCAAGACACTTAACTACAATTGCTTCTCAGCTGTGCTGTGAAGAGACTTGCAATGAAAACAAATAGTTTAATTTTGTGATAAACATGGTATTAAATGGGCTGGACTTTACCAATGAATTATTAAGGTAGCGTGGCTGAGCGGTTTAGTGCATCGGACTCGAGTTCTGGTGGCTATGTAATCAGGATGTGGGTTCGAATTCCAGTGGTGACACTTGTTTATATCTTGCCATGTCTTGTCTCTACGCATTGGGGCAGGTTTCTATCCCTTCAAAAAGTAGCTCACACCTCGAGTGGCCTCTGGGCCTTGTGATTAGCGGATTGCATTACAAAATAACAAGGTGATGATTAATCAAGTTTTACTGCCAAGCCAGAGAGTGGCCTAGCCAGGACTTTTTCACTGTTGGGGGGACGGGGGGGCGTGGGGGGTGCGGGGGGCACTGAACAAATGTGAGGGACACTATGGAAATAGGTACATGTTCAGTTACTGAGTTTGGTTTTTACAACTGTAGTCGGAACTTGTCATTTATATTTTTAGAGTACTATGGAAAGAGCCACATGTACGTCTACTGAGTTTGGTCGCTTACGTGTTGATATAGAGAAAGGAGAAGTTTTTGTTGAAGAGACGTCATTGGATAAACGCCTACCAGTCAAGACGACTGCCAATGGAAAACTCCACAAGGATAGAAGTAGAGAAAGACAAGCTGCAAAGTAAGTGTAACAACGGACTGTTTCCATTGGTTTTACTTTTTTGTTTTGATGATTTTTGTTTTGTATTTGGGAATGGATGTAAACAATCACTCTTTCAGTTCAGTTAGGTGGTATCCGAGTGGGGGCTATGGCTACGGCTAGTGCTGGATTGCTGTGTCATCATGCGTTGGAGTATAGGAAGTCCATAGCAACACCCTTAGCAACAGCCACAGCTGTAGCTGTAGCCGCTAATTTTGAAAAAAAAAAATAAAAAACAGTGCAAGAAATCTTGGTTAAGTTGGGCGCAGAGTTGCTTACTTTTTAATCAATGCTTTCAAAGTTGACTGTTGCGGGAGTAAAAAATCCCATTTGTTTCGCTTTGCCACTTTTGTTTCTTTTCTGCCACTTTTGTCCTGCCATCTTATTTGCCACTTTTGTTTTTTTGCCACTTTACATAAGTTGATTTGAAACTCTATATCGTGTTTAAGACAATAGAGTGATGGGGCATGATTATTGTTTGCACAGGAATGAGCATCGAGTAGAAAATCCTGCACCATTACAAAAGAGGAAGATAAGAAAGAAACTTGATAGCGATAATGATAAGACTGCGTCAGATGGATCTATGTCACAAGAGGTAAGACATTGTGTTTAAGTCCATTTCTTCGATCCATTTAGCTCTGCTTGCAACTGCAAATGGCCAGACAAGTTGGAATCACATTTAACAATGTTGACCAGTTAACTTAGTCCCTAGTGTTCCACCTTCTTGGTATGACCAATATGTAACACATCTGTGGTATGATTTGTTGCAGGAAGGGCCATTGTTTAGTCACGTGACATCAACACCCAATCAGGCACCAAGGACTCTGCCTAAGCTGCCTCCGGTCAGATTCCGCAATTCAGTCTTTCCTGACAGCAAGCTGCCTCCACTAAGACCTCATGGTCTTGAAGGAGAGGCTATCAGTGACACAGATAAAGATAGCACGTCACTATTAGGCATTCAGCAGGTATTGTTAAGCCTGGTTCATACTTCACTTGAATGCAAAGCGAATTTGACGTCACTGTCCTACATTCACAGCGAATTTCGCAAAAAGTTCATCATACAATAATTTTTTCTGATATTACAAAGCTCAGTTTTGAAGAACAGTTTAATATAACTTGTTGTTTTCTTAAATTTAGTCTAGGGTTAAGAAATAAAAACAATTATGGTCGTAAACTACGTTATATTAAAAATGGATCTTCCAACAATGCTAAGTGCAATTTCTGATTTAAGAAAAGGTTTGTTGTGCTGTAACTGCATTCAAATGATGATTGAAAGATGATAAGTCCAGTGTTCCAGGTGTGGATTTCACAAAGCGCTAGGACTAGTCTTATCTTGAGTTAGGATGAGTAACTAGTCCTAACTTATAGGACTAGTCATGAGTTTGGGCTTGTCCTAAGTTAGACTAGTTTTGTGAAATCCACCCCAGGACCTGCAACTTCGAAATTAATATCCATAGTGGTCAATAAATGATTGAAAAACTGAAATGAAAGTTGTGACTGGAACTATTGTATTGATGTTTTTTTAAAAATGTTTTAATTGTTTGGGGTTAGAAATGGTACAGTCGCTCTGCGAGTCACGAAGCTTATCCAATGAATCGGGAGAACGAACAAGTAAAGACGACCAGTGATAAGAAGAAAAGGAGATCCACCAAGAAAGAGAAGAGGATACAGGAACAATTAACTAAAGAGTTGATTCAGCGAGAGGACCAAGTCAAGGTATGTGTGTTTATTATCAAATCTCCCCCCAGTAGTTTGGGTTAAAATATTTTGATAAGGGAATAAAAGCGTGAAGACAAGGTCCTCAACAGCTGTTTTAAACCAGCAGGATCGCGGTCGTGGGATCACATGACCACGACCCTACAAAGTGTTAGACGTCTGTTTAAGACCGAGTCACTACTCTTTTATTCTCATTGGTGAATGCCCTTTTTGTTAAAAAGCACAATAATGTGGGAAAATCTGTAAAACCTTGCAGATTTTTTTTTGTAGGTATTATTATATGTATATATCATATTACAATGTGAAGACAACTTTGGTCTGTCCTGGCTGAGTGGTTAATGCGTCAGACTCAAGCTCTGGTGGCTGAGTCATCGGAGTGTGGGTTCGAGTCCCGGTCATGACGCTTGTGTCCTTGAGCAAGGCACTTAACCATAATTGCTTCGTAAAAGTTGGGGAGGTAGAGCCTTCTGCTGTACCAGCCAGGCTTCTGATGGATGATACCTAAGCCTACATCCTTACGGACTGTAAAGGGGGTAACCCTGTTTCAGCCCCAGGAGTAGGTGGCAACGGCCCCTGGACAAAACTGTTGATTTGTAGCCCACACCTCGAGTGGCTTACTGGCCTTGTGTGTCTGGCGACTTCCATAAAAAAAAAAGAAGAAAAAAAATGGATAATATTAAGAGTTCAAGGAGTGAATGCTAAACATGAAATGTACCCGTTGTCTTTAGGTAAACCATGCACCTGCTGACACTCATGGGCCTGAAGATCAAAATCCAACATCCAGGTAAGTTTGATTCTTCCAAGTCAAATTCTCCACATCCATCAAATGTCTCAAGTAGATCAATGTAGGTCTTATAAGCTTGCAGTTGACTCCTTAGTTAATTAGCCACAGGAAGGGCCGTTGTTTAGTAAGGTAACATCCACACCCAATCATGCGAGTTCGTGTAAAATTTTCAGGAGATTTATATCGCATAAATTCTAAATAGGGTCTCATCGCTCCTTTAAGGACAAGGAAGATTCCTGTGCTGCCGCTTCCAAGGTTTTATCCATAGAGCTAGCTCTATGGTTGTACCGTATATTATGGGTTGGGATCTCTGGCTACACGGCAGTAACCGGTTGAATGGCTTCTGACTGGCACCCCGCGAAGAAAGATATTGAAAAAAATAGGGAGACCACAAACATTAGGACTGGATAGCTCAGTTCGTAGAGCGTCAGTATGTAATGCCGATTGTTGCAGGTTCAAATCCCGCAGGTGAAACCTGTGCCCCTACATGGGGGCAAGAAAGTGACGTAGACATTGGAATATGCTGTTGGTCGGTGCGCAGAGATCGATATGTGTGGATGTGATACAACATGCAAACTTATGTAACTTCATGTGCTTAGTTTTCTTTGGACAAAGCTCTTAATAGTTGGCTTTTGTTAAATGGAAAATGTCATCAAGGTGTACTGTTGCTGGTTGCTGAAGACTAAAGACTACTAAAGATAATGTCAGTCTGCAAAGACTCCAATCAGATCTGAAATACCGATGATTTTTGATGGCTGCAGTGGAACAAACCAGAGCTAAATGGTTAGAAGTGTGCATTTCACTGCGTGTGTGTCGTTCGGTACCTAGGTCTATGTCACAAAAGCGCGCCACCAGGCAAATCAAAACGGATAATACAAATTTTGAGGAATGAACTAAAAGGTAATAACTAAAGAGAAAATTTATAACAATAGTATTATTTTTTATTAATATCAAACCATATAGTAAGCCCAAAAAAGGAAATGTGAAAAATACCACTTTAAGGAACCAATAATGAAGTCTGCGTTTCTGAAGTGACTGGTTTTAAAAATCTAAACACACAAGATTTTGAACAAATGTAAGGTTTTAAGAATTGCGTGTCAATGTCTTTTTGAAGGAAAATGAAAAGGTCTCGCAACGAGCGATGGAAAACAGAGAATTTACCTTCTACAGAGATACCAAACAAGGTAAGATAAATCTCTTTTTATCTGTAGACAGGGAATTATGTCGGAAAAAGCATCTTGCTGTGGTAGTTACTCCCTGACAATCGCGTTAAAGCCCCAGTTCAACATTAGTAAAGTGTCTGTAAATGCTTCCATTCTTTGTAAAAAACAAGATATATGTCATAAAACCAACCTGTGAATATGTCAGCTCTTTTTGTTGTTATATTTTCGAGAAAACGGTAAAAATGCATTCAGCATTTTTGTACGCATTCATATAGGCAGAGTTTTCGACGGAAATTAATTTTGGATCTTTATCAGTTATTGTTTAAAAAATGATATCACTTCAGGCAGAAATATTTCAAGGAAAGTTTTCTTTCATCAATATCTTTGTACCATGTAAGGTATTTGTAAATCTGTGAACATTTATGTTTTTCTTCTTACCAATGTTGAGCTGGGGCTTCTAAGGCCCAACATCGGTAATGTGAACAAAACTATAGGTACCAGAGCTTGATTGTGGGGTAAAATTCCACAAGACAGCAGGGCTTGTTCCTCAAAACTTCTACCGGACCAGAATTTATTTTACAAGACCAGAATCCTAATGAGAAATAACTTTCTGTAAAGTTTAACTTGTAAACTGTTTTTATGTTTGTAGACAAGCACTAAGAGATCTTAAGAGTAGGTTTATCTCATTTGTCTTATGGGTTCTTATAATTTGATACTCAACAGAACTGAAAGATATTTACCAGACTCAAAGTCAACATTTGTTCATCTTTCCTTTTTGTTAAAGATATTACACAGTGTGGTCTTGTTATTCAATTGGTGAGGTATCAGTGTATATTCGGTTTGCGGTAACATCATGTGTGTGTATATCTACTTTGCTGTGTTGATTATTCTTGTAAGAACTTGTCCTGTTATTTATTCTACTACCGCGGAGTAGATTTCGGAATGCGGGCGGGGTTGGGGAGGGGGTGGAGGGATGGGGGCATCCAAAAAATAGACGAAGAAATTGCAAATTCATTAACTGATGTAATCAACCTGCAAAGGAGATCTCGAAATCTCTGATGAAGTAAGGACTGACAACAGTCAGAAGGCCACACGGTGCAATCCCCATCTCTACAGAGCAGTTTTGTGAACGCAAATTTGCAAAATATGTAATCAAGCGTTTGTGACTGAATTGCCTCAGAAATGAATTTATTAATCAGCAATACTTCCAGTTTGGAGTTGCTCCATGACGTTTGGCCATAAATATTGTCAAACAAAGGGTAACAATAAAAACACATTGTTCTAAACTATTGTAGTGCAGTGCGTGAAGAATACTCAGGCATGGTTACAGAGAATGCCAGCTATCTCGCCCCCCAGCAAAGTCACCCCCTAAAGTTTCCCCCAGCAAAGTCAGCCCCTCCAAAGTTTCCCCCCTACAAAGTCGTCCCCTGCAAAATCAGCCCCTCCTCTCCAAAGTTTCCCCCACAAAGTCGCTTCTTGCAAAACCACCCCCTCCAAAGTTTACCCCTACAAAGTCACCCCTTGCAAAATCACCCCCCTCCAAAAATTACCACTACAAAGTCGCCCCTTGCAAAGTCACCCCCCTCCAAAATTCCCTCTACAAAGTCGCCCCTTGCAAAGTCACCCCCTCCAAAGTTTCCCCCATACAAAGTCGCCCCCTTGCAAAATCACCCCCTAACAAAGGTGAATGTTTACTTCTTAATGCAACGATTGATACTAAATGATTAACAATAATTATAAAGTTCATTCATTGAGCTTTTTGTTTATTCAACCATAATTCACAGAGAAATAACAGTTCATCATATCAAATTAAAAAGTTAATATTAATAGCTTAAGTAAACAGGCACTTGAGTTGATTACCACACGACCTGAAGTGTCTCCGTGAAGTCATTGTACTGCAAGAGAGATATATATACCCAAGTAACAATCATTCAAAAAGTTGGCAGCGTCGGCCATAACAACTTGGCCGTGTTTATGTAAAGGTGTGAATGTTGATATAAAACTTGTCCCAACATGTCTGTAAGTCAGCAGAGACGGGAGTCAAAACATCCGTCATTTAGACAACTTAGGAGGCAATGTCATGATTATAATATCAGGAGTAAGGTATATTGTAAGGAACAAGCCTGCTATCGATCCACGGTGACTATACACCTTTACGCCCACAAGCCAGGTATGGTGACACTCCACTCCTGACTGTCTGAGAAACAACTACTTCAGGCTACCTGCCTAAGTACAAACATTACACTTGTCATCTTGTCCTATAAACGGTCTCTTTGTTTTAGGAAGTACAGGCAATGGCTGCCACGATATTTATTGATCAGAACGTCTTTTGATCTTTACTCATTTATTGTTCCTGCTACACATTTTGCACTCCTGTAAAATTGTCATACAGGCATGAGATTGGTCAGTATTTTTCCTGGTGTCAGGATTTGTCAAAGATCTCCCATCACCTTTGAGGAGGGGGCTCCAAAAATACAAAATGAAACTCAAATAAAAAAACATTGGGCGGCACCAAAATTGACTGGAGCGGGATTTGAACCTGCGACCACCAGCCTAACGTAACGACGGTCTATCAACTGAGCTCCAGTTGGTAGAGCTTCGGTACATTAAGCCGGGGTCGCAGGTTCAAATCATGCCTCAGTCAATTTTTCTGTATTCATGCCAAAATGTAATTGAATTCAAGAAACAAAAGTTTAATATAATTGGGCAAGTTAAGCAAGCTTTTCAGTTGCCAAACATTTTTCTAGTCTAGTACGATTTGAAATGTTGCATGGTGGAGATACAATCTAGTGAGGTTTGCAGTAACAAAGTGTACATGAAAATCTAGTTTCACTGCCATCAATGCCATATGCCATGTCTTAGAAGATTGCAAACACCAGCTTTGTTAAAGCCCCAGCTCAACATTGGTAAAGTGTCTGTAAATGCTTCCATTCTTTGTTCAAACCAAGATATATGTCTTAAAACCAACCTGTGAACATTGCAGCTTATTTCATTGTTTCGTTTGCGAGAAAATTGTAAAAATGCATTCAGCATTTTTGTACCCATTCTTAGGCAGAGGTTTGGTCTCACATGAGACGAAAATTCACTTTGAATCTTTTTTCATTTGTTACTAAAAACGACAACACTTTCGGCAGACATATTTCAAGGGAAGTTTTCTACCGTCATTATCTTTATACCACGTAAGGTACATGTAAATCTGTGAAGATTTAAGTTTTTTTTCTTCTTTCTTACCAATGTTGAGCTGGGTCTGTAATGGATGTCTAAGTGAAGTTTAAAGTTTCTCCTGAGACTGTGGAGCGTCTTAGAGAAGGTCATTGTCCAGTTGATTGCTTATCAGTCTCAGTGCCGCGGGGCTTAATTGTGTATTCAACCTACACGTCCTTCAAGACAAGAACCCCCATTTATTATTCAGTACACAGTCTGGGGGTATGATGATATCGTTCAGCATTTTTTTGGCCTCCTGTGACAGAAATGTTCCAACGATAAAAATAGAAATGTCATCAGATTTTGTTTGTGATCCCATTACGCTGTGCCCTGATTCCGGCTCACGGTATAGTGTCAACAGTCAGACGTTTTCCAATTTCAAACGGATCTGTTGTACATTTCAGTGTGTTTGTTATTTTGAGCCGAGTTTCTTGTGATTTTTGAGGTCATGTGAGTAGAATCTGTAATCCTTGTGGGCTTCTCTTGTGGACACTTTTCAGTCCTCGGACCATTTTTGAGGCCCAACGTAAGTGTCGGTGTTGATCCGTTTCTTTCAAACATTGTCTATATTACACATGAGTTTTGTTGCAGAATTTATCAAACAATCTGTCAGTACATGCAGTAGATTCCCTCTACAGCATTACTAAGGGAATGAAAGAGCGGCGACGAGGTCTTAATCGGCCGTTCAAAACCGTCAGTGTTCTGGCCCATGTGATAACAAGCACGTCCGCGACACTGTATAAATTGGCCTTGTCACACGGGGCATTTTACAGGCAACCAGTTCCAGGCAATCTCCAACATGTCCAAGAAGAAAAGGCATTCACGTTTCAATTTTCACCCGATTTTCTTGAGGATTGTAATACATTGTTCGAAAAACAACTAACTCCTGTGCTACCACAGTGTTCTTTGTGACATGGCCCTAAGGTTTTAAACGGCCGATTAAGACCGAGTCACCACTCTTTTATTCCAATTCGTAATTGCCCTTTTATTGTTAAGAAATAAAATGTCGACGAAAATCAGAGAATGACACAACAAACCTTGCTCGCTTTGCAATGAATTTTGCTGATTTAAAAAAAAAAAATTAAAGTCCCAGCTCAACATTGATATAGAGTCTGTATTAAACTGCTTCTATTCTTTGCACAAATCAAGATATTTGTAATAAAACCAACCTGTGAAAATGTCAGCTCGTTTCGTTGTTTCATTTGCGAGAAAACGGTAAAAACGGTAAAAATGCGTTCAGCATTTTTGTACCTATTTTTAGGCAGAGTTTTGGTTTCACAGGAGACGAAAACTAATTTTGGATCTTATTTCATTTATTATTTTGAAACGATAACACTTCAGGCAGAAATATTTCAAGGAAAGTTTTCTGCCATCATTATCTTTATACCATGTAAGGTAGATGTAAATCTGTGAACATTTATGTTTTTCTTCGTACCAGTGTTTAGCTGGGGCTTTCAAACATCAAATAAATCAACTCAAATTATTTTCAAACCCTCTCTGAAAAAAAGTGAAATTGTCCCCGGACACACCATGGTCACTCAGAAGCGTCAAGCACGGAGGATTGAAAGAATTTGTGGCTGCAGAATAAAGAGTTACCACTACAGTCACTCCAAAAATAGCTCTGCGTCGTATGCTTCAGGATATTGCACAGTAGCTTGTTCCTCTTTCTAGTGGCTTGGGTTTTTATAGTCAACATCTATTATAGACCTGGTATGTTGGTGCACCTGTCACTATGCATAATTTACACCCTTGTACATAATTAAAATGGTTAATACAGAGGTTGTATGACTCAGTATTGCTGTCCATTATTTGACAGATTTATTTTTATCTTCCAAAATGTCATTTTACGCACAAGTAGAATCACGTGTGTATAGGCAGGCCACTTGCTATCTCCAGGTTCCATGCTATCTCTTATTGGCAGATCAAAATGAAGCACTATTTTCTGTAAAGATCACTTTACGTTTGTACCCTGTAATGTAGAATCAAGATTAATAATACTAATAATTAAACTGCATTTATAATGCGCCATGTGTCTGGTGTTCAAGCAACAAAGAGAAGTATAAAAGAATAAAATACAAATTAAGACATATTAAGGTACAATCACTTGCTAAGAATATATATGGAGTTATATAAAATGAGTCTTCAGCAAGTTCTTGACTAGATTTGGTGCGCCCTATGTTCATTCTACTTCTAGCAGAGGCAGTGTTCAAAAATAAATTTTAAAACAGACAAAATCACAGTCTTAAAAGTAATTGGCTCTTACTGTGAGAAAAAAAAACATTAACCGAGCGTATTCCATAATTTACATCACTACTCCTAATTGCCAATTTACGGCATCCCTGTGTAAGTGGGGTGACCGC
Organism: Marthasterias glacialis; assembly: GCA_911728455.2. Lineage (NCBI taxonomy): Eukaryota > Metazoa > Echinodermata > Asteroidea > Forcipulatida > Asteriidae > Marthasterias > Marthasterias glacialis. Next base: position 1,793,663 of record OU452240.1, read on the forward strand.
TTGATATTATCTCCTAAACAGATGTTCCCTCTTTTACAGAAGAAGAAATCCAAGAAGACAAAGGTTTCTAAACACAGAGTGGGCGTGGCACCTGTCAATGAAGCCATCATAGCATCGCGAGCTCGGCCTCAACAGTCACTGGTGAGTAATTTGCATATCAAACCATAGATGTTTCTGAATAGAGTGTCCTATCTATTTTGTAGTATCTTTGGAAAAATGCATGGCTGGCAAGGTGTTATAAAAAATCCATGAAAATTGCATTCTTGTCGATTTTAAATGAAAGTCGCAATTCTCACATTTGTGTAACTCTCCTGAACTTTAGTCTATTTCAAAATAACAGAAAGCTGTTATCAAAATCTTTGTGACCGCGTGTGTCTTTATAAATCAGGATGTGCTATTCTCGACTGCACATTCAAAGAACTCTTTATTTGATGCGAGATATTTACTCCATTATTGAGGAAAACCTTGCAGCGAACTGACGTCGGAAAATATGACACGGCATCCTTCTATACTAAAACAACTTCCAAATAGTGACTGTAAATTGCATTCACTCTCTTGTCAACTTGGTTCAACATCAAAACTGTTTGGTGACCTACATTGACACTTAAAAAATAACTTTCCAGGAATTCTACTGTACCTACAGACTGAGTGTCTCCCGTATGATGGAGAACCAGTCGGTGATATTATCAGACCAGTCAAGATCTGAAAATATGTTGGGGCTTCGGGTTACCAAATGGTTAGAAAACAACTTATGATTGATGAATGGCCGTACAGATTTCTGCTTACTCGAATGTCAAATATGTGTGATTTATACCAGCTCTTATCTCTGCACATGTTCACTGATTCAAGATGGTTCAGTGGGCATTTTATACAAGTATTAAATACATAGTCAACGTTTTTACAAAGTGATGAGTCTGTATCACAGCCAAAATTCTATGTTTGGAGGAAATCGCGGTTGAAGTTGGACTATTTTTTTAAAACTGCTGTTTCAGAGACTGCTTACTAGTTTTTACTTTATTTTAGCTTTTACTACCAGAATAAAGCTGACTTCTTTAATTATACAGAACTGTCGACATGTTTTGAATCTTGCTGTCAATATTTGTTTTATAACACCCCATACATATATTGTTCATAGACGTTCATATATTGTTCATATATTGTTCGTAGATTGCTATGGGTATAGTACTTTAGGTTTCTATGGGATAGTACATTGGTTGCTGCAGGTGCAGCGCGTCGCGATCATGTGGCTGTCTAGTAAAAATTAAGACAAATCATGTGACTCTCTAAACCAATCAAAATGCAGAATCTTGTAAGGGGTGTTATCAGGTTGAATAGATTGACGCTTAGACTTGATGGCCTTGGGGTCAGGTCCACTGTAGAAAAGCATTTAAAAAAAACCCAATTGATTGTGTGTTGTTTATTATCTGTTTTCGTCTTTATCTGTTTCCTCTGGCGCTTGTATTTTCTTAGCCTGGTGCATCCTTTAATGTCGCAAGTGGAGATTTGGGTCGAACTGCCGATGATATGAGAACTGAGATGGCCATGTTACTAGGAAACCCACCTGCAACCGATATGTACGGATATCGATCAAATCATTCTGCTCAATATGACGAGGTGAGATATTCAATACTGGGTAATTATCAATGGATGAGCGGTCGATCCTGTTTGAGCCATGAAGCTGGAAAGTTTTGTTGTATTGTATCAGCCGATGGTTTCATGTCAATAAATGAGTGGCATAAATCCTTGAATATCATGTCAGTTTTGCCAAATACATGTTTTTTTGTCATGTTCTTATGAAATGGGAACCATGGGTACCATGGGTACCGTGGGTACCATGGGAACCATGGGTACCATGGGTACCGTGGGTACCATGGGAACCATGGGTACCATGGGTACCATGGGTACCATGTCATGTCTGCTAATATTGAGTATTTTAAAAACCTGATTTTGCCAACAAATTTCTTGTCATATATTTATGAAATGGGTACCACGTGGCACCGTAGGTACCATGGGTACCATGGGTACCATGGGTACCATGGGTACCATGTTATGTCATGTCTGCTAATAATGAGTATAATTTCAAAACCTGAACATTTTGCCAATAACATGTTTCTTGTCATTTTTATGAAATGGGTACCATGAGTACCATGGGTAGCATGGTTACCATGGGTACTAAGGGTACCATGGGTAACCAAGGATACCATGGGTACCATGTCATATCTGCTATAATGGATATCATTTCAAAACCTAATAATACTGGTTATAATGTAATTTCTTATAATATATAAGTATCATATCTTTTAGTCTTTTTTTCAAACTGAGTGCTATGTTGTGACTACCATCATGTATTATGTTTTGTCTGTCATTAAGTATTGTCTTATCTAACTTTGAGTATCTTGTCTTTATGTAAGTATCTTATATCTCATTCTCACTCGTCAATGCTTATCTGCCAAAGAGTGTTCATTCATTTGGAAACTTGAGTATTGTATCATATAGATCCGACCAATGACTTTTTATAACACTTAAGGACTAAACATTGAGTAGTTTAAAACTCTCAAGCAGTATTGCTGGATTGAACTTGTTTAACGTATCTTTACTCATTAACAGTTTTTACACACAGTGGTAATTTTTGAATAAGCTTATGTAAGTGAGGGTCAGCTTTGTATAGACATCGTTACATCGTTTAATTTTTGATACATTTTGTTTAAAAAAAATTATATTTCTTGTCAAAAGTAAACAACTTATCCCGATTGGATGTTAATTGTTTTATTGGGGTTTCACTTTTATCTACAGCTGACTCCAGAAGAAAAGTTACTTGAGCAGCAAGAACTACAGCGAAGAGATCTGGAGATCAAGAGGCGTTGGGCTGTAGAACGCAAACATCTCTCCCAGATGCTTGATGAAGCTTTTAATCTGAAGATGAGCTCCTTACCATCTGCACCACCTCCAGGACCTCCTAGTGCAATGTATGATCCAAGATTAGATAGGTCCCGAGATGATTCATACATACAACCACAATATACCGGTGGCTTGGGTGCGAGACCAGCGTCGTCTTATCCTGGTTACGAGTATGAGCGGGTTCTACCTGGGGATATTCCGAGTACCAGTCATGATCCATTCAGTACAATGCCAGGGTATAGGGTTGCCATGAGGAACCCTACCCCAGGTACCGCTGTAAGGCAAGATCAGAGAGGATACAACTCAATCAATCCAGCCTATAGCAATCCAGCCTATAACACTACACCTGCAAGTCTATATACACACCTGTCGCCAAGAAATGTTGAGCCTAGAGGCCAAAACGGTTTGTATGGTGAGAGGTTGGCCGACGTGGATGACTTGTCCGAGAGGAGAAGGCATAGCTCCAGACGAAATGGAAGTAAACACAGAGACGACCCAATGGATAGTAGATCCAGGAGAACTGATGGACTTGCAAGAAGTGCCTCGTCGTCAACTCACAGTAGAAGCAAGACGGATGACCTGGCCGCTCTGAAGCAACAGAATGACTCTATGCACAAGCAACTGCTGGAACAAAAGAGAGAGCTTGAAAAAGCTCTCGCAGCCGTCGGACAACCTCAAACACAGATTGTGTAGCTCGATATAGCACATTCTTAAAAACTAGTTTTTGAAGGAGTTAATATGGTGCCTGATTCAGTAATAAAACTGACCGTTTGGGTGATGTCAAGTGGCGTAAAAACTGACATGTTGCTATACTCAGCAATCAAGTCGAGGTCAGACTGCAGCTCAAGCCTGCCCGGTGATCTTGGTTCAGATGTCCTTGTCCAGCATGCAGGAGCGGTGCTCCTCAAGCACTGGCCAAGCCGCTGTCCCGTTTCAGCGTGTCCACGAATGACAGACGTCTTCTCCCACACGAGGTTGTGCCCCGAGTGGGCTCTTAGAGAATGGTTGGGCTAGCTAGCGGCAAGCTCCAGGTGACGGACGCAGTGCCCTGTGAAGCTCGAGGCTCGCTCACGGATCTTTTCCCTCACCTTCAGCATGCCGGTGTTGAGGTCTACACTGCACTTGTTTTTTTACTGAATGAACGGGTACAGAGACTAATCATGATGTTCATGCTCCAACATTTATTTATCAACGCACTCTATAAAGTCTGCAGTTGTTTTACATTCATTATTAGTTACACAATATTACTATGGCATATGTTGATTTTGCTGAGCATGCTTTTTATCTTTAGTTTACGTTGTTGCACGATGAAGGTATGATTGTTTACCTTAAATCCAGGCAAAACTACAAAGGGATCAAAATTAACAAAATGAAGAATATTTTCCAGTAATTTTTTTTTATATTATTTATTTATTATTGTTGTTTTCAAAGAACGAAAACTTTTTTATATTTATATCAAATCAGGCTGAACAGTTCAGTACTTACACTCTTAATCTGTTTTATAAACAAAACTGTAATATTGTGTTTGTCACAAACGTTTTAATTGTTTTCTTTTCTTTTTAATCTTAGTACTAACAGCTTAGGATGATGTTTGCCTAATTACGAGCAGATAAAATGTATTTTATGAAAATTGTGATTTTTGTACGTCGCCTTATTATATTGCCACATTTGGAAGCAATGCCGTGATTTCTTAACAAATCAACTCAACCATTGTTCTTGCCATTTGTAACTGATTAATAATTACGTCCAATCAAAGCCAATAATTAAGCAAATAATCCAATACTCGCCGATGTGTGCACTTCATACATATATTACACTGATCAATATGTACGTATGCTTAATCAATTTAAGATGTTTGGTGTGTGTGTTTCTATTGGTATTTATTTTTTGAAGTGTGTTTATTTATGTTCGTTACTGCTCATACCCTGTCGGGATGACCCAACAATATTATTTATTTACAGTCTGTGATGTTGACGGGTGTATCTATTTTGTTATACACTCTAAAAAATGATATTGTGTATAATTATAACATTTACCGACATAGAGATCTGTTGACAGGTCTACATTCCTTCATGTCTAGATAAGCCAAAAATGATCAAAAGTGGAAATTTAAAGTATTTTTTATTTTATCATCTCAATTTTTATTTTGTTTAGTATTTTTTTTAAATGAGCTTAACGATCAATTATTGACATTATTTAATTGTTAAGTTTTACCGTTTGGTACGCACCACTATGTCCGACATTGATCATTATGTCCGACAAAGAAATTTTAAACCATTATCTCCCACCCATAGTGTCCGACAAACGAAAACTATTATGTCCGGCATGGACCATAATGTCCGACAGGGACATTTTTTGGAACCATATTGGAATCCTGTTAGAAAATGTAAACATGTGTGCGCGTACTTAAAGCGCGCGCGTTCAAGTCGTGCAGTGTGGCATTGAAGAGATGCACATTGTGCTGCCCACGTGTACAGTGGTGATTTAGCCAATGCTGTGATTGGTCGATATATTTAGGGACGGGGCTTAATGGATCGGTCTATTCTCCAGATGATTCCCCTCCGTTTGAAACCTTTTTATGTGCCAAATTGTCGGTGTGTCTCCACATCAAATGAAATAAACACGAGTATATATAAACTTGCACAAAATCACGGTCTTAATTTACGCTGTCTCAAAAAAAAAAAAACCAAAAAAAAAAAAAAAAAAACCAGTCTCGTAACTGTTTTGTTTTCTCACGTGGTTTCACGAGATCTGGAATGTATTCTTCCTAAAGCAATGACTAGATCACACCGTTATGATGAGTCTAATTGATGGAATGTCATTCTTTAATGTGACTCTCCGTAGAGTCAACTTTGTAAAGAGAAGACACAGAAAACCTACCGAGAAATGACTTATTTATTAGCAGAACTGTTTTACTGACCTTCTTTAGAAGAAAATAATGCTGAAATTTTACAAAATACAGTGACAGAAATGTTCGTTTATAATGAAATGGCATTTTGGAAATTTAAGTTCCTTTAAATTTGAATTAAAAAAATAATAATAAAATTCTATAAAGAGCTCAATGAGATCAAACGTTAAATGTTTCCTAAAAAGTACTTTAAATCCTATTTCAGTATAAAATTTTGTGTTCTTGATTTTTTAAAATTTAAACTGTCGACAGAAACTCACTGTGTGAATGACTAATAAATTTTCTTTCATTCTTAAAACAAGTTTTTTGCGGGGTGAAATACACTGCTTTTATATGAGAGCTTCTCTAAGTTTGTTTTTATATGCTTGAGAACAAACATATAGTTATTTATTTCCAAATAGGTCAGATTCCATGTTTTCTTTTACATCAAGAGTGTGGTGCTTTTAAAATTAGTTGAAGTCGTTTTCTACATTCTGTACCAGCCTATTTTCATACAAATTTTATTTAAAGACAACCATTCCATACCGTCCTT